>OZ010799.1:103996381-105196381 GCA_963932465.1 Maratus speciosus
TAAATTATTTTATTCAAGTTTTGTTGCCAATGCATGGTAGGTAAATACTAAAGAAAAGTTGATACCTCTGTTATTGATATACGAAAACTAATGTAAAAAAAAGAAAGACAGAGAGAGTGGTATATTTCTCAATGTATATTTTTATGAAAATAAAATTTTATGAATGAAATGTTTTTATGTAGTAGCATAGGTGTAATGTTTTATTTATACGCTGTTCTGTGTTCTTAAAATTCTGGGTATTTTTCGAAGAATCTTGTTGATTGTTTTATGTTACACATTTTTGTGCACTGGTCAAGTAATTCCAGTTTCTTGTGCACTTCATCATGTGTAATGTTTTGTGATTGAATAAATGAAGTTTTTTGATGTCATGTGACAAGTTCTGTTTAAAGAATATTGTTAGTGTTGGTTTATGATCTTATATTAAAATTACCATATTTGTTTTGCAAAAACTGTTATATGTTTAGTTTTAAAGACGTTAAAATTATTGCTTTGTTTATAGTGTCTTTAAAGTTAATTTATTTAACTTGATATTTGACTATGATATTAACTTGATATAACTGTTATGAATTTGATTTCTCATCGCATTGCTAAATTAGGACTTTTGGCCATTGTTGTATGATAATCTAAAATTCATTAGTGTTTGTAAAAGTATTCTGTCATCCAAAGTTCTAATAAATAAAAAATGAGCATGTGTTTATATATTTCTTTGTTATGATATGTATAAAAGCCTTTTCTTAAATAACACTTGCACAAGAAAGGATATAAAAAATTTTAGGTTGAATATAATGTATTTTGCTTGGGCATCATCAGTGCTTTTCTTTTCTAATTTGGGCATTAATAGGTGATTTGGAAATGTCTCCGTCTCCTTTGATATTATGGAAATTTTGATTTAAAAAGTCAAATATATATTCTAAATCTGTCTTTGTTTTAAAATACTTTCCTACTGCCTGTGATGCCTAGGTATTTCAACAAAGTATTATATTTATTTTTTCAATTTGTTCGCCATCTGTCTTCAAAAGAATGTATCAGAAAATATATTTTTATGCTTATGATGCTATTTATGTAATTTCTCTGTATGTGGTTGTATTTAGAATTTGGTTGCTACTTAAATTTTTTTTTTTAACAATTATTACTTAGCTTCTAAGAAATTTAAAATAGACATGATGTTTGTTCTGCCATTACCGGTGTATTTAGTTATTTCTATCTAATATTTATATGGCTACACTACTGCAGAATTCCTTGGTTACTTCTCTTGGTAAGATATGATAGTTTTTTTTTGTTTTTGTTTTTTTTTCTCCCCATAATGATGCATTGTTATTTAGAAAAGTTCTTCTATCTATGTATGGTTCTTCAGAAAAGTTTTTTTTTTTTTTTGCCTATAAAGGATGCATTCTTCTTCTGCACTGTTCTTTTACCTATGAACAATGCATTGTTCCTCAGTAAAATCATTTTGCCCATAAACAATGCATTGCTCCTCAACAAAGTTTTTAAATATTTTTGATCAAAGATTGTTTTGTTTATGAAAATGTTTCATAATAGTTTTCACACCAACGCTGTTCAAAAGGAATCCATTTCTGCAGTTGTGTAACCCTATCAGTTGCTTCCTATCTACATTAAGTTATTTGATGTTTTAGTGCATGAAATATGAATGAAACCTGAAATTTCAATATTCTTTCATATGTAGCTCAATTTTCATTTTGCTTAGTCATTGTATTTAGCCAAACCACTGTGATGTACCATATCTAGTCAGAAATAAAATTCTATCAGAAAAGTATTTTTCATGTCATACATCTTTTGCACATTATTTACACATAGTATTTTGACTTTATAATTTTAAGAATAAATGAAAATAAATTTCTTAACATAAAATTGATACAATAAATAAAATTGTATTGTAACAGTTATAAAGTAAGTAGCAAGAGTGTATGTATAAACATATTGCTCTAGTTTTCAAAGACTTTTCTTGCTATGTTGGCTAGAAAATAGATTTTTCTGCAGGAAAGAAAACTCTGAATTTGGAAGGATTGAAAGTATAAAAATAAGGCAAGGCTAAAAACTTATTCTTTGTTACCTACACTTTCTGTCTTTATTAATAGAATTGTCTTCACTTCACCAAGTCCAACGACCTATCTTTATCAGCTGGTTGAACAGTGTCATTTTGTACAGTTGAGTATCAAAAGTACGCAAGTTTCTTAAGGTATAAACGGTAAATGTACTTAATCTTAAGGAACTGCATTTATCTGTTAGCATTCACTGGAAATAAAATTTTACAGTAAATCTTAATAAATGCACTTCTAAATTATGGCTAAACTCATTTATTAAAGTAAATTGGATGGTTACAGTAACTCTGAATTTGGAAATTCAATAATACTTAATGAAATGCATTGATGTGTGGTTGTACTATTAATTTGTAAAAAACAACATTGAAAATAGATAAAAATTATGAAATTGCATCACTTTTTTTTTCCAATTTAGAAATTTGGAGTAGTAATGGCTGATTTCATGCGGTCGCAATAAAAAATAAAGCTAGTTTTTCTTTAAATAAAAAATAAAGAAGCATATAATTGAAAATAATGGTACTGTAAACTTTTTTATCTTTATTCATTTTATGCATATCTATTTTCTTTCTGTTCTCGTTTGTAAATACAGCAGCTAATTGCTGTTATTATTATTATTTTAAATGTCTGTATATGATTTTTTAAGCCTAAATGCAATGATCTTTCATGATCTAAAATCTGCACAACCTGCTATCTGAAGCTGTGCAGATTTTTTACACTCTGACATACTCTGTTTTGGTATTGTCCTTGGTGAAATATAGAAAAGGAAATAATGAATTTGATGAGCAAAGGAAAAATTTAGATACCCTGGCACTTTCTGATACCTTATTCTCATGCATAATCAGGTGCTTATACAAATAGAGCTATAGTGTAAACACAGCCATAAGATATCCATGGAGCATTACTATACCCATTACTGGAATGTGCAATATAAAATTAGACTTGCTGCTGTTAATATAAGTATGTAAAAATAAAATGTTTGTTTAAAGCACCAAAAAAATCCCAAATATTGCATTCCTTTTTCAACTTACTGTCCAATAAGCTTAATTCTACAGAAATCATTGAAATTTTTTATGTTATAACCACTATTTATATTGAAAATTAGTTTTGAAAAAGTAAAAATAATCTCAGTTAATAATTGAAATATGCAACAAAATTTTTCCTCAGATTTTTATAAAGACAAAGTAGACTGTAAAATAAGTTAGGTAAACAATAGCTTCCAAGTGTTCTGATTTAATCAGAGTTTCTCTTATAAAGGTGTTGCCAAAAGATTGAAACAAGCTTTAATCTTTTACATGTTGGAATATGTCGACAGTGTAAATTACAAGAGAGTTCATTCAAAATAAGAGAGGAATAAGGAGTGTGTTGAGGAAATAGTCTTGCCACTACTTTTCAGGAAATTACACTTTCGTAATTTTTATACAATCCCTGGATTTTGCAAATTGTATTTAAAAAAAAAAAAAAAAAAAAAAAAAAAAAAAAAAAAAAAAAAAAAATCTTCTTGCTATGACAAGTACAACAGTGAAAATTACATTATTTGAATACTAAAACTCAACAAGTTACGATACTTTAAAATGTATGAAATTTCGAGCTTCCAATGAAAAAAATAGGCTTTTTTGTAATGCCAGAAAGCTCTGAAATTTTAAGTATTATAAGGTAATACATTTTGGCCATAGATGAATGGAATTTTTACTTTTATATTTGCCAGAACATGGAAAATTTTTTTCTAAATATACCATATAGAATCCAGAAACCGTATAAAAAATTAAAAAATAACTTTTTAAAAATCAATGACAGGACTATTTCATCAACATAATCTTAATTTCTACCTTAATTTGAACACTTTTGAAATTTACATTACCTTCAGCATATAAAAAAAAAAAAAAAAAAAAAAAATTAAAGAACATTAAAATATTTTGGGCACCCTGTATTTTCAATAATACCCTGAAAATCCAGTCCTCAAAAAAAAAATTATGAATTTTCAAGATTCAAAGATTTTGACAGTCTTTTTAAAAGGATTTATTATTGATTTTTTTGCCTTTAGAACTTTCCAATTTTATATGTATGCATACAAATTTGTAATTGTGAAGGAGTTTGTTTTTATTTATGACTGTGAAATAAGATATTTTTTAGATAATTTCCTTAATGTTGTATTTGTCAAACTGAAACTAAAAATATTGCAAAATCTCAACTTCTGATCTTTGTTATTCTTTAAATTGTAAAAAAAGAATTTTTGAAGAAAAGTAAGTTAACCACTATAGATACTTTAAAACAATTTATATTAAAATCATTAAAGAAAATTTCTTATATAGTTAAACCTCTATATTGGACACTCCGAAATAGTGGACGCCTCTATTTAGCGGACAGTTTTTCAATCCCCATTACCTACATATTTGTACATTTTTACCTTTGAAGGACACCTCTGGACTCAAGCGGACACCTTCAAATAGTGAACAAATTCCGTGCTCCCAAGGTGTCTGTTATTCGGAGGTTTTACTGTATGTGGAAATTGCATATTGTAAATTAATAGTTGTGATAATATTAACTTGTTTACAGGTATGATATTCTCCAGGTATTTTTCTTTACGCCGTGGTAACTTTGCAAAAAGTTACATGTTTGAACTACAAATGTTCAGATGAGTAATATTTTTTGTTATTTTAATATAATTTCTAGAGAAGATATTCTTTTTCCTGTTTGAAGTCAACAAAACATTTTTGTTAGCCTGCAACCAAAAAATTTAGCGAATCAAATAATAACAAATCAAAATTGCAATTAAAAAAAAAATATGGGTAAGATTCGATATTATACATAAGAAACTAATTTTTAAAATGATATTCCTGTTGTTGCATCTTAAAGTGCTATTACACAGGATAATTTGAAGCAACAAAAATTGCGATGACTCAGTGATTTTCCAAGCATTTCATTGGCTATTCCACGCAAGACCATTGCCCCGTCAGTTTTTTAGCATTTGATTGGCTGTTCCGGGCAACATTGATCTACATTGATTTTAAGAGACATTATAGGCAACAAAATTGCTCCACCAATAAAAAGTTGCTTGTTTTTCGAGAAACTCTTTTAAAGCCTTAGATTAAAATTGTGTTGCCGAAAAGTTATGTCAACTTTGACGCCTGGTGTAACAGCGTTTTTTAGATGCAAAATAATTTATATTGACTTCTTACTTAGCTATTTTTAGGAGAATGCAAATTGAATTGGAGTAATCTGACAAATGTTTCTGATTTGAGTTTTTCATATTATTGATTTCCAAAAATGCTTTGCAGAAAATTATTGATTTCTGAATTTTGATTCACAGAAAAAATGTCCAAAATGGCAAGCACTAGCTTCTTTAGACATTCTTTGTGTCTGGTAATGAATTCAGAGTTGTCATAAATTTACCATCAGCATTTTTGCTTGTAGGTTTCCTTTCCAATAATCTCCTAATCCTTTCTTAACCCCTTCACTACCAGGACGTACGTCCTCTCGTTTCAGCATTCAACGACTATGATGTACATCTCGTATTCCGTTCGCTTACACAGTCATGGTTGCATATTTGAACCGGATTGGTCTGTGATATGCAGCTAATATAATACAGCACTGGTCAGAGGCGAGTTTTATGACACAGACATTTTACACCACATAGTCTGGTATATAGTCCTTCACTGGCGAAATTAAGCCTGAAGGTCAAGAGGTTAATCCAAAATTTTCTTGGGCCAATATTGAGCTATATTGGGATTTATTAAGTTCTATTTCAGTTTCTTCAATCAGTATAACAACCAATCAAATTAGGATAAACTCAGCTAGCCTAAATACATGCATTGTGTCCAGTTCATCATATTTTGATTTAGAACTTAAATCTATACCGTGCCAAAAATAATTTGCTCTGTGTGACCTATGGCGCATGCATGCCACAGGTTCGCTGTCTCCGATGATATCAGTTCTCATTAACTCAAAATATTGGGTAATTACTAAGATTCGGAAAGTTTCCCTGCAATCTGTGACTGGGACAGCCATTGGAGCAGTACAAAATAATCTTGCAACCATGGGTGAAATACAGAAAATGAAAGTTATTTTAGAGGCTATTGTCCTAGATTCATTAAACAGCTATCAAACGATTTTTACTTTCTTCTATCTTTACAAGAAAGCATTGGATTCGTGAAATTTTCGACAGATTTAGTGCTTTAGGGGTCAGATATCCCAAAAAACATGTTTTTACAAAATGTCTGTCTGTGACTCTGTATGTATGTATGTGACGCAAATTTTGTAGACGCTCTATCTCAAGAACTAATGCACTGAATTTAATAAAAATTTATATTCAGGTAGTGCCTGATTTAAATTGGTGCTGATTAGTTTTTGGTGTGAATCGCCCAACAGGTGGCGCTGCTATGCGGCATTTTTCACGATTTCCGCAATAGCCCTATCCCAAGAACTAATGCATGGATTTTCATTAAACTTCAGATTCAGTTAGTCCTTGATATGAAAGGGTGATGTTTATGTTTGGTGTAAATCGCCCAACAGATGGTGCTGCATTTTGCAAGATTTACACGATTTCCGCAAATCTCAAGAACTAATGCACACATTTTCATCAAACTTGAGATTCAGTTATTCCTTGATATGAAATGATGCTGATGTTGGTGTAAATCGCTCAATAGGCTGTGCTGCATTTTGCATGATTTTCTCAATAGCTCTTATCTCAAGAACTAATGCACGATTTGTCATCAAACTTCAGATTCAAGTATACCTTGATTAATATTGCTGCTGATTATGTTTGGTGTAAATCGCTCAATAGGTGCCGCTTCTGTGCTGCATTTGTCATGACTTCAGCAATAGATCTATCTCAAGAACTAATACACGAATTTTATCTAACTTTTGATTCAGACGTTAACACAAGTTTATGCTAATTAGGTTTTGGTGTCAATCGCGCAATAGGTGGCGCTGCTATGCTAGTTTTTTAACGTTTTTGCAGTAGCTCTATCAAGGCTTAATGCACGGATTTCCCCCCAAACTTCATATTCAGTTTGACGTTGAGATAAGATGATGATGATTAGGTTCTGGTGTAAATCACCCAATAGGTGGCGCTGATATGCTAGATTTACACGATTTCAGCGATAGTCATCTCAAGAACTAATGCGCGGCATTTCATTTTTTTTAGAATCCTCATAATGAGCATAAATTGCCATTTAATTTTGGCACTGTGACAGTGAATTTTGAAGTATTAAACTGTATGAGATAGAAGAAAGTTTTGAGATTGGTGCATCCGACTAGTTTAAAGAAGGGGGGAAATTCTCAAGTCAAATGTAGACTACCCATTCTCTAACAGTTTTGAAATGACCGAATTGTTTATTTAGGTAATTCAAAGACATTGGATGTTTCATGCATTTACTTTACCAATACTTACATAGGTTTTTGTGTGTGTGTCTGTGCTGTAAAGATAGTCAATAAAATATTCTATAGGTAAAATTTTTATTTTTTGTTATTTAGATGAAAGTACCATCGATGACATGTTGTTAAAGAGTAAATGAAATTTAATCTTTTTTTTTTTTTTGTTTTTTTTTTTTTTTTTTTCTGTATGAAAACAAAGTTCATGAGTTCTTCAAAGGAAGAATTAGTAATCTATATTGCTATGGGTGTATATAATTTTGTAATTTGATACAGTGAATTCCCACAAGTGCAGACTTCCTTCATTTTTTGTGCACATTAAACAATACATATATGTTTTGAATGGTGTAAAAATAATCATTTGTGTTGAATTAATTGAAATTAGTTTTTGATAGAAATTAAATATACTACCAACTTAATGACAAAAAAAAAACTTTTTCTTTAATTTAGTTATTTTAGTTAAAAAGCAAGTTTATAAAGATACTGTTAATGCAAAAAAATATTAGGTACTTTTCGGTTAGCCGTGCGCCAGTGTTATACATGCATACATATATGCATATGTATGCACACATATTTACATATATATATGTAGAAATTTAATGCACATTGATTTTGACGAATAAATGTACACTGTGGTCGGTGTCTAGAGGTAATTAGTCCAGGCAGATTCTTGAGGGAATCTTAAACATTAATGTTCTTGAATATATGGATGAGGTATTTACAGATGGAGTATTTACATTTAGATTAAACATGATAATTATAACTGGCCGGCGACATTCCGCCGTGACCCGGTATTCGGTCGAACAGCGACGTTTCAACATGTCTGCTCTCACGAGCAACCAACAGTCATCTCCATTTCTCACCATAGTTTCTGTAAGTTCAGCAGTTTTTCGTACACCCAGAGGTTGGGGTGGATCGTCCCGAGCCTCATTTAAAGAATGTGCTGGTCTTTGCAGTGCAGAGTTCAAACTTCTGTCACCACAATTCGGCCTACCTGACAGGGCTGCGTCAGTCACCTGTCTACTCTATATACCTGACTGGTACTGGACTACTTTTTCCTGAACGTATAATATACACACAAAAAATTCACAAACAATATTTAAAACAAAATAATAGTAAAATCAACCACTAAATAATACTTTTTAAAAGTTTTCAGTCCTTGACCAATATTTTTAGAGTTAGAAAAATAATAAAGTTTTTCTGCTTGTCTCTTGGAAGCAGTTCTTTTCCACAGTTTATTCATAATAGTAATAAAAAAAAAGATACCAATAACACACAGTTTAAAAAAAAAAAATAAAAAACACAAAAATCACTTAAAGCATAAATATTTCGTCTTAGACAGTAGAAGTCCAAGGCTTCATGTGATCTGCAGCCGTTGAGGTCGTATTTGGACCCTCGTGGTGTCCAACTTTGCTCACGTTGTAGCGATCGTTTCTTTTTACTGCAGTAATCTCATAGGGACCAAGAAACTTAGGATTTAGTTTGGTACCTGTTCCAAACTGTGTTTTTTGAATGGCCACCAAATCACCGAGTTTATAGGTGTTGGCCTTTTTTCGCTTTTTGTTATACGTTTTCACGTTTTCCTGTTGTATTTTTAGTATGTTTTGCTTAGCTATTTCTCTATTCGAATTTCTTTCCGATATGAATGAATTTAATGCCTCATTAGGGTGGAGCGAAAAAAATTAATTTTTTAAAATCATAAACGGGTAGGTGCCAAAAGTTGCCTTTATACTAGTACATCATCTGCGTGCAATATTACCGCTGAAAAAAAATGGCTTGAGTCTGCGCTTTTGGTCCAAAAGTCGAAATTTTGGGTAAAATTTGACATTTTTTCAAAAAATTATAAAAAATTCTATAGAGATAGTTATTATTTAAAGTGTTAATCAAAACTTTATTATTAATGACTTAACATATTTAAACGATAAAACGATATCTTTATTCTGTATAACTGGAACAAAACTGACAACTTTTGGTGAAAAAAAGGCGTTGCCACTCTGTTGTGTTACACAACTAATTGTTGTTTAGAATACAGCTCTTACGTAGTTGCTTTCAAATCTACTCAGGAGGTATCACATATGGGTGGCTGCATTTCATGACACAACAGCCCATAGCCCGAGCACCCTTTCATCTGAGCACAATGTTTTATTTATGTATTGAATTGTGATTTTTTTTATCAAAGACTGGCTATGGTTTTCTATGTATCAACCTAGTCCATCTCTTCTTTATATCCACAGACGTTGGGTGATGCTGCTGTGACACTTCTTCACGTATATTTATTTCTACGGCTTGTGTATGATAAGGTAAGCAGAGTAATGCAGTGGAATTAATGTAACCTATTCAGCCCTCTAGTATCTTCACCAAAATTGCATCCAGTTACTGCATAGTGATTGGGAGTTCTGTTCCTACAACATTTAGGTATTTCATCTTTGAGTATGTCATCCTTTACTCTACCTCTTGCATTTTTTATATGCTGATAACCTTGTTGTTTAATGTGATGACGATCGTCATCAAAATTGCAATAAGAATTTGCTCTCGATGTGAAAAGCTACCATTGTCCTAATTAATTTTTCTTAGTATTTGTTTTTTGTCGTTTTGTGTGATGTTTAGTAGTGAGTAATTTCCCATAAGTTTTTAGATCAATTTTTGAGATGTGGATTATATTTCGTGTACACCATCCTGCGGCATAAACTTGGATTACATACTTTGTGAGTGAAACAGACTCAGATGGTCAATCAGCTCTTATATAAAGGCGAATAATTTTATAGGCCTTTGTGAGCCATCTTGCGTAGGATAAGTTTCTTGGCTTCCTATTCGCTGGTTCTTCTCAGCAATATCTTGATGAAATAACTTTGCAAATGCCTAGCAGGTATTTCTGGTATGTGCTGAGTAACCTTTTCTCGATTTCAGGAAATAATGTTTGAAAATTACTCTCTATGGCTTGAAAAATTGAAATAAGAAGGGAATAAGCACGTGGACAAAGATTTTCCTATCGGTCCTGTGAATCCCTGTGGGTTAGAATCTAATTTTTGCCAATGATCTTGTCTAATAAATGATGCAGAGAAAATTCATTGGACTTGGTGGCATATGATCAACAGTAATGGTTCATTCTAAACATGCTCCTCGCAGAATGGATGACAACAACTAACAGAATTATCCGTCTTCAAAAGAGCACTCACTGCCCATCAGAGTCTCTAAGTTCACTCAAAAAGTACTATGTTATCCAAGTTTGGCCCCAGGATAGTTTACAATTAAATATAATCCACAGCTAAAGAAGGGATCTAAGAACTCATGGGAAATTACTCGGTTACTAAACAACACACAAAACGGAATAAAACAACCACTAAAAAAAGGTTATTTAAGACAAAGGTTGCTTTGCATACGTAGAGGAAATTCTTAATTCAATGCTCTTTGACGATTTCCATCACATTAAACAGCTCTGCTCAGCACATAATAGTTGAAAGATGAGAGTCAATGATGACATACGCAAATCTGAAATATCGACAATCAATTTTGAAGCAAATAATTATATAAATGTAATTCATTGGAAAAGTGTTGTGGTAACAGAACCTCTAATCAAAATGCATTTATCGGGTGCAATCTTGGTGAAGATAATAGACTGCTGAATAGATTACATTAATATCATCCTCACTGCATTACACTGTTTGTCTTCTCTTACACGTACAGTAGAAAATTACGTAAAGGAGATCACAGCAGCATCACCCAACGTCTGTGGATATAAAGAAGAGATGGACTAGGTTGATACATAGAAAACTTATACTAGTCTTTGATAAAAAAAATCACAATTCAATGTATAAACAAAACATTGAGTTCAGATGGTAGGGTGGTCGAGCTATGCACTGTTGTGACATGAAATGCAGTCACCTTCACGTGGTACATCCTGGGTAGTTTTGAAAGCAACTAGGTAAGAGCTGTATTCTAAACAACAATTATTTGTGTGACACAACAGAGTGGCAACGCCTTTTTTTCACCAAAAGTTGTCAGTTTTTTTTCCAGTTATACAGAACAAAGATATCGTTTAAATATGTTAAGTCATTAATAATAAAGGTTTAAATGACACTTTTAAATAATAACCATCTCTATAGAATTTTTTATAATTTTTTGAAAAAATGTCAAATTTTACCCAAAATTTCGACTTTTGGACCAAAAGCGCAGACTCAAGCCATTTTTTTTTCAGCGGTAATATTGCACGCAGATGATGTACTAGTATAAAGGCAACTTTTGGCACCTACCCGTTTTTGATAGTAAAAAATTAATTTTTTTCGCTCCACCCTATTCCTCATCATCTAACAGCGTTTTGATTTGTAGATCAGTTTTCTGCCGCAGTTTCGTTCCTGTCAGTAGTTCAAAAGGTGTAAATTTTGTACTCCTCGATACGGTACTATTCATGATGCGTTTTACAGGCGCGACAAATTTGTACCATTTAGTGGGGTCCTCTACGCTAAGTTTTGCTAAAATTGAGATAAGAATTCTGTGCATTCGCTCTATTTGACCGTTTCCTCTAGGTATCCCTGTTGTTATGGGAATATGCTCTATGTTCTCTTCCTTACAATATTTCTCAAAATCAGCAGAGGTAAATCCTGGTCCTTTATCGGTAATGATTCGCGATGGATTTCCGAAAATATCATGTTGTCGGGTCAATTTATCGATGACTTCTTTAGCGGCTGTAGTTTTAACGGGATATAGCCAAACAAATTTAGTAAATGCGTCCACAACAGTAAAAATATGATTGTAATTTTTATTTGTAGAAGGCATGGGACCAATGTGATCTATGTGATAGGTCTCGAGGGCATATTTTGTTTGGGGATCGGGTTTAATAGACCTTCTCCTTTTCCTTGCTTTTTATTGCAAAGTATACACTCTAAGCAGTTGGCAATGGCACTTTCAATTTGCTTTCTTATTTGGGGTATAAAATAATTTTCTTTTAAAATAATTTCAGTTTTAGCCACTGCGTAATGACCTTTGTTATGAACATCGCGTATTATTTCCTTTTGCATATTGGTAGGAATCATCAGAAGTTCTCTATCATTTTCATATTTGTATACGATGTCGTTTCTTATAAAATATTCTGAACTTTCATTTTTTTCAATTAACTTTTTTATCGCTTGTATGTGTTCGTCTTCTTGTTGTGCATTCTTTATTTTTAATGTTAATTCATCCTGTGATCGGGTAACTATTAGTACTGTATTTCTACTAAATGCGTCTACATGTTTCATTTGGGATCCTGATGGTGGGCAATTTCATAATCAAATTCCTGTAAGAATAGAGCCCATCTGGCTACTTTTGGCGTAATGTCTTTTTTGTCCAATGTTTTTTGAAACGCAGAACAATCTGTCACAATTTTAAATTTCGTGCCTAATAAGTAGTTTCGGAATTTTTTAACCGATTCTATTACCGCGAGTGTTTCCAATTCGTAACTCGAATATTTTGCTTGAGTAGGTGTAGTTTTACGGCTCATGTAATGAATAGGATGTAAGTTTTTGTTTTCATCTTCTTGTAGTAGGACACTACCAAAACCTATGGCGCTTGCATCAGTGTGCAATTCTAGTCTAGCGCCTCTTCGGTATGTATGCAATACTGGGGGGTTAACTAGTTTTTCTTTAAGAGTCTCAAAAGCTTGTTTTTCGAGGATTCCAAATTTAAATGCATTTCCCGCTTTTAATAAATCACTTAAAGGTCTCGCTATAGTTGCATAATGTGGGATGTATTTTCTGAAATAAGAAGTTAAACCTAGAAAACTGTGTAATTGTTTAAGGGTGCGGGGTTCAGGAAAATTCTTTACTGACAAATTTTTGGCTTCCGAGGGCCTTGTAGTTCCGTTTTCGATAATATAGCCTAAAAATTCAATTTTCCGTTTAAGGAATTGGCATTTTGCAAAATTAAATTCAAGTCCGTAATCCGATGCAACTTCTAGGACGCGTTTCAGTTTTAAAAGAGCTTCTTCCTCAGTCTTCGCAAGTACTATGACATCGTCTAAGTAAATTAATATTACTTTTTCTTTAATTAACTGTTTAAAGACAGCTTGAATATATCTCTGAAAATTCTGCGGGCCAATCGATAATCCGAATGGAAGCTTTAAATATTCGTACTGGGAGTTATGCGTGACAAATGCTGTATATTTCCTACTCTCCTCTGCTACGTCTATATGAAAAAAACCATTTTTTAAATCCAATGTAGTGAAAACCTTCGCTTCCTCAATATTATCTAAAACGTCCTCTATTCTTGGCAAAGGAAAATTATCTCTAATTATTTTTTTATTGATGGATCTATAGTCAACACACAATCTCCAGGAATTATCTTTCTTTTTCGCTAACACAATAGGCGATGCATAATTAGAATTACTCTCCGTTATAATTCCCATTTCCAACCATTCTTGTATTTGTTTGTCTACAAATTCCTGTTCTGGATATGCTAATCTACGCGGTCGTTGCGCAATCGGAATATCATCAGTTAATGTTATATTTACTTTTAACTCTGTGTCCTTAACCTTGTTTGGCTTATAATTAGTGATCAATTCCGTTAACTCTTTCTTAATAGTGTTGTTTGTAATGTGGTTTAGCTCAATTTCCTGAAAATTAATAGAATTAGCTGTCTCAGCTAAATAAATATCTGTGGTTTTCGCTGAGTCTAACTTTGGGATGGAACACTGTTCACTTTCCAACAAATAATTTTTATCAGAGCTTAATTGCATGTTTATTTTTTCACTAAAGTTGCAAGCTCTTTCATTTTGATTAGTTTGCTCCTTTCTCACCAATTCAGCTGTTGCAATCGTTTTACCTATCGTGGGATTGTTTTGCTTCTCTGACAGCAACATCGCATGAAATTTGGGTGTGACATAGATGACGCGTTTGGTTTTTGTCATGACTGTTTCTTGTGGGAAAACAGTGACGTAATTCACCCTAACTTCCTTCAATTTTCGTTTCCCTGTAATTTGCAATCCTTTTTCCGACATATTGAAATTTACCTGTTTCAAAAAGTTATTTCCTAAAATTATAGAATGGCTCAAATTTTTTACGACGTATAAATCTGCATTCACTGTGTAACCATCTATTTCAATTTTTACGGTCGTAAATCCTATGGGTGTAATTTGACTATCACCAATACCTGATAAAACCAAGTCATTTTCATGCAATTTAGGGCATCCCAGGGCTGTATAAGTATCGTTGCTACACATATTGACGTCACTTCCTGTATCAATTAAAGCATCCATATTTTTCCCTAAAATCCCCACGCTTTTTATTATTTTATCAACCGGATTTGAGTTATTGCTTACGGCAGCATTTGAATTTTTAGGAGAATTATTTGTACACTGGTGTATTACTTTTTAAATCCAATGTAGTGAAAACCTTCGCTTCCTCAATATTATCTAAAACGTCCTCTATTCTTGGCAAAGGAAAATTATCTCTAATTATTTTTTATTGAGGGGTCTATAGTCAACACACAATCTCATTTCTCTCACACATTTTAACAAATAACAAATAATGTAACCTGTGGCCAGGAATTTTACACTTCCAGCAGACCGGACTTTCTTTTTTTCGGGGGCAATCCCTAAAACTGTGGGAAAGGTCATTGCAATTGAAACAACGGATTTTTGTATTTAAATTCTTTTGGGGGGTAGGTGTGTAGTTTTTCTCATATGGTACGCGACTAATGTCATTTCGATGGAACGCTCTATTATTTTCACTACCTTGACGTTTCCTAAATTCCGTGTTTGGGTGCTTAATTTCACTTTTCCGTAAGTTCATTCTGGCGGTTTCAAAATCATCCAATTTATTAGTCAATTCTTCTACACTCGTAATTTTTGGTAGCTCATCACAAAAGTGTTCCTTCATTTCTAGGGACAATTTTCGCCTAATCTGGTCAATGATTAAAATATTTTTTAACTCTTCGAACGTTAATATGTGTAATGCCGACAACCATTCATTCAGAAAGTTTGCGATTTCAAATGAGAAATCTTTCCTTGACGCTGAATTTTGTTTTCTATGTAAAAAGAATTTTTGCCTGAATTGCTCTGGTGTAAGTTTGAAACGTCTTAAAAGTATTTTCTTTACACAGTCGTAATCACTGGATAGTTCTTCACTTTCACGATTTACTAAACTAACAATATCAAGCGGTAACAGTGCCAACAGATATGTAACCCATTCATCTTTTTCTATCCCAAGACGCTTCGCTTGGTGTTCGAAAAGGGTTAAGTAAATGCTAATTTCTTCCTCATTATTATATCTATTTAGCAATTTTAGAACATCGGAACCCTTTCCGGCGATTGTAGATATTGGATTATGCAATTGGGTATTTTGTGTCTTTTCCAATTGTAATTTTCTTAACTCAAAATCGCGATTTTCGATTTCTTTTTGTTGCAACAATTTTTCTTTCTCTTCCCTTTCGCTCACGATTCCCGCTAGCAAATTTTTTACTAAATCCTCATTATACCCTTCGGATTTTAAAATTAAATCAGTCAGTTGACTTTTATTAGCACCATCTGGAGGACTTAAACCTAACTCGATTACCGCAGTAACCAGATCGATCTTTTTAGACCTTATTAAGTGTGCCATAATTATATCTAACCAATTAACACATAAAATAAAACATTTCAATATAAATCAATAATATATAAGCACCCGATAAATCAAATATATCTATATATATAATAATATTAACAGTTTTCTAAAATAGACTTACTTTGTACTAGATTTTTCCACAAAAAAAATAAATATATATATTTTCTTCACAATATAACAATACAAAAAAAAATAATTATTGAATACCGATTTTATAAAAACTTGCTTCCCTCTAAATATTCTCACAGAATATATATTCCTTTCTTTTCACATAAAGAAAAATAACAAGATAAAAAAAAATGATATCGTTAAAACACTTTTCTCTGAAAGAAGCCAAAAAATAATCATGTATTAGGAATCTAAGATCATGTATATCATTAGGAAGCAAAAAAACGCACCTTCCTATATTTCCTCTTCGCAGACACGTCTAAGCAAGTGCCTTATTTCTTTTATTAAAACAAAGTGCAGAACAAAAAAAATCCACTTCTGCATAAATTACTAAATATGCTTTTTCTTTTGGCGTACACAACAAAAAACTCACTGTATTGGGAAACAATAAAAAACTCACTTTCCCATTTTATCACAAGAAAAGAAAAAACAAGTTGGAAATTGCTCGTCAAACGTGGCAAATGAGGTGCGTTCGTACTATAACTAGTTTTATAATTATTTTTTGCACCCCATATTGTACTGAATGTGTATTTATTTGCAATTCATAAGTGCATAGTCTGTAACATCATTAAAATGCACTTGCAATAATTTTTTCCCATTCCCCTTAATGTAACGGAAAACTTTTGACTGTCCCTGTAATTAAGCTATACATCCGATTTTCATGAAATTTGAAATGGCTCGACAAAATTTTGAAGCAATTATATATTTAAAATTTCAGCCCATTCGGAAAGCTGTAACATCATTAAAATGCACTTGCAAAAATTTTTCCCATTGGCTTTAATGTAAAGAAAAACTTTTGACTGTCCCTGTAATTAAACTATACATCCGATTTTCATAAAATTTGAAATGGCTCGACAAAATGTCGCAATAATTATATGTTTAAAATTTGAGATCATTCGGAAAGCTTTAACATCATTAAAATGCACGCGCAATAATTTTTCCCATTGGCCGTAATGTAAAGAAAAACTTTTGACTGTCCCTGTAATTTAACTATACATCCGATTTTCATAAAATTTGAAATGGCTCGACAAAATTTTACAACAATCATATATTTAAAATTTCAGATCATTCGGTTGGGTAGTTTTTGCTCTATTATATGCGGACGGACGGACAGACAGACGGACTGAACGACGACTATAGGTGCCACGTATTTATATAATTACGAACGCACCTAAAAAGAAAATCTTTCGTCATATAAGACGGGGAAAAACTTTCACCGCTCGCTATTTAGGTCAGCGTATATTTTCTTCTCGCAGAGACTCGAAAATTTTGTCACACTTTTTTATCAGCACTCAGAATTCACGATGTATTCCAAATGATTCATCGCAGAACACTCCACTTCGATCCTTCGATGAAATAAATACCCAGTGTAAATTCCGACTTTCTTCCTTCATTAACGGACTTTATCGACGCACAAGACAGAAACGACTTGACTCTTTTTTATCTTTCTTTCTGCATGAGAATTTTCCCTTTTTTTTTCTTTCCATCTATTCACGGAACATTCGATGAAAGCAACTTTTTTCTTTTCTTTTTCAGAACATCAGAATTTCTTTAGGACATCATATAATTTTTCGTACAAGTTCAATCCACACTTTGCATGTAAATCCCGGTCGACAGTCCCCAATCTGTAGAAATTTAATGAACATTGATTTTGACGAATAAATGTACACTGTGGTCGGTGTCTAGAGGTAATTAGTCCAGGCAGATTCTTGAGAGAATCTTAAACTTTAATGTTCTTGAATATATGGATGAGGTATTTACAGATGGGGTATTTACATTTAGATTAAACATGATAATTATAACTGGCCGGCGACATTCCGCCGTGACCCGGTATTCGGTCGAACAGCGACGTTTCAACACGTCTGCTCTCACGAGCAACCAACAGTCATCTTTATCTTTCTCACTATAGTTTCTGTAAGTTCAGCAGTTTTTCGTACACTCAGAGGTTGGGGTGGATCGTCCCGAGCCTCATTTAAAGAATGTTTTGGTCTTTGCAGTGCAGAGTTCAAACTCTGTCACCACATATATACATTATGTATGTATCTATATATGTGTGTGTATTTACATATATATGTAAATATATGTGCATATATATGTATATATGTATGCATATATAACACTGGCGCCCGGCTAACCGAAAAGTACCAAATATTATTATACAGGAAAAATAAAATATGCAAAGAAATTACTATTACTTTACTCAAATTTTAAAGTAATCTGTCACTTTTCTTTACGGTCACACTTTTTACATCTTATCACATCATTGTCTAATTTTGTAACACACTTGAAAATTTGATTTGTTACGTTAGATTTTAATTGGTAGAGTCAAAGAAGAGCAGCCAGCATTGTTTGAACCTGTCACATAGATCAGTTTCAACCACGTGATCACCAGCCCACCAAGTTTCATCGAACCAATCATAATCAACTATTTGTAGCCTGTATTATGAGCCAACCAATCACAATCCGCCAAATTTTGGGGCAAACAAAAAACACGCCTGGTTGCTAAGGTCATTGCTAGGGTGTGACGTCATTTGAAACTGATCTATTGCCAGTGGTGGGATGTTTTCTTTCTTTCCATAACTTCCCTGGTGATTTCTTGATATTTCAATGTCCAAAGTTATATAATTCTCTCAGATAATTTTTGGACAATATCATCTGATATGTTCTCTGAAACAGTTCAACAGAATGGATCGCAGGTAAAGGTCAGTAAACAATTACCGTATATTTCCGTGTATAAGCCGAGTACATACGACTTATCAGTGAAAAATCGTCTAAAATCAGAAACCCGTATGTAAGACAATGTTAAACAAACCTGATGAAAAATTCATGGAACGAAAACTTAGCACTTTTTTTGCATAGCTAATTTTAAAACTAGTTGGATGTGCCAATCCCAAAACTTTCTTCTATCTTATGCATCTTAATATTTCAAAAACTAGTTACACATGTTAATACTACAATATTATTAGTTCAATACTACACCAACTTTGATTTTCATCTTAAATTTCTGCTTCAGTCAATTAAACGAACTAAAAACGAGTTAATCTATATCATGATATTTGTTAAAATTATTGATTTTTCCTTATTTTGTTATTATCAGCTGTTTGCGAATAACCGGCTTAGCAGGTAGCGAGTTCCCGCCGCTGCATGAGCCGCCGATGCACAATAGAACTACGAAAAATCAAGAAAAGCATACAAAAATCGCTAGCACAGAGACCCTTTACCGCGCAATATTTCCAAATTCAAGGAGGACCTGTTGGCCAAAGCCAAAAACAAGCACAAATTTTTGGTTCAATTGTATGCATAATTTTATACGTTATTCGATGGTACAATAATGAAAATGGCACAGAGATCGGAATTATAGCGCCCCCTTCTGGCGGAATTTTTTCAAGTTCAGGGAGGACTTGTTTGCCATAGCCAGAAACATGCACAAAAAATTTGGTTCAATTATATGGATAACTTCATACACTTTTTGATGGTACAATAATGAAAATGGTACAGACATCGCAATTATAGTGCCCCCTAGCGGCAGATTTTTTTCAAATTCAGGGAGGACCTGCTTGCCATATCCAAAAACTTAAAATAAAAATTTGGTTCAATTCCATGCATAAATCCATACACTTTTGGATGGTACAATATTCAAAATCGCACAAAACTTGCTATATCAGCGCCCCCTACCGGCGAATTTTTTCCAAATTCCAGGAGGACCTGCTTGCCATAGCCAAAAACTTAAAATAAAATTTTGGTTCAATTCCATGCATAACTTCATACACTTTTCGACGGTATAATATTCAAAATCGCACAAAAATCGCTATTACAGCGCCCCCTAACGGCGATTTTTTTACAAATTTAGGGAGGACTAGCTTGCCATAGCCAAAAACTTAAAATAAAAATTTGGTTCAATTCTATGTATAACTTCATAGACTTTTGGATGGTAATATTCAAAATCGCACAAAAATCGCATTTACAGCGCCCCCTACCGGCGAATTTTTTCCAAATTCATGGAGGACCTGCTTGCCATATCCAAAAACTTAAAATAAAAATTTGGTTCAATTCCATGCATAAATCCATACACTTTTGGATGGTACAATATTCAAAATCGCACAAAACTTGCTATATCAGCACCCCCTACCGGCGAATTTTTTCCAAATTCCAGGAGGACCTGCTTGCCATAGCCAAAAACTTAAAATAAAATTTTGGTTTAATTCTATGCATAACTTCATACACTTTTTGATGGTACAATGGCGACAGACAGACGGACAGACGGACAGGCGGACACACAGACAGACAGACATTTTCTATAAACATGTTTTTTGGAATCTCTAACCCCTAAAACATGTAAATCCGTCGAAAACCGGAAGTCGAAAAAAATTTCGATTACAATACTTTCTTCTATTGGAGATAGAAGAAAGTAAAAATGCGTTCTACGAAATTGTTTGTATATCCTAGAGATTTTCTATAGATCCCCTGTGGCAACACTCGGACTTTTTACTTTCTTCTATCTTCAATAGAAGAAAGTCTTGTAATCGAAATTTTTTTCGACTTCCGGTTTTCGACGGATTTACATGTTTTAGGGGTCAGAGATCCCAAAAACATGTTTATAGAAAATGTCTGTCTGTCGTGTGTCCGTCTGTCCGACGTCCGTGTGTCTGTCGCATTGTACCATCAAAAACTGTTTGACGTTATGCATAGAATTGAACCAAATTTTTATGTTAAGTTTTTGGCTATGGCAAGCAGGTCCTCCTTGAATTTGGAAAAAATTCGCCGGTAGGGGGCGCTGTAATAGCGATTTTTGTGCGATTTTGAATATTGTACCACCCAAAAGTATATGAAGTTATGCATAGAACTGAACCAAATTTTTATTTTAAGTTTTTGGATATGGCAGGTAGGTCCTCCTGAATTTGGAAAAAATTCGCCGGTAGGGGGCGCTGTAACAGCGATTTTTGTGCGATTTTGAATATTGTACCATCCAAAAGTATATGAAGTTATGCATAGAATTGAACCAAATTTTTATTTTAAGTTTTCGGTTATGGCAGGTAGGTCCTTCCCGAATTTGGAAAAAAATCGCCGGTAGGGGGCGCTGTAACAGCGATTTTTGTGCGATTTTGAATATTGTACCATCCAAAAGTATATGAAGTTATGCATAGAATTGAACCAAATTTTTATTTTAAGTTTTTGGCTTTGGCAGGCAGATCCTCCCTCAATTTGGAAAACATTCGCCGGTAGGGGGCGCTGTAACAGCGATTTTGAATATTGTACCATCCAAAAGTGTATGAAGTTATGCATGGAATTGAACCAAATTTTTATTTTAAGTTTATGGCTACGACAAGCAGCATCTCCCTGAATTTGGAAAAAATTTGCCACTAGGGGGCGCTGTAATAGCGATTTTGCATATTGTACCATCGAAAAGTGTATGAAGTTATGCATAGAATTGAACCAAATTTTTATTTTAAGTTCTTGGCTATGGCAAGCAGGTTCTTCCTTAATTTGGAAAAAAATTGCTGGTAGGGGGCGCTGTAATAGCGATTTTTGTGGCATTTTGAATATTATACCATCGAAAAGTGTATGAAGTTATGCAGAGAATTGAGCCAAATTTTTTGCGTTTCTTTTTGTTCATGGCATGAAGGTCCTTCCTGAATTTGGAAAAATTCCGTCGGAAGGGTGCGCTATAATTACGATGTCTGTACCATTTTCTTTATTGTACAATCGAAAATTGTATAAAATTATGCATACAAATTGAACCAAATTTTTTGTGCATGTCTTTGGCTTTGGCCAACAGGTCCTCCTTGAATTTGGAAATATCGCGCGGTAATGGGGCTCTGTGATGGCGATTTTTGTATACTTTTCTACATTTTTCGTAGTTCTATTGTCCATCGGCGGCTCGTGCAAAGGCGGGAACTCACTTCCTGTTAAGCCGGCTATTCACAAACATCTGATAACAACAGAATAAGGAAAAACTATTAATTTTAACAAATATCATGATATAGATTAACTCGTTTTTAGTTCGTTTAATTGACTGTAGCAGAAATTTAAGATGAAAATCAAAGTTGGTATAGTAATGAACTAATAATATTGAAGTATTAACATGTGTAACTAGTTTTTGAAATATTAAGATGTATAAGATAGAAGAAAGTTTTGGGATTGGCACATCCAACTAGTTTCTAAATGAGGAGGGATGCGGCTGTGACAAATGGCGGTAATTTTTAAAAAAGTTGACAATATTGCTATCTCTGAATGGGTGAAACAATCTTGGCTTGAATTACAACAAGAAATGATCGTCCGATCTTTCGAAAAATGTTGCATCAGTAATGCAGTGAATGGAACTGAGGATGATACCATTTTTGAAGAAGATGGCGATGAACTCGATGCTGATGTTATTCATCCTGATGTGCCAATGAGAGAAGGCATTAAGGAGTTTCTTGAAAATTATGATAATGACTTGGATAGTAAAAGATTATTGGTGACTTTTTCATTATAAAGAATGCAGTATTAAACTATTTTTAGAAATTTGTAGGTATTTTTTATGTTTTTTATATTTACCATCCTTTTTAATTTAGAAATTTGGGAAATTTACTTAGACTCGTGTATAAGCCGACTCCCCCCCCCCCCCCTACTTTCGAGCAAAAAAAAATCCAAAAATTCTCGGCTTATACACGGAAATTTACTGTAATACATGTAATTACACTTTATTATTTTTTAACACAATCATAGTGATTGGTAAAAAAATTATACAGTATTATAAACTGTGAATTTTTCAACTGAGTGAAAATGAGTCCTGGCCAGGAGTTGAGCTTACAACCTCTGGTTTAAATTGCCAATGATGTACCAATTGAGCTGCCTGGATGACACCCGGTTGACACAATTCACCCATTCAACTTTTGATAACAACATCTGGTCAGTTATTTGAAATAACTCAACAGAATAAACTGCAAATAACGGAACTCCAATAAGCAATGGATATATAATCGCACTTTATTATTTTAACACAATTACAAAAATTGAAATTTTTCCAACTGAGAGAAAAGTGTCGAGGCCAGGAGTCGAACTCAGGACTTCTGCCTTTAGGCTCTTTTCCCGCCAGGCCAAGACAGCTTCGATCTAATGCTAAACCTATGGGGAAGTTTTTTGCCAATATTTCGTTTGTATTTTGACTTAATATTTTTTTTTTTTTTTTTTTTGCATTGAACAGCTGAGGGTGATTACAGTCGCCCTTTTTTTACTTTTCCGATTTTGGTTGCAGATTTTTTTATGATGACACTTTCACTTTCAGAAACGGTTCTGAAAGTGAAAGTAACTTTATAAAAAATATCTGCAACCAAAATTGACAAGTTAGAAATTGCACGTCGTACGTATATTAGTACAACGTATTAATTATAGTTACGTGCGTATAAAGTGCGCTCGTAACTGTAACAAGTTTTGTAAATATATTTTGCACCGCATATTGTACTGATGAATGTATATTTTAGTGCATATCCACTTCATTCTGTTCGAAAGGCTGTAACAACATTAAAATGCACTTGAAATATTTTTTCCCCCATTGGCCGTAATGTAACGGAAAACTTTTGACTGTCCTTGTCATTAAACTATACATCCGATTTTCATAAAATTTGAAATGACTCGACAAAATTTTGCAACAATTATATATTTAAAATTTCAGACCATTTTATTGGGTAGTTTTTACTGTGTTATACGCAGACGGACTGAAAGATGACTATAGGTGCTACGTATTTATAGAATTAGCAACGCACCTAAAAAAGTCAAAAAAGGGGCCCGAGCCGTGCAGATATCTAGTGGGAGGTGTTATGTCGTCCAGGGCCACCCTCTGAGTTCAACACTGTTCCTAGTTAACCCTTTATATCCTGACGATACTTTGAAGTACCATTAAAGAAAATTGCCTATAAAATTTATTTAATTCGTCTACTATTAAAAATAGATTGCACTTTTCATACAAAATAATTTGCTCATATTTAGAAAGCACAGTGAACCAGTCGAAACTAAATATTTTTCAATGTGGTTATTTTCTCACCATTATCCTATTATAAAAATGTCATACAAAAAATTTGCAACTACTTTTATTTACACTATTCTTATAAGAATTGTGAGATTTCCATAACAGAAGTTTTTGTTAATCTAATTAACAAAAAAATGCTGTGTAACGTTAAAATTTTTATGTTATAGAAAACTCCTATTCAGTTTAGGGCTGTCATCTATTTGTATAAAATATAAAAAAAGTAAATTCCTTCATAAATTATTTATATCCATATTTGAATATATTAATTTTTCAATCCCTAGGGGGCTCGGCCCCCTACGAGCTACGCTCGCCAACCCCCGTTCAGACACTGCAGTCTCTAAAAGCACGCTAATTTGATCGGCTTTAAAAAGATTTTGGAAGATTGAATTATAATTAAAAAAACAAATGCGATCTCCCTATAAACGGGCTTCTATTCATTTCTCTTTGATTAGGGAATTTTACGAAAAAATCAGCTGCTGTTAAAAGATACAATGGCATTTCAAAATCATCTAATATAAAATGAATTAAGTAAACAGAGTCTTTGTCTCCCGGTATTTTTTAACAAAGCAAAAAGAAAGTCCTTTTAAATAAGACATTTTAAATATATCGTTTTTAATCTGACGTAATTTTCACCAAACTTTTCTTTCCCTTTTTAATATTCACGTGAAAATACTTTTATTAGAAATGAAATATTTTTTACGCTGTCCAAAAAAAAAAAAAAAAAAAAAAAAAAAAAATAGTTGAAAAGTCCATCTCAAAATATCAAGTAAATGTCTTGCGCTATTTTTAAATTTAAACTGTTTTGCAATATTATTTTTTGTTAATTTTACGTAATAAGTGTAATGTGACGTAAATGTGATGTAATTTCTCCTATTTAAGACTTCTAACGCATGTTAATGAATTTATTATTTTGCAATATCCTTTCTCTGTTAAAATTCACGTGTAATTATAGATGAAGTAATTTTCAATAAGTTCCTGCTTTGTATACGTAATTATTTAATTCTAATTTTAAAGGGTTTTTTCTGTTTATAATAGTCACGTGTAAATAAATTTTTAATTTGAAGCAAACATTATTGCTTCCGTTGTTTATACAGTTGGCAACAGGTTAAATTAGTACCATTTTCTGAAATAAATAAAAAATATCTCTCGAAATGCTGAAAATTTGAATTTAAAATAGAAATGAAACCTCGAAAAATGAGTCAAATTAAAAAAAATAAATAAGTTCTGCACACCGGGAAATTATAACGTATAAAATGATCTAACAATTATTAAATTCCGATGTATAGTTTTTGCTCCTATAAAACTTTTTTAGTGGAACGATTTTGTCCAACTTTAGCATTAAATATCTCTTAAAATAATTCTTCGATTTGAAAACTGTCTGCATCAGCGTATTTATCAAACATTTCTGTATAATACTACCAATTTTCATATTTTTGTATGCATTATTTTTCTTAATACTAACGAAGAAAGACCTCCGGTCACAAAAAATTCAAAACCGGCGGCGGCGGTGATAGCGGTAGTTACTTTTTTTTTTAGAATAGAGAGATAACATCATTAATCTACTTCTTTTATAGAGGCAATGTGTACGCGATTCATTTTAAGATTTGTAAAGCATCACTTAGCTTAGTAAATTTTACAAAGATGTGTGTAGTAAATCAATAATTAGAAATACAAAGAATGTTTTAAAAAACTAGGGGGCTCTGCCCCCTACGATCTACGCTCGTCAACCCCCGTTCAGACACCGCAGACTCTAACAGTACGCTAATTTGATCGCCTTTAAAAAGATTTCGGAAGACTGAATTATAATTTGAATCTGACAATTATAATCTGACGTAATTTTCACCAAACTTTTCTTTCTCTTTTTAATACTAGGGGGCTCTGCCCCCTACGAGCTACGCTCGTCAACCCCCGTTCAGACACCGCAGACTCTAACAGCACGCTAATTTGATCGCCTTTAAAAAGATTTCGGAAGATTGAATTATAATTTGAATCTGACAATTATAATCTGACGTAATTTTCACCAAACTTTTCTTTCTCTTTTTAATATTCACGTCAAAATACTTTTGTTAGAAATGAAATATTATGATCATCTTAAAATGTCAAGTAAATGTCTGGCGCAATTTTTAAATTAAAACTGTTTTGCAATATTATTTTTTGTTCATTTTACGTAATAAGTGTAATATGACGTAAATTCTCCTATTTAGGACTTCTAACGCATGTTACTGAATTTATTATTTTACAATATTCTTTCTCATTTAAAATTCACGTGTAACTATAGTTTTTATGACGTAATTTTCAATGAGTTCCTGCTTTTTATATTTTTTGTTTATAATAGTCACGCGTAAAATAAATTTTTTATTTGAAGCAAACATTACTGTTTGCGCTGTTTATACAGTTGGCAACAGTTTAAATTAATACAATTTTCTAAAATTTGTAAAAAATATCTCTCGAAATGCTGAAAATTTGAATTTAAAATAGAAATAAAACCTCGGAAAAGTATTCAAATTAAAAAACTAACTGCAATCTGCACACCGGGAAATTCTGACGCATAAAATGATCTAAAAATGATTAAATTCCTATGTACAGTTTTTGCTCCTATAAAACTTTTTTAATGGAACGGTTTTGTCCAACTTTGGCATTAAATATCTCTTAAAATAATTCTTCGATTTGAAAACTGTCTGCATCAGCGTGTTTATCAAACATTTTTCTATAATACTACCGATTTTTGTATGCAACAGTTTTTTTAATATTAACGAAGAAAGACCTCCGGTCACAAAAAATTCAAAACCGGCGGCGGCGGTGACAGCGGTAGTTACTTTTTTTTAGAATAGAGAGATAATTAATCTACATACCCATCATCTATAGCAATATGTTTGAGGAATATATTCCGTACGTTCAGTGAAACACAAAATATCTGATATATTTCCTTCACATGGTAAAACTCATTTTGAATATAAATTTTTATAAGACTAGGGGGCTCGGCCCCCTACGAGCTACGCTCGCCAACCCCCGTCCAGACACCGCAGACTCTAAATGCACGCTAATTCGATCGGCTTTAAAAAGATTTCGAAAGATTGAATTATAATTTAAAAAACAGTGGCGATCTCCCTATAAACGAATTTCTATTCATTTCTCTTTGATTGAGGAATTTTAACGCCAAATCCGCTGCGGTACTACTTGATTATCCTGTCGACCCATTTCGCCAAATTATACAAATTGATATAATTTTTATTTTAAATAACGAAAGAACAAATAAATTCGTACAACATTAATAAAAACACAAATAAAACGTCGAAATAAAAATAACTTGATGACGTAGACACGTGTAACAACATTTCAAAATAAGCTAATATAAAAGGAATTAAGTAAAGAGAGTCTTTGTCTCCTGGTATTTTTTAACAAAGCGAAAAGAAAGTTCTTTTAAATGAGACATTTTAAATTAATTCTCAAATATCAAATAAATGTCTAGCGCAATTTCTAAATTTAAACTTTTTTGCAATATTATTTTGTGTTCATTTTATGTAATTACTATGATGTGACGTAAATATGACGTAATTTCTCCTAAGACTTCTAACGCATGTTAATGAATTTATTATTTTACAATATCCTTTCTCTTTTAAAATTCACGTGTATACTTTTTATGACGTAATTTTTAATAACTTCTTGCTTTTTATACGTAATTATTTAATTCTAATTTGAAAGTTTTTTTCCTGTTTATAATAGTCACGTGTAAATAAATTTTTAATTTGAAGCAAACATTATTGCTTGCGCTTTTTATACAGTTGGCAACAGTTTAAATTAGTACAATTTTCTGAAATCTGTAAAAAATATCTCTAGAAATGCTGAAAATTTGAATTTAAAATAGAAATAAAACCTGAAAAAATGAGTCAAAATAAAAAAATTAATGCAATCTGCACTCCGGCAAATTCTAACGCATAAAATGATCTAAAAATGATTACACTGTCATGTATAGTTTTTGCTGCTATAAAACTTTTTTAGTGGAACGATTTTGTCCAACTTTAGCATTAAATAACTCTTAAAATAATTCTTCGATTTGAAAACTGTCTGCATCAGCGTGTTTATCAAACATTTCTGTATAAAACCACCGATTTTCATATTTTTGTATGCATTATTTTTGTTAATATTAACGAAGAAAGGCCTCCGGTCACAAAAAAATCAAAACCGGCGGCGGCGGTGACAGCGGTAGTTACTTTTTTTTAGAATAGAGAGATTAGACTTGACTCCGCTGCACTGAAACTCTCCGATCGCAAAATCCCATGTTAGCCTATTAGTCCAGGCAATAGGGAATTTTATCTAGCAAAATTAATGGTAGTTCTGGAAATCAGCTTACTTTATGTTTTTTGGGTCGCTGAATCCGAATTTGTAACTTCCCACCAAAATTTCCCCCGGCAACCCCCCCCCCCCCAAAAAAAAAAAAGATTTTTATTAAAAGAATCAATTTTTTTATTGTTTTAGGGAAAAAGTATCTAGAAATTCAGAAAGTAGACAAAATTTGCAACAAATTAGATATATGACATTATGACTTAGGATGAAGGGGAAGGGGGGATCTGCCTCGGAACATGCCCGCGGTGCTGCGTGAACTAAGTTGCGCAATTCCACTTAACCACTCACACGTTTACATTTGCCCCCATTTTTTGCACATTTCTTTAAAATTTTATTCTAATGATTAATTCATGCCCTATGCTTAATTTAGACTAATTGAAGATCTTAAGTGCTAAGAACTTAGACCTTTTAACAAGTTTTCATGTTAGGGCGCTGTTCTTAACTATCAGTTGGTCTTCTTTGGGCCCTTTGTTAATAGGTCCCTTTAAAATGGTTCGATTCACTACCTTTTTTTTTTTTTTTTTCTTTCTTTCTTTCTTTTCTAGCAACTTCTTAGGTTCTCCAGCTACAACATGTATGACAAAAAAAAAAAAAAAAAAAAAATTCAGACTTCAACTACCACCAATTTTGAATATTAATCGCCTTCTTGGGGCCTTTGTTGCAGCTTCTTTAAAAACTATCCTATTCTATTGCAATTTTCTTTAACATAGTTTTAGCGTCTTACAGTTACTTTAAAAACACTAAAAAATTTTGTTTTACCTAACTACATTCCAGTTAAGACCCTGGCCTCCAGGGCCCGGTTTTTCTTTCTATCTCAGCTACCACCTTTTTCGAACATCAATCTCTGTTTTCAGCATCAACTTACGTCTACTCACTACAGCCGTAAAATAAAAATCGCGTTACTTTAAAGGTAACTTTAGATAAAGGATTTCATCCATTCATTAAATATCGTGTTAATGTTAAAAGTAATTCATGAAATGTACAAGGGGAGGGGGCATCTTCGATTGCTTGGGGGCGCATTCTTTCCTCGTGTTCTAAGGGCCCAATTTCAACGGGATTTGTTTCATTCAACTTAGATTGTAATTCAGCTACTTTCTGTATTATGAAATTTTATCTTAGACTTCAGTTACCAACATTTTCTAACATTAATGGTGCATTCTTTTAGGTAGATTTCGTAAGAAATACTACCTATTGCAGTCGTTACCATGGTGCGACTTTTGAAAAATTCCTTCATAACTTTTCATTACATGACCCCAGGAACCCAAAACCACCCCCACCTAAAAAGTTTATATATATATATATATATATATATATACCGGGTGTCCCAAAAAGGACTGACTGATTTTAAAATTCAATAACTTGTAAACGGTGACAGATATTTAAAAAATTCTTGCAGGAGGGTTATGCACAAGGTCAAAAGTTTTTTTACAGTGATTTTCGATTTTAGTTCGAATTACAAACAATAGATGGCGCTGCGATCAATAGACGCTGAATTCAGGCTCGATTTTTGATACTTCGGGGCCCGGATAATACATTTCCATCTCCTTTTTCTGCATGGAACAAGAGAAAGGACCAGAAATCGAGCCTGTATTTAGCGTCTATCGATCGCAGCGCCATCTATTGTTTGTAATTCTAACTAAAATCGAAAATCACTGTAAAAAAACTTTTAACCTTATGCATAACCCTCCTGCAAGAATTTTTTAAATATCTGTCACCGTTTGCAAGTTATTGAATTTTAAAATCAGTCAGTCCTTTTTGGGACACCCGGTATATATATATGTATGTATGTATGTATGTATGTACTAAATTTTGTCCGCACGATAAAAGTCGCAATTATGCACGGAACGTCTTCAAACTCGTCAACAACTTTAAGATAGCTAATTTCTCGGCGGGAATTGAAAATGAGCAAAATCGGTCCAAGGGAATGGGAATGGGGAAGGTTTAAAATTTTGAATACCATCTTAACATGATTCTGATAAAACCAGCTTTTACACAACAATGGCAGGAAAAAATGAATATTTTTCGTTATAGCTGTTGCCAACAATTAAAAAAAAAGCAATAAAATTCTCACCACAACTATTGCTTTTCTAATGCAGTGTTTTCACGTGAAAAATTAAATTAGATAAGCAGTTTGACGAATTCAAAACAAATTGAATATTACGTCATAAGTTTTCTAGAGCAAGATTTCTGCATGAAAATTCAAAATGAAATAAATAGTTTGACGAATTGAAAACAAATTGAATATTACGTCATAAGTTTTCTAGAGCAAGATTTCTGCATGAAAATTCAAAATGAAATAAATAGTTCGACGAATTAAAAAACAACAACAAAATATTGCGTCATATTGAAAATATAATGGACCACAGCAGGTGAATAGGTAACGTCATTGAGTTTGAAGAAACGTATTAAAACATGATAAAAACCCGAGTATGGAAATATTAACATATTTTAACACTTTGAGGTTCTCTGAATTTGATTTAGCCATTTTTAAACCTATTCCATATACATGCGTGTGTGTATATTAGAATTTTCACAAAATGTTTAGCTCCCTAGAGCTTATTCTTAGCGAAGGAACTGGGTTTATCTTTAATCTTGATTTAAGTTTTGTTGGCGAATTTAGTACTTTACTTCGAAATCTACCTCCGCCTGTAGGCCCGAGCCGGCAGGGATTTTTTTTATTATTATTATTCTATCGGTTTAATTACTACGAGGTTAGGCTCACTCAACTTTGTTTTCGATTGTCTTCGGCACTTACGGTAAATGCTGCCATAGGTAGCGGGGGCCCAGGTTACAGGTTCGTCCGGAAAGACGTTTGTTGGGAACACAGTAGATGCTGCGGAAGGCAATGGGGCCTCTGAAATTAGGTTTAAAAGATTTCAAAAGATATAAAATCATACTTTTTTTAGTTTTGTTTAAGGTTATTATTTACAAACGCCGTGCGGGTCTGCTAGTTACCTAATATAATTATTAAAATATCGTTTTCATCAGAAAGTAGACGTCCGATGCCGATGATGTGCTTTTTTAGGTGCGTTCGTAATTATATAAATACGTAGCACCTATAGTCGTCGTTCAGTCCGTCTGTCTGTCCGTCTGTCTGTCTGTCCGTCCGTCCGCATATAACAGAGCAAAAACTACCCGACCGAATGATCTGAAATTTTTAATATATAATTGCTGCAAAATTTTGTCGAGCCATTTCCAATCTTATGAAAATTGGATGTATAGTTTAATGACAGGGACAGTCAAAAGTTTTTCTTTACATTACGGCCAATGGGAAAAATTATTGCAAGTGAATTTTAATGATGTTACAGACTTCCGAATGGTCTGAAATTTTTAATATATAATTGCTGCAAAATTTTGTCGAGCCATTTCCAATTTTATGAAAATCGGATATATAGTTTAATTACAGGGACAACCAAAAGTTTTCCGTTACATTACGGCCAATGGGAAAAAATTATAGCAAATGCATTTTATGATGTTACAGCCTTCCGAATGGTCTGAAATTTTTAATATATAATTGCTGCAAAATTTTGTTGAGCCATTTCCAATTTTATGAAAATCGGATGTATAGTTTAATTACAGGGACACCCAAAAGTTTTCCGTTACATTATGGCCAATGGGAAAAAATTATTGTAAATGCATTTTAATGATGTTACAGCCTTCCGAATGGTCTGAAATTTTAAATATATAATTGCTGCAAAATTTTGTCGAGCCATTTCAAATTTTATGAAAATCGAATGTATAGTTTAATTACAGGGACAGTCAAAAGTGTTCCGTTACATTACGGGGAATGGGGAAAAAATTATTGTAAGTGCATTTTAATGATGTTACAGACTATGCACTTATGAAGCGCAAAAAAATATACATTCAGTACAATATGGGGTGCAAAAAATAATTATAAAACTAGTTATAGTACGAACGCACCTCATTTGCCACGTTTAAGTACATAAAAAGTCTCTATAAACCGTGAAATTTTCAGATTGTAGTTTTTTTATCGACACAAATTCACCAATAGAATAGATAGATAGAGAAAACTCGGATTTTTTAAATTTTGGATAAGGCGAATTCTGAAACTCACGTTACGTCCTCATATACAGTATAACTTCAAAAATCCGGCATCATCGGGACCGACACTATGCCGGATTTTTGAAGGAATATCAAAAGTAGTACTATCTGTATTATAAAGGACAAACATATCTGTGCGTAACGCATACGTCATTTTGCGAATGGCAACACTTTGAAATTTGAAATAAAATTTTGGCTTTGCATTTTTCTCTACTGCAACTTTTTTAACTTCTAAACATCGCAAATTTTAAATTTTTACACCGTCGTATAAGGAAAAAAATGACCTTTTAAATGCAATTTGTTTGAAAGCTGTATCTCAATTTATTTTTGAGATATTAATTTTTTTGTAGTTTTTAATACCATTTTTCCAATCGTGGCAACAAAAGTACCCCATTTCTATTGAAAGTAAACGGAAAATAGTCGAAAATAGGAGATTACTGTATCTTTTTGTCGCCATTTTCTCTTAAAACCTGAAAAAAAAAGTTGAAATTAAAATACGGCCTATGTCAAGAATTTTGTCTGTTATTTCGTGATAATGACATCATATTGCATACTTTTATATAAACGAAGTTTAAGACTGGATTGTAAAAGTGGATTGCTTTAGCGGATGCAAATGACGTCATTTTATAAAAAAGCGTGTATTTTAATTCTTAAAACTGAATTATATTTTATAGAAGTGCGTCATATTTACAGCCCAGCTGCTTTGAAATTCTTCACAGGTGAAAATGCTTCACTTTTGAAAATACTGTAATCGAAAGTACATACTGATAAAACGAATGTTTTACAAAAATTTAGAGTGTCTTTATAAAAGAGAGGTGACATGCAAATAATAGCGATTTATATTACAGAAATTGATGATTCTCGCCTGGATGGATTTGCTTCGCCGAGTTAGATAAGCAAACAAAAAAATTCGAGATTTAAAATAATAATAAATGAAGATTTTGTCCAAAATTCTCTCGAATAATAAAATTTTAATGCTATTCTTTAAGACATTCTACGATAATTTTATCAAAGCAACATAATTTGCTTAATTTAATTCTTTATAATTTTACAAAATCTATATATTTAAAATACAAGCGCGTTTTTTAGTCATCTGCCCTGATTTTTCTGTTAAAAGCACTTTATGAAATTTCTTCAAAATGGTGAAAATTAGATAGCTTTCATTATTGCAGACAAGAGAGAAATAATGAGGTATTTTTATCTTTATTCATGCCATTTTCTGATAAAAATTCAAAATTGTTGATAAAAATTGTTGTATAGGGTTTAGTGGCACAAAATCCTATTAGGAGCATAATATTATATTAGGGACATAATAACGGAAAATGACATACTGCTTTTCAAAACACGCAATTTTTCACATAAATTTTGTATATTGTTTTTCCTTCTGCATGTGTACTGATACAAAGTTTCAGACACTAGGCGAAATGCTTATTTAAGTGAAAATGAAGTCATATTTAAAAGAAAACGATCGTTTTTTTAGATAAAACTAAACATTTTAACACAAATGCGTAGAAAAACATAAATTACGGAAATTTTTACCCTCCGGAATTGAGATTAGAATCTCAAGTAAAGAGTGCGTCTGTTCACATAAAGGATGTTGCTGACAATAGTGACTTCAAATTTTGAGTTAAAATGATTTTAAAATGATCAAACAAAATACAATTTTTTTTTAAATGACGAATATAGATATGAGAAGTGCGTATGCAAATTTTGAGAAGGTGAAAATTGCTGTTTTTCGTTCCGGAATACCAAGCATAAGAGTCTCAATTGATAACCACATCCTAAAAACTTATCTTTGTTATATTTTACTGATTAAGTATCTATATTGTAAAGAACAAACGTATCTGTGGGTAACGCTGACGTCAGTTTGCGAATGGCAATACTTAAAGATCAAATTTCGGTCTTGAAATTTTCGCTACTGCAATTTTTTAATCTTCGGACCATCGTACATTTTCAATTTTCGTGGCATAGGGAAAAAATTTACTTTCAAATGCAATTTGTTTAAAAACTGTATCTTAATTGACTGATGTATTATGTTTTCTAAAATAATTTTTAAGCATGATTTTTTTTAAAGTTTATCTTATCACGTGCCGGTTTCAATACATAAAAATAATAAACATTTTGCACATAAAGCAAAAAACATTGTTCAGTATTTGTCTTTGACTATTTTTGCATAACGAAATTAATGCTTCGTTTATAAACAAATAAAAGAATAATATTAAAAAAAACACCAATCTAACATATTTGTGAAAGACAAATTAACGAAATTAATACTTCTTTTATAAACAAATAAAAGAATAATATTAAAAAAACACAAATCTAACATATTTGTAATCGTACAATTTAAATTTTTAGATCACCAAGTAGGATTTTTTTTTTCAAATAGAATTGTTTGCAAAATTCATCTCAGTTTACTGACTGTCTATGGTTTTAAAATCAATTTTAAAGCATGAACTATTTTTTTATTTATCTATATCGCGCGGAACTCGATTACGAAAGATTAATCCGTTTGCAATTAAAACAAAATAAAGAGTTCATCATTTTCTTATTGCTAATATCCATTAAAAGAAAACTTCCCTATGAATAAATAAATAAAATAATATAAATAAAACACAAATTTAACAGACATATATAAAGCTCTGAAATTATCGGAACATAAAAGGATGGCGTAAGTAGCAAAACCTTGGTCAAATAATTCTTAGCATGCAGCTAATAAGTAAATATGACTTTTGATAAATTTCAAAAATTTATTTGATAGTATAATTCGCATTTTTCATATGAAAAATGCTTTTTTTAATGTAAGTGGACAATCTAAAAAAATTATTGCATATAAAAACTTATTAGTTTTCAATTAAAAAAAATGTTTTCACCCATATTCTGTAACCCGGGAAGCCCGGGTACGATACCCTAGTATTCTTAATGGTGCCTTTAGCCATAATTTAATTTATTATATAGTGATAATTATGTACGAAAAAAAGATAATTAAATACAAAAAAAATTACTTTAATTGATGTTTTCTATGTTACAGAAAAAAAAAAAATCTGTTAAACAGTGAAATTATTTCTTCTCGTGTAATTTCGGAAACTTCGATGTCGATTTTGTTTGCTTCAATGTTTTTGGCCGTTCTTTAACAAGTTTTTCTTGTATTTTTTACAAGTAAAGAATATCTATTTCGGAAATACAGTCTTGTTCTCTAAAACAGATATTAATAATCCAACCAAACTTATGCATTTTTCTAGTGGCACCTTTTCTTCTGCCTGTTGTTCATCCTTATCTTCGGAGCTGTTACTAGCGTTATCGGCGGTTCTATTTAGCACAGCTCCAAAGAACTTATGTACTAATCTCCACGACGTTGCTGAGAAACGGTGCAGCTCCCAGAAAAATTCTTCAGAAAATAATCGCCTCTGACAAATGAAATAACTGTCAAATATTAATTTTTTGCATTTTTACATTCGAACTTGAAGTTTTAAATCATAAACAATTGCTATTTTTCTTCTACCATACCTTAAAATTGTAAAAGAAAAAGGAAGGGAAAACATGGTTTTGATGCCGGATTTTTGAAGTCACACTGTATATTGTTATAATATTAGTAAAAAAGTGCTATTTCTGATACGGACTTTTTGTCGTCTCCATAAATCCACAGCTCATCGGCTGCCAAACATAGTTGCTATTTTTACTTTCTTCTATCTTTTACAAGAACACAGTATTGCATTCGTGAAAAGTTTCAACGGATTTTCACGTTTTAAAAGATCTTAAACACGATTTAGCGGTTGCTGGACAGATAGTTACACCTGTTTATTTTCTATTTAATTTACATCCAAAATTGTTAATTGGTCCAAGTCATCCAAGCAACCTCATAGCAAATTGGTATATAATTTTATATACCTTAGATAAATTCAAATAATATAAGTGATCGTAATTACATAATTCTAGTAGAAGAGCAACGCGAAGCATTAATAAAATTAAATTATAATTCGCGTCAAAATGTAATTATTAAATTTAAATAATTACGAATAAAATTAAGAGTTTGCGTTGTGAATTATTTAGACGAAGTCTTCCACTTATGAATTAAACTAAATTTAAGCTGTAAAAATAAATTGACACATCTTAAACATTATCAATTAAATAATTACAGAAACTTTTTAAAACTTGATTAAATATTTTATTTACATTGAACACAACTATATACAGAAATACATAATATTAATTCAAAAAAAAGAAAGCAATACTTTTGTTTGCTTCTCATTATTTTATGTATATTTAATCTTTAAAAAAAAGACAATATTTTCATGTACTCTAATTATTATATTTTTTCTTTTTGCTAAAAGAATAATTCTCTTTCATTTTTAAATTACCTTAATTTTATTTAATTATCGGTTTTGTCGGATCTCAGATTACTCTCTACCATAAAATATCAGAAAAGTATATTTATAATTTTTCATATGATTTTAAGTGGTAAAAGAAAACGTTTAAAATAGTACCTTTTTTTAATATACGGGATGGTGGCCTTTGTTCATCAAATTCAGAGTTGTCGCTTTGCTTAGGATCATATTCATATGTCATCAGAAATTCGCTTTGTATCAGAGCGGCAACATCGGGATGGCAGGATGCATAGCTACGGACCTCTGTAGAACAATCCACTTAGTTTTAACATCAGGAAGACATCCTCAATTTGGCTTGATTAGGTTCGCTCCGATATGTCCATCTCGCCTGGGCATTACTAGGGCTTTCAGGATTCATTGCACGGGCTTTCAGGAGAGCTCCTGCGTCCTCTACATCTTTTTTCAGACTCTCTTTTTCAAACCTTATTCTTCTTGCACACCAACTCCTGCAGTGGGTGGAACTATTTTTGTCTAGTCCACTGTTATTGGATGTGAGAAGATTTTGCATTATTCTTCGATAGGCCTATTAGCTAACAGTCTGCAAATGTCCCCTTACATATACTTTAATATTATTATCTGCCTTAAAGTTTGGGTGGTCTGAAAAGCCATAAATTTATCCCAACACTTTTATTAAGGCCATAAATTTATTCCAACGTTTTTATTATTTTACGATTTCTAATTATACACCACTTTCCATTGGCTTGTCATAAAACGACACCATGGCGTCTGGCTATTGTTGTTGTCTGAGATCCGAACTCTATTCAACATTATACATTCATTTTACAATACAACAATTTTTTAAAAATATATATTTAATATTTAAAATCAACTTAATAATTTTTGTATGAACTTACACTCCTATTTTACTTAAATATATAAACATTATAATTTTACACTCATAATTATATTTTATAAAAAATATTTATACAAACAGAAATAACAAATTACGCAATTTTACTTTGATTTAACCAACATGGTGCGGGAACATATCATTGTTATATGTTGCCCAGCAGCGGTTTTCAGGAAATGTTTGTCAGCCTGTCTGTAGGTGACAAAAATTTTGAGGGCGCTCTATCTCAAGAACTAATGCACGGAATTCAATCAAACTTTAGATTCAATTAGAGCTTATAAAATTAGTGCTGATTAGCTTTTGGGGTAAATCGCCCAACAGGTGGCACTGCTATGCTGCATATTTTGCGATAGCTCTATCTTAAAAAATAATGCTAGGAATTTAATTAAATTTCATATGAATCGGTCGTTTTGAAAAGGTGTCAACTCCTAGCATAGGAGTGATGAGTATAGATTGTCATTTAGTTTTGGCACTGTGACATTTGAAGTCACATGATACTAACATGTATGAGATAGAAGAAAATTTTGGGATTAGTACATCCGACTAGTTAGAAATATATAATGATAATATAAACTGTGTTTTTACTTTGGCCTTTATAGCACCTACACAGATTCTAAATATAGCATAATTTAAATTTTAACATCATTGAATAGTAAAAAAGAATGTATTTTCAAATGAAATTTGTTTGAAAATTGCGATTTAATTTTCAAAAAAATCAATTTAAATTATTCAAATTTGTATTTATTTATCGATCTCAATAATGAGCATTTGTTGCAAAATTTACACACTTGGCAATTCCGAATTGCCAAGTGTGTAAATTTTGCAACAAATGCTCATTATTGAGATCGGTAAATAAATACAAATTTGAATAATTTAAATTGATTTTTTCAAAATTAAATCGCAATTTATTTATCGATCTCAATAATGAACATTTGTTGCAAAATTTACACACTTGACAATTCTGAATTGCCAAGTGTGTAAATTTTGCAGCAAATGCTCATTATTGAGATCGATAAATAAATACAAATTTGAATAATTTAAATTGATTTTTTTCAAAATTAAATCGCAGGGGTGCAAAAAATGTTTTTACTTCCAATATTTTCCCCAATCCATCTGGAAATTTACCCCAAATTTTACGATATTTCATAGGTTTACATAAATGTTGTATAATCGTAGGTATAGAAATTTTTTTTTAATTTTCTAAAATTTCTCAACTTATGGGCGAGTATATACGGTACATATTATTCTGAGATTGATTTTGTGAAGACCGCCATACGGATCTTTCTATGTGTGCTGAACACTTTTTTTTTTTATCTCGGGGAATTATGTTATTCATTATTAAAATCAAAATCAATTGTATATTTTTCTGCAAAATTTCCCCCGCTCCTAGATCGCCGGATCGGACATATTCTGCACCCCTTGACAATTGATTGCCCAGAACAATTTGAAAGAAAGCAGATTAATCATAAGATCAAATTAAACATGAAGTGTGGCAATTTGACGCTAAACTGAAATTTGTCAATGAAAAGAGAGATTTTCATTTTATGTTGAGCGTAAAATGAATATCAAGTTAAGTTAAATTGTTTAAAAGATACATTGCATCAAAATGTGCTCGAAATTGCATTTTAATTTCTTTATGATGAACACTGATTTTCTAGTAGAAGGATCTTCAATAATTGGGGTTTATACTAAATTGGCGTATATTTACGGTCGTGTATTTTATTTACATTTTTCATTTGAGGAGGTGAGTTTCAAAAGTCGCCTTATCCAGAAAATCAAATTGTGGGAAATCGCGAAAAACGTCTGATCCCCTCCATTGGTTTTTATTGTAAACCAAGATTTTACAATGCCAAAAATACAAGATAAATATAGTTTTTTTTCTTTTTTTTCAGATTGTAGTGTTTTTTCGATACAGGTTTACTAATACAGAATAGATTGATTGAGAAAACTCAATTTTTTAAAATTTTAGATAAGGCGAGATTTGAAACTCACGTCCTCATTTCTTTGGAACAACAATTTTAGAGTAACTACAGTAGAGTCCCCCTTAACCGAGTTTCCGCTTTAACCGAGTTATTTTCTTCAGATAGACTGATGGATTCCATTATTATGAAACAGCCATTATAAATGAAGTGTTAGGCGAAGATGAAAGAGCAGTCGTAAAAAGTGAGAACTGATTTCTGATCAGAATGGGAAAAAAAGGGGTCATAATTTTTTTTACGACTGTTCTTTTATCTTCACCTAACACTTTATTTATAATGGCTGTTGCATAATAATGGAATCCATCAGTCTATCTGAAGAAAATGATCCATTCCAAAGGTATAAGTTCGATTGAAAAAACTATTTAATACTTTGAGCAGAAAGAAGAAGCTGCATCTGCAATTTTCATGACTCTAATAGAATCACATACCTGCTAATCTGTACGGTTTCGTTACCTCTAAAATTTAATCCAAATTTTTGCCATATTTAATCGTTGACAATTGTTAGATCTCGAAGATTCAATTAGGCAAAATTTACTGGTAAGTTTTAGTGGTAAGAAAAAAATCTTAGAAATTGGTAGCTATGCAGTAGCGTAATACTGCAGCAAAAAAAAAAAAAAAAAACTGCAGCAAAATTGATATTCAACAACAACAAAAAAATTATCAAGTGCTTTTTCAAATAAACAATTTCATTCCCCGTTTTCTTCAAAGTAACGGAAATGTACATCAAAGAAATGTTACTAGTACCATAAAATTTAATGAATGAATTAAGTGAAGATTTATATTTCATCTCCTTAGTTGGTGTTGGTGACAATTTGTGTAAATCCGTTTTTTTTTTTTTTTTTTTTTTTTTTTTTTTTTTTTTGCTTATCCGAGGGGATCTTTGTCTATATTAACTCGGATAATCGGGACTCTACTGTAACATGAAAGTTCGTAAAATCGTCCCGATTCGATCATGAACATACTCGTAGAATAGAGTAGGACATCTAACGAAATAAGCTTCGGAAGAAAATCGTTGCTCGAAAAATGTTTGAAATAAGTAGCGCTATGTGAGCAGGTCTTGTTTGCGTGGTGGTCAAACGCGAAAGGAGAAGTAGGATTGGGGGGGAGGGGGGGGGATGAATAACAGATGACTTATTCCAGGTTAAAGATATTCCATCTTTTATTTCTCTGCGTGATCTTGCGAAAGTAAATTTTGAGTTATGAAAAATAAAAATAAAATATTCACATGCAAAAATTCACCTTTCTTTTGTTTTTATTCCTTACGTATGCCTCATTTTTGCGTCCTCCCGTATTCTGCACCCGGGGCAGTTCTCCCCCCCACCTCTTAGTTTCGTCACTGTGCGTGATTCTTTCTTATTACTTCAGATATTGAAAGAGACACTAAAATGCGGGCATGAAGAAAAACCTACCATCAAAATAGGTACAAAATTATTTTCCCAGGTGGTGCATCACCTGATTCGATAAGCACACCCTTTTATCATTACGATGAAATGTTATTCTTTCATAACTGATTACGTAATTAAACCAGCATATCATTTCTAAATAATGAAATTTCTTGCCCGCTTTTTTTTTCTCATAATGAGAAAATAATGATGTACGTATTATGAAATTAGTTTGACTATTTGCGTATCTGGAAATGAAAAGATAGTTTTTTCTTTTACGGTTTTGCAAATAGGCAATATGGATATACATGTGTATGTATATATACATATTGCGTATACATTTTATATTATTAGGTATTTCGTTTACATAGTATATGTATATATAAGTTAAAAGTCTTTTTTTTATGCTACGGTACTGAGGATTTTTTTAGACAAAAAAAGAGTATTTTCCTAGTGTAAGCCATAATGTTTTTGCTAATGGTAGGAGAGTATTAACCCTTTACTGCGCAGCTTGGCATATATGCAAACAACAGTGTTTTGAATTTAATAGATTTTTTTATTCGTATATACCTAATTCACACCAAAAAATTAAAATAGCAATACTTGCTTTAATTAATAACAGACATTCCGTATTTAAATAAAGCGAAATTAACGCATTGAAACTTTCTGGTGCAAAGTCAGATTCTCTGAATTACATAACATCTAGAATGTATTCTATCATGGGAATTGAAGGGTTAAAGGATAAGTTTTATAAAATAAATAATTATATAAAGTAGGGTATTTGGAGACATACTTATTAAAATATTAACTAATTTGCACTATTTTAGCGTAAAACAGACACACGGCAGTAGATTTTACTTGTACTGCAGATGTGCAACAGAAGAAAAGATTGACATACTATATGAAAAATGTATCTCTGATATTTTTTCATTATTTTTCCTGTGTAATAAACCTTTCAGAGAATCATATATAATTTTTTTGAAACAAAATAAAAAAATCGCGCATGTAAGGGTTAAGAGTTGTTAATTAATCGGCTTCAAAACATCGGATTATGAACCATCCTGAGTCTGCACAATATAAACATGTGCGAAATTTGCAGATTTACATTGGCTTTGAGAAGAAAAAAAAATTTAAACATAGTAAAAAAATCTATTAAAAAAATGGAAATCACAATAATCAGAAAACTTCCGGCAAAATTCAAAGAATTTCTGTAAAGGCGATGGCATGATGGCAACGACCCTAATTAATTTCAACGCCTCAACGGATTGCAAAATAAGTCTCTGTATGTCGATCGAGGAAAGAGATAGATGGAGATGCAGTATGCCGTAAAAAGGGTTTGCGTTATCGCTCAAATTTAAATGCCCTCACTCGGCCGAAACATAACAAGCACCTGGAACAGGGACCGAATTCAATGACATCACCCGTGCATTTTTTTCTCTAAATGAAAGTGATCTGCTTATTTTTAAGCATTCTAAAGCAGCATTCCTTTGTAATAGGAACTAAAAAGTGTATTACTAAAAATTTTCTTCTGTTTTTCGTGAAAGAACGTGCTTGTGTTTGGGCCTACTGTAGAGGATTTTAGGGTCACTTTTTTGGCGTCACCCCCAGCCACCTTACTGCATCTCCATCTATCTCTTTCCTCCATACTGTATGTCACAAATTTATATTAAGAAGGTCACAGATATTTCAAAGATGTAATTTGACAAGGAAATTTAGCAAGGCTTTTTTAAATTTCTTAATATCAGGAATGAAAGAATTCCTCCTAAAGGAGGAAGTCCACCTTTTAAAAATGAATTTAGAATATTCTCTGGACTGATGCAAAAAATAAAGAAAATATCTCGTGCATATTAGGAGAAGAGGGGGGTTGGCCCGAGAAATTTAAATTCCGACCTTTAGAGTTTGTTTCAATTCTTTCTTGCAAAAGCAGTTTACGTTATGGGAATTTGAAAAATCATACGAATGAAGTTTAAAATGTCTGACTTTAAAAGAAATAAAGTTATTTTTTGGAACATAATATTTTGGTCCGTCCATATCTTAATACTGTAAAAGCACTTATTTTCATGAGGCTTTAATTTTCACGATTTTCGCGAGCCCGTCGTAATCGCGAAAATTTAAGCCTCGCGAAATATTTTTTTTTTTTTCGCCTCAAATAATAATAAAAAAAATTCAAAAAATTTTTCACTTATCAAAAATTTAATGATTACAGTTACTTAAATAAGAAATAAATACAAAAATTTCTTCAGCACTTACAACTTGGATACTATACAACTATTTCTTGAATAAAAACAATAATAAAATTAATAGAACGAACTTTTCGGACAAAAGGAAGTTTCTTAAAATGCCTTATGCAAAAGGGATTCTATTTAGGTAGTTTCAGGATTTTTCAGCTTTGGGTTCTGTTCACGTAAAATTCGCGAAATCACCGATATCTTGATTTTTACGAAAATTACGGCTCGCGAAAATAAGTGCTTTTACAGTACTTTGTGTAGTAAAAGATGTATTGCTGGACAAAGACAAAATTGATATGGGCAGGGCCCGATTAACATCTGAAAATAGGGGAAGCACATTATCAGTTTGAGGGCTCCCTTTCATTCGGGATTTGTTTTAAAATTTCCCATACCGGAAAACACATCAGTGCTACAAATAATATTCCCGGAAATGGCTTAGGCGAATACGCATATATTTCATTAAACAGCTTTTTTATGTTCCCTGTATATAACCACAAGTAGAATATATTTGCAGTATATATAGTTGTTGTATATTCAGTTACCGGGTGGTTCAGCAAATGAAGAAGATGCCACACCGAATGATTTGTTAAGAGCCAATATCACAGTCCGATTTAAGAAATGATAAATTTCATGAGATAGTGTGGATTGTCTCGCGATAAGCCACCTTTCTTCTCAAAAAATAAATAAATAAATAAATAAAATAAAATAAATAAAAAAATAAATAAAAGCAATTTAACAAATTAAAACGACCATTTGGAAAATGATTTTTTCAAAGACTAAAATTTAAGACATAAAAAATAGCACGGAGTTGATCCTACATTACGTACGTCATGAATTAAACATTAATAGTGTTATTACGCATAAAAATTGCAAGCGACAAAAATCGCCTGCGACTCCTCAGATTTCCTGAAACTTACGTATTATCCACCTTATTATCCAAGCATTTCATTGGCTGTTCGGGAAAAGGCTTTTCCATCGTCAGATTTCCAAGAAATCTGACGACCTATTTTAAATGAAATTTCATTCTTAAACTTCTAAACATCCCACAATATTACTTTTTACACCGTCGTATAGAGAAAAAAATGATGCAATTTGTTTGAAAGTTGTATCTTAATTTGCTTCCGAGTTATTAATTTTTTTTTTTTTTTTTGTAGTTTTTATTACTTTTTTGTCACAGTGGCAAGCCTGATTGCTAAGATTGTATTTATCTCTGTTGGAAGTAAAGGGAAATAAAGATTACTGTATAGACCAATCAGAAAACGAATAAAATGTGGATTCAACCAATAAAAAGCATCAGATATGATTTTGATTTCCTACCCTGACGAGGACAATAACCATTTTTCCAAATGATTAATAAAATAAAATAAAAATGCAATAAAAAGGGGAATTGCAGACCGTATTTTCTAGTCATTTTGGGGCCCCTTTTAAATTTTAGAGGGGAAGCTCGTGCTTCACGTGCCTTTTGGAGAATCGGGCCTGGATATGGGAAGACCTATCATAATTAAAAAACCTTTTATTTTCCCTAAACAGGAAGAGAAAATCAGAAAAAAATCCAGAATAATAGTTGGCATGAAAGTTTTCTTACCCTACTTTATGTAAATTCATCAATTGAGGACGTGAGTTTCGAAACTCGCCTATCCAGAAAATGAAATTTTAGGAAATCGCGAAAAACCTCTGGCTGCGTCCATTGGTTTTCATTGTAAGCCAAGATTTTACAGTGCCAGAAATACTTGACAAAACTAGTTTTTTTTTTTTTTTTTTCAGATTGTAGTGTTTTGTCATTGCAGGTTTACCAGTAGAATAGATTGATGAAGAAAACACGATTTTTTTTTTTTTTTTTTTTTTTTTTTTTTTGATAAGGCGAGTTTTGAAACTCGCGTCCTCAATTATATTAGACACAACCTTTAACAAACTGGCTTCCATTACCTTTTGATTCAGTGATCTACGAGGGTGTATCAATAAGTTTTTGCCCTCACATAGAAATAATTGAGTGAAATTTATGAAATTGCTACATTGTATTAGTCCTTTTCTATATAGTCAGTGTGCACAGTAACACATTTGTGAAACCAGTATTTCAAAGAGAGGGGGGGGGGGGAGGATGTATTCCAAGAGGTGTGATAATAGACCTAAAGGGGGACATTTTTCTAACTTTTTCCGACCCCCACATGTGGCATATTGTTGGAAAGGTCTGTGACCACTTATTCATGATATGCACCTTCCGAGCTCCTCTCCCCCCAAATTTGCCCTCTAAGTGGGCACTTTTTCTAAATTTTGCGGACATCATTCATGCCCCCCGGCAGGGATGTAGTGGAGGGTATACAGGGATATACGCCGTATACCCTCTGGCCTTTTTTAAGGAAAACCGTATACCCTCTGTTTCTCAACAAAAGCTATAGAATATATCCACTAGGGTTTTCCCTCTGCCTTGAGCGTATACCCTCTGCTTAGAACGCATACCCTCTGTTTTTTTTTTATGACTACGCCCGGGGGACAAATATGGGGAGAAGGACTCTAGAGGTGCCTAGCATGAATAAGTGGTCACAGGCCTTTCCAACAATTTGTCTCATGTGGGGGTCGGCACAAGTTAGAAAACCCCCTTTGGGTCCACTATCGCGCCTCCTTGAATACATCCTCCCCCCTCTCTTTGAAATACCGGTTGCAGAAATGTGTTACTGTGCACGTTTACTATATAGAAAAGGACTCATAAAATGGAGCAAATTCATAAATTTCACTCAATTATTTCTATGTGAGGGCAAAAACTTATTGATACACACTCGTATTTTCGCTGTTAGATTAAATTTTATTTTCATTTTTAGTATTTTCTAAATTATGAAAAATGCTGAAGTAATCTTGCATTATATTTAATATTTTTAACTGAATTATAAGAATTCATCACTGTATAGCATGAAAAAATTTCCGACCTTTTTTCTCTTTGGATCATTTTCACGCGTGTAGTATAAGAAGTAGATTGATAAAAACAGGTAAAAGGAATGCCGAGCTACCAATTTGGCAAAGAGGAACTATGGGTCCCGTAGAATGAGAAATTCAAACTTATCTGATTTCCCCGAGTAGATTAGGTTTTATAAGAAAAGTAACCTAAGGGGCCATTCATAAATGATGTCACGCTTGGAGGGGGGAGGGGGGTTCATGAAATTGTGACAGTTTGTGACAAGGGGGTGGGAGGGGGTAAGAAGAAGTGCGACATCACACAATTTGGTTAAAATAAAAGCATTAAAAATCAGCAGATTAAATTTTAAAGTTATTTTGAAATTAAAATATTTTGTGTTCACACAGTAATGATAACATTTAAAGCCAAATATATTAAATTCCATTTCAAATTCCAAAATACTACTGTTTTTAATTGTTCTTTCATATTAATATTTTATTACTATTCTATATTATGTTTTTTGTTGTAAATCTTAATCTTATTTCATACAAAATAAGTGCACGAATCATTTTTATTATTATGCTCACAAATGCCGTTAAAACACATAGTTAAAAGTTTCAAAATAAAATTTGAAATATGATCTATAACATAAGTACTTTGATTTTGAACTGCATACATGTTTATGTAATATAGCGTGACATGTGACAAGAGGGGGGGGGGGGGGGTATGGTGAAGTGTGACACTTTGTGACAAAGGGGGGGGGGAGGGGGTCAAAAATATGAAAAAAAAGTGCGACATCATATATGGATGACCCCTAACAGTATACTTTGAATCATTATTTATTACTAGCCGCCTTTGTCGACCAGTTTGGTCTCCCTTAAATGTATGCTAAGCACTGTATCATGTTATTTTTATTCATAATTTAATTTAATTGCTCAATCCTTCGCGAAATCGGAAGATTCTGATACAGAAATCATGAACTCGGTATTTTTATGTTAGCCGGGCGCAGGTGATAAATCGCCAAACATTGTCCCCGTCGTATTTTTTCGTATTTCAATAATTTCATTTAAAATATAATACTTTCACTCATTATATTTAAAATACATAACTTTAATTTAAAACTGAAATATTTGAAATTTATGACTCTCAATTATTTATTAAAAAAAAAAAGAAAAGTAATAAATAAATACCGAAAACCATGACATTTAATTTCAACATCAAAGATTTTTGTTTTAATTTACCACGCAAAAAATTGTTTATGACAGTCGCATGAAATGGACTATTATAATACTGATGACATGATGGCGATGGAACAATATTTGGCGATTTATCACCTGCGCCCGGCTAACATTAAATTATCAAATTGGCCGCCTGGCATATAACATCGAAGCGGTCAACCCGGAACTGTTGATGACAGTCACATGACTTAGGCTATTATTATCAACTGAATGAATGATCCTGAATCTAAACAATATAAACATGTGGGGAAATTTGCAGATTTACATTGGTTTTGAGTAACAGGTAAAATAAAAAAAAAAAAACGAAATACTGGAAATTGCAAGATTAATACAAAAATCAGAACACTGCCGTCAAAATTCAAAGAATTTCTGTAAAGGCGATGGCAACGACCCTAAGTAATTTAAGCCTCTGAAATGTTGAAATAGGATTCGTTTTCCGCAAAACGTTAAAATTCAAATAAAAAATTCAATATAAAAAGAATATGATGAAAAGAAAAAATCCAAAAACTGGCTTCGAAATCCATAATTTCCGACATAAAGGTACAGTCGTGGAAAAAAAAAGTAAACAACCCTACTAGCTCTGCAACAAATTATTGTAGAAGAAAGTTACTGGTACCAGACTGGAAATAAAGTCTACTTTTAAATGATGTATATAAAATTTGCTTAGGGGCCATCTACATATCAAAACGAACCCAAACTTTGTTTTTTGCAATAGCAGTGCCCAAATAGACACAATAAATAGATTCTACACCATTCAATTAGCCTTAATCCAAATTTTCATGAAATTCGTATCATAAGTTTCCCAGAAATTAATTATTTTATAATGAGCCTATTTTAGGGACTGTATCCAAATTGAAGTTCGGTGCTCGATTATTGAAATGCTACAGAATGGCTAAGTCACTTCTATTAATGTACTATTTCTTGCCAATATGAACATTTCACTCGCTTAATATGTTTGGACTATTGCCAGCCCAGATGTTTCTATAAAATGAATAAAATATATTTTTTTCAAATTATGCTTTTCTGGAGATCATAGATGGCCCTTAAACCATCATTTTGACGTTTTTTACTCATAATTCGAAAACTACTTGGAAGAATAATTTGAAATTGAGAATTCACATCAAGCAGGACATAATAAGTATAAATATAAGAAAAAATTGTAGGTTGCAATTCATATTTTTTTTTTTTCGAATATCAATTTCATAATTCATAGTATAAAAACTTTTAAGTTGCAAATTCAATGTATTTATGTTTGTGTTTTTTAGTATTATAACGAAACAAAAAAAATATCACATTAAGATTATAATTTTAGCAGATATTAATAAAAATATGAAAATGTACATTAGAAGCTCTAAATTTTGAATTTTTATAATTCCAGTTACTTAAAATCCAAATGACTTGAAATTTCGTTTCTAAGCATAGTTTGAACTGAAAATTTAAAATATATTGTCGAAATTGTGTGTTTCTATTTTTTTTTTTTTTTTTTTTTTTTTTAAGTTTGATCTGGTTTCGATTTGCATAAGGCCCCCTAAGCAAATTTATATACGTCATTTAAAAGTAGACTTTATTTCCAATCGTTTGGTACAAGTAAATTTGTTCTATTATAATTAGTTGCAAGTAGGGGGTGTTTACTTATTTTTTCCACGACTGTACATTCCTACTAAATCTTGTAGCTCTGCGCGTACGGAATACAGCACGTATACACACAAACATCTATCTGTATACTAGCCGCCCTTGGCGAGCAGTTTGGTCTCCGTTAGATGTGTGCTAAGCATCGTACCATGTTACTTTTATCCAAAATTTAATTTACTTTCTCAATACTTCGACAAATAAGAAGTTTCTAGTAGAGAAATCAAGAACTCCGTATTTTTATGGGTACTACTTGGTTATCCTGTCGACCAAAAATATATCGCCAAACTATAAGATTAAATATCAATAATGGTTGATCGTAAATGCCATATTCGCTTGTTTTAAAGCAAGTTACACGTGTTTACGTCATCAAGTTATTTTTATTTCGACGTTTTATTTGTATTTTTATTAATGTTATACTAATTTATTTGTTCTTTCGTTATTTAAAATAAAAATTATGTCATTTTGTATAATTTGGCGAGTGGTTTGGCGATTTATATAATTTGGCGAAATGGGTCGACGGTATAACTAAGTAGTAGCTTTTTATGCTAGCCAGGTGCAAGTGATAAATCATCAAACATTGTCTTTCCAATCGCATTTTTTCATATTTCATTAAATTCATCTAAAATATAATAATTTCTCTCATTTTATTTAAAATACATAATTTTCATTTGAAATTCATGACTTTCACTTTTTCTTTCCCCTTTTTAAGAAAAAGAAAAGAAAAATAATAAATAATACCAAAAACCATGACTTTTAATTTCAATATCAAAGCATTGTTTTAATTTACCACGCGAAAAATAAAAAATGTAAAAAATGGTCACTTGGCATAAAAAAAGCGAAACGGTCAGCCCGGAACTATTGATGACAGTTACATGACTTAGGCTATTATTATAGACATTGGTATGGTATAGATAACGTAAGAAAAGTTTGCTAAAATCATTATCGTAAATTTTATACCTTTAATATGCTGATGTGTGGTTAAGTTAATGTTGTCGTCGATTATTATTGTTTTGTCAGCTAGATATAGGGAATAAAGAAGAGAGATTGTTAAAGAGAAAATAATTTATTTTTATGTACACAGCATAGGAACATAATTTCATTTTCCAGGTTTTAACAGTATAGCATAACAATGGAAAAATATTTACAGTTCTTTTTATACAAGCATAACTTCTAATATTTTTTAAAAAATCAAATACAGTAAAACCTCCCTAAAGCGACCACGTTCCGTTCCAATAAAAATTGGTTGCTCCGAGAGGTGGTCTCTTAATGGAGGCCTTGTTTAAATCTAGATTTTGATCGTTGAAAAAAGGTAACAATTAATGTTACTAAAATTTATTTTTCACATTAGGAAAAAATATGAAAATTTAAAAGTATCAAAACAAAAGTTAATTATATAAGTTAATTACTGCAGGGTTTAAAAAATGAATAAATTGACGTTTGCTTTGATTTTACGGTTTTATCTTTATAACTTTTATTTCCAAGTCCTTTCAAAGTTCAGTAAATAAATGGTTTTTTTTTTTTTTTTTTGGGGGGGGGGGGTGTATGGGAGCAAATAATGACGATTTCATTAATTTATCTATTTCTTTAAGAGTTTCCTGACAGAATAGGGCAGGGGAGTTTATTGACTGTCATTCTTAATTTGTCATCAGAGTTAAATTCATTGCCTAAAAAGGAACAAAGGAGTTTAAACACATAAAAGTTACCAGTATATATAAAAGAATTTCTAAACTTAGTTTAGAAGTTTGATGAATAATGCGCTCTCCGGAATTATTTTTCTAATAAAACCTTCTTCAAGCAACCAGGAAAAAAAGGAATTTTTTCATTTTCTTCAAAGAAATGGGTCGTTCATGGAGGGAGTTCAACTGGGATGGTCTCTGAATAGAGGTAAAATCCGTATTGAGCCTATGGGAATAAATTTCGTTCTATTAAAAAATGGTTGTTCAGGGAGGTGATCGCACAGGGAGGTTTCACTGTATCCATAATTCGAATCAGACAATTTATTTAATTAAATGTATCTTGTTTCTATGTGTAAGCCTCTTGATTTCAGTTATTAAATAGGATTTCTGGTGCAATTATAATTATTTGATTTGAAAAAAGAAAAGCGCGGAAAGTTGGCAGCTATGCACAAACATGTTTTCATCACCAAGGAAATCCTAATGGTTGTGATAACGGACATCTTCCTTCCAGTTCAGGATAAATGTTAGCACATTGTTCAAGAACCCTGCAGAGCAAACCTTTTCCAAACTTGTTGGCCGTTGTGTCTACGAGACTTGGTTTTATCAAGCATGTAAATCCATCAAATTCACAGATACGATAATGATGGAGTAACGCCACGGTATCTGATAGATTTACTGTTCTGCTTCCTAAAGAAATAAATGCGTTTTACAAAATATCATACATACACATGGTGTATAACATATGACAAACAGCTGATTTACTTCTTACCCAGTCAAAGATCAGGCTTTTCTCTTTTTTTTTCCCCTTACAAAAGAAGCTTTATTTTCTCTATTTTTTTTTTCTTTTAAAGAAATTTTTATATACAGTAGAACCTCGATTATCCGAAGTAATTGGGACCGACCCTCTTTCGGAAAATCGAAATTTTCGGATAATCGAGAATGCTTCAATTTTAAGATTAAGGAGAAATATATGCGCTATTTCTTATTACGGTAACAAGTGCTTAATAAAAATAAAGCAATAGCAAAATAGTAACAAGAATAAATTACCCGAATTTTAATTTTGAAATTAAGCACCTTTTACATATATCACAAGGGTTTTAAAAAATGTTTTGCTACTCTTAGTTTCGATAGCCTTTCTTTGAAGCTCTATCACGGAGTTTTTTAATATATTATTAGTTCACCAGTATCGCAGTCTTTTTGCTACATCAGCCATGCCAAACCATTCTCAAAACATTTAAAAGCTTCAGAATTGTTAATTTGTTCGTTATCTTCGTTCCACCCCGCAGCTTACGGGATCTCAAGTTAAATTTGACGGAACTCTAAGAAAGGGGATAGAAAATACTTATATGTGCTCGTAGTTCGGAAAGGACCGCTTGCACACAAGGAATATAAAAAAAAAAAAAACTTTCAAAATGGATTTTCCACACAAGAAATGTGATAGTAAAAAATAAATAAATAAAATAAAGTAAAATAAAATAAAATAAAATAAAATAAAATAAAATAAAATAAAATAAAAGCTTTAAAAATGGATTTCGGTTAACCGAGAGTTTCGGATAAAAGAGGTCCTACTGTATATCTTTTTTCTTTTGGCAAAATGATTCAGGGTTACCAGTTTGGCCTCCATTTTTATTCAGAAATTTTGAGTTCACACCAGAAATAAAGAATAGTATTTTTGCTTTATTTAATACGAGACATTTAGCAATCATAGGAAACCCCTTAATGCTGATTACCTGTTCAGTACCTGTTCAGCAATCACATAAAGTAAAAAATCTTCTTTCGAAATTTCCGGTGTGAATTTGAAATTTCGAATTAAAATTGGAGGCCAAACTGGTAACGCTGAAATGATTTAGTATTAATTATTTAAATGAATGTTAAGCATTTTGATATACACTCCTCAACATTGAAATTCTAACACCGCAGTGAAAGAAAAATCGTAAAATTATGGAAGTTCAAGTTATTGTTATGGTAGTAAGTTAAGATTTGTAAACAGTGTTCAATTCAGTAATTTTTCTCCGGGACCTGAACATTATGTAGTTCCGGAAGGAAATTTATACTTCCAGACCATTAAGGCTGCGTTCAAACACTTGTTTTGGCTTCATTCAACACTTTTCCAGGAAAAGTATTCTTTTCCACTCTTCTGTGGTTTATTCACTAAAGGATAGGGACATTCAAAAATGGGTCAGGAAATAAGACGATTAGCTCGACTTGAAAGAAACTATTGCAGGATGTCCGTCAGTTTCCTTTTAAAGCCATTAAAGATGAAAAACACCGAGGGACCACAAAAAAGACACCGATATGCTATATGGCAAAAATGATACGCCTGTTTGGACCTTTATAAATAGAAAATCTGAAAACTTTTGTGCTCCAGGTGTGTGCGATTAGGGTATTGCGTCTAGAAGATATAGTGTGGAAACCAGCTATTCCAGGAACGCCTTAAAAATACCTAAAAAATTGAATCCCATAAATCCTGAACGATGCTTAATAACAAATGTCGATCACAACGACATCTGCTAGTTCTTCACTGGCCAAAACGCTTTTTTAATTGAATCCTTATATAATGTTTACGTTTGAACTACTAGATGTCACTGCGATCGACATTTTTCATTCAGCATCGTTTAACATTTATAGGATACAATCATTTAGCACTTTTTGGTTGGTCGATTGCTACACAATATCTCTAGACACTATAGTTAGGGGCTCCACGGAGCGCCCCCTGAATTCATCAATGTATGCACATGGCTTAAACCACTCCCACACGTTTCTGATTGGAGAGAGGAAGTTGAGAATTTGGTCACTTCTATATATTAACTACGCCCACACAAGTCCTCCAGTTTTTATAACTCTACATTTATTTATCATTGCCGTAGCTTCAATTAATTAATGAAGAATGTATATTTTTGTCAAACCACAATATCAGTTTTCATTAACAAGTATGGATAAAAAAAAAGTTTATTTCTTTAAAGAAGACGATGCTATCATTTTTATTTTCTTGGAGCTTTTAAGTATATTTTTCTTTGAGTTTGTTTTACAAAACAAAAAATTTTGGAAGTACATAGTAATCCCTTAACATTCGCGAGTTTTGATTATTCGCGAAATAAACTAGTATGTTGTGGCCATCACAAAACTTTCTTCTATATAAATCACGTCAATTAAATCATTTAAATAGTACAAGAAATTACATGAATTTAGCACCAATTCATATCAAAGTATATCTGAATTTGAAGTTTGATGAAAATTCGTGCATTAGTTCTTGAGATAGAGCTACAGCGGGAATTCTGAAAAATGTAGCATAGCAGCGCCACCTGTTGAGCGATTTACACTAAAAATAAACAGCACTAAATGATATCAAGGTATACCTGAATCTGAAGTTTGTTGAAAATCTAAGCGTTAGTTCTTGAGATAAAGCTATTGCGGAAATCGCAAAAAATACAGCATAGCAGCGCCACCTGTTGAGCGATTTACACCAAAAATTAAACAGCACTAATTTACACGTCAATTCATGTCAAGGACTAACTAAATCTGAAGTTTGATGAAAATCCGTGCAATAGTTCTTGAGATACAGCTCTTGCGAAAATCGGGAAAATGCAGCACAGCAGCGCCACCTGTTGGGCGATTTACACCAAAAATTAAACAGCACTAATTTATATCAAGGAATAACGAAATCTGAAGTTTGATGAAAATTCGTGCATTTTATCTTGAGTTAGAGCTATTGCGATAATCATGAATAATGCAGCATAGCAGCGCCACCTGTTGGGCGATTTTCACAAAAAAGTAATCAGCACCAAACTATATCCTGGACTAACTGAATCTGAAGTTTTATGAAAATCCGTGCAGTAGTTCTTGAGATATAGCTATTGCAGAAATTGTGAAAAATGCCGCATAGCAGCGCCACCTGTTGGGCGATTTTCACCAAAACCTAATCAGGTCTAGTTCATATCAAGGTATAACTAAATAATAAGTTTTGTGAAATTCTGTGCATTAGTTCTTGAGATAGAGCGCCCACAAAATTTTTGTCACATACAGACTCACAGAGTGACAGAGTGACAGAGTGACGGAGTGACAGACAGACTCACAGAAAGACATTTTCTAAAAACCATCAAATCGTGTTCTGGGCATTCTAAAACGTGTAAATCCGTCGAAAACCGGGAGTCGAAAATTTTCACGAATCCAATACTTTCTTCTTGTAAAGATAGAAGAAAGTAAAAATTAAGAACATTTCAACATTCACGAATACTTAACTTGGTTATTCGCGAAATTTTGTTTTATAAAGAATATTTTTTTACAAAGTAAACTCGCTTTGTGTTACAAATTCCATAAACTATTTGGCACTGGACAGCCGCATTATACACTGTAAAAAACAAGTTAGAAATTTCACGTCAAACGTGGCAAATTAGGTGCGTTGGTTCTATAACTAGTTTTATAAATATTTTTTGCACCGCATATTGTTCTGAATGTATATTTTAGTGCACTTCCTAAGTGCATATCAATTTCATTCTGTTCGAAAGACTGTCACATCATTAAAATGCACTTGAAATCAATTTTTCCCATTGGCCGTCATGAAAAGGAAAGCTTTTGACTGTCCCTGTAACATATACTATACATCCGATTTCCATAAAATTTGAAATGACTCGACACAATTTTGCAACATGTATACATTTAAAATTTGAGACCATTCGGTTGGGTAGTTTTTGCTCTATTATATGCGGACGGACAGACAGACAGACGGACGGACCGAACGACGACTATAGGTGCTACGTATTTATATAATTACGAACGCACCTGAAAAAGGACTAAAATACGGAAATTGTGCAGGCAAATCGAGACGCCAGTACTATTTCCCTATTTTAACGGAAAATTTCCCCCGTAAATTCCAGAAAAACGGTAAATTTTCTGTAATTTACGGGGAAAAACTTCCGTTAAAATACGGAAATAGTACTGGCGTCTCGATTGCCAGCACAATTTCCGTATTTTAGTTTTTTTTTTTTTTTTTTTTTTTTTTTTTTTTTTTTACATTGTACTGTATAGCCAAATAAGTTTCGAGAATGTCAACATTCGTATTGAAGCAAAATACAAATCAGTAATTCTGAGAAACCCGAAACACGACTTGATACTAAAAGTAAAAAATATCCTAATTTTTCTTAAATTTAAAGTTTTTATCGCAAGTTATCAAAAATTTTCGGGAAAAATTGTATGGGAAATTTTTAAACTTCAACAACAACTTGTTGAGAAAGCAATAGAATGCTGCTCTGAACTGGTTAGGAGTCTTAAACTTAAAGTGAAATCAAGTCTGCAACTTTTCCTTCAGAATGGAAATTCAGAAACAAAAGATCTGTTCTTCCAAACAATCTGATATATCAACTAAATTTTTCAGCCATCAACTAGCAACTAAACTTTGTACAATATATTTATTATTATTCAAATTTACTTACAGCATCTACTTTTTAATGCTTAATAAACATATCTTTACGTTTCAATTCCTTTTTCCATTAAAACAAAATCTTAAAAATCTAACCCCCTTTTATGCACGGGAAGATAGTCTTGACATTCGCGGTTCGCGAATGTTAAGGCTCCTGCCCCTGCCGGTGAAGACACTCACGAGCTAATGCTAATCCTATGGCAGGGTTGGCGAACCTTTTTATAGTCGCGTGCCAATTTTTTTTCAAAAAACATTTTACTTGACCTTGACGTGCCAACTAAAAACAAATTTAGTGGATTGAAATATAATGAATCAAAACTACATGAAAATTACTTATTACGATATTTTCTAAAATGAGTAACATACATGTAAGTATTACACTGCAATAATTATAGAAACAATTGTATTTTAAAATTAATTAAAAACATAATGTGATTAATTGTTGTATCTGGGATGAAAAATAATTAATATCATGTTCAGGTACAGTTAATTTCAACAGAATGTAGACTAAATGAATTTATATGGCAATCACTCTCTATTTGATTTTTAGGTAGCTTTCTTTACAAAAAAGCTACCTATTGCAGCCGTTCGGAGGAAAGCGATTTCAAAAAATTTTGGTATATTTTCATCGATCATGACCCCCAGATCCCGAAACCACCCTCCGTTCAAAATTGATATATATATATATATATATATCTGACCTATGTCACACTGTAACTCCCGTAATTATGAACCGATTTCGATGTAATTCGGTGTGTACATAGTACATACCAATGTCTCGACCGAGTTCGTTGGCCACCTTCATCCGCCGTTTTGTTTCAAAATGGCGGCCATTTAAAATTTTTAAAAAAATTTAAAACTTGAAATGTGGTACCAAAAAATTAAAAATGAAAAAATATTTTTTCCTTATGTATTTGACCTTTATACAAAGATTCCGGAGCAGTTTTTGTTTCGTCTATATCTTAAAAAATGGCTGAGTTATAGGATTTTGAATTTCTAGCGTGGCTGACATTTTGAAACGTCCTGAATTTTGTCACGCGATAAAAGGCGTATTTATGAACCGATTTGGATGTAACTTCGTTTATACATAGTACATGCCAATCTCTCGACCGAGTTCGTTGCCCATCTTCATCCGCCATTTTGTTTCAAAATGGCGGCCATTTAAAATTTTTTAAAAACTTTTAAATTTGAAATGTGGTACCAAAAAATTGAAAATGGAAAAATATTTTTTTCTTATGTATTTGACCTTTATACAAAGATTTCGGAGCAGTTTTTGTTTCGTCTATATCTTAAAAAATGGCTGAGTTATAGCATTTTGAATTTCTAGCGTGGCTGACATTTTGAAACGTCCTGAATTTTGTCGCGCGATAAAAGGCGTATTTATGAACCGATTTGGATGTAACTTCGTTTATACATAGTACATACCAATGTCTCGACCGGGTTCGTTGGCCAGCTTCATCCGCCATCTTGTTTAAAAATGGCGGCCATTTAAATTTAAAAAAAAAAATTTAATTTGAAATGTGGTACCAAAAATTGAAAATTGAAAAAATATTTTCTTCTTATGTGTTTGACCTTGATAAAAAGATTCGGGAGCAGTTTTTGTTTCGTCTATATCTTAAGAAATGGCTGAGTTATAGCATTTTGAATTTCTAGCGTGGCTGACATTTTGAAACGTCCTGATTTTTCTCACGTAATAACAGGCGTATTTATGAACCGACTTGGATGTACCTTGGTGTGTACATAGTACATACAAATATCTCGACCGAGTTCGTTGGCCAGCTTCATCCGCCATCTTGTTTCAAAATGGCGGCCATTTAAAAAAATAAAAAAATAAAAAAATTTAAATGAGATACCAAAAAATTGGAAAATGAAAAAGATTTTTTTTGTATGTGTTTGACCTTAATACAAAGATTCCGGAACAGTTTTTCTTTCGTCTATATCTAAAAAAAAATGGCTGAGTAATAGCATTTTGAATTTCTCTTGTGGCTGACATTTTAAAACGACCTGATTTTTGTCACGCGATAACAGGCGTATTTATAAACCTATTTGGATGTAACTTGGTCTGTACATAGTACATACCAATGTCTCGACCGAGTTCGTTGGCCAGCTTCATTCGCCATCTTGTTTCAAAAGGGTTGCCATTTAAAAAAAATTAAATTTAAAATTCAAAATGAGGTATTAAAAAATTGGAAAATGAAAAAGATTTTTTTTATGTGTTTGGCCTTGATACAAAGATTCCGGAGCAGTTTTTGTTTCTGAAAATTTGTTCTTTTGTTGATATCTTAAAAAATGGTTGATTTATAGCACTTTGAATTTTTAGCATGGCTAACATTTTGAAACGATCTTGTATTTGTCACGCGATAACACACGTATTCGCCTATTTCGATGTAAGAAGGCATGTGGATAGTATACATTACCACCTCGACCAAGTTCGCTGGCCAGATTCATCAGCCGTCTTGTTTCAAAATGGCGGCCATTAAATTAAAAAATATATATATATTTAAAGTGAGGTGCAAAAAAATTAGAAATTGAAAAAGGTTTCTTTCTTAAGTATTTGATCTTGAAATAAGGATTCAGGAGCATTTTTTGTTTGTCTTTACCTTAAAAAATGGCTCAGATATAGCAGTTTCAATTTCTATTGTGGGTGACATTTTGAAAAATCTGATTTTTTGCATGCGACAGCACTCCTATATATTAACCGATTCCGATGCGAGTGAGCATGTGCACAGCAATTACTAAGGTCTCGACCAAGTTCACTGCTTAGCCTCATCCACCATGTTGTCTTAAAATGACAGGCACTTTAAGAAATTGCCGAATTTGGCAGCCAAATATAAGTTACTTTAAATAAAAGCAGCTTGGATAAAGCTGACTAATTTCGCGAAATTCTCATTCATTATATTGATAAAAATTAGTATTGAATCTCCTATATTCGGTTTCCACTAAATTGAGCTTCGTGTGTTTGCATGATATAAGTTGGCTTTTTTAAAATAAGGATTATGAAAGCTACCTCTTCCTCCCGGCACTGGCCGAAAGGACTTTTTATATTACAAATTTGCGGAAATGACATATATAAATAGTAGAAAAAATTATTGAAATTGAAAAAAAGGCAGTTTATTTAAATGGTTCTGAAATTAATTTCCAAGTTGCCATAATTTACTATCGGTAATAATCTTTCCTTTTTGATAGTTTTCAAATATTTTCATTGTTTGATAAATGTTCGAAACCATATTGAATAAGATTAAAATTCTTCAATTTGCAATTAATCGAATTTAGGATCTAATCAGATAATGTAAGTTCTTGTATTTTGTGTAAAATCTCAGTATCCTCATTTAGAGACATAATCAACGCCACGCCGTGCCAAAATTATTCTTTGGCGTGCCGAAAGTGGCACGCGTGCCATAGGTTCGCCGACCCTGTCCTATGGGGATGGATTTGTCCAATATCTCGTTTGCATTTCGACATTTTTAAATATTTTTTTTTTTTTTTTGCATTGGATAGCCGAGATCAGTCTCTACATCGCACCTTTTTTACTTTTTCGATTTTGGTCACAGATATTTTTTATAAAGTTACTTTCACTTTCAAAACCGATTCTGAAAATGAAAGTGTCATTAAAAAAAATATCTGCAATTAAAATCGAAAAAGTAAAAAAGATGCGATGTAGAAACGGATCTCGGCTATCCAATGCAAAAAAAAAAAAAAAAAAAAAAAAAAAAAATGATTTAAAAATGTCGAAATGCACACGAGATATTAGAAAAATCCCTCCCCACAGGACTAGCATTAGCTCGTGTGAGGGTCTTCGCCGCCAGGGACAGGAGCCTTAAGGGATTACTGTAATTATTAATGCGAACACAAATGACGTGGGGAAAAAGGGGGGGGGAGATTAACATTAATTTTAATAAGCAAATTTTATGTAAATGCATGTTTTGTCACAAACTGCAAAAAAAATGTAAATTCCGGTTTCTACTGCATTGTCATACCACCTAAATATAGGAATAAAGTATCTGGATGTTAGGTAGAAAATAATCATTTCTGATGTCAACATTCTTTTTTGTGTGCACATACAAAACGCGCAGTGATGAATGTGGTGTCATACAAAAAGTTTTCTGATATGATAAGCTTTTGACATCTATACTAATAAAAGAAATAGATACATAAAACACTCGCATATTGTTAAAACACAATAGCATTTGGTTAAAAATTAATGATGACCGCAGACGAAAGCCTTTCACCAGTCCACTGGTTCATTTATATTTACAGAGCAGAGAGATATTTTGAGAGAATGTTTTTTTCTCTTTTAGTTGGGTGACTTCAAAAATCCCGCATCAAAACCATGTTTTCCCTTCCTTTTTCTTTTACACTTTTAAGTTATGGTAGAAGAAAAATAGCCATTGTTTATGAATTAAAAACTTCAAGTTCGAAAGTAAAAATGCAAAAAAATAATATTTGACATTTTTTTCATTTGTCAGAGTCGATTATTTTCTGGGAGCTGCACCGTTTCTCAGCAACGGCGTGCAGACTAGTACATAAGTTCTTTGGAATCTCTCTTGTGACGCTGTGCTAAATAGAACCGCTGATAAGGCTAGTAACAGCTTCGAAGACGAGGATGAACAACAGGAAGAAAAAAAGGTGCCACTAGAAAAAGGCATAAATTTGGTTGGAGAATTAATATTTGCTTTAGAGAACAAAAGTGTATTTCCGAAATAGAAATTCTTTATTTGTATAAAATACAAGAAAAACTTGTTAAAGAACGGTCAAAAACATTGAAGCAAACAAAATTGACATGGATGTTTCCGAAATTACACGAGAAGAAATAATTTTACTCTTTGTTAGATTTTTTTTCTGTAACATAAAAAATATCAATTAATGTAGGGTTTTTTTTATATTTAATTTTCTCTACTTCTTAATAATCTCACTTAATAATAAATTAAATTATGGCTAAAGGCACCATTAAGAATATAGTACTACTTTTGATATTCTTATTTGCTACTTTTGACATTCCTTCAAATATCCGGAATTTTCAAAAATCCCGCGTAGTGTCGGTCCCGATGATGCCGGATTTTTGAAGTTATACTGTATATAACAGTTAATACTTTCAGGGGCAAGTAATTGTGTTTCGGTAATGTATAATTCACACCAGATTTTTCGAAAAAAATTATTTTAAAAATAAGGAAATGCAAATGGACTTTTTTCATCAAAATTGTAGTACAAGTAAAATTTTGCTCAAAAATTACAAATCTTGATTCAAATTAAGTGATATAAAAAATACCCCAGCACCCTTCAAGGATTTAAAGCTAAAACTTCTTTACAACTGCTTTTATACATACAGTGTTTTCATCACCATGGTGATCCTAATGGTGGAGATACTGGACATCTTCCTTCAAGTTTCGGATGAATTTTAGCACACTGGTCAAGAACCCTGTTGAGCAGTTCTTTTCCGAATTTGTTGGCAGTTCTGTCCACAAGACTTGTTTTTTTCATGCAGCTAAAACCACCAAATTCGCAGATGCGATAATGATGGAGCAACGCTACGGTATCTGGTACCTGTATGGCCCTGCTGCCTAAAGAGATAAATGCATTCTTTAAATATACATATATACCGGGTGTCCCAAAAATGGTTGATGGATTTTAAAATTCAATAACTTCCAAACGGTGACAGATATTAAAAAAATTCTTGCAGGAGGGTTATGTATGATGTAAGGAGATTTTGTACTCTGATTCTTGATTTTAGTTCAAATTTCAAACAATAGATGGCACTGAGAGCAATAGGCAACAGTCCAGAACCGATTTTTGGTACAGTCGGCCCCGCTTAATTGCATACAATTGGTTCCACTGAATTACATGCATTTAAGCGAGGACAGCAATTAATGTTATCAGTATACGCTATCATTTGATTATATACAACACATATGATAAATATTAATGGACAATAATTATTTACCTAATAAATTAAAAATTATTGTACTAATAACTTTAATAAATAATTTATTATTACTCTATATATAACAATATATGTAATAAAGTATGAGGTATTATAACACTATTTACGGTACTTGGTTTAATTTTTCATTATAATTTATGTGAAAATTAAAATGGAAGTTAAATAGAAATTTTTTGCTTTTAAATCATACCTTTGAAAATAAAAGTTTCTGCATAAATTCTTTTTATTTTTCAATTATTTGTCAATTTATTTCTCTTTTTTTTTTCTTTCGCCTACACTAAAAATCCTTTAGGATTTTTTTTTTTTTTTCATATCTCGACATTGCATTTCTCCAGCGCTAAATATTGGTCTTTTATTCTCTCGATTCTATTTTCCCACGATTCCGGAATTTTTCAAAAGGTACCCCCAGCATCTTGAGTCACTGTATGTACGGCAAGCTTTAAAAGAAAAACACAATTGTCCAAATTCAACACTCTCATAACAGAATTAAGATAAGTCATCTTTCATGACGATTTCTGCGCTTCGATTATAAATATAAAAAGCCACTGTTACAAAAAAAAAAAAAAAAAAAAAAGTTCTTCCTTTTTTCCCCATTCATCACTATAGCAGGAATTCATAAAATCCTGATTACTACTGGTAGATTGGAGATATTTATGCAATTAACCGGGGATTGTTATGCGATAAAACGAGTATATTTAACATTAGCCTTATGGGGAACGTTTCTGTTCCACGGCATTCTATGCATATAAGCGGGGTATGCAATTATCCGTTACCCGATTGTACCTCGGGATCCATTCAATACATTTTAATCTCCTTTTTTCGAATGGAAGAAAAGAGAGGCCGAAAAATCGAGCCTGAATTAAGCGGTTATTGCTTGCAGCGCTATCTATCGATGTTATTTGTAACTAAAACTGAGAATCGCAGTCTAAAAACGCCTGACATCTTACATAGCACTCCTGCAAGAATTTTTTTAATGTCTGTCATCGCTTGCAAAGTTATGGAATTTTAAAATCCATCAGACATTTTTGGGACACCTGGTATATGCACGGCGTATAAAAATGAAAGGAAAATGGTATTTTTTTCTTAACTTGTCAGAACTCGCTGTTTTATTCTTCTATCGAAGATGTCATTAGTAAAACTTTTCAAAGAAAATCATTTACTTTTCATTTTTTAAAACCGTCGTAAATGATACAGATACACAATGAACACATGATAAAACAATACAGATGATAACTTCACAGATTCGTCTTCAGATCCTACTAAAGAAAGTCCAGCGTGGATTGTAGTATACCCGCAAGTTATTCGAATAAAATTACCGTTAAGCTTATTTTTTACATGCAGACTCCAGCATGTGTAACGGTTACCTAAAAATTCATTTTGATTTTTAGTAAGTGAACAAATCTATATACAAGCGATTTGAAAACATGCCACCTACAGATCTTATTGTTTTTCGATCTCGAAGCCTTTATAAAATTACATGTACAAATACATATTTTATGCTTATGGGTTATGGATAGAAACGGTCAATTTTGATTGGACGAAATAACGAGTTCTTTATAATTAAGAGTTTTCTCTTATGACATCTGATGTGAACTAGATTTTGAAAAACTCACTCGCAGTAAAATAATAATAATAATAATAACAATAATAATAATAACATTTCTTGACATTTTTTGTTTTTGTACCCTTAGAAATTATTAAAAAAAATTTACCCTTCACTGTTGTTTTTTTTTTTTTTTTTTTTTTTTTTTTTTGAAAATGTATCCATATATAGGGTTATGGAACATTTTACACTCTATACCCACATACATTAAAAAAAAAAAGTTTAAGTGGTTGGAGCACCAGCAAAGATATTTACTATATTATTATGCACTTGTATACCCTTTTTTTTTTTCAAAAGTCTTGCTATTTGCTTGCAAGAGCAAGTAGGAGCCACCAGGGGCGTACGCAGAGGTAGCAGGAGAGTGCAGCCCCCCTCCAGGCCCTAAATCTTTGAAAAGTAAAAATTAAATAATACTATATTAAATATATAAATAATTTTTTAAAAGGGTGTTTGTGATTATTGTTGAACTAATTAGATTGCATTTTTATTGTATGATAGTTTTGTTTTAAAGGTTTTCATTATATTTCGTTACAAGTGGGCTAACTGTTTTTCTTGGCCGAAGGTTCCAGTTATTTTTTATTGCAATGAGTAATATAACTGGCACTAAAATTCGTACCAGTATTTTTATACAGGCTGTCAAAATACTGGCACGCCCATGGATAACCATGAAAACAGCTTTTGAACACAACTTGGGTTAATTTCAATGAAGAATTTTTTAAAATAAAAGTTAGAGACAGAAATACTGACCGTTTATGTGATATTTAATACTATTTCCATAATTTTGAATACCACTTACTTATAACTAACATATTATCAACTTACCAGATGTATGTCTCCAAACTACATGATTTCCCACTTCAAGAACTCTGTCAGGAACCACAATGTACTTGGATCTACTTCCTGGCTTCATGGAAGCACTCAATCTCCTGGTCTTGTACTGGGTAATAAGATACGGCATCCACTCAGGTGGTTTTTCTGGTTCTACTCCATAAAGTGTTGTATCATTTTCCCAATAAAGGTAAAAGAAAGTATTCCTAAAAACAAAACTTCCCGGCTTACCTCTAATATGCTTATTATCTTCCTCTAACTTTTCGAGCATTTCCAAATAGTTATCATGTTCCCTTGGAATAATGTATTCGTCAAAATCTAGCAGGATTACATAATGAAATAAATACATTGTCCTAAACACGCAATCGTTTAAAGAGGAAAAGATTCCTTCGGTTCGTATTTCTTTTTGGGATCGCACTGCCAAGTTCCAAGGTAAAACAGTAACAATTTTTTGCTGCATATAGTGCCTTAGTAGTATATCAACATTCTGCCCGACTGAATGGTTGTAGAAGAAGAAATGCTCGACTCCAAGCATCCTGTGTAGTTCAATAAATTCTGTCAGCCACGTTGCTCTGTTATAATAGTAATGCAAAGGCTTAACACAAACAGCAATATCACGTTTCGGTGTTGTGCTGTCTTCTTTGTTCTTAAATACGGGCAATAATGCTGAATGTGTGAAATTCCTATTTAAAGACAACAGCACTTTTGATGGAGGAGGAAGGTTCTTCGACACTTCGCACGACAAAAGATAAGAAGCGTATCTCAAACGCCAGTGTTCGTTCATGACTTTTCTAGCAACTCTGACGTCATTGTATGAATCATCGGGCATTAAAAGACGGCAATACACTGTTGGAGGAAACTTCGTTACCATTACTGCCATTACTCTAACGTTGTTGTAATTATCAAATCTGTCATCCCAATAAGCGGAATATACTAAAAATCTATCTTTATCTCTTGGACTGTTGGCTTGAATCCAGTCGTTCAGGCCAATTCTAGGAGGCGCATCTCGAAATTCAGTAGCCATTGTAGTTTGAGGGAACAGTCTTGGATGAGCTAATGCTTCAAAAATATCACGATATGTAACTTTTTTTTCTTTGGTTACCTTTGTTGTTTTTGTTGTTGTTGTAGATTTCAATTTCTTATAAAATATTTTAATAGCTGGTAGTACATACCTCCTAACCCAAGCTGCGTCTCTACTATCAGTAGTATTTTTAATGGATTTCTGAGAAGTCTTAGAATACGAATCTTCGGGAAGTATTTTGGGGACTGTTTTGGGGACTTTTGAAAGAGCAATTGAAATATTCCGAAAAGTGTATTTAATTTTCTTTTTACTATCAAGTTTTATTGTCTCTCTAATGAGATTGGCTGCTTGAAAATTATCTAATTTGGATGATGAAAGTTCATCTTTAGGTTCATTATCATTTACTGAAAAAAATACGATTAAAATATATAAGAAAATTATTAGTAAAATACAACTTGAGAAAGTTGTGATACGTTTCATTATGGCTCCATATTTATAACGCACGGACGTTAATAACCGCCTGACTTTAGACATTATGATAATCATATTTTAAATAATTAATAACAATAAAAGCCTGTGAACAGTTCGTGAGTGCATAATATCAGGTTTATTGTGTTTTCTACTATCATCAAAATGCTGGATTTTATAAAATAATTTGTAATAGTTCTTCTTCATAGTTAGATGCCGTTGATTCTTCAACATTTCAAACATAATTACAGTTTAATTATAGCAAAATAACGTCATAAACATTTTTTTTTATATATATTCAACAGTCTTGAGAAAAACTGTTTAGCAGAAATTGCATCGTCATGATGTATGCCATGCTTCCAGAAGCTTCGCTACTTGTTTTGTTTTGTTAGTAAATTCTCTGCACTCATTCATCTGAAACAGGTAAAAGGAAAATAATCAGAATGACATTTGACATACTGAATAACAAGTAATAGTCCAAGAGCCGACAGCACAAAAACGTATGTTATCAAGCACAAGAAAAAAACCTTCATTTTATGGAAGAGTAGAATAGAAGTAGGGGAATCTAATGATCCATGTCTGCCGGAAGTGAAGCGGTGCATAAGACAAAAATTAATACCACCAGTGGTTGACTCGTAGGTTTATCATAGTGTTTGTCCTACAAACAAAGGTATGAAAACATGGAGGATATTTGTAGGACAAACACAATGATAAACCTACTAGTCAACCACTGGTGGTATTAATTTTTGGCTTATGCACCACTTCACTTCCGGCAGACATGGATCATTAGAATCCCCTACTTCTACTCTCCCATAAAATAAGGTTTTTTTCTTGTGCTTGATAACATAGGTTTTCGTGCTGTCGGCTCTTGGACTATAATTACAAAATAAACAAGAAAGAAAATCATGCGCCGAGCCGAGCCTAGATTGAGAAACACTTTCCAACATATTCAGAATACGGTAACAAAACTTTCCCGTTTAATAAGGGGGAAAATGATATCTAAAACAACAATTTGGAAAACCCATAACACATTTAAAAACCCAATTTCAGCAATGACCGTCCATGATCGAAAAAGAACTCAAATTCTTTTGTAAAGCCCTGTATATGATCTAAAGATTTGTATGTTTACTAGATAGTATGCTAAAATTTAGTTCAGTTTAACAGAATTTGAAATTCCCTTTCAGGAATTTCTGCCAAAAAACGGAAATGTAATCGAATTATTTTGTGCAGCCCTGTATGTGGTCTATAGAATTTATACACATCAAGTAATATACGCACCTTATTTAGGCATCGAAACCTTTAAATATCTTCTGCACCCTTTTATGGCAATGTTTGAAATAAACATTACACAACCGCTGGCAAGTACCATTATCCTCATTAGAGATGTGTCATTTGTTGAGGAACGATTCCAAAGGAACGATTCCGGCAGTGAAACTGAAGGAACGATTCCAGTCTGTAAAAAGGAATCGGTCCTTTTCGGAACGACTCCTCGGAATCGTTCCTTTTTTCGGAACGACTCAAAAGAACTCGTTCCTTTCGGTGAACGATTCCTTAAAAGGAACGATGTTGCCCATCTCTAATCCTCATAGCAGAGCCTTACTTAGGGATGTGAGACAAGCGCGGCCGCACAAGGTCTCGCGCCCGAAAAAACTAGTCGTAAGGGCTAAGGGGCCACCGTAATACTTACCATCATGGATATGCATAATATAAAATATGAAAATAAAACATGTGTAAACTATTTATAAAATGCATTGCAATTCCAGAAAACAATTTAAACGTATTTGCTGTCAATTTGTTCGGTAGATAGAGTGTTAAAAATCAGTGCATGTGATTTGATGACGTCATAAACTTTAAATGCTCTATTACTGAACTGCGTAAAAGAAACATCCTTGTAACTCCTAAAATGATAAATATATTAACTAACAGTTTACTGCGTCGGATTAAGCGTCTCATTTCCAAATAAAATACATCTTTGAATTGAAATTTGAATGAAATACAGTGCCATGAAAAATCGAAGAGTGTGGGAAATACGATTACAAATATCTCGGCAACTAATTATCCGATCGATTTCATTTTTTATGCAAAATTTATGTTTTTTTTTATTGTCTTTTATATTCACTCCTTAAAATAAACAATTTCGAAAAAATTTTTATATCCCTTTTACATTAACGAATATTTCGAGAGTCCGAAAAAAATAGTTCCGGATAATCGAGGTTACTGAAATTCAATAGGATTCTTCCAATTGTTACATAATAAGTACACGCCAAATTTCAAGTGTCTATCTCAATTTGTTCTTGAGATAGAGGGTTTACAGACACAGACAGACGGACGGATTTTTTCTTTTTCTAAAATATGTTTTTCGGAATCTCCAGTTCTGAAACATGTAAATCCGTCAAATTTTTTTTTCTATTTAAAAACGATTATAAGACTTACCCTATACTACGTATGATGGGTAAGTAATAAATAAACAAGCAGGAATTCTGCTTTTTCAGAATTTAGTGTCGCCCCCGATGAGGGAAAAAGTATATTATTATGAGGTGGAACCCGTAGAATTTCGACGAAAGAAAATGTTTAAGAAGGAACTGTTTCACTAATTTATAATAAACCTATAAACTTAGTTACAATAAAAAATGCATCTTATAATGGTTAGTCTAACTCTGAAACAAATATTAGTTTAACCTAAACGTCGCGTCACTGCTCTTCTATAAAGACACTCTAAATTTTTTGCAAAACTTTGCGTTTTATCAGCCTGTGATTTCAATAGCGTTATTTTCAAAAGTGAAGCATTTCAAAGCCGCTGGAGTGAAAATGATGCACTTCTACAAAACGTATTTCAGTTTTAAGACTTAAATTCTTTTATTTTTTATAAATTGACGTCAGTTGCATCCGCTGAAGAAGTCCACGTTTACGATCCAGTCTTAAACAACATCTATAGAAAACTATGCATATAATGTCACTATCGCGGAATGATACACAAACCCAGCAAAAAGGCGATGTCATAAACTCGACAAAAAACAAAATCGATTATCTAATGATTCATATGACTTCATTTGTTAGTAACATTAATATAGATACTTAAAATTAAATATAGTTTATAATAGCTCCATATTTTATCAGAAATCATTCATTTATATTTTTTTCAAAATAGCACGTATTCTAATTACAATTTTTTTTCAGTTGTTATAAAATGGCAACAATAACATATAGCAATGTACTACACTGCTCATAACAATTAGGGGAGCTCATGGTTTTAACGAAATTACGCAAATATTTACACCGATAAGTAACGTAAAATAAAACATCCACAATTTAAAGTGCTGTAGAAAACAGATAAAGAAAACTTCACACGTAAATTAAAGTTTATGTAGTCAAAAACTGGAAAAAAGTGATAAGTGCAGAAATCGGGATTTTGCAGAAACGTCTGTTTCACCGCCTCAGCTGTAAAATTCAATTACTCAGCTTGTGTTTTGAGAAAGGGTGGCTTGAAAATGTCACAACAAAATGATTTACCGCAATCCATGGTTTGGCGTGTTATCCGGACAGTTGAATTTGGGGAAACACAACGAAGTGTAGTGGACGCTGTTGGAGTTGCAAGAAGTGTCCATGAAAGGCTCTGGAATCGATTCCAAGACACATGGAATGGTAGACATCGACAAGTGCAAGGTCGAAAATGTGAAAACACAGAAACTGATGACCGATATATCCTGTTAACAGCCCGTCGATACGGAACGGGCAGTGCAACTCAGCTGCAAACACAATTGTTCTTGGCCAAAGGACGAAGGGTGTCCAGCCAAACAGTCCGAAATAGGCTTCATCAAGGTGGTCTCTATGCACGTAAACCAATGGACTGTATTCTGTTGACCTCAAGCCACTGTGCGTCCCAAAGAAGGTGGGGAACTGAACATCGAGTTTGGAGGCAACGTTGTTGGAGTGAAATTCTGTTTACAGACGAGCCTCGATTCAGTCTGGATGTGACATCTGATGTGTTTTGGCATGGAGAGAAAGAGGCACTCAAAATAATCCCACGTTCGTTCGTGAAAGATCACATTACAGACGAGGTGGGTTGATGCTCTTGGCTAGAATCAGCATAGGTGGACGTACGGGCTTGGATATCATTCGGAATGGCACTTTGACGGTCCGGAGTAATACAGACGAGATACCGAGACCTCATGCCGTATTTTATGTTGCAGTAATTAGTGATTTCTTTTTTTCCTTGCATGATAATTATACAGTTCGTCTTGTGGAAAACATGCTTGAAGCTAAAACAATACAGCGTATGGAATGACCAGCATACTCTCCTGACCTAAATCCGATCAAGCATGTTTGGGACATACTCAGACGACGCATTGCTGCGAGACCGAGGCCTCCTTTTACTGTCCGGGACTTGGAGATTGCAATTCTTGAGCAGTGGAACAGTATTCCCCAAAGTCTTATCGATAACCTCATCGCATCCATGGAAAACAGGTGTACAGCAGTCTTAGCTGTTCGAGGAGACCACACACCATATTAAAAATCTTGCATCATTTCTAAACAACTCTTTTTTTATGATTTACATGAAACAAAATTGTTGCCCTAAAGCATCTTTTCATGTTCTTTTCATCTTTTCAAAAAATAAAAGCTCCCTTACCATTTATCTTGCGTCTTTTTTTAGGTATTGCGCATTGCTACACGTGTACTATCCATTTTATGTCCATACATTGCTGTTTTGCACTGTTCTCTTCACTTTTTTGCTTGCTCCCCTAATTTTTTTGAGCAGTGTATTTTACAACTATTTTCCCTTTACTTTCTACAGAAATGGAGCACTTCAGTTGCTACAATTACAGAAATGGCATTAAGAACTTAAAAAAATTAATATCTCAAAAATAAATTCAGATGCAGTTTTCAAACAAATTGCAGTTAAAAGCACTTTTTTTCCCCTATACGAAGGTGTAAAAATTAAAAATATGCGATGCTTAGAAGTTAAAAAAATTGCAGTAGATATTATCAATATTTAATCGTACAATGCAATCAATATTTAATCGTACATCTGCTTCATTTTACGACTGGTTTATGTAAAATGACGTCACTTTATTTTTTAGTGACGACACTTTAATTGTTGCCTGAAAGAAATGGCATATCGGGGGGACTAATAACGGTGTTCTGAAAAAGAAAGAAGGTAAAACGAAACTTTTTGGTACATTTGCGGAAAGCGTTTTAAACGTTAGAGCATGTTACTTGCAGCCGTAAATATTGAATGGATTTGGAATCGAACAGGTTTTTTTTTTTTCATTTTTCGATAAATGCATTACGTCTTGAATTATAAGCAATTGTTTTTTCATAACGACCTTTATCAGGCTGCCGCGTCCGGAAATTTGGTTCAATATATCAAGTTTGACAGGCTTTTCTAATAAATAGATTGATCTTCCGCTTTTATCGAAAACTGAAAAAAAAAAAATTATTCGATTTTTTAGTTTCTGGTTTTCTATCTGCCACTTTCATGCGTTTACGGACATAAAAGAATTTAGGAATGTATCCAGTTTGTGCTTGAGAACAGTCTTAATTTAAAATATTTATTATTCGTTTGGTTATGTGATAAAAAAAATGTATAATTAAACAAGGTTATTTATAAAATGTAATACATTTTATGAGTAAAATGTTAGGCACGAGGCGCAGGTGCTCTAGACAATGATAAAATGTTAGTAGCCTAGCCTTACTTGATCTGTACACTGTAAAAAAAACAGACTAAAATACGGAAATTGTACTAGCAATCGAGACGCCAGTACCATTTGCGTATTTTAACGGGACTTTTCCCCCGTAAATTACAGAAAAATTCCCGTTTTCTGGAATTTACGGGGGAAAACCTCCGTTAAAATCAGAATTGTTCAGAATCAGACGGGCGAAGTCTGGCTCTATGTTTTCTCAAACGAATAATAAACAAATTAATCCTTTAATAATCAAAAAAATAAGAATAAAACACTAGAAAACAGGAATTCTGCTTTTTCAGAATTTAGTGTCGCCCCCGATGAAAAAAAAAATATGTATATATAAATAGTACAAAACATATTTCAATTTTAAGACTTAAAGCACAAACTTTTATTTTATGTAAAATGACGTCATTCGCATCCGCTTAAGAATTCCACATTTACGATCCAGTCTTAAACATCTACAGTAAAGTCTGCATAGGATGTCACTATCTCAAAATAATACACAAATGCAGCAAAAAGATGCCGTCATTAAAGAAACTGGACAAAAAAACGGCTATCTATTGATTCATAGGCATTCATTAGTTTGTAACATTAATATAGACGATTTCAGTCGTGACGTCAGTCATGACGTTTTCGTTGGAAACTGACTCCAAACAAACGGTTGCTATGTTGTATTTTCTATTTTGTTTGTGTGTTGCAGCTATATCTTATATCTATCTCACATCTAAGTGTTTTAATACTTGATATGTACTGATAACATTTTCCACGATTTATATTTAAAAAGAAATGACGCATAGCAACCGTTTGTTTGGAGTCAGTATCCAACCAAAACGTCATGACTGACCTCACACTGAAAGGGTCTACATATACTTAAAATTAAATATAGTTTATAATAGCTCCGTGTTTTATTATTCGTTTATATATTTTTTAAATTACCACGTATTTTAATTACATTTTCTTTCGGTTGTTATGAGAAAATGGCAGCAAAAAGATATAATTGCTATTTTTCAACTATTTTCCCTTTACTTTCTATATAAATGGAGTACTTGAGTTGCCAAAATTATGCTAAAAACTACAAAAAAATTAATATTTCAAAAATAAATGGAGATACAGTTTTCAAATAAATTGCATTTAAAAGTACTTTTTTTTCCCAATACGACGGTATAAACATTGAAAATGAGCGATGCTTAGAAATTAAAATAATTGCTATAGAGCATTTAATTATACAATGATACATTTATTTTGTTTACTGCTAGCGTCTATAAGGTAACGTTATTATTTGGAGACAAAATAAGCCGGGAGAAAGAAATAGCATACCGTTCCGGGGGCTAATAATCTAATTTTAAGCGAGATTAATAATAAATCCACTAAGATATAATAATTTTTTCCACTAGTCAAGTAGTAATCTCTTTTCGGTGCTTTTCAGTAAGGATCGACTGAAACAGGTTTTTGCGACAGAAACCGAATTTCTGTAATTTTCCTATTTTCTGTCGAATGCGAAAATGCGCACAATTTTTTTTTCATTTATTAATACATACATAAATATACATAATTATTAATTAATTATACGCTTTTATTAACTATACATAATTATCAATTAATTATACGTGTGGGCCAAGTCAGCTTTCTGTTCCTCTGAACAAAACTTTTTTATTTCCATATAAAATAAATTGTAATTCATTCATCAACGATACAGAATAATTTTAATTACTATACATACCTCGATTTATCTCTTATAATGAGCTTTGTACATGATCGTCTGTTATACTAGAACTTTCTCAAAGAGTATTCGAGACACCTCTGCAGTTTCAAAACAAAAATTTCCTATTTACTGTTAAATCTGCAGCTTTTAACGCGCATGCGAAGAGGGTCTTCAAAGTTTAGTTCTATATGCATTATTTGCTTTATAATTTGCACTCACGTCTTGAGTCAGTCATGACTGATAATTATAAACAGTGACGTTCATAGCAATAAATAGTGTCTCATTTGAGCCAATACAACTCAAATAATGACAATGAGTAATGTTGAAAATTTTCGAAAGAAGAAACGAGATTTTTGGAATACAGATAGTTTCGGTGTGGCCGAATTTTGGGCAGCATTTTCCACGAAAACGAATTTTCGGCGAATCTCTGATTTTGGGCCAAAAACGAAAACGAAGCCGAATTTCCGGTCGATCTCTTCTTTTCAGTTTCACCTACACGACACCATGACAATATGTAATTCTAATGCGCCATTTATTTTTACCTGACCTTGTAAAGGACTTTTATTGCAAACCGTTCCAAACAATATGACTCGCTATTTATTGAACGTAAATAATTTTTTTTAATTAATCAATCGTAACCACGCAAACATTAATTTGCTATTTTTCGATTCGAAAATATTTTTATGTTTCAACTTAGATTTTTAACTGACTGACGACGATATGGATTTTATCATTTGGCGGTTACCGGATGATGAGGAAACCGCAATAAAATTGTTTCAGGGCTATGTAATTATACTAGGGATGCACCGAATAGTGATTTTGTCCGAATACCGAATATTCGGCCAACAAGCGAACCGAATACCGAATATTCGGCTAGCCGAATAGTAACTGGCAGGCCGAATACCGAATATTAGGCCTGCCGAATAGAAACTATTCGGCCAAATACCGAATATTTGGCTTGTCGAATACTTTTATATTTTAAAGACATTAAAATTTTAAAATTAAAAAAAATTATATAATATTTAAAACACAAACTTTTATTCTAATAAACAAGAGCTTTTTTCAAGTAAACTTTATGCTGAAAAAAATCTGCTTTGAGTTATTTAAGAAGAGGATAGTTATAAAAAAAATTTTAATTAATAAAATTTTAAATTTCATGGCTTTTTTGGGAACTAAAACAAATGAATAAAATTTTCTTAAATTCTAAAACAAACATTTTAAACTCAAAGAGAAATTATGAAAAAATTGGAAGAAAAATTGTACAGGATCATATATTATTTGTTTGTCAGGAATAAGTAAAAATAAATAAATAATACAATCTATTCAAATTTTATATGGTGGCAACTTAGCAAGAATAACTGTACTGTTCCCTTTGATTAAGCAAGGAAGTTTTCAAATGCATCCGAGATCGGTGTCTGGAGTGGGCAATCATATTCAGAGATTGTAAACGTTGTTCTTAAAATCTTAGCAAGAAACAGATTATTTACTGGACAATGTCCAGGAACTTTCATTTGTATATAATTAATTCCTATGAAAATCCTCGTGATTGGTTGATTTTCTTAAATCATACTTAACAAACAGAAAATAAAGTAAAAACATTCTCTTTTATTTAAATATGATTATGTTTCTAATTATTCTGAATATCTTTATAAGTTGACTGTTAAACGTAGAGGTTGTATAAGGTTTTTAAAAATATGTTTTAAAAGGTTTTTTTAAGTATTCGGCTCGGCCGATTATTTCAATATTCGGCCAAACCGAATATTCGATATGTCGAATAGTTTGCTATTCGGCCAAGCCGAATATTCGGCATACCGAATAGTTTGATATTCGGCCAAACCGAATATTCGGTAACATGGCCGAATACCGAATAGATGCCGAATATTCGGTGCATCCCTAAATTACACATAAAGTATTTTTGCAAGATGCCGACTACGAACATGTCACAGAAAATCACAAATATGATTTTGTTGACCTCACGGCTCGAAATGCACCACAGCAAACCGATACGATGTTCCGGTTCGTGAAATTGTGACAAATATTGTTCTGGTCCGTGAGAGTATGGAAAGTATTGTTCCGGTTTGTGGAGTTATAAAAAAATATTATTACAGTTTCATACATACATCTTACTATGCTCTCTGTAACGTTTTTTTTTAAACCGGATTGACACAAATCATCACCAATTGTTTATTTGAAAAAGGCCTTTGATAGTTTTTTGTTTGTTGAATGTCAATTTTGCTGCAGTATTACGTTACAGCATAGCTACCAATTTCTAAGATTTTTCTTATTTCTAAAACTTACCAGTAAATTTTGCCTAATTCAATCGCCGAAATCTGACAATTGTCAATGATTAACTATGGCAAACATTTGTATTCAATTTTAGAGGCAACAAAACCGTACAAATTGGCAGCTATAGGATTCTATTAGTGTCATGAAAATTGCAGGTGTAGCCTATTCTTTCTGCTCAAAGCATTAAACAGTTTTTTTCGATCGAACTTATACCTTTGGAATGGATCATTTTCTTCTGATGGACTGATGGCTTCCGTTATTATGAAACAGCCATTATAAATGAAGTGTTAGGTGAAGGTGAAAGAGCAGTCGTAAAAAGTTAGAACTCTGATTTTCTGGTCAAAATGGGGGGGAGGGGGGGGGGGGGGCGAATGGCCATAATTTTTATTGCAAAAAAAATTATGGCCATTTTTTTTCCCATTCTGACCACAAAATCAGAGTTCTAACTTTTTACGACTGTTCTTTCATCTTCACCTAATACTTCATTCATAATGGCTGTTTTATAATAATGGAAGCTATCAGTCCATCAGAAGAAAATAACTTCGTTAAAGCGGAAACTCGGTTAAGCGGGACTCGGATAATCGAGAATTTACTGTACTTAAAAAAAAAATTGTCGACAATAATTTTGAAATAGCGTTCCGGTTAGTGGATTTTTCCATTTGGAGCCCTGGTTGACCCTAACATGCCATCTGTTGAGAGATTATGGGGGATTATCATCGCAAAATTGCATAATAAAAGACCGCGCGGCACTGTTCGTTATTATTTACAATCGTATATCTCATAGATTTCATGCAGTGACGCGACGTCTTTTTTAACACTTTCCAACATAGTTGAAAAGTTAAAGGTATATATAAATATTATACAGGCATACATACAATAAATATAATAAACCCAACTGGAGTGAAAAATTATCCAGAGCCAGGAATCGAACCCGGGACAACAGTATACAAGACTGCTGCCCTAACCACTGAGCTACTCCGGCCGATACCGGAGTATCGGCCGGAGTAGCTCAGTTGGGTTTATTGTATGTATGTCTGTATAATATTTATATATACCTTTAACTGTTGAATGCAGGCGTTATTTATGTGTGTTTTAATATATATTGTAGTATGTGTGTTTTATTATAGTTGAAAAGTGTTTATGAATTCGGTGTGTCTGTCTGTCCATGCTCTAACTGTCGTAAATATCCTCGGATTGTATTGTAATTAATATGTGTTATTGGAGTTTACGATGGCATGTTCGGTATTGAAAATGAAGTGTGTAACACTTATGGTTCATTTACACATTTACAGTGACACTCAAAAGAATTCCGTTACATTACGGTCTATGGGGAAAAATCGTCTGCGGAATATTTTAATGATGTTTCACTATTTTAAAAATATTGAAAGTTTGTACTACAAGGCACTTACAGTAGAATCTGATGTGCATATAATTTATCGTTCATTTAATATTCACGCGAAAATACATTTTTAGTTGAAAATAAATATTATTATTTGCACTGCTTTAAAATTGGAACAATAAAAAGACTTTCGAACTATGAAATAAATGCCTCGTGTAAATATATTTTTAACTTGAAACTGTTTGGCACCCTTGTTATTTGGGTATTTTAAATATAGCGCAATTTTCCACATTTACTGCTTTTATAACTGGTAATAATTTAATTATTATTTTAAGTTTTCTTTCTCTTTTTAATGTTCACATGCAAGTACATTTTTATGGCGTAATTTCCCCCCCATTTACTACTTTCAACATGTGATCATTTAATTTTTATTTTAAAGTATTCTTTCTGTTTGTAATAGTCACGTTTAAATACATTGTTTAATTGAAAGGATATATTATTACTAGCCGCCCTTGGCGACCAGTTTGGTCTCCGTTAGATGTGTGCTAAGCATTGTACCATGTTACTTTTATCCAAAATTTCATTTACTTTCTCAATACTTCGCCAAATCAGAAGTTTCTGGTACAGAAATCAAGAACTCCGTATGTTTATGGGTACTACTTGGTTATCCCGTCGACCAAAAATATATCGCCAAACTATAAGATATATAAACTATAACTATATCAATAATGGTTGATCGTAAATGTCCTATTCGCTTGTTTTTAAGCAAGTGACACGTGTTTACGTCATCAAGTTAATTTTATTTCGACGTTTTATTTGTATTTTTATTGATGTTATACTAATTTATTTGTTCTTTCACTATTTAAAATAAAAATTATGTCAATTTGTATAATTTGGCGAGTGGTTTGGCGATTTATATAATTTGGCGAAATGGGTCGACGGTATAACTAAGTAGTACCTTTTTATGCTAGCCAGGCGCAAGTGATAAATCATCAAACATTGCCTTTCCAATCGCATTTTTTCATATTTCATTAAATTCATCTAAAATATAATAATTTCACTCATTTTATTTAAAATACATAATTTTAATTTGAAATTCATGACTTTCACTTTTTCTTTCCCTTTTTTAAGAAAAAAAAAAGAGAAATAATAAATAATACCAAAAACCACGACTTTTAATTTCAATATCAAAGCATTGTTTTAATTTACCACGCGAAAAATAAAAAATGTAAAAAATGGTCACCTGGCATATAAAAAGCGAAGCGGTCAGCCCGGAACTATTGATGACAGTCACATGACTTAGGCTATTATTATAGAGATTTGCGCTATATTACAATATGCCAACAATATAACACATGACCTTTCCAAAATATGAAATAAATCTCTGTTGAAATGATGAAACTTTGAATTAAAAAACTTAGTAAAATTTGAAAAATGTTTGTACATTGCACACGGCAAGTTCGTCAAGCACGCCCCTGGAAAAAATGGTTAAATTATAATGCATAGTTTTCGATCCTATAAAACTTTTTTAATGGAACTATTTTTACTTTTTCAACATTAAATAGCGCTTAAAATAATTCGATTTAAAAACTATTTGCTTCAACGTGTTTATGGAACATTTCTCTATATAAAATTACCAATTGTCTCTATATAAAATTACCAATTATTTTTATATGCAATGCAATAATTTTCGTAATATTAGCGGAAAAAGACCACCGGCCACAAAAAATTCATTTACGGCGGCGACAGTGTTAGTTACTTTTTTTTATTTAGAATAGAGAGATATGTTTAAAAACTTTTGAATTTTAGAAAAAGTATTCATAACTTAATATTATATAAGCATTTTTTCTTTAATTCATAGGCCGGAAAAGTCATTTTATATTTTTGTATCGAATAATATGAATTTTTGTTCAGTCCGTGAGAGTTCGAATTAATGATAATTAATTCGAGTTAACTAGCACTTGTTTAATTTAATTTTGTTTACCAGTTTATATTTGATATAATAGTATCTTATAAAAACGATTTAATTCAGATTTTTGGAATATTAAAGATTTTTGAAGTGCTATTCCAAAATATTATGTATTTCTCGTGGAAAAAGAAAATCAGTCTTGCATATCTTCAAATAATGAGTTGGCATTTCTTATATCATATTTTTCTGTGTACAAAAATATGGAATAAATATAAATTAATGTTTTTTGAAGCAGATAAAATGACAATTCACCATGATGTACCATTTTCCCATTTAAATACCTTGTCACCTTATAATTAAAGATGTATTATAGGGTAACTCCGGGAGAGTCGCCGCATACGGAATAGATGCCGCACCCCTTGTATTTCTTGTAATTATCGATAGATGGTCGTCAAACGCACAGTATTGGTGCGCAATGAGATTATTTTAACCAGTGTATAGCGTGAATACCATTTCGATGTTTACTTGTAGAAGTACAATCCTTAATTTGACGTAAGTGCATGATTTCACTGTCCAAACTTTTAAACACGTTATGTTTAAATACTTTTCATAAACTAATTACTAAATTCATGCATGATTTCGAAGTCAAAACTAAATGTAGCGTTTGTATAGAGTACTGTGTGCATGGTTACGCCATTCCTCTTAGCGATGGCAGGTAACTGTGATGGCCGACGCCTGCACCATGCAAAGTGGGATACATGCCGCACAGCTATTCCGGTATACATGCCGCAGTTTCTTTTGTGCGGGATGATTAATTGTTATTAACTTTTCCTTTTCTTTTTGCACAAACTAACCATGTTAGGTATGTTATCAAGTTTACTAAAAGCAAAGGAGAAAAAGGGGGGGGGAAGTAAGAAGGGCAAGAAAGATGCAAGTCAAGATGATAATAATGAAAAATTAGATTACGCGTAACGCAGACGTTCTTTGCAAACTACTTCAAAAAAGAGGAAGTGTAATTGGCTTCGTTGCATTATGTGTTTAAATGTAGTTACATAAAGACTGTACTTTTTCGACACTTTTTCTGTAGATTGTACTCGAAAAAACAGGTATCTTAACCCATTCGGGACCATGGGTGCATACGAGCACCTTCATAAAGAGCTTACAAAATTTGTTTCTGGCACCAGTAAAAAAGAAAAGTAATATTACATTTGTTTAGTTGGAGCCTTTTCATGATTATTTAAGTAAAGGTAACTTCTTTTAAAAAAGTGGTACCAACCGAATAAAATTTGTGTAAAAGCCACCGGTCCCGAAAGGGTTAACAAATAAATTATGTAAACACAATTTAACTTTTTTTCTTTTCCCGTTCTAATACATTGATGTTACGTTGTTGCTGAAATAACAATTAAAATTAAACATAAAAAAATAAGTCGATAATTTTAATAGTGAAAGTAGGCAACAATTATTAATTTGAATCCACTAATACGTTTCATTGTACTCATTTAGTTTCATTTTGTTATTTTATCGTTAATTATAGTCCAAATATTAATATTTTTTAACTATTTTTATTTATAACTTCATTATGTTCTTATTACAAACGCGCATAACTACCGCACAAGTGCGGCGTCTCAGCCTCAATGTACGGGTGACGCGCTGCAGTGTAACGTTTTAGAAAAAAATTGTTAAAAAATATTAATAATTTGTTTTGAATTTCTTTGTCGCAGTACACGCGTTGTATATTTAACATTAAATATCACAGCATGATTTTTTTTATTTTATGTCCACCATGGGACTTTATACACAAGTTCAACAAAAATGTGAGGCATAAATCCCGGAATTACCCTATGCATAATGTTAAGGGTATGTATTTTGCTTTAATTTTACCACAGCTTTGACATTTCCAGTGGTAAATTTTACTGTTTGTAGACGAAGACTTAATCAGTCAAATTAATTACTTTAAAAATAAAAAATATATATATTGCACAGGTATTCATAAATTTTATAAACTGACTATTATAATGTTGTTAGCATGAAATATAGTAAAGTGAGGACAGACGCCGCGGTGGGACAGATGTCGCAGAGCTTGGCATGGCGACACTACGTCAAATTAAGAAGTTCGCAGTATTCCTCTGTGCTGTGTGCTGTGTTGTATGCGTTTCCACCGGTTAATTGTCAGCATTTACATATTTATGCCAGTTTTTATGGTTCGAACCTGTGTGATAAGTTGCTAAAATTATTCTGATGAAGTTTTATTACATATTTTAAGTCAAATAAACAGAGATTTCATCTCAAAACCAATTGAAACTGTAAACTAGATCCTCGTAGAAAACAGACATGTGCTTGCCTTACTCTCGCGTCGCTCATATGACACAAAATGGTGTCCAGGCATCGTACCAGCCATTATGGAACAGATGCCGCACCGAGGTTGAGGGACAGATGCCGCAAAATATATTTTTATTTTTCGGTTCAATAAATTCACCACTGCGATTTAAGTAGAACTTACATTTAAACGAACGTATATGAGTGCATTCTGCTACTTATCAAAATATTCTGAGCAAGAATGTTGGTTCACTATGTGTGATTAAGGAAAACGTACGACATTTATTATTCTCACCATCTAAACTGTTAAGCAAAATATCTCCTACTCCAATGGTCAAAAGACATATACAGCCAAGTAAGAGAAAGCAAAAGGATGCAATTATTACAAGCACAGAGTTTATAAACAAGAAAAAAGAAGGAAATAAAAAGCAAAAGGAACTAGAAAGTAGAGATGCAACGATTATTCGGCCTATCCACCGAATATTCGGCTTCGGCCGAATATCAAGTCCATTATTCGGCCTTGGCCGAATAATACTGTAAAAACTTTTTTTAAATTTATTTACACACTAAAAATTTTCATTTTGGCAATTTATTTTCATCATGTATAATGAAAATTTTATTTGAAATTAATTAACACTTTTTCCCCCTTAACTTTCATACCCTGAATGGGTTTTATCTACCCATTTTTATATAACAGAGTAATTTAGGAATCATGTTAAAATTTTTATGCTGTATCAGTAAGTACAAAAGGTCTGTAATAAGCTAACATAATCTATTCAATTTAAAATTAATTTATTCAAAATTTTCCTAATAGAGTAATACAAGGAAATTCTATTTTTTTAAGGCTAATGGGAAGTTTAATATTTATCCCTTGTTATTGTTACATAAAAAAATATTTCTTTCAGTGATATTTTTAATTAGATTTATAAAGAACATAAATATTACGGTAGATTAAGTATAGATGTATTGTATGTATAACATAAATATGTAAGTTGTATATGCTTCAATACTTAAGTTTTTTTTCTGAGTTTTTTTTTAGTAAAATGCTCTTAAATTTAAATGTAATTTAAGTAATTTTATTAAGTGTGTTACTATTTCTTATTGAATAATGAAAGAAATGTAAGTACAGTTAACTCTGTCTAAGGCGGAATCGATCGGGACTGAGAAAATTTTCCGTGGTAGACAATATTCCGGCTCATGCAAAAAAACTCCCCCCCCCCCCCAAAAAAAAAAATAAAAAATAAATAAGTAAATACATAAATAAATATCCCTCGAAGATGATGACCTTTCATTGATTTTCCTGACTCGAAAATCGGTTGAAAACTGAATTCGGAAAGATCTTTTGTCTTTATAGATAAATGAGAAACGCTATTCAATTTCTTAGTACTGCTGTAATACATGCGAATTGGATGTTTACACACACACACACACACACACAATAAATAAATAAATAAACTTCGAGAATGAGACAGAACGCTGTAACTTTGAATTTGAGTACAACCTTAAAGTATAATATATTGTACTTTCTGAAATATGTATTTTGATGAATGCTCATTCTACCAGAAATATTAACTTTAACTTTTAAATTTTGCAATTTTGTATATGAAAAAATGGCATAAGTATAAATTCCTTAAAATTTAAACAGTTTCTGTTCTTTTCGATTAACTTTTTCAAAGTGTTACGGAATTTAACTAACATGCTCGACATTGAGTATTTGACTTATCAGTTTTAAAGTTTAATAAACAAAATGCCTTTAATTTTTTAATTATCATTTTTTCCGGCTTGTGCAAAATTTTGGTTTCGGTGGGACCGTAAAAACCTTTCCGTTTCCGCGTTAGACAGATTCCGCCTTATGCAGCATGAAATAATGTAATTTTCTATGGGTTCGCCGGGACTTGAAAAATTTTCCGCGGTAGACAGATTTCCGGCTTATACAGAGTCCGCCTTAGACAGAATTTACTGTACTAAATTCTTTTAATCAAGTATATATGTATGTTTTTACATCACTATTTAATTTTGATTTTCTATTACCTAAAACTTAAATTTTTGTTGTCTAGTACTTTTAAAATTTTGTGATTATTTTAAAATGTAACAGCAACAATGTACCTAATATCTATCAAATTGTAACAATACACTAACTACAATACTACATAGTCAATATTTTAAAATTTATTTTCCTTACAGATATTTTCTTCCTTTAAATCTGAAATAATTCACTATACACTTCTTAATAGTCTGCTGACATAGCAAAAAAATATGTCTTTTTTGTTAATTGTGAGCTTTATAAAGTCTACACTAATTTCTTTCCACAATTTTAGAGGACATACCTTTCTGTCAGTGATTTTTCTAAAGATATTAAAATTTCTATGTTTATTTTCTTTCATCTGAAAATTGAAATTTATGTTTTGTAATACTTTTAAAATTTTGTAATTTTAAAATGTAACAATAACATACATAATATCTACTAAAATGTAACTAGACAGTAACTGATGAGGAACTTTTGCTAAGATTTTTTTTTAGGGGGGGGGGGGGGGGAATTATATTATTGAGGCAGTTTTTAGACCGAACATAGCCAGATATTTTTTCAGAATAAAATAATGCTTAATAAAAATTAAATTTGTGTATAAATATTTTTTAAAAAAGAAAATAACCTATTTTCATTGTGAAATATACAAGAATTGTGCATATAATGCATAATATATTTTGATTTTAGACAAAAATGAGTTCATTATTCGGCGGCCGAATAAGCCGAATATTCGGCCATAACTAGGCCGAATAATTGGTATTCGGTTATTCGGCCAAACCATTATTCGTTGCATCACTAATAGAAAGCGTCAAAAAAGTAAAATGTGTAAAAAAAGGAAGGGAAAAATCAACATGAAAACACCTTGCTGGAGGAAGAAACTAAAATATGAGTCATCTTCCGACAATGAATAGATTGCTCCTCTTAAGAATTCTGATCGTAGTATTGGATTGGAATTTGATGACTGAATGTGCTGAGTGTCTGGAGTCTTAACATGAAACAGAGTCTAAAGCGCACAGGATTCAGTGCATCAAATTCAATCGATAGCTGCATGAAAAAGGCTCACTTTACTTTTGCAACTGGAAATGTGGTGTGATTCTGGGCAAATGGAAATACAAATTCAAAGAATGATAAGAAAGGCCAAAAATAAACAGACTAGGGCCTAAATAGAATAGAATTAATACTTACATTAAGAGCAAACTGCAATGTTCGCCTGGGTGCAAACCAGTGACTTATATCTTTTTTGTAATCATGCTGTCTATTGTTTCCAGTAATTATACAATGCATTCATGCAAATTCAAATGTTTTTCTTTTCATTTACATTTTTTTGTCTTAAGTTTTATTTACAGAGCCCACACTTTTGCATGTTCGTTAAACTTTTTCACAATTTAGTGATATATATAATTTTTTTAAGTTTTCTGTTTTTTATTTTCATTTTAAGCCCTTTTTGAAAATAAAAATGTGATTTGTTTGAAAAAAATTAAACAGTCTAGCTTTTTTCTCCATGCGGCATCTGTCCCACACCCCATGCGGCATCTTACCCAGCACATAAAAAATGCTGTTAAAAAAGGACGTTTCAGAAAATAACTATGCCTACTTTATTAAGAAGGTTTAAACTTGTTTAACACAGAAATTATATTTATTCTAAAGGATTTTATTAATGATTTCTGGTAATTAGTTTGTTGTTTTTTGCTTTATTGTACATTTAAAAAAAAAGAAAAGTAAAACTGCGGCATCTGTCCCCACTTTACTATATCGATATTCAAATGAACCATTGTTAAATTACATTTACTGATATGCGTGATGAAAACAAAGCCTCGAAAGCAAAAAATACGAACAAAACTGTTGTTGCTTGAATTATTCAAGTTAATTATTTTAAAAACTAATAAATCTGCAGATCAGGAGCCTCAACGTCATCTTTGCAAGTCATTGATTTTTAACACTCTTTGCGTAGTATACAACTTCCTACAAATCTCTTTTTAAAGTTTTCAAGTTACATAAATACTTATAAGAATAAAAAATACTTCGTAAAGTTTCAGAAATTAAAAGTGTTAAACAAGTATTTATACAATGATATTCTGAAATTCTGATGAGCTGCTTAGTCTGGTAACTTCTTAAATCAAAAATTACATTTCTTCATGGTTCACTGCCCCCCCCCCTTCCCCCTAAACCCACCGTAGTCTATTTAAATTTACATTTGTAATTTTTTATTGTTTGTGCGGATGGTTATAGAATATCTTAGATTTTTTTTTACGCTATGATTTATAAGGATAAGCAAAAATTTTTTTTAAATTAATAAATTAAAAATAAAATCTTCATGTTAACCGTACGCAGACGATAAATCTTGAAGTGACGCCAAAAATGTAATCCTAAAATTCGCTTCATTCGGCCCAAACACAACGACGTGCTTTTTTTTTTTTTTTTTTTTTTAAGAAGAATACTTTTAGTAATACAGTTTTTAAATCATAATACAATGAAATGCTACTTTAGAATGCTTAAATACAAGCAGATCATTTCATTAAGAGTAAAAATGCACGGATGAATCAAAGAATTCGGTCCCTGTTCCACGTGCTTGTTTTGTTTGGGCCGAATGAGGGCATTTAAATCTGAGCGATAACGCACATCATATTGCAAGCTGTTTTTAACACATACTGCATCTCCATCTATCTCTTTCCCCTCTGAATAATAGTTAATTTCATTTTACCCAAGATCATTTTATTCCAACATCTTTGTTTTCGATAAATGACGTCTAATTCACCTGCTATTCGTACTTACTTAAAACCTTTCACTTTGTTATATTAAGAAATACTTGAGAGTTTTCTTCTTATTTCCAGTATGACGCCATATTAATTTTGTTATTCTTAATTTTTTTTATTTCCTTTTCCTTTTTAACGTGAAAATCTTTCAATTGAAAATTGTTTAAGAAAAAATATTATTCCGGTTTTTGATTTTCTTGGCAACGATTAAAGAAATATTGGTAAATTTTATGGAGAAGTGTCAAATTATTCCCTATGAAAATAATGAATTTTTGTAACTTTAAGCAAAACATTTGAATAAAATAAGTAAAATATTACCTATTTTTATTTACGGGCTAAAATCCATCCGTATGCAAAGATACAAATGCATAAATTCACCCGTTTTGACTTTGGCTTTACTCAAACATTATACACACATTTATAATAATATTATTAGGATCAAATACGTTGCTAGGCAACTGATGATAGAAAAGGAAAAAAATGAAATATGTATTATGTCAAATAAGTAAATTGATAAAACAAAATGCTTTATATTATTGGAAAACATGCATAAAGTTCCACCAAATTTATAAACCTAATTTAAAAAAATCTGGCAAATATATTGACAAAATTTCAATCTAATTGGATTAATTTAAAACCCTTATTTGCAAATTTTAGCATTCATAATTTACCATTTAAATACATTAGCCAAATGAGACATTTTCTTTCGATAAATGGAAATTGGAAAATCGTCTGAATTGCCATAGAAAAGCATTATGGCGAAAAAGTAAATGTTCCATATTTCACAAACGAATGAACGAAATTTAACCAAAAACTATACAGCTAATACCTCATCAACATGCTTACTTAATTTCAAGCTGATCGGATGTTTTTTGCGTCAGTTATCGCGGAACAGACAGACAAACAACCAAACAAACAAACGGAAACCAAAAACTTTTCGGGTCTCCATAGTAAGCCTTCACTGACGTTTCGGCAACTAAGTAAATCGGCAGATCAGGAGCCTCAACGTCATCTTTGCAAGTCATTGTTTTTTAACACTCTTTGCGTAATATTCAACTCACATAAATATTTATGAGAATAAAAAATATTTCGTAAGTTTCAGAAATTAAAAGTGATAAACAAGTGGTTATACAATGATATTCTGATGAGCTGCTTATTGTGGTAGCTTTTTAAATTAAAAATTGCATTTCTTCAGGGGGGCTCTGCCCCTCTGAACATCTGTAGTCTATTTAAATTTACATTCGTAATTTTTATTGATTGTGAGGATGGTTATAGTATATCTTAGATTTTTTTTACGCTGAAATTTATAAGGATAAGCAAAAGTTTTTAAAAAATTAAAAATAAAATCTTCATGTTAACCGTACGCAGGCGATAAATCTTGAAGTGACGTCAAAAATGTAACCCCAAAATCCGTTGCATTCGGCGCAAACACAACGACGTGCTTTTGAGAAAAAAAAGAATACTTTTAGTAATACAGTTTTTAATTCATAATACAACGAAATGCTACTTTAGAATTAGGCCGGGAGTCGGCAGCACGGACAATCACTTCATCGAGTTCACGGATGAAATTCTAGGATTAGTTAAATGTTGATTCGCATATTAAAACGCAATCGGTCTGCCAAGTCATATCTTGGTGGAAAACACCTGAAAACACCATTTTTGCGGCTGACTCGTAGGTTTACTATTGTGTTTTCCTGCTCCCAGTCCTCCATGTTTTCATACCTTTTGGTGCAGGAAAACACAATGGTAAACCTACGAGTCAGCCGCTAAAATCATGTTTTCAGGTATTTTCCAGCAAGATATGACTTGGCAGATCGATAGCATTTTCATATGCGAATCAAGATTTAATTAATCCTAGAATTTCATCCGTGAACTCGATGAGGTGATTGTCTGTGTTTCCGGCTCCCGGTCTAAATGCTTAAATAGAAGCAGATAATTTTCATTTAGAGAAAATATGCACGGATGAAGTCAAAGAATTCGGTCCGTGTTCCAGGTGCTTGTTTTGTTTGGGCCGAATGAGGGCATTTAAATCTGAGCGATAACGCGCATCATATTGCAAAATGTTTTTACGGCATACTGCATCTCCATATATCTCTTTACTCCGTGAATAATAGTTAATTTTATTTTACCCAAGATCATTTTATTCCAACATCTTTGTTTCCGATAAATGTCGTCTAATTCACCTGCTATTCGTACTTACTCAAAACATTTCCCCTTGTCATATTAAGAAATACATGAAAGTTTTCTTTTTATTCATTTTTTTTCTTAATTTCATTCATTTTTTTTATTCTTAATTTTTTTATTTCATTTTGTAACAAATATTTTAAGATTCTTACACTAGATGGCAGCACACGACAGTCCCTAATTTTAGCGGGCTGCCAAATAGATTTCTCCCATGATTCATTGCGATAATTTTACGCAGAGTGTTTTGAGACGCACAATGTATAAGTTGCGAAATGCAGACTGTCTTGCTTGTTTTTTTCCCCCGGAGTTTTATGAGAGGCGGGAAATGATGAAATGTTTGGGAATCAGCGGATTTCTTTTGCCTTTTTTACCATGTAAACATTGTACAGTAATCCTGTAAATAATAATATGTCTTGTAGTACTGATATTCCTTAAACATTACTTTGTACTAAAGTATAGAGTGGCGTTTCCTTTTTGAAGAGATGAACCCGTCATTAAATATTGTGGCCCCTACTTACGAAAAGTAAGGTACAGTGAGCAAAAAAAGTATTTGCACGCAGACGATTTTTTGTATAAGTAACCATAGAAAGCAAATTTGATACTATTCTCTTAATTATTCATTTATTTAAATAAGAAGAAAATAAAAATAACTACCTATTTCCCTTAAACAGTAATATTACACATTTAAAAAAATTAATTAATATTTTCTAATACCTAAAAAGTATTTGCACAAGAAGCATTGACTGTTTAAAAAGGCATTAAATGTGAACATTATGCAAATGTTTAGCATATCAGTCCCGCAGTACATTAGCCCCGCACTTTAAAGTCACGTAATATATTAACTGTAGCAGGGATTCTGGAGAGTTTTTGTTCTAATGGCGCCGAAAACGTGTGAACTGTCTGTTGCTACCCGTGAGAAGATTATATTTCTTCACAATTCTGGATTAAGTTACCGAGGAATAGGTAAAAAATTAAATCTAAACTTTTCTAGTGTTCGTTATGTAATTAAGAAGAAAAAAGAAACTGGTTCGACAATAAATAAGCCGTGAACTGGGCGTCCAAGAAAGCTAAATACAGGCAAAGGAGAGCCATCATAAAAGAATCTTCAAAAAACCCTTTTCTAAGTGCTCGAGAATTGTCTGTTGATGTCGCTTCAACGTCGGGAACAATAGTTACACCACAATCAATTAGAAATATTCTTCAGGATACAAATATTCGAGGAAGAGCTTTTCGAAAAAAAACATTTATTAGTGAAACAAATAAGGTGAAAAGACTTGAATTTGCAAAAGCTTATGTCAGCAAACCACTAAGGTTTTGGAAAACTTATTTTTTCCGATGAAAGAAAGTTCAATATTTTTGGCTCAGATGGTAAGAAAACTGTAAGGCGAAAGCCAAATACTTCTCATCAAATTAAAAACTTGAAACCAACTGTAAAACATGGCGGTGGTCATATAATGATTAGGAATGCATGTCTTTTAACGGAGTTGGCGAAGTGACCTTTATTGAAGGCAATATGAATGCTAAACAATATATTAATATATTGCGAGATCATTTATCTAATAGTGCTCTGAAATTAGGAATTCCTAATTCATATTATTTCCAACAGGATAACGATCCGAAACACATTGCATATATTACGAGGTTATGGTTGCTTTATAATGTAAAAAATCAATTGAAAACGCTACCACAATCACCAGACCTCAATCCGATTGAAAATTTATGGCATATTTTGGATGTGAAAATAAGGAAAAAGAAAATTTCTAACAAATCAGAACTTAAGCAAGCTCTTAGGGAAGAATGGCTACAAATCAGCAGTGAAACATGTCACAAATTAATAGAATCAATGCCCAGACGATTACAAGCTGTAATTGAAGCAAAGGGCATGCATACTAAATATGAGCACTGTTTTTAACTTATAAATAATTCCTCTACTTCTATTTTCATTGCTAGTATGCAAATATTTTTTTGGCAGTACAAATGCTACTTTTTTATGTTTTCATATTTTAAATATAATTATTAACTCAGATATTAAATATGTTTATTTGTTTTGTAAAAGTGTTGGTATTTTTAATTCTTTTGCGTTAATTCGTTGCTTTTTATTTATTTATACATATGCTACAACAAATTTACCTGGTGTGCAAATAATTTTTTTGCTCAGTGTAGCTATAATTTTCCTTTTTCGCGTGAAAATCTTTCATTTGAAAATTGTTTAAGAGAAAATATTATTCCGGGTTTTGATTTTCTTGGCAACGATTAAAGAAATATTTGTAAACTTTATGGAAAATGTCAATTTATTCTCTATGAAAGAAAATAAAGAACTTTTGTATTTTTAAACTAAATATTTGAATAAAATAAATAAAATATTGCCTACTTTTATTTCTGAGCTAAAATCCATCTATATACAAAGATACAAATGCATTAATTCATCCGTTTTGACTTTGGCTTTACTCAAACATTATACACACATTTATAATAATATTAGAAGGATCAAATACGTTGCTAGGCAACTGATGCAAGATAAGGAAAAAATTGAAATATGTTTTATGTCAAGTAAGTAAATTTATAAAACAAAATGCTTTATATTATTGGGAAACATGCATCATAAAGTTCCACCAAAAATTCTAAACGTAATTTAAAAAAATCTGGCAAATATATTGACAAAATTTCAAACTAATTGGAATAATTTAAAACCCTTATTTATAAATTTTAGCATTCATAATTTACCATTTAAATACATTAGTCAAATGAGCCATTTTCTTTCAACAAATGGAAATTTGAAAATCGTCTGAATTGGCATAGAAAAGCATTATAGCGCAAAAGAAAATGTTCCATATTTCACAAACGAATGAACGAAATTTAACCAAAAACTATACAGCTAATTCCGGGTACCTCACCCACATGCTTACTTAATTTCAAGCTGATCGGGTGTTTTTTGCGGCAGTTATCGCGAAACAGGCAGACTAACAAGCAAGCAAACAAACAAACGGAAACCAAAAACTTTTCGGGTCTCCACAGTAAGCCTTCACTGACGTTTCGGCAATTAAATATATATACATATATATATATATACTGCAAAAAAATTCTTCCATTTTATAAACTGATTTGTTAAAGCATCAATTATTATAACTAGTTGCGTGGCACCTCGATGTGGAGAAATAGCTGTGACATACAAACGGACAGTCACTTTTTAAGTTAATAGATTGATGAAGTTTTAATTTCGTGATGAAAAATTAGCCCCAGGTAAGTGCTGAACTATTTATATCGTTTTAAGTGTAAATGGGTTATTTCGTAATGGAGCCTGGACGCGATGGAGATAGATTAAATAATTCCTGCCTGAAAATTATTTTAAAAGCTAAAGCCACGATAAATCAGTCTCAGGACTCTTAAAATTGGAAAAATTGAAAAAAAAAAAAAAAAAAAGACCATGTTCAACATTTAATATCTTAAAATGTATTTGATTTTCAAGACACAATTTTAATTGGAAATGAAAGATATGTGTGTTCTTTTATTTCAAATATTTAAAAAATTGTAAGATGCAGAATTAGCATTTACATTAGAATTAGCATTTAATTCCTAACTGTCAGGCATTTGACGAACAGAAAATCGGCATAATAGATTATGCGCAGGATTACAAAATAAATTTTGCAACTAGAATGAAAATTTTGGTGCCTACTTATACTTCAGATTATAATCATTGCCCTGAACCTAAATAAATTTGTATTTAAAGCATTTTTATATTTTCATTACAAAGTTGTATTTAGCTAATGCAAAATTTAGCAATATAATCACCTAAAAATTTATTTATTTGAACAATAAAAAGGAAATTTTAGGTTCAGTTTATACAGGTTAACATGAAACATATGTTTTGAAAATTTTATGAAAAGATATTCAGAAGTTTTTGAGATATCGTGCGCGTTATTCCCAGAAACGTCATTTGGAGAAAAATGGCTTCAAAGTTTCGGAAACGCCGCTTCAGCTATTGGGGGGGAGGGGATAATTCTAAAAGCCATAACTTCTGTTCCAATGGGAATTTCAAGAAACCAATTATATCAAAACGTTCAGGAAAGAAAGAAGTTTAACATCTAAAGAAAAAAAAATTAAAATTTCGAAAATTTTAAAGCTTTAAGTGTCCCGATACCCCTTAAAATACAGTTTTCAAACAAATTGCATTTCAAAGTAGATTTTTTCCCCTAAATGATGATGTAAAAATTGAAAATGTGCAATGTTTAGAAATTAAAAATTTGCAGTAGCAAAAATTGCAAAACCGAAATTTCATCGCCAAGTGTTGCCATTTGCAAAATCACGTCAGCGTTACGGACGAACACGTTGATCGATACTGTTAGGCTAATGCCAGACGGACGTCTTTTTGCACGCTTTTTTCATTACGTATTATCCCATCATTACGTATCATTACGTAATCCCTACACAATGCCGCTAGCATTGTGTAGGGATAATACAAAGCGCTATAAGTAAGCGTACAAAGTTAATGCTGGAATCTGCCGTAAAACGACACAGCTGCGCCATCTTGTGGATGGAGTGAATAACGCAAATACGCGGGGTTTTTTGTATGACGTCATATATGACAGAATATCTACCATCTGCGCATCTCGTGCGCAGGTCTATTTGAAGATATTTACAATTTAAGAGTTATAGGCGCAAAAGCAGACAAAGCTATTTTAGAGAATACCTGTTAAAATTTTAATCATGAATTTCAAATATTTACTCACTCATGGAAGATGAACCTTGTTTACCAGATTTATTGCAAAATATTTTTGTTACAGTTTGTTTTGATGAAAATATGTGTATTTAAAAAAAAAAAAAATCGCAATTTCATTTTAATTTCGGGAGAAAAAGCACTAATGCTACGTAAACAGTATTGCCTTTTGCCCCGAAACTAAACTGACATTGCAACTATTTTTTAAATACATATATTTTTATCAAAACAAGCTGTAACAAAAATATTTTGCAATAAATCTGGTAAACAAGGTTAATCTTCCATGAGTGAGTAAATATTTGAAATTCACGATTAACATTTTAACAGGTATTCTCTAAAATGGCTTTGTCTGCTTTTCCGCCTATAACTCTTAAATTGTAAATATCTTCAAATAGACCTGAATTTTATGCAAGCTATTCAGGGTAAAAGAAAACCTTTTTTGTTAATAAAAGTTATAGGCGTAACTTTTAATTCCATGTTTTTTTTTCCAGGTTTTTTTCCACATTGGAAGAAACTTGCCCACCTTGGGTTTATGTTATTATTTATTAAAAAAAAAATGTATTTTAAATATAATGAGCGAAAAGCATGTGTTTAAATTGATGTAATATACCAGTATGTGTGTATTTTAAATAAAGTTATGTTTTTCAAATGACGAGTATATTTTTAAAATGATGATTTTATATTTTGAATGAAATGAATGCAACATAAACGCTGGTGATGGGGAAAATATTTGACGGTTTATGAACTGCGGCCGGCTAACATAAAAGTACTTTTTTACACTGTTTATTTAATCTAACCCTGTTCATATATATGAAAGATAAAAAAATTTAATCGATTTTTCCCTCCCAGATATGCTAGAAAAATAAAAATTATGTACATGGATGTGTTTCTAGTAACAATACAACATTTTAGTATTTTTACAGCATGATTATAAATTAGCAAATTAATTTTACGTTATTTAAACGTAGCTGATAAATCCTTAAACATTCTTTATGGTTGTTACAACTGTATATACAAGTACAACAATTGAATAAGTTATGTAACAAACTACGATTTCTAAAATATACAAGCTGGTTGGAAAATTGCAAAAGAGAAATATTTAAAACCTTTAAGCATCTTAAACGTGATTTTCAGCCCTATAATTTTTTATAAAAAAGTTAAAATATTATTTAATAAATATTATTAAATTTCAGTGGTTTTAATACGTTCAATTGGCCCATCTCCGTCCGCAACCCTTTTTTCTACTACTTATTCCGACTCTTTTGCGGAAGCCAGATTGAAAAAAAAAAAAAAAAAAAAAAAAATCAAAAATTGAAACCGGACAAAATTAAAAGGGAAATTTGAAATTATTGGCTACCGACCAACAACTGCTACGTTGAGCTTATTATTAGTCTATAGTTTTCAGTTATTGGCAATTGTTGTGTGTTTCATAAGCCTTTTTCAAATTTGGAGAATGTTCCGCAATTGGGTTATTTAGATAAAAGTTACTTTCATTTTCTAACCATTATTTAACTTTTAAACAATTACAATTGTATACTGTTTTCTCATTTGACGCCAATCATGGCTATCGGCCCGATTACGGAAAGTTATCCATTTTACCCCTGCGAAGAACGGGTGTAAGATAATAAATGTTTAATTGAGCATACTACGTATTATTTGTAAATATTTTATATTTTATTCCAATTTTTGAAGTTCCTTTTATACTTTGTATGCTTTCTGCAATGTTATTCACCTGTGCGAAGTGCAGGTATCCCATGTAAACTATTTTTCCCGGATATGACACAATGACCGACATATTTCTAGATTTAAAAAAAAAGTAATTTGTCGATTTTAGGAATTTTTTTAAAGCTGTTGTCTAAAATTCTCAAAATATTTAAAACTATAAATAATCAATTATTGCTGGTTTAATAGTACAAGAATTACTGCTTGCATTTTAAATTAAAGTGGATCCTAATGTAAAATTAAATGAGTTTTAAATGGAATGAATGAAATGCTTCTATTTTAAATATTATAAATACAATTCGATCAAGAGAATATTTGGCAATTTATCGCTTGCGCCCGGTAAATAAAAAATATGCCTTAAAGTTAATTAAATAATTTATACTTTAACTCTAAGCGTAATAAAACGTTTAATTCTCATTGGAAATACACATGTTTATGTAATTTTTATAACTTTATCTTATCAGGAATTGAATTAAAAACGCTGCTGTAAAATTCTATCTTAACATACATTAACTATTTTTTATATGTCATTGTTCGTTGCATTACAAAAACATAATTCAAATAGAACGTATTAAAATCACTGACATTTAATAATATATAATAAATAATATTTTAACTTTTTTTATAAATTATAATAAAACACAAAACTAAACTGTTTTTCTCTTTTGGGAAGCGAAAAAAATGAGTTCTCTCAGATAGAGAGTTATTTTTGCAGTTTTGAAAACTGCAATAATTAGAACGCCAACGTGGCATTTTCCCAAATAATATAAGTTCTTAAAAGAACTGATTTTGTTTAAATAACTAACTTCAATTAATAAATTAAAAAATGGCGAATAAATAAATCGAATTATATCTATACTTCCAACAATTAAGTACTGCAGTCGACAAACGAATAAAATAACGGCTGCGCGTGCGCATAGTTATTTCATAGATATCGAACTTATAGATCATCCACAAAGGGGAAAGAAGTGAATAATCCTCTTGTAGTTTACTCCGTCCGCTGGGTGGCGTATGACCTTGATTGACGTGACATCGCCTTTAATCTTGAAGTTACCTCTCCCATTTAAGATAGGACGCTTACTTATATCGCTTTGGGATAATACGTCAGGAAAAAAGCGTGCATAAAGACGTTCGTCTGACATTAGCCTTATCGTATCATCTGTTATTATAATTACTGTTATTATTATTATTATTATTATACTGCCATTTATTATTATAATACTGATATCATGAAATATTGATATTTAAATAAACTATTGTTAGTTACATTTACTGAAATGCATGATGAAAACAAAGCCTCGAAACTCGAAAGCAAAAAGTACATAAGAAACTGTTGTCTTGTGAATCATTCAAATTAGTTATTTTAAAATTAACAATCATCACCAGTACTGTTTACCAAAGTCTGGCTATTGAAACATTCTCGAAATGAGACGAGACACATTTACCATTAATGAGTTCTTTAGTTAATTTAACTACTAATGTACTACTTAAATGTACTAAAAATAATAATATACTATAAGCAATACATGAGAGTAAAACTATATCAATTGCTTCTCAGCTGAGCACAACAAGATCAAAAAGAATTTTTGCTCCATCAAAGTATACTTTGCCTCCCATAAGAAAATTTTGAAATTGCGCCACTGGCTACTAGCCCCTCCCCATCTTCAGAAGCCCCTTCCGAAGAAAATTGACTGAATTTAACAGTACATGTGTACGTATCTGCAGGGGTGGGGAATTTTCAAAAAATTTTAGGAGCCAAAGATTTACTTTACCCGCCAGCAAAATGCAACGTGGAGTTGGAAATTGTTGTGACAAAATTTACGCGACTGGAAAAATGGTTAATTTCTATTGCTACAATGTATTTTCATATTTTTTTTCTATAAAATTAAGAAATACATACAACAGAGGAAAGTTTAATTTAGGATAGAATTTAGTACATTTTTAAATCGCGGTAATCTGGAAAGTTGCAAAATATAGTAAAAAAAGAAAAAAAGCTTTTGGCATAGTATCTCTGTAGCTTACAGTTTTCAAAGTCTGCCTAAAAATTCACTCGCCCTGGCAGAAAATTTCCCCGCCAGTTGCGACCGAGTAAAATTATGTACAGTGAAACCTCCCAGTGCGACCACCTCCATTAAGTGGCCACCAGAGGCGTCGCGATGGGGGTTATGGGGGAGCCCCCCCCCTCCCCCAATATATGTGAACTTGGGAAAATTGAGCTTAGAGTTGAGAAATTATAGATTTCTGAAACACTTTTTCTTTTTTTTAAAATAAAAAGTAAAATAAAAAGAATTTTTTTATTGCTTTGTTGAATACCTTTCTGAATTCTGTAATAGTAAAATAGTTAAACTTTCAAAAGAAATACAAAAAGCAGCCAGACTCAATTTCTCATCATGTTTCTCTGTGCTACGAAAATATCATAAATCTATCAGACCTGAATTTCACTAGTGTTGTCCATCAACAGTGTCTCTAATACATTTCCTCCAAAACTTTGTTCCTTTCTCAAAAATCTAAAAATATGAGGCTATTTTCATATGAAGTACGATTATGACTCGTACACAATTGGAGGCAAAAACTTTCATTAAATGAACCAATAATTATAATTTTTATGTTTTTAGTTTCATGGGTGGGGCTTGTGAGTGCTTAAGCCATTTGGTAGGCCTCCCCACCTAGCTGACCCTTGTTTTTAGTTTCAGCATTTTTCTTTGGAAAGATTTTTTTTTTTTTTTTTTTTTTTTGCGTATAAGTAGCATTATTATTAAACACACATTGAACATATAATTTTAGTTGGAAAATAGAGCAATTTGTTTCACGTTGCGAAATCTTTGACTTATAAGTTGGGAAAATTTTGAATTCTCCCCCGAAAATTTTTTTGTAACTACGCCCCTGGTGACCACCTCTCTGAACGACCGTTTTTTTAATGGAACGAAATTTATTCCCAAAGGCTCAATACTAATTTTACCTCTATTCAGAGACCACCCCAGTTGAACTCCCTCCATGAGCGAACAATTTCTTTGAAGAAAATGAAACAATTTTTTTTCCCTGGTCACTTGAAGATGGTTTTATTAGAATAATAATTCCTTCCAGAGAGCGCATTATTCATCAAACTTCTAAACTAAGTTTAGAATTTTTATTTATTCCGGTAACTTTTAAGTGTTTAAACCTCTCTGGGCCTTTTTAGGCAATGAATTTAAGTCTGATGGCAAAGTAAGGATGACGGTCAATAAACTCCCCTGCCCTACTCTGTCAGGAAACTCTCAAAGAAATAGATAAATTAATGAAATCTTCATAATTTGTTCCCATCCAAAAAAAAAAAAAAAAAAAAATTGCATTTATTTACTGAATTTCGAAAGGACTTGGAAATAAATGTTATAGAAGATAAAACCGTAAAATCAAAGCAAACGTCAATGTACCTATTCATTTTTTAAACTCTGCTCTAATTAACTTATGTAATTAACTTTTGTTTTGATACTTAAATTTTCATATTTTTTCCTAATGTGAAAAAAAAAAATTAGTAACATTAATTGTTACCCTTTTTTCAACAATTAAAATCTAGATTTAAACATGACTTCCATTAAGAGAGCACCTATCGGAACGACCAAGTTTTAGTGGAACGGTCGCTTTAGGGAGGTTTTACTGTATTTACCCATCCCTGCGTATCTGCCTAAGTGGAGAAAACTGTTGCCGAGTAGCCTCTCATTGTATCGCGCCTCGTTATTTCACCCAGTCAGATATGTAGTTCTTTTTCTGTGCTTCCAAAACAGAAAAAAACTCTAATAATTTTACTGCCCTTTCTAAGTGTCTACATGTAGATAAAAACAAATAAATGTTATTCTCTATTATTAATTTTATTAAGAAAATTTTTATGTGATTCTAAACTAACTTTGGAGACAAGTTATAAAACATTTAATTGAAAGATATAACTATTCTTAATTTTCTCAATGGGCTTGGTTATATCGCACATTCGGATATATTGCGCACTTTCCTTATCTTCCGAGAAACGCCATATAACGGAGGAGCTACAGTAATTATTTCTTTAAAAGAAAAAAAGAAAAAGAAACACTGTATATTTAAGATGAAGAATATTTATTAGCCCCCGGTATGCTATTTCTTTCTCCCAGCAAATAAAGTGCCGTTTCCAAAAAATAACATTCCGTTGTATAAGCCAGCTGTAAAACAATTTTTTTTTTGAAAAAAAAAAAATATGCCCATTTTTTTCCCCCATTCTGACCAGAAAATCAGAGTTCTAACTTTTTACGACTGCTCTTTCATCTTCACCTAACACTTCATTTATAATGGCTGTTTCATAATAATAGAAGCCATCAGTCCATCAGAAGAAAATGAAGTAATGGAAATATACATCAAAGAAATGTTACTAATAACATAAAAATTAATGAATTAAGTGGAAATTTATATTTCATCTCCTTAGTTGGCGCCATTTATGTAAATCCGGTTTATCAGAGTTTTTTGCTTATCCGAGGTGAGCTTCGTCCATATTAACTCGGATAATCGGAAGTCTATCGTATCTATAATTATATGCATATATATATATATATATATATATATATATATATATATCTTTTTTTTTTTTTTTTCACCGGGGCCGACACAAAATTCTGCAAAAGCAGAATTCCTGTTCTCTAGTTTATTTACTTTTTTGTTACATTCAAAAAAGGTATTTTTGATTTTTGAAAAGCATTTGGCAAGCAATTTTTAACATTTTTTCTTGGAACTAGAATATTTTTTTAATTAAATAACTTTTCAGAAATTTGATGATCAAGAATTAGACAGGCGAAAGAAAACCAAACTTTTCCTAATCAATGTTGCCAAGGAAGAAAAAGAAAAGATGGTTATGAAAATTATTAAGAAATTTTAATAAATGGTTGAAAAATATAGTTTATCAAAAGATTAATTATAGAATAAATTATTATAAAGCAAACTATGATAAACACAAATTCAATGCCTTATACAAGAACAATAAGAAAGAGAACATAGAATCTAGAAAATGTAAATTACAGTCACAATAAAATTTTAAATAGTACCTTATATCATATTCTGCCTCTGAACGAAGTATTCTGGATGCAATAATTTTGCGAAAAGTGTTCGTTGCTTCTAGTAGTATCTAGTTTATTTAAATAACGAAACGGAATGATAACGCAGACGATTCAACCGTCAAGTTTTACCGCCGCTGTAACCATGGCAACTTTTTTTGTTTCTTCATTTCATTTTTTGCCGCCTTTTAATAATTAACGAAACCATCCAGTGTAAATTTATTTTATTGCTGTTTTACTATACTGTTTTATATATATATATATATATATATATATATATATATATATATATATATATACATATATATTAATTTTGATAAGTTATTTATTATATTACACTAAATCAAAAAATCTTTATTCTCATAAAAAAGGCAAAATAAAACATTAAATGCCAGAGGCAATAAACATTTAAATATTCCTTTTGGTGATAGTTTATTTTAGTAATACACTATATAAAATAATTTCAAAATAAAACTGCAGAACTGGCGTTTGAGGACCTTCATCTGCAGATTTATTAGTTATAAATGTTATTAATATTTTATTTTACTTAATTATATATTTATTTTTCATGGACAGTGTTGTTTTGTCAAAGGCGAATAAGAAAACATTAAAGACAGAAAGTACAGTAAAACCTCCTTAAAGCGACTACCTTCCGTTCCAACAAAAATTGGTCGCTTCAAGAGGTGGTCTCTTAATGGAGGTCATATTTAAATCTAGATTTTAATTGTGAAAAAAAAGTAACAATTAATGTTACTAAAATTTATTTTTTCACATTAGGAAAAAATATGAAAATTTAAGCATCAAAACAAAAGTTAACTACTGCAGAGTTTAAAAATGAATATATTGACGTTTGCTTTGATTTTATGGTTTTATCTTTCATAATTTTTATTTCCAAGTTCTTTCGAAGTTCAGTAAATAAATGCAAATTTTTTTGGGGGCGGGAACAAATAATGACTATTTCATTAATTTATCTTTTTCTTTGAGAGTTTCCTAACAGAATAGAGCAGGGGAGTTTATTGACCGCCATTCTTAATTTGTTATTAGAGTTAAATTCATTGCCTAAAAAGGCACAAAAGGGTTTAAAAACTTAAAAGAAACAATAAAAAAAAACCTACGCTTAGTTTAGAAGTTTGATGAATAATGAGCCCTCCGGAATTATTTTTCTAATAAAACTTTCTTCAGGCGACCAGGAAAAAACTGAGTTTGTTTCATTTTCTTCAAAAAAATCGGTCGCTCATGGAGGGAGTTCAACTGGGATGGTCTCTGAATGGAGGTAAAATTAGTATTCAGCCTATGGGAATAAATTTTGTTCCATGAAAAGTGGTCGTTCAGGGAGGTGGTCGCACAGGGAGGTTTCACTTTGGTAGATTTTTAACAACTACTAGTGTAATTTAAAAAATTTTCTGCATTTGAATCGGAAAGGCTCGAGTCCCATGAGTCCCTCCTTTTCCTATACTCTTAAACATTATTATATTCTTTCTGATTTGTTTATTGATTTCCAGATTATAAAATATGCAAGACAGAGTTATAAAAAAAAAACTAATCTAGTTTATTTGTAGTTGGAGATCAAAGTTGAACTAATTTTCCCAGCAAAGTGTCTAAAAGTATTCGATCGAAAAGTATTTTAGGCTGTATTCGAATCAGCAACTTAGTTATATGCGCCATTGTTCTACCACTGAGCTAGAGGTCTGCACGGGCCGGAATTTCTAGGCCCGGCCCGAACGAAATCTATTTTGTCCCGGCCTGGCCCGGTGTAAAAATTAAAAGTTCGGCCCGACCCTTTAACATTTTTACAGTTCTCGGCCTGGCCCGTACAAAAATCAGTGAAAACAGGCCCGGCCCTACTCAATTTCTACAAAAAGTTCCGTTTTTTCACGACATACAATTAAGAATCGTTTAATGAATACTACATACATATTTATGGGAACATTTTACTGTATATTTTAGATTACTATGTGTTCGCAAAACAGAAAACGCAAAATAGTAAACACAAAATAGTAAACATTAACGAATACTTGCAGTGTTTTAGTCATCGTCTCTACAAACGTTTCAAAATTCAAATAAGGATTCATTAAAAATTAATGTAGTTTAGAATAAAGGGTTAAAAATATGATAACTTATGAAGCTGAATAATAAAAAATAGATTTGTGAAAATATTTCTCTCATTTTTAAGGTTTTTCTCCAATCCAAAAGAGGTACATTTCGACATGTTTATTAATTCATTTCTTTTCGAAAACGCGTAAGATTGGCAGGTATTCTTATTCAGAAACTATGTAAATGCCGTTTTTTTTCTTAGATAAAAGCAATATACCTTTAGGAAAATACTGCTAAAGTTAGCGTTTTGAATCGAATTTTCGGAAGCGATAGCACAGAAAGGAGAAAAACCTACAGTCACGTGACAAGAATCTCTTATCTCTGTAAGTAATTTATCAGAAATGGAAAAAGCTATTCGATTCCAAATGCCTGCAATAGTCAGGCCTGTCAATTTTATGCCTTTATAGCTAAAAATGTGCCTGAAAGTTTCGCATTGTTGAGCAGTGAATATGAAAACCATCTTAAGGTATATTTCAAAGATACTGTTAACAGAAGTTCATTATCGCTATTAATACTTTCACAAAACATAATGCCTGTCCTGCACATCCTGAGAACGATTAGGACCAGTTTCGTACCGGCACGAGTCTGCTGAAAAAATTAAACCCGGGATCAGACATCATGTAACTGTACGATGCCGATCTCTACGATGGACATGTTACATTTCTGTATTGATGTTGCACTCGCATCTCGACTCGTGACGCACATTTATTACTTCTCGAGAAAGTCATATTCATTGAAAATGGCTCGTATTTTATCTGTTTTGCATAAATTCTTATATCGGGCGGATAGGCCCGATTAATTTTTTTTATCGGCCCGGCCGTTGAAAAGATTGCCCTAATTCTGCGGTGGAAGATTCTGGTGGAAGATTCTGTGATATATTCTAATGATCTGGTCAGACGCTTGCCAACATTTTTTTACCCAAATTATTATTTAAGACATCATGTTAATTTCCTGAATCCAGTGCGTAAATCGGTTCCAGATCGGTGTCATCCAATTATATTTACTGATGGATCACTCATGGACAGTGGTGTTGGTGCAGCATTTGTGATCTTTTTGAAGAACATAGAGATATTTAACTACAGAATAAAACCTAATATTAAAAATTCTGTGTGTCCAAGCAGAATTGGTAGCAATTTTGGAGGCTATACAGTGGTGCGGACGAACTGAGTTTGCTCATTTGTACTTGTATACAGTGGCGCAGCCAGAATTCGGTTCTAGGGGGGGTTTTGAGTTTTTCGATAAAGGTGTTCGCCTGTTATTTTGAATCACCGCTTAATATAATCTGTCTTTTTAATGAATCAAATCATAATGCTTTTTACCCGTAGTTATACATTGGTTGTGTTTCATTTAAACAGCGTTTATAATATTAGCGTTAGAAAACATAAAATGCACCAATGAAATAACGCCAAACTAGGTTAGATTTATAAAAAGTGCTTAAAGATGATAAGGCAAACTTTAGGAGTTGGAAGTGTGCAGTCCAGCAAATGATTTTTGCACAGAAAATAACAGAATTCCAATCCATTTGTTCAACAAAAATACACAGGATTTCATTCCAAGACAATCTCCAATTCTTGTTTTTAACTTTAATAATAATGAAGCCATTTTAACAAAATTTTCAATATACTTACCGTGCTTTTGTCAAATGTAACAACATCACTAAAATATGTGGAATTTATAATCATTTACGTCCAATTAGTGCGCAGTTAGGTAATCCATATTTTGGAATGTAGTTGATATTAAACACGCTATTTTATTGTTTTTTTTATTGTGCACTTCCAGTACTTTACATGACATCGAATTTGCCATTAAGTAACGTAAATCAGTTGAAAATTTTTAAAACATCGTTATTATTGTTAAAGTTCTCTAAAAATATCCGTGTTCAAACTGAAGTCGTATCTGTACTAATATTATAAAGAAGTAACCCTTTTTTTTGTAGAGGTTACTTTTGGAACTACCGAACGGATTTAAAAAGATAATCGGTCGTGTGCGAGCTTAATTCGCACACAAAGGGTTCCATACAAAATATCAGAAATGTTCAAAGATAATATTTACTTGCGTACATATAACAATACCACATGCCACAATTTAATTCTACTGGAATGAAAACCGATGAATGTTTCTCCCTCTAAAACAAAGACTTTGTACAAAGTTTAAACTTGACAGAGAACCAACCACGCTTTGGAAAGAGGTCGCAGAGATTCTCACGAAAAATCACTTGTCAATCATATTTCATGTAATCGTGGACAATTTTAAATGAATAAAAAAAAGTACCCTTAATAGCATGAAACTTTTCTATTCATTTTTAAAAATAAAAGCATATGCAGACATAATTATTGATGAAATTGCTAATCGAAAAATTTTTTTCATTATAAATGAATTATTTATTGAATTATAAGCAATTTTTGTCTCAAAATTACTGACTTTTAATGTCTTGGAATTATTATATGAATTATCTTTTTAATATTTGCCTTCAATAATTGAATTCAATCGGACTAAAAAGAGCTTGTCACTATGTTTCACCTTACCTAAAACAAAGATCTTATACAAAGTTTAAACTTGGCATTGTGCCAAGCGCGCTTCGAAAGGAGGTCATAAAGTAGCAACACTATTTTGATCCGTACCGTTGTTTTCTACATGGGTTTTTAATTAATATCGCGGCAAATTACAGACACATTTTTTCGAAAATCATTACCGACAATCCTTGGAAGATTCTACGTCGATTAGGTACACCGAGTGCCCTCAACTCCCCCGCTGACCAGCAGAAAAATAAGACGCACGAATGATCTTACAATAATTCCGATTTTACTTTTTAAGCGTGGAGTGGAACCTTAATCATAATGGCAAAATGATGATGACTATCTCCGTTTCAATATAGGCTATATTTTACATCGGTAAAACAACGGCTAGAAACATGGAATTTGGCATGGTTGTTAATTTAGATACTTAAATGCATGCCCTGAACAGTTTTTTAAAAATTCGAAATTTAAAAGGGTGCAAGAAAAAAAAACTTTCTAAAATTGCGATTTGTGTGATACATTTTGTATAGAACGTTAGAATCGGGCATGGTGATAACTTTTGGGATGTATAAATGCACAAGAACGGTTCCTAAAAAAATTCAATTTAAAAAGGATTAAATGAGAAAACGGTCTGAAAACGATCTAAATTATGATTTATTAGGAATTGTTAGAGCTAGATACATTAAGTTTGGCATGGCTGTTACTATAGAAACGTATATGATCACTAAGAACAGTTTTCCAAAAATTCGAAATTAAAAGGATGCAAGAGCAAAAAACGTTCTAAAACTGCGGTTTGTGCGATATAGTTGGTATAAAAGCTTGGGTTTTGACATGGGGATTACTTTTAAGTATAATGAGAATGAGAATAATAAAAAATAATGAGAATGCTCCATAATATATTCAAGTTACTGTTTTCTATAATAGCGAGTGACTATAAAGCTAAAACTGCAGATTTTTAATAGTGTGCTTATTAATTTAAATCAATGCATGATTAGCATAAAATTGTGTATAATTATATTTTATACAGTCTAAGAAAATGTTTTACATTTAACCCCTCTCTTTTCAAAATCCATACTCACAGACATATTACCTATAACTCAATGAAGTTACAATCAATGCTTCTTTCCTACGTGACACGGGTGGAAATGCTTTTCCGAGAGCAAGCACCATTACTCGTTGCTATATTACTAACTAATGGAATACATTCTTTAAATTTGTGTTCAGATCTCCTATGTAACAAATGGTTCGAAAGACACGCTGATTGCGATAATTTGTTTAATCGCGATCAAAAACAGCTTTTTACAACTTTATAGTACTACTTTTTTTAAATCTTATTTTACAAAGATTTTTACCTGGGTACGTAAAAAGCTTGGTCTTAGATATAATTGGGAGCAAAAAGCGTCAAACAGAGCGTTTGAAAGTGAGAGAGATCTGCAAAGTGTATGTTTCATGTTTTTTCTGAAATTCAATAGTCTATTATTGTTTCGAACATGGAACAAAGACCGAAGTGAAATTAAGAAATGGCCCATTGTATAATACTTAAACTCAAAGCGTCTGTGTGGCAGGAAATGACCATTCTTTTAGCTTAAGACGTCTCGAAAAAGTGACTAAGTCCAAATAACCCATTTTCACAAAACCAATGCATGTAATATACGCTTCTACAGTTTTAAGTAGAATTTTCGCCGTTTAATTGAATCACTTTGTTGAATAGAGCTTGATTTATCAAAGCGGTGGATTTCGAAAAACGCCAAAACGTTTAAATATTAATTTTGGTTTTGATTCATATAAGAGGCAATTATAGTAATTTTTCTTAGCTCTGGGGGGTGTTTTAACCCCCAAACCCCTCCCGTGGCTGCGCCACTGCTTGTATACAGATAGCTTATCATCGACCAGCGTTTTGCGTCAGCTGTTTCCTTGTGATCAGTTGGTCTTTGACATTTTCACGAACTTGCGTTTACTCAAAGATAAAACTATTCATATAGGTTGGGTTAAAGCCCATGTGAGCATCGTGGGCAACGAACGAGCGGATGAACTTGCTAAATCGGTGGTTCTTGACTATAGTTATGACAAAGCTGTTGATCTTCCAATTCCTGTGAGTTTTATAAAGCATCATTTTCGTAATAAAAATTTACAGGATTGGCAGAACCGCTGGTCTTTTAGCGATAAAAGTAGGGATACCTATATGGTTATTCCCGAAGTTAATTTGAATTTTATTTGTTATTCGCAAATAGCTGCATATTTTGTCTCTGCACATGGTGCGTTGCCTACTTTGCTCCATAAACTGGGAAAACGAGGAAATGATAAATGCACTTGCGGCAAACGCGGCGATGTTAAGCGCTATCTCTTTGATAGCTGCTGTGTTTCGGCGGAAAGGTTTGAAGTGATTAGAAATAGGACTATAGAATGGAATTTTAGAAATATTCTTCTGTTCCATAAAAACTACAAAAAACTATGTACCATTTATAATAATCTAAATGCAAACTTCTCGTTTATTAGATACAAGTACTGATGCTTTGGCTGATTTTTATAGTCAAGACTTTAAATTTTAGTTCCTGGACTTTACTCACGAACTTGTGATTTTATTTACTAACTTGTGATTTTTATCTTAAGTCTGATTTTATATCAGAACTTCGTTGACTTTAAAGTGAACTTTTATTAACAGGACTAATGCATGGCTTAGCGTATACTGGCAAAGTTTATTTTCCTGTTTTATGGACTTTTCATCAAGACATGTATATCATATTGTAACTACACAAGTATTGTATATTTTATGTTCATTCTGACCGTGTTCAGTTGGATTTTTTTTTAGCAGGCAATTGTTATACTGTAATTGTCTATAAAAGTTTATTATAATTTAGTTTTACTGACAGACAGACATTTGTTAGATTGTGAATTGCCTTTAACAGTTGTTATCAAGATCTTTTTATGTTTATCTATTTTTGGTGCTGGGGCACATTTGCTTTGTATTACTTATTTTAGTTAAATTAGGACCTGTTACTTTTCCGGGCCGGTTGCCTTAGTTTGAGTTTCGATGGTAATAGCGGGGAATAGCGGATGGTTAATAGCGATTATCACACATAGACAGTAATGTAACCTATTTTTGTTTGTGTGTCCCTGTAAATGAACAAATGAATGTTATGCACTCCAGGGCGGCTCTACTTAGACTATCTAGGCTTCCGGAGCAAGCATGATTCTGGGCGCCCCTTCAATATATTCATATAAACTGTTCATGAATTATGCTGAAGTATTTTGTATGTAATCTTCATGTACGAGGGAAATCGAAAAATAAGTTACACTTCCAAGTTATGGCTTTTTATTAAACCACATATACATAGGCAACATGACTATGACAACATACAATGTAAGTTCACTTTTCCACATAGTCCCCAAGAGACTGTAAACCTTTCTCGGAATGGTCAACTAACTTTTCAATTACGGATACGTAGAAGCTATGTAACCAACCACCAGCGCTATGTAACCAACCACCCAGAGACAGATGCTTTCACCTCATCATCGTTTCGGAATCGTCGACCAACCGAAATCCTTTTTCAGCTTACCAAAAACATGAAAATCGCATGGCTATAAGTTTGCGCCGATTCTCTCTAATGATCGTATCCACACGGTTAACATTTGCAACGGTACTGGACATTGCGGGCCTGCCTTCGCGATATTCGTCCGTGATATCCGTGCGTCCGGCATCAAATTGCTGACACCACTTTACAATACCTGGCCGCAGGGTTGGCAAATTTCTTCCAAAATGGAAAAACCGCGGAAAAAACCATGGAAAAAACCGGCCGGAAGAAATGAAAGAAACTGTTATTCTTTAAGAATTTACCATATAAGTTCAACTTTGTAAGATACAATAAATGTCTTCTTCTTATAACCTTACGTAAATTAATTCCATTAGGCCTATACAAATCTAAAAAATTATATATACTAAATTAATAATTAGATCTGTTTTTTAGCCAAGATCACACACGACACCTTTCTAAACCTAAAGCTTTTCAACCAATGGCTAAATGAAGAAAAGAAATTTTATCCAAAATACACAAAATCAATTAAATGTTATCCATTTCAATTTAACCAGCATATTTTTTAATTATTTAACCTTTTGAAACTAGTAGTAAATAGTATCTAATATGTATACCAATAATAGCATTTACCAATGGTAGAATGAAACTTATTTAAATAAAAGACGGTGCTTTTAATTTACATCAATTTTATTAAGGTAAGTAATATACAACAACTACTGGATTAAAAAATTTCACTAATTTCCTCATTTTCCTTACTACGATGCAGCATGGTATAACAAAAAAGTTGTTTAGCAGTAGGATGCTGCAATCAGTTTCTCAACTTAGAATGGATGAATGCAAAAGATGAACAAAATTCTTTCAAGTCCTACAGAACTCCAAGAAAGTTTTAAAAGTATTTTGACATGCCCATAGATATTTTTAGAGCATTAGTCTTTTAAAATCATCATTGAGATATGCATGCTAGATTCTAATATAAATAATTACAAATTTGTTTATTTAATGTGCTGTGCTGTTTAAAAATACTGCATTTTTACATAAAAATAATGCATTTTTATATAAAAATAATGTATTTTTATATGAAAAATAAAGAATTTGTAGGTAGTCTTTTCCTCATTTTACATAAATGGCATAATTAATAAAAAAAATCCCTCTACCTCTAAAGTTGTAAAATCCATCACCTGTAAATGTCTGCTGAACCTGAAGTTTGTTATTTAAAAAAAAAAAAACAACTTATTTTTCCAAAAATAATATTTTTAATATTAATTAAAATTTCCAATTTATATTTCATATAATTATACTTTGCGTTTGATTCTTTTACATAGTTAATATACTTTAATTTTGAGCATCTGTTGGTTTCTTCCGGTTTTTTCCACTGTCCTGGAAGAAACCCAGCCCTGCCTGGCCGAGAAATTGCACGCTCACCATGCACAGCAGTGATAGTGATTTGACGATGAATGTCCGTGCAATTAAACCATTTAGCCCATCCATACTCAACCTAAGGCCCGGCGACCTTTTATAACGTAATGATTAACCTAATCATTAACCATATTTATAAAATTAATTGAGATTTGCATAAAAAGTATTTAAGTCCTTCACCGCTGTTTTATATATTTTCATAGGGAAAAAAATCTGCCCTGTTATTTATAATTAATTTAAAAGTATGTTAGTTAAAGCATCTTAATTGCGTGTTTTAAATTAAACGTTCTTTTCACACGTACTCCTATTTGTGCTCCAAGTACTGTAATAAAATCTTAATTGTCAACACTTTTTTCAAATATTATTCCAATTTAATTAAATTTATACTATATTTTTACAATTAAAAAAAATGAAAAAAAAGTTTTGCAATGATCAAAAGATTATTAGAGAAAATTTCTTGATTTTTTTCCCCTTGGAAATTATGTATTATTACATTATTACGTTTTATGCCTATTATATAGCTAATGCTGCTTTTCAGAATTGAAAGTTTGTCTCGAAAAAATTGCCACCAAAAATTTTTACACACTATTTCCAAAGAACAAACTTCACGGTATATTTTTTACATCATTTGGAAAAGAAATCTAACACAAAATTTATTGTTTTAAAATAGTGGTATTAACTTCTTTTTTGTTAAAATTTCCTACACAGCAAAAGTTCAACCTTACTGTTAATATTAACTTTGCCATATTGCTTTGATATACTACTTATGTTATCCTACTAATTTAATTACTCTTTTTAGCCCCCCGGTACGGTATGCTATTTCTTTCTCCCAACTTGTTTTGTGTAGTCTTCAAAAAATAACGTTACTTTACAGAAGCCAGTCGTAAAATAAAGCAGCACGATTAAATACTCTATAGCAATTTTTTAAGCTTCTAAGCATCGCACATTTTCAATTTTTATACCGTCGTATTGGAAAAAAAAGTACTTTTAAATGCAATTTGTTTGAAAACTGTATCTCCATTTCTTTTTGAAATATTAATTTTTTTGTAGTTTTTGGTGCCATTTGCTTAATATTGGCAATGGAAGTACTCCATTTCTATAGAAAGTTAAGGAAAAATAGTTGTAAAATATTAATTATTTATTTTTGTTGCCATTTTTTCATAACAATCGAAAGAAAATGTAATTAAAATACGTACTATTTTGAAAAAATATAAACGAAGGATTTCTGTTAAAACATGGAGCTATTACAAACTATATTTAATTATTAAGTATCTTATATTAAAGTTACAAACAAATGAAGGCCTATGAATCATTAGACAACCTTTTTTTTTTTTTTTTTTTTTTTTTTTTTTTTTTGATCGAGTTTCTTTAATGACGGCATCTTTTAGCTGCAATTGTGTATTATTTCGGATAGTGACGTCCTATGCCTACTTTACAGGAGATGTTTAAGAGTGGATCGTAAATATGGAATTCTTAAGCGGATGCGAATGACGTCATTTTACATAAAATAAAAGCGTGTGCTGTAAGTCTTAAAATTGAAATATGTTCTGTACTATTTATATATACATATCTTTTTTTTCATCGGGGGCGAAACTAAATTCTGAAAAAGCAAATTTCCTGTTTTCTTTCTTTTTTCCCCATTTTATAAGAGTGTTGCGGCCCGACGAACGTCGCAAACATATGTTTGTGGCCCGCGAGACAAAAAGGTTGAATATGGCTGGTTTAGCCCATAGAAATCTTATCGTTGCACGCACCTCCAATTTGAAGTGAACATCCATTGATCCTATCCCGCTCTGCACACACAACACGACGGGAAACCACACCAACTATCTTATCGAGCGTCTCTACAGTTACTGTCCCTCTCTCCGCTTTGTCACATTGACACACAGAGCGCTCTCGCGGCGGGTCAGTGTAACTTATTTTTTGATTTGCCCTCGTATATTGTATATATACATAAATTTTGTACCAAATACTATTCACGTCTATATACAGGGCATCACAAGAAATATGGTCACAAATTTTAAGAAAGACAGTAGTAAGAAAATAATGGATTGGCTGACGGGAGTATATTTGAAAACTTTCCTGTTACTTATCTATGTATGTCATAATATGTCTAAAAGAAAAATGCCCCCCAATTGGTCATCATGAATGATTTTAAGTTCCCTCATTAACAGGAAAACATCAATAATGAATTTCTCTTTAAAACAATCAATTACTAAGTTTTTTATAATAAAATTTGAATCATTATTTCCCTGATGTAGCTCGTTCTTTTTTTTTTTTTTTTTTTTTTTTTTTTTGGAGGGTGGTGGAGGGGTGCATACGGGAAGCAGAAAAAGGAAGGGGAGGGCCGAATTCCCTCCCTCAATCTTTGAAAAAATTTTTGGTTAAAAAAATTTTGGTCACTTTTGGCTAGTTTTAACTACCATTTGGTACGCTTTTAACAGAAATCCTTATTACTACCAGGGGGAGACCGGAGCAGCCCGGGCCCGACTTATGCAGGGGCATGCGGGGCAGCTGCCCCGGGCCCCCCCTTTTGAGGGACCCCCCATGAGAATATTCAGGGTTTTCATTAAAAAAATACTAAATGATTAAAATTAGACAAAAGTGACCAAAATTCATATATTTTCAAACAGTTTAGGAAGGGAGTGGGGTCCCCGTTCTCCCTCTCTGCTTCCAGTAACGCTCCACCCATGCAAAAAACAAACCACATCACTAATAATTAAAATTTTATTATAACAACTTAGTATTCTATTGTTTTCAATAGAAATTTTTTATTAAAGTTTTCCTCGTAACATGACAAGTTAAAACCCATTAATTATGACCAATTTGGGGCAATATCTTATAGATATCTTATAATGTACGTAGATAAGCAAAGTAAAAATATACAAAGAAATACTTGTGTCAACCAATCTATCATTTTTTCTACTATTATCCTACTATGTATTTTTTCTTAAAGTTGTGACCATCTTTTTGTAATACCCTGTATACAGATGTAAGCAGTACCTGGTACAACATTCATGCGTAAATACAATATGTATGAAGTTTAGTACTAGCCACTACCATATTATTCATAAAAAAAATTATATAGATAGAAGGGGATGATGCAGGATGATGCTTGCCCCGCCCCCCCCCCAGGATGATGCTTGCCCCGGGGCCCCCCGCAGCCTATGTCGGGCCCTGGGAGCAGCTGCCACGCATGCCCATTCATTAGTCAGACCCTGAAGCACTCCATATTCTACAGTAAGCAACTTGTAGTACACCTTAGCAAATCCAAAATAATTTCATTATTTTTAAAATTGTATAACAACTTTAAAATACGCTACAAACGATTTTTCCTCATTGGCCATAATACACAAACGATTTTCCCCATAGGCCATAATATACAAACGATTTTTCCCCATAGGCCATAATATAACAGAAATCTTTTCTTGTGTCCCTGCAAATGGGTGTTAAATGCTATACAATCCACATTCTACAGGAAGAATGTTGAATTGAAGCTCAATAATTCATATCAATTTCACTATATTTGAAATAGCGAAATTTCATTAAAACACACTGCAAACGAAATTTCCTTTTATATAATAATGTAACGGAATTCTCTTGCGTGCCCTTGTAAACGAACTATAACTACAACATACTCCATTTTCAGTAAATAATGTCATATGTTAAACCTCGATAGCATACCAAGCTCATGATAATCCAGCTATATTCACGCGAGTTAGAGCACGGACAGACAGACGGCAAGACAAACCGAAGTCATAAACACTTTTCAACTACAGTAAATTCTGCCTAAGGCGGACTCTGTGCAAGCCGGAAATCTGTCTACCGCGGAAAATTCTTCAAGTCCCGGCGAACTCATAGAAAATTACATTAACTCATGCTGCATAAGGCGGAATCTGTCTAACGCGGAAACGGAAAGGATTTTAAGGTCCCACCGAAACCAAAATTTTGCATAAGGCGGAAAAAATGATATTTTAAAAATAAAATGCCTTTGATTCATGAAACTTTAAAACTGTTTAGTCAAATACTCAATGACAAGGATGTCAGTTAAATTCCGTAACACTTTGAAAAAGTTAATTTAAAAGAGCAGAAACTGTTTCAATTTAAAGGAATTCTTGCTTATGACATTTTTTCTTATACAAAATTGCATTTAAAAGTTATTATTTGTAGTAGAATGCAAATTTATGAAAATACATATTTTCTAAAGTACAATATTTTATATTTTAAGGTTGTACTCAAATTCAAAATTATAGCGTTCTGTCTCATTCTCGAAGTTTATTACTTTTTGTGTGTAAAATCATATATAACCAACAATATGCATGTTTTTGTTTCTAACTTACCTGTGTGAGCACGCGCCAATTCGCATGTATTACAGCAGTGCTAAAAAATTGAATAGCATTTCTCATTTACCTATAAAGACAAAGGATTTTTCAGAACTTCAGTTTTCAATCGATTTTCGAGTCAGGAAAATCAATAAAAAATAATCGAAAATCGAGATTTTTTTTTTTTTTTTTTTTTTTGAGGGGGAGGTGGGAACTGTTTTGCATAAGCCGGAATATTGTCTACCACGGAAAATTTTCTCAGTCCCAACTGATTCCGCCTTAGACAGAGTTTACTGTATGTTGGAAAATGGTAAAATGGGAGGGAGCCGGAGACGTAAAATTATACCTGCATAAATGGAATGTTTTAGAAATGAGGGTATTTCCTGTAACTACACTTGTAAGCATGCAATTGCAATGCACTTTCACTAAAAAGTTGTTAAATACATATTAAGAAACAGCTACGAGATACATGAGGGCTGAAAAACATCTGGCTGTATGCGAGTTATCAAGGTAACAAAGTGATTGCACTGAGGTGAAGAATAACTTCTTAAGTGAAGGTCATTTCGTTAAAAAAAAAAATAAATACAAAAAAAATAAATACAGAAAAAAAAGAGAGAGAGAGAAAGAAAACTAGAAAACAGGAATTCTGCTTTTTCAGAATTTAGCGTCGCCCCGATGAAAAAAAAAAAAAAAAAATATATATATATATATATATATATTTATGTATATAAATATAGATAGTTCAGTTTTAAGACTCCAAACACGCGCTTTTATTTTATATAAAATGACGTCATCCGCATCCGCTAAAGAATTCTTCATTTAGGATCCAATCTTAAACAACATCTACAGTAAAATATGTATAGGACTTGACTAACGCTGAATAATACACAACTCCAAAAAAAGAGATTTCGTCATTTAAGAAACTGACAAAAAAAAATCGGCTATCTCATGATTCATATGCTTTCATTTGTTTATAATATAGATAATTAAATTAAATTAAATTTATAATAGCTCCATGTTTTATATGAGAAGTTATTCATTTTTATTTTTTCAAAATATCTCGTATTTTAATTACTTTTTTTTCAGTTTTTATCAGAAAATGGCAACAAAAAGATATAATTGCTATTTTTCAACTATTTTCCCTTTAGTTTCTACAGAAATGGAGTACTTGAGTTGCCAAAATTAAACAAATGGTGCTAAAAACTACAAAAAAAATTAATATCTCAAAATTAAATAGAGATGCCGTTTTCAAACAAATGGCATTTAAAAGTACTTTTTTACCAATACGACGATATAAAAATTGAAAATGTGCGATGCTTAGAAGTTAAAAAAATTGCAGCAGCGTTTATTTCATACAATAATACATCTGCTTTGTTTTAAGGCTGGCTTATACAACATAACGTTATTGCTTGGAGACGACACATTAATAGGTGGGAGAAAGAAATAGCATACCGGGGGCTAAAAAAGTCAGAGTAAAAAAAAGTACCGTAGATAAAAGTACGTATATAAGTTTTTACTTATAATGAATTTGCATAGTACCCGCAAAACTATAGGTCAAAATTAACTTTTTTACCCACTGGCCACTGACCAGTACACTGATTTTTTTCACTGAACAGTTTTTTTTTTAACCACTGGCCAGTAACAAAGTTATGTACGCTCCATACAAAATTGTGTTTTTTTCTAACTATCAACATTGTAATTTACTAATATATATTACTTACCGTTCGATATGATTACACTCAACTGAAAGTTTTTATTTTTACTATTAATTGCAATGAAATAAATTCACAGGAAATTTTCAGAAAGGTTACAGGGACCCCCCCCCCCCCCCCGGCACTAAGTAATATGTATTTTTCTGCAACCATTTAACGAATTTCGCGTTTTTTTTTCTCGATCTTTTGACGAAATTTGCGTTTTTTCGTGACCTTTTGCAAATTCTGCGTTTTGTTTCGCGATCTTGTGGCAAAATCTGCGTTTTTTTGCGATCTTTTCACGAAATCTGCGTTTTTCCGCGATCTTTTCACGAAATCTGCGTTTTTTCGTAATCTTTTAACGAAATTTGTGGGGGTTTTCGACATTCTTTGAAAATATTTAAATTTTTTTCGAGACTTTTTGACGAAATTTGCGTTTTTAGGCGATTTTTTGACGAAACTTGCGTTTTTTCCGCGATCTTTTGATGAAATTTATGTTTTTTCCACAATTTTTTCGAGAAATTTGTGTTTTTTCCACTATCTTTTGACGAAAGTTGCGTTCTTTCCGCGATCTTTTCAAGAAATTTGCGTTTTTTTCAACGATCTTTTGATGAAATTTGCGTTTTTTCCCCGATCTTGTCACGAAAATTGTGTTTTCTTCGGGATCTTTTCACGAAATTTTTCGTTTTTTCCACGATCTTGTCACGAAAGTTGCGTTTTCTTCGCGATCTTTTCACGAAATTTGCGTTTTTCCGCGATCTTTTCACGAAATTTGCGTTTTTCCGCGATCTTTTCACGAATTTTGCGTTTTTTCGGCGATACTTTGTAGAATTTTGTGATTCTTTTTCGAGGTTCTTTGACGAATTTTGCGTTTTTACCGCGATTTTTTGACGAAATTCGCGTTTTTTACGTGGTCTATGGGCGAAATTCACGTTTTTTCGCGATTCTTTGACGGAATTGGTGATTTTTTCTGCGAATGACTGACGAAATTGATTTTTTTCGGCGACCATATCGAAATCAGCGATATTTTTATGCCCGAATTTTCGGAATAAATTTTCGCAAAATTCGAGACAGAATCACCCCTGCTACTTTCTTTTCTTCCGTTCGGGAGAATCGCCGATCTGGACGCCGTAAATTCCGAATGAATTTCACCCCTTTCCTCCCTGGCATCGATCTTTCAATCATCGCGTTTGGCGAGTGGTGCTCATTGAGTTTGGCGAGTGAGGACAATAAAGTTAATCTCCACGTTTTAAGTGTTACTCGACGCCTGGCGAGTGACGAGTGCTAATTTTGTGCTATACGCAAAACATTCAAATAAGAAATAATAACAATGTAGTATTTTTAGTACAAAATTTTGGTGTAAAATTGTCTTAAAGGGATGTTAAAGAAGGGATGGTAAGAGGGAAAAAAAAAGAGACGGTAAGGAAAATCACCACCTACTTTTAGGCAAATCATGTTAAGACGATAAGTGATAGCCACGATGTTCATTGTTTTTAGAAACAGCTATTTACATTGGATTAAATTAAAAAAAAATTAATTTACCTCGATAAGTGCAGAAATAAACCTTGGGGACGGTAAGACTACCCATAAAGCCACGATGCTTGAAATTGATATTTAAATGCTGATTTTAATTCTGCCGTAAATTTCCTGTCAATGAATTTTGCCATTCTTTCTCTAGCATACTTTTGCATGAGAAAAAAGTTGAAAAAAATTCTGTGCCTGCCTCTAAAGTGATTTTCTCTATAATTTTAGCAAGAAGGACGGTAAGGAATCTAAAATCAAGGAACAGAGTTCAAAAAATAATAACAACCGTAAAAATGTATGCTGGTTAATTTTTTGCCACATATTTATATAAAACAATAGTCCCAGTTTCGGAAAAAAAATTACATCGAATTACTTTTATTGAAACAATTTTATACAGACAGCTCCAAACTTAAAAATCAGCATCAGGAACGCGGGACGGTAAGGAATTTCTTGGTATATTTGGTTTCCCAACATCGTCCAAAACTTATTTATCACGTTAATATTGTTATACAGTCATGCAATGGGGTGTTTTCCAGTATAAGAAATGAAAAAAAAAAAAAACCAAGAATATGTATTAAAATAAAAATTATTATTCAGGGACTTAAAAGCCAAAATTATGTGAGAATGCCTCATATATATTACTGAGGTTTACCCTGATTATCGGTATTGAAAATGAAGTGTGTAGCATTAATAGTTCATTTATAAGGTTGCTCAAAAGTATTCCACTATATTATGATCTTTGGGGGGGGGGGGGAATTATCTGCGTTGTATTTTAATGGTGTTACACTATTTTAAACATTATGAAATTTATATACATTATTGATGAAGAATTGCACTAGAAGATAATTACTATGAATTAGCACTTAAATGCATATACAGGAGAACTCAAAAGATTTCCGTTATATTATGGTATATGAAGAAAAATTGTTTGCGGCATATTTTAACGATGTTACTCTTTTACAAACATAATAAAATTGATATGACTTGTTGAGATTTACTAAAACATGCTTCTGTACGTTTTGCAAAGTAATTATTATTCATTTACAGGCTCACACAAAAGAGTTTGTTCTTCAGGGGAAAACTATTCGCATTTAATTATGCTGCACTATTTCAAACATGATGAAATTGATATACATTACTGACGTTTACTAAAAGATGCTTGCAGTAGAATATTATGTGCATCGCATTTATCGTTCATTTACAGGGGCACATAAAAGATTTCGTATACAATATTGTTTCCGAAATATTGTGTCAGAGGAGATTGCTGAAAATGCGTTTCCATTTATGGAATGAGTACTTAAGTTTAAATAAATTTTTGCATACTACGTGGCTACAGACCATATACAGGGCTACACAAAAGAGTTCGAATGCAATACTAAGAATGAGCGTAAATTGCTTTAAAATGTTTTTTAATTTGATGTATGCAGTTTTAAGTTGTACATTTAGTATTCTAAAAGATGTTTGAAACATATACATAGAATCATAGACAGGACAATACAAAGAACTGAATACATGGCCGCCTATGGATGATAATTTTTGGAAAAATAATTTCAGTAGTTTTAGCGTTGTTTTTTTTTTTTTTTTTTTTTTTTTTTTTTGTCAGAATTAAATTTTAGCTTAATATGTGACGTGTATAAAAATCTATAGGTAATGTACAGGGAGGTACAAAAGAATTCAAGTTAGTTACCGTCTAATGGTCGAAATTGTTGAAGATTTTTTAACTGTGTTATTAATTTTTATATTATATACTAAATTTTAGTATACTATGTAGAATATATACAAATCTATAGATCACAAACACAGCTACACAAAAGAATTGAAGTTCTTTTCCGGCTATCGACGGTGGTTTTCAAATGTGTTATGTGTTTTCTGAAATGTCTTCTTAAGCATGTTATTTACATTATTAAACAACGAAGTTTTGTTAAAGCATTTTGGAAATGTTGGAAAGTGTTTCATGACGCATGGTTTTTCTTTCTTTTTAATTTGCCCTGAGCAATCGATTGTCAATTGTGATAACTTTAATTTTGCCACTAGCTACTTTAGATTGTAGCAAACAAATGTTCATTGTTGAGACAGATTATATATACAACTAGGGGGCTCTGCCCCCTGCAAGCTACGCTCGCCAACCCCCGTTCAGATACCGCAGAATCTAAAAATCTAAAAATCTAATGGGTTTTAAAAATATTAGAGAAGATTAAATTATACTGAAAAAGGTGTGCAGATCTCCCTGTAAACGGGTTTCCATTCACTTCCCTTTGATTGCAAAAATTTAACGGAGAATCAGTTGCTGTTAAGACATCTAATGGTTGTTTTCGTTTTTGATTAAAGAGGATGAGTTAAACATTTGAAAAGAAGCTAAAATAAAATGAATTAAGTATTCAGAGTCTTTGTCAACCGATATTTTAAAACAATCTCTATAACAATAGCCTAAATCATGTGACTATCATCAACAGTTCCGGGCAGAACACTTTGCTTTTTATACTCTAGGTGCCATTTTGATACTTTAATGTTATCCAGGCACAGGTGATATGTCGCCAAATATTATTCTATCCCCATCATTTCATCTATATTATAATAGTTCAAGTCATCAAATGCCATAAACAAATACGATCTGATCCCTTCGCCTTTCATATGAAGGTTTGGAACAAATGTCATATACGCCTCATATTGGCGCGATTTTTTTTTAACGCCAATTTGGGGAACGCATTAACAGCATAAACAACAACATATGGCTTACCATATCAAGCAAAATAACGATACTTTGGCGCCAGTAAAGTACGCGTTGCGTATATGACATTGGCGTCAGAAAAAAATCGCGCCAATATGGGGCCGTATGTTACATCTGTGCCGAAAGAAAAAAAAGCCGGGCGCAAATCTTTTTTTTATCCAATATCTTTTTTTTCAATTCGCCAGTTAGCATTTTTTTTATTGTTCGAGTGGTAAATTAAAACATTGATTTGAAGTTGAAATTAAATGTCATGGTTTGTTACATAATTTAATATTTCGCCAGATGTCATATACGCACCGCATGTTTGGCATGATTTTTTTTTTTACGAAAATTTGACGAAAACCTCGTTTTCGAATACCAGTTACATATGTATTTTTGGTACTACTTAGTTATCCCGTCGACCAAAAATCTATCACCAAACTATAAGATTAAATGCCAATAATGGTTGATGGTAAATGTCACATTCACTTGACTTTTAGCAAGTTACACGTGTTTACGTCATCAAGTGATTTTTATTTCGACGTTTTATTTTTATATTTATTAATGTTATACTAATTTATTTGTTCTTTCGTTATTTAAAATAAAAATTTTGTCAATCTGTACAATTTGGCGAGTGGTTTGGCGGTTTATATAATTTGCGAAATTGGGTGACGGAATAACTACTACATTGTACCGTATTTTTTAATTATTTTCTATTATTTCCAAAAGGAAATAGCAAAAAAATAATTAATTACTATAGAACAAAATAATTTATATAAATTTAAAAAATAAATAAAATTAAATATACATTTATTATTAAATAAACAACAATAGCCGGGTTACCATGTCTATCAAAATAATGCCATTTGTGCGCCAATTAGGTACCCCGGTGCGTATATGACATCTGTGCCTAATGTTTTTCTTTTCGTTTTTTTTTTTTTGTTTGTTTTTTGTTTTTTTAAAGAAGTGAAAGCCATCAATTTACATGTTTCATCTATAAATGAAAGTTTTGTATTTAATAAAACGATAACGAAATACAAAAAAAGCATTGTTCTTAGCATAGATTTAAAGGAGGCCAAACTGTCGCCAAATTAATTTAAAATAGCAACCTTTTCTGAATTATGAGAAAAAAATTTCTGTTATGATTAAAATTTGAGTTGCCATCATTAGAAAAAATGTATTTAAATTTAGAAAAAAATTAATATTTTCGAAAACTAATTCTAATTTTTAAATTCTAATATCAGTTTTGAGATCTGTGGATCAATACGGATTTTTGGTGTTAACTTCATCGCAAAGTATTCCATATTTTAGGAGAAATCGCCGTGAAACAAAGTCAGTTGTTTAATCAGTCGATTCAAAGAATCGATACATTTCAGGCGTTTCATAAATTCGTTTCATTAGGATTTTATATATATAGGGTAGATATACACTATATTATATGGTCATTAATGACTGGACACTTTCAATTTTAGACATTTTATCGAATATTTAAATATATATTTGTCGGATTTTTCTTGAACTTCAGGATTATGAAGAATATCTTCTACTTCATATTTATCAATGGTGGTTTGACCAGAAGGACAATTAGGGGGCCAACAAAAACTCAGAGAAAAAGAATAATGTTTGGGATCACCCTGTAAAATAAAATTCACGAAATGATCTATCACTATAGCTTATAAATATATGGACATTGTACAATATATGTATTCATTTGTGGAAGAATAGAACATATATTCATGGAGATATATATAGATTTTGTTTTAAGTTAAAAAAAAGTTTTGCATGTTTTTTGTTTATATCATGCAGGGTTTTTTACCAAATTTAACGCCAGTTGCTGAAAATTTGACAAAATATAGTAGAAATAGTATGGTGTAATTGGAATGTAAGTATATTAAATATTTTGTGAAATATGAGCAGTTGAATAAAATATTTTTATCTGCGCATGCGCGCACGATATTTTTTTTTTTTTTTTTTTTTTTCATGATTTGATAGTCAATTCTATGGAGCAACTCATAAAGAAAAGCCAGTCAAATATCGTGAAAATTCATAAAGATATCGGCAATAGACTGAGCTGATTTTCAGTTGTTCTCTAAAAACAGCTAAATGATAAGGGATTTTCCATAAATTGTCGTTTTTAATTTTTACTTTTTTTAATTTTACTTTTTTATGGATGCTTTAGATTTTCTTGGAAAATCACCAGGACGAGCTTATTCCAAGAAGGAAAAAAAAGTATCAAAATCTAAGCAATTCTTCTAAATCTACTCGTTGACATTCATTAAGAACAAACTCCTTTGCTGAAAGTCACACAGTATAAAATGACAATTTGTGGAAAATCGCTTATCATTCAGCAGTTTTTAGAGCGCAACTAAAAATTCGCTCACTATATTGCCGACATCTTTCTGAATTTTCACGATATTTGGCTGGCTTTTTTTTTATGAATTGCTCCTATCAAATCTTGAAATAACAATTAAATTTAAAAAATCAAAAAACCCGACTGCGTAAAAAGTGAACTAATTAATTATTTCTGATCAATGGTGAAACTATTTTTATATTACTTACCTATTTTTTTTTATTCACTTGCTTTGATGACTTTTAAGTTGTGTTTAATTGTTAGTTCCTATCTATAAACACTGTTTTGATGAGGCCTATAGATGTCTATGAAGGTTAGAGTTGCGGTAAAGCTAGAGATCCTACCTACACAACTTCCAGGTTGTGTATTTAAACGGAGCTTCTGACTGTAAAATAGTTAAGGAAACATCGCCTTCATTTTGAAAGATCTATCCTATGATATGTCACTGAATAGGATGAGTAAAAATTTTTCTTCGTCTCTAGCGCCATTGTATTTTACGGCCACCATTTTGAATTTATAAAAACAAAACCTAAGCTATAACCATCGGACGATTAAGACGAATCGATAGGGACCTCATTCATTAAAATCCATCCAGCCGTTGGGATGTTTCGAGGGTATAAAGAAATCCACATATCCAGATACGCGTGAAACACCCCTTCTTGACAGTCGGGTAAAAAAAATATATTTTTTATCGTGCGCGCATGCGCACATAAAAAATATTTCATTCAACTGCTCATATTTCATCAGATATTTAATATAGTTACATTCCAATTACACCATATTATTTTTACTCAATTTTGTCAATTTTTCTGAAACTGGCGTTAAATTTGGTAAAAAAAAACCTGCATGATATAAACAAAAAACATGCAAAAAATTTTTGAACTTAAAAAAAAAAATCCATAGATCTCCATGAATATATGTTCTATTCTTCCATAAATGAATACATATTTGTACAATATAATATCCATATATTCGTAAGCCATTCATATCCATATATTCGGTCGTGATAGATCATTTCGTGCATTTTATTTTACAGGGTGATCCCAAACATTATCATTAACCATTTGGAAAAATGGTTATTGTTCTCTGTCAGGGTAGGAAATCAAAAACATATCTGATTCGTTTTATTGGTTGAATCCGCATCTTATTCGTTTTGTGATCGGTCTACAGTACAGTAATCTGTATTTCCCTTTACTTTCAACAGAGATGTATACTTCTGTTGCCTCTATGACAAAAAAGTAAAAAAAAAAAAAAAAAAAACTACAAAAAAAAAATTATAACTCAGAAACAAATTGAGATACAGCTTTCAAACAAATTGCATTTAAAAGGACATTTTTTTTCTCTATACGACGGTGTAAAAAATAATATTGTGGGATGTTTAGAAGTTTAAGAATGAAATTTCATTTAAAATGGGTCGTCAGATTTCTACGATGGAAAAGCCTTTTCCCGAACAGCCAATGAAATGCTTGGATAATACGTAAGTTTCAGGAAATCTGACGAGTCGCAGGCGATCTTTGTCGCTTGCAATTTTTACCTGTAATAACACTATTAATTTTTAATCCATGGCGTACGTAATGTATGATCAACTCCGTGCGATTCTTTATGTCTTAAATTTTAGTCTTTGAAAAAATCATTTTCCAAATGGTCGTTGTAATTTGTTAAATTGCATTTTTTAATTTTTTGTTGCCCCCCCCCCCCCCCCTAATTGTCCTTCTGATCAAATCGCCGTTGATATATATGAAGTCCAACAAATTCTTCATATTAAAATAGCAATTAAAGCCTTTGTGCAGGAATATTAAAAAGCAGTAAACCAACGTTTAAAATGCACAAATAATGCGTGAAAAGCAGCAAACAGCTGTTTCGAATCTACAGCGAGATTCTTCTTCAGTGCAAGATAGGGAAAAAAGAACAGCGTGCTAGAAAATGCAAGGCTGAGCAAAATGATAGACAGAGACGCGCTGCCTTATATACCCTATGTGGGTAGCGAAAGCGCCAGAAACAACCAATGAGAGAGAAGCAGTGGAAACGACTGGGTGGACAAGTAGCGACATCTACCGGAGAAGGAGAGAAAAAGAAACCAGAAAAGAGGAAATTAAATTAATGCTTTCCAAATACTTGGAAAATCTGGAGTACTAGATAAGTCATTGACTAAAGAGTGAGAATTTTTAATGATGTGGTAAGCTTCCCAAAAATCAAGATCACGGTTAGAAGAACATTTTTGGATAAAAATGGATCTATCCATTTTTGGATATATCCATAGGGTTTATCAGGCAGCGCGTCTCTGTCTATCATTTTGCCCAGCCTTGCTTTTTCTAGCACGCTGTTCTTTTTTCCCTATCTTGCACTGAAGAAGAATCTCGCTGTAGATTCGAAACAGCTGTTTGCTGCTTCTCACGCATTATTTGTGCATCTTAAACGTTGGTTTACTGCTTTTTAATATTCTTCATAATTCTGAAGTTCCAGAAAAATCCAACAAATGTATCTTTAAACATTCGACAAAATGTCTAAAATTGAAAGTGTCCGGTCATTAATGGCCATATAGTGTATACACGTGAAAATTAGTTTAAAATCCATGAAAAGGTCACTAAATTGAGTTACAGTTTTCAAACAAATTTCATGCGAAAGTAAATTTTTTCGCTATTCGATGATGCAAACATTTTAATTATGTGTTATGGATATGATGACATGGTGAGATATGATGTTATATGATGACAGGAAAGTCTGCAGTGAAAAAAATAGGACTTTGTCACTTAAGAAAATTATTTGCTAAGAACAGAAAATGTAGTTTCTCTATAAGATTCACTTGGAAAATATTTTAAGATCATTACGTACAGCTTTAGAATATTTAAAAAAAAAAAATAAACTACAGTATATTTTTTTAAAACATGAAAATTTCGAAGTAGCAATTTAAAGATGAATAACTAAGTTAACAAGCTTCTAAATTTATAAAAATGCTGAACTTATCTCAATTTTTTTTCCAGCGAAATTGCTGGGTTAATTTTATTTAATTATTTTGAAAGTTAATGAGAACGTGACAATTTTTAATACTTTAAAGGCAGGTATAGAAAAATATTCTTCCTTTCTGAATCATAATAAAAAAAAAAAACATTATTAATCTTTTTTTTTCGGCATAAATTAGGGGAACAGCTTAAAAACTATTTAAAAATTCAATTTTCAGTAATGACTAATGCAATAATAAGATACATAGTTCCATTTTAAAGGACACTTATCATACACTACCTGTTACCCGTGACGTCGTTCACGTAACATAAAAAGAAGAAATGAATTAATTCATCAAAGCATTTCCCTTCCGATAATTAAAAAAATATATAATAAACCAATTGTTTATCGCATTTTATAAGAGACAATCTATATACATAAATATATATTACGCTATCGCACGTGGCACATAAATCGCAATTATTTGTTAATTGTTTAATGGCAACGCCCAAATGAAACGCATCTCATTGGTTATTGATAAGCATTTAATGCATCTTTATACCTATAAGGGGGGATATCCGTAGGGGGCAGTATTCTGCCACCAAAAGTGACGCGAACTTGGCAATATCTCTAATAATTCGCCGAATTCCCATAGACTTCCATTGTAAACCAATAGGGTTTACTTGCTTACAGAAAATCAACAAATTGAGATATTTTAATGCAACAAAAACTAATAGTAGCTTAAGGGATTATATTAATTATATTTAACCCTCTCGCTGCGTATTTTTATTTATTTTTTATCAAAATAGGTCAAAAATCACGCATTTTTTTATTACATATTTCAAATCTATATACAGTTGAGCCCCGATTTAACGAATTTCTCGATTTAGCGAATTTTTTTATGGTCCTGACGAACATGGAAAAAAATACTTCGATTTAACGAATTTATAATCCCGATTTAACGAATAATTTTCGTTGTCAAAAAATGAAAAATTGAAGAAATTTTCTAATGTTTATTATAAATTTTCAATGTCCCTGATTTTTAATTTTCTGAATATGTACATTGTGATGCAGAACTATCTGCATGCGAATAATGCACGTTTCACCGATGTTATTAAATCAGTTGTAGTGTGGATCGGATGAAGAAGATGAAATAGAGACGAAGCATGTAACGTGCAAAAAAGCAGTTAGCAGTTTTAATACTTGAAACAGAATTGATAGCTCATAATGTTGAATGACACTGTTTTCACAGCTTCAGAAAAAAATTGATAAAGAAGTTCAGAATACAAAATAAAAACAAAGCAAAGAAACATCTATAGAAGATGTCTTATAATTTATCGATAAAATTTGAATACATGAAATTTTTTCTTAATTACAATGCTTTTGATTTATAGTAGTACATAAAAAAAAGAATAAATTTTTATACAGAGTGTTTTCTTAAAGCCATAAATGTTTAACATCAAGTGCGAATTGTTCTTCTTATCTATTACCATTTTTTTTTTACTTGTTCTGTTGTATAAAAATATTCCTTTGATTGTCCCGATTTAACGAATATTCTCGATTTAACGAACAAAGTTGGTAGTCCCGAACGATTCGTTAAATCGGGGTTCGACTGTATAGCTTAGAGTTTAAATATGTAAACATTTTTTGTAAAAAAGTTCAAGATCTTAAATGAGATATGATATTAGAAATTAGGCGAAATCAGGACTGGAAACTATTTTTATAGTCTCGCACCACTATTGTACGAAAATCAATTTTGCAGTATATTTCTCTTGTAAATGTTGTAAAAGTCTATATGATTTTTTTTATTTATTTTTATTTTTATTTTTTTTTTTTTGTATTTAAAAAGTGGTCCGAGTTGAAATAAAAAATAGTCGCCAGTGGAAAAAATGAATCCCCGAGGAAATCTCGGACTGAGCAAATTTTGCTACTTTTACGTTGCCCGAGGAAATCTCGGGTTGCGCAGCGAGAGGGTTAAGGGAGTCCAAGTAAATTAAATTATGAATAAAAGTAACAGGATACAATGCTTAGCATGCTTTCCCAAACATAAATTTTCAGGGAGACCAAACTGGTCGCCAAGGGCGGCTAGTATGGGTAATTTAAGGTATTTCTTTATTATAAGGTCATTGACATAACTTAGGTTTATACGCAGAACCAGGATGTATGTTTATATCATGAAATAATAAGAAAATGGCAAAGATGTCATATAAGCACCGGGTACCTAATTGTCGCCAACATAGATTATTTTACTTGACATGGTAACCCAGCTATTGTTGTTTATTTATTAATAAATAGTTTATTTACTGTAATTTTCTTTTAAAATTATATATATTGCTTTGTTCTTAATGAAACTTTTTTTTATTTATTGTTATTTCCTTTTTTAAGTAATAGAACATAATTTAAAAATATGCATGTAACTGGTATTCGAAAACAATGTTTTCTCCAAATGGTATCAAAAACAGATTGCGCCAAAAAAAGTGCGTATATGGCATCTGTACCAAAAAAAAATATCGGATGAAACTGTTTTATATGTTTTACAATCATACTTGTCATCAAAAGTGGGCGAAGAATCGGTCACATGGTATATTATAAAGTCTTTACCAAACAAAAAACAAACCTGTTTACAACAATGTATTTACTTTTGCACCTAATTTCTTTCTCTAAAAAAAGCAAATTGATTACGAACCCGATTACAGAACATAACCTTTCTATCTAGTTAATTTTTTACTTTTTAAGAATGAAAATACATATTTCCTGCTAATCATTACGTCATTTTCGAATTTGCTAATTTTACTGTGCATATTATTGACATTTGCTATCCATTTGCTCTTCAAAAGTTTTTTTTTTTTTTTTTTTTTTTTTTTTTTTTTTTTTGAAATTTAAATATTTGTGTTAACCGTGCGCAGACGATAAACCGTAAGCCTTGATAACAATTTTCTTTAAATAATAAGAATTAATACCATAACACAATCTCATTTTATTTTAACATCAAAGCATATCCGTTTTATATTTTCCATATATGACGTCACATTTGCCTTCTTTCCGCACTTACTTAAAATTCATGCACCTTGTATTATTAAAAATACTTGAAAATTTTCGTTTTAATCTTTCAATATAAATTAAATTATTATTCTAAGTTTTTATTTTTTGGCAACGAAAAAGGGAAGATGGTTAAATTTTATCGGAAAAATGTCAATTCATTGTGTATGAAAAATAATGAAATTTTGGATTATTAAGCAAAATATTTGAATAAAACAAATTAAATGTACCCTATGTTCATTTCCGGGTTGTAATCCATCTATATCCAAAAATACAAAAGCATTAAGGGGCTATTCAAATATTACGTAAGCATGTTTTTGGCAATTTTTGACCCCCCCTCCCCCCTTGTCAGCAAAAATAAGCAAATCGGAAACCCCCCTTTAATAATTACGTAAGAAAATCGCAACCCCCCCCCCCCCACTTTTCTTTAACACTAATAATTTAATTTGAAAAATAATAGGACTTAATTCAAATAAAAAAAAAACTCTACTCGACTTAAAAAAAATAATTTAAAAAATGCTTGTTTTATTTCCTTACAATTCTATTTAACCCTTTAAGACCGGACCCGCACGATCGAGCGGGTTAATCATTAAATAAATTCTACCTTCCTATGTTATCTATTCCATAAATGCCGGAATCGAGTGATTGTGCTGGTTAACAGAAACTATATTATATGAATTTTGCCAACAGATAGTGAGTTATTAGTTACAAATTTCAGTTACATCATTGTTTTAAAAAAAACTCAAAAAGCAGTCCGGTCTTAAAGGGTTAAGAAAATTTCTTAGCCCTTTTTCACAATCACAATTTTAGAAGAACTTAGCCATTTGTAAAATTTAAATTTGAACATGCCCATATCTATTCCGATGCTGACCGACTGCTCAAGCCTTTTTCCATATCTGTTATGATATTGGTTTCCAGTTTTACTTGATTATCCTCATCGCTTTCTTTTCGGATGCAATTTTGATCAACTTCATCTTCATTGATCTACTCAACATCTTCCATATCTTCCACGAATTTTATGACGCACATAAGTTAATTTGCTGGACGAGCAGCAATTCTCAATGGTCGTATAAGACAGTCCTTCTCGCTTTTTAGCTCACACGCTATCAAAGCCTGAAAGCTTATGTGCCTACCGGTTCTGTATGTAGGTACGTATGTACGTAACGCGATAACTCTTGATAGAAATATCCGATTTGCTTCAATTTTTTTTTCTAGGTTCATTCTGATAAGGCGCTTCCCTGATTAGTTTTTGGGGTTCATTGGTTAAGAATAAAGGGGAAAAAGAGGAGCGCTAGTCCCCCCCCCCCCTTAATTTAGATAAATGGGTTTTTCATGTAGAAATATTCGATTTGCTCCAAATTTGGTATACCGGTTTATTATGTTAAGGAGCTGCCTTGATTAGATTTGGAGGTTCATTATAGTTACATATAAAGGGAGGAAAGGGGGGGGGGTAGCCCCCTTAATTTAGATAAATGGGTTTTTCATGCAGAATTATTCAATTTGCTCCAAATTTGGTATACCGGTTTATTATGTTAAGGAGCTTCCCTGATTAGATTTGGAGGTTCATTAGTTAAGTATAAAGGGAGAAAAGGAGGGCTAGACACCCCCCCCCTCTTAATTTAGATAAATGGATTCTTCATGCAGAGTTATTCGATTTGCTCCAAATTTCGTATACCGGTTTATTATGTTAAGGAGCTGCTTTGATTAGATTTGGAGATTTATTGGTTAAGTATAAAGGAGGGACGGAGCTAGTCTCCCCTTAATTTAGATAAATGGGTTTTTCATACAGAATTATTTGATTTGCTTCAAATTTGATATACCAGTTTATTCCGATATGGCTTCCTTCATTTGATTTGGAGGTTCATTGGTTATGTATAAAAGGGGGAAAGGGAGACAATTGCCCCTCCCCTTAATTTAGATAAATGGGTTTTCATGCAGAATTATCTAATTTAGTTTAATTTTTTTTTTCTATGTTCATTCTGATAAGGAGCTTTTCTGATTAGATTTGAAGGTTTATTGGTTCAGCACAAAGAGAGAAATGGGGGAGCTAATACCCCCTTTAACTTAGAGAAATGGTTTTTTCATGCAGAATTATCTGATTTGCTTCAATTTTGGTATACCAATTTATTATGTTAAGGAGCTTCCCTGATTATTTTTGGAGGTTCTTTGGTTAAGTATAAAGGGGGCAAAGGGGACTACTCCCTTCTTTTATTTTTCGAGGGTCATTATTCTTTGAAATAAGAGTATAATATACAATTAGTGTGAATAGCCTTTGAGCTCACTGCCATCCGTTTAACTGGTAAATTTTCTTTTTATTTCACTGTGTTGTTTTTTTTTGTGTGTGTCTGTTTGCTGACTTCTGAGATGCATGGTATTGGCCACAACTTCCACAAGTTCTTGTGGATAATTGCGACTTTATGGAAGGGCAAAAATAGTCATACGGCATCTTCAATTCAATTGGATTACATTTAATTTTTAGTAAGGTACAAAATTTGAAAACAGAAGATTACCTGCTACAAAACTTAGATATTTTTTAATTTTTTTTCTCCATGGATGCATTAATTTTCAAGTTATTTGAAAAGAAAAAATAAGGTTAAAAAAGTAATAACTCGTTTTTTGGCATTTCCTTGGTCTTTATTTATTGCCATAGTGACCATGTTTCGCCAAGGCTACAAGGTCATTTTATCTTATCTTTTTCCAATTTTTACAAGTAATTATGTAAACTTAAAAATATGGTAAAATATATTTAAAATTTTAAGAATAAATTTATTATAATAACCATTATATAATAATCAAGAAAGACTGATTTCTTTTTGATTGCCTTACGCAGTTCGTCCTCAATTCTTTTTAGCATAAATACCTCTAACTCTTTGTCAGTTTTAGAAGACTTTTTATACTGCTGCCACACATCATTAGTTTTACATTGGATATCCTTCAAAGGTTTATCTAATGCCGTCATTTTGAAACTTTCAAAAAGTTTTTTATACAAGATTTCTCGAAATGAAGACATATTTCCTATTTCATTTATTTTTAACACCACTACACTACAGTACTAAGGGGTTTTCAAAACTCACGAGACACCAGACAGTAGAGCAATCGGTCACTAGTTATGGTGTTCAACCACTTGACAGAGGAGGGGTGGAAGCAAAAAAGATGGAATTTTACTTACGTTTTGGAAACTTTCCCGGAAAACTCGTATTGTCACAATACAAAATATCGCATCGGTCCATTCTATTCTATTCTATTCTATTCTCACAATTGGAAATAGTAAGTTCTCAGAGGTAATAAGCCCTCGTGCATCAAACATGAACAGTCACCTCTAGATAAAAGATCGTTTATGTTTTCCTTGTGCGGTCAAAATAGCTGACATCAGAACTTCAAGTTTAATATTCTTTTGCTATTTCTTTTTTTCAATTTCAAAATTTTTAATAGTTTTTTATTTATTTATTTTATTTTTTACAAGTTAAGAGATTTTGAAAATGTCTTACGTAAGCATCATTCAAATCCCCACCTCCCCCTTGTCAGCAAAAATAAGCAAATCGCTAACCCCCTCCCCCGCCCTAGGTGCTTACGTAATATTTGAACGGCCCCTAATTCATTCGTTTAGATGCTGACTTCGTTCAAACATTCGGACACACATTGACATTTATAATATTATAAGGATTTAAATAATTATTAGTTAACAATTGCAATTTACATACAATTTATCTTGATTAGAAAGCACACAGATAATTCTAAACGCGAAGCTAACTATAGAAAATCGTCTGCAACACAGAAGATAACAAAATGACTGAATGATATATTGTCCACACATTAATTATCAGTTGAGTATTCCAACCAGGTAAGTAAAATAATATGGCTTTAAAAAACATAAAAATCATACTTGCCAACCTTCCGCTTTTTTTTTATTAAAAAAATCATACTTTGAACCAGAAAATTTATTGAATTATATGTGTCTTGAAGTAGTCATTTGAAATCTACACGATTTCATTCATTAAATAAAATTTCTGGTTAAATATGTTTATTTGAACGGGAGCCTCCCGTTAAAAATGGAAAAGTTGGTAAGTGTGAAAAACACATATTTTTTAACTTTACTTTTAACATATTTTTCAACATATATTATAAAACTTAACCCTTTGAATTAGAACATGAATTCTTGAAATCCATGAATTATTCTTTTAGAATTGTGTTTTTTATTCTTATATAAGATTATACACCAGAAATTTTAAGATAGATTTTTAGCTTTATTTAGTAGCATATTTTTGTACTTTTTATAGGATTAATATTTCTATATAAATATAATGGCTGCTAAGAGTTAAAAAAAAGAGAGGCTGCTAAGAGCTGCTAAGAGTAAAAAGAGAGTTAATGGCTGCTAAGAGTTGCTAAGAGAGTGGCTGCTAAGAGTTAAAAATCACGATGCATATCTGCATAGTGATGCAGATATGCATCACTATGCATTTAAGGATTCATTCTATTTAAACATTTTAAAAATTCAAGAATCTACTCTTCCATCCTGACATCACAATCAAAATTTTTTTTAAATACCACATTCTAAATATGCTGAATAGTTCAGTTAAAAATTCACGCTTCAGAATAATATATTTAATATAACCATACCATATATAATTTCATCACATAATCCATTTTAAAGAAACATTTGCATAATATTTAAACATATATTAGTTAATAATTATAATTTAAAATTAAATATTTATAATTTAGATTAGAAAGCAAATAAAGTTAATCCCAGCGTCACACTAACTAGAAAATCGTCTGCCACACATGGGAGGGTAACAGAATTGCTAAAGGAAATGTAGCCCTCATATTACTAAAAATATATTTACAAAAAATAGAAAATAAATAAGAATTAACTGGCATCCTAAACATAAAAAGTGCTTAAGTGCTGCGACAATTTTTGTCAACATTACTGAATTTCTATTTAAACATTTTAAAAGTTCATGAAAGGGTGGTAGTTGATAACTTTTTGAAAGATAGATAGGCAACAACCATTTTTCTTTTATATCATATTCAAAAGTTTTACTAAACATTCTAAATTAGGCTTAACAGTAGTTAAAAATTTGCTTATACTCCATATTTAATGAAATTTAAAACATATTATTCCATCACTTATTTCATTTTCAAGAAACATTTGCATAATATTTAAATATATCGTTATTGTTAAATATTGTTAAATATATTGTTAATAGTTATAATTTAGAAATAAATAATTATAATTTAGATTAGAAAGCAAATAAAATTAAGCCCAGCATGACGCTAACTAGAAAATCGTCTGTCACACATGAGGGTAACAGGATCGCTAAAGGAAATGCAGTCCTCATATTAAGACCAATGTCAGACGGCATCTGACATCGGCCTAATAATATACTTTTTTTTTTAAAATAGAAGAAAATAAAAAATAACTGGAATCCTAAACATAAAAAATGCTTAAGTGCTGCGACAATTTTTGGTCAAAATTATTGAATTAATTCTATTCAAACATTTTAAAAGTTCAAGAAAGGATGATAGTTGTTAATATTTTGAAAGGTAGGTCTGAAACAACTATTTTTCTTTTCTATATCACAATTGAAAATTTTTACTAAATATTCTAAATTATGCTGACCAGTAGTTAAAAATTTGCTTTTACTTTATATTTAATGGAATCTAAAACATATTATCCCAACACTCATTTCATTTTCAAGAAACATTTGCATAATATTTAAATATACATTAGTTAATAATTATAATTTAGCAAATAATTTAAAGCAAATAAATTTAAGCCCAGTGTGACACTAATTAGAAAATCATTTGCCACACATATGAGGGTAACAAAATTGTTGAAGGAAATGTAGTCCTCATATTAGGGATATATTCAGGGATGGGATTTCCGCGTTTTTGCACACCAGCATTTTGTTAGAGATAATAATATTTCATGTAATCGGAACATTTTAGCGATTTAATAGAATAACATTTCCTCTAAGAATATACTGGTGTGCAAAAACGCGGAAATCTCATCCCTGTATTTAATTTTTTTTTAAATAGAAAAAAAAATTAACTGACATCCGAAACATAAAAAAACTTAAAAGATTGGGTCAAACAACAACTTGGGTCAAAATTATTGAATTAATTCTATTCAAACATTTTAAAAGTTCTATAAAGGTTAACTTATCGAAAGATAAGTTAAACAACTATTTTTATTTTTTATATCACAATCAAAAGTTTTACTAAAAATTCTAAATAGGCTGAGCATTAGTTAAAAACTTGTGTATACTTTATATTTAACGGAATCTAAAACACATTATTCCATCACTTATTTCATTTTCAAGAAACATTTGCATAATATTTAAATATATATTAGTTAATAATGATAATTTACATACCATTTATTTTGATTAGAAAGCACATAAAGTTAATTCCAGCGTAACGCTAACTAGAAAATCGTCTGCTGCATTATGTGAAGGTAACAGAATGGTCAAAGGAAATGTAGTCCTCATATTAATCATTAGAACAGTGTCCAATTTGTTCGGCTAGCCGTGAAGGGTATATGAGTGTGATCGAATTGGGAGAGGTCATAAGCCATCATGTCCCATCGTTCTACTCCCGGGGAAATGAAAAGCGTTTGTTTTGCTTGGTATCACAATATTCTTTTACGTGATGCCAAATGCATAATTAAGAATGATTTGTAAGAGTAATATGATATCGCAAAATTTCATTTAAGAAAAAGAACACGGACTGCTCCGTTTCAAATTCATCTGATTAATTAGTTTCCGAGGCAAACATTTTGAAAGTAAAAAGTAACATACACATTCACGAAACGAATTAAAAGAAAAGAGCTGGGATAGTTTGAAACATAAACAAGCTTTAGTTTCGTCCATTTAAAACAAACAAAATTAAGTGGTGAGGTGAGGGGGTGAGGAGAAAATGGAAAATTTACTTGATTCTGTAGTATACAGGGTGCCCACGTATAATCTGACCGACCTTTATTTTCGAAACCGTTGGTCCTAGATGCATACTTCCAATTACAAAAATTGTTTAAATAAGGTAAAGAATTATTTTTAAAGGGATTTGGGTCAGGAAAAACATTTATTAAAAAAATACGAAATTTAAATTTTTATACGGTCCCCTGGTCCTATAAATGATATTTAGTAAACATTTACTGTGGCACTAGCAAGTAAGACAAAAAAAGCCCCATTCATCTAACATTAAAATTGACTGAGTTATGAAATTTTGAAATGCATGACTTATACCACTTTTTTGCATCTCAAAACAGATGATTTCGGCCATGCTTTCAGGAGTCGTATATAAAGTACTTAAACTTATTTCAAGGTATCTGCGCTTTGAAAGAAATCGTACAACTATTACGATTGAGTTAACTTTTATTAGTTAAGTTTCAGATTAGTTAAAATAATTGTATTTTAACATATGTTTTACTATTTTGTAAGGATTTGAGGCTATGATTTCTTTTAACAAAAATTATGTTATTTTCATAAGGTTTTATTTAACTTGCAACGATCGTCTTTCCAGTTTAAAATTTGCACGCGAACTTTAACTGACTTTCAAATTTCCGATCGAAGTTGAAATTCTACACACTGACTTAAATCCGATTACAATGTAATATTGTTATGATTTTCCACGCTTACCATCTTATACATACTTGTATTAGAGGATAACACAAAAAAATTCAATCAATTTTAATTTTGAGCTTTTTAACTTTGAAATTGGCGATTTGAGAAAAATCCTGACGTGATGGTTTAATATGGAGGTCATTTTCGGATTCAGCACTAAAAGATACATAAGAATCAATTTTTAAAAGCTAAAAAACATGGCACAACCGAAAATTTGAAAGACAGGTGCAATCTAACAGCATTTTAAAATATGTATCATTTTGTAAAGAATTGAGGCTGTTGTTTGTCATCCTTTTATTTAACAAAAATTCTGTTATTTTTATTTTCTTATATGTTCAGTACAAATTGTACATTTTGCAGTAATATGTCAGAATGATTATAGATTTCACATTTATATTACATTGCAATGTTAATTTTGCTCTCAACTATTTTTTGGTTATATCTGACGATTATTTATATGTATACTACATTTGTGAATGGTCCCTATTTCGCGACAAAAAATATACTCCAATTTTAAACAGCTATCCCATATAGCATTTTTAATTTTCAGAAAATTTGCAGCAGTCTTGTTTTGAAAACATCCAAAGTTTCACCAAGCTCAGCATAACAAGACTGAAAGTTCATAACAAGACTGCAGCAAGATAACGCAAACGCCGTAGTCACCACACTTTGAACTTGCAGTGCAAGTTAAATTCATGCTGTGTCTAATTTATTGCAAATTAACGGCAAACAAGTGATAAAAAATACTGCAAAGTAGTAATATTTCCACGCCCCACTATCTGTTTACAACTGTTACACAATAAGTTTAACACCTTCGACGGGGTCCATTGACCTGATCAGGTCTATTGATGCGAACACACCGTCAGCATCGTTTTCATCACCATAAACAAGTTAGAGTAATATTTATACTTTTCAAGAAGAGCCTTTTTTGGTATTTGATAAGTATAGCGTTTAGAAAAAGCGGTGCCATCTGAATAAAATTTCTGCAATTTCTGAGCATGTGCTGATTGTCTATTCTCTCAATAGAGGGATTTTTTGCTTTCGCCACTTTCGTGAATTAAAGACAGTCTTGCCAGCAGTTTCACAACAAACTACGTATGGAAGTAGGGGATGGTATACCTTGCGGGAAATTTGCTGCGAATTTCTCAGTTCAAATTTGTCACGGCAAGATAATGTCAGAAAAAATCAAACTTGCTGCTAACGTTCATGCTATCTGGGATTACTCGGTCAGTTTTAATCGTTGAGGAAATCTATCGAGTATGCATGCTTATATCACTTACAAAACCTCTCAAGGCTGGGCAAATTCACGCTGTTGTGTTGTATTTCCTGGAGTTAGTTGTAAGCCAAAACGCACTCCTATCACTTTGGGCGGCCCATTTAGCCGCTATAACACGGAAAGTAGGCTTTCCTTGAGATTCGGAAAACTGAAGTTAAACTGGCAAGGAGAGGGCCAACCTTGTTAATCACAGATTTTGATTATTTTAATATATGTTCTAGTGTAGACACCCCTTAGTGTCAGGTTCAACGGATTTTGTCCAATGCCCCTTAGTTCTTGAAAAACCAGGGGGTCTAATATTAGTAGACAACTTAAATACTTACTTCGCAGCAAAAATGACAGGTTAGTCGTAGCTCAGTTGGCATGGCGTTTGCCGGCTGATCCGAGGGCCCGGGTTCGATACCTGAATGCGCTACATTTGTTTTTCTCATTTTTTGTTTTATAAATATAGTTATAATTATAATTTAATAATTTCAATTAAAAATTTTAACACCAAACATTAATTATAATGTTAACAAACTTAAATTTATCATTTCTTATTTGTAAACTATCATTTCTCATCCATTAAAGAGGTTTAAAAAGAAACTGGATCTATTATCGAATGATAAAAATTCCAAAATCGTGACAAATTCTGCTGTGGTGCCATCTAGTTATGATAAAAAAAGTAATATTCAAATAAAATAAAAGCAGAAAAAAGATAAAGGGGAAAGCAAAATAATTGAAAGCGCAAGCATACTTATTACAAATTTAAAAATCTTTAATATGCAAAAAGTCGGTTGTAATTTAATTCTGATGCTAATTTTTAATATGATTATGCTTGTTACTTTAAAAACAGAATAATAGTATTATCTCATTGACTTCCTTTGTTAAAGCAATGCGTAAATGATGTTTCTTTAAAATCACGAATTGACACAATTGCTCAATATCATTGCAACGATAAAGAATATATGAAATACATTTTAAAAGTGATTTTTTTAAAAAAAATAACAGTTTTATGATGTTTTATTACAACTATTCAGTTAAAAGTAAAAAATTAAATAGGTTAAAATTATAATTGATATACAATATTAAAAATTTTAATTGACAGTGAGATTATTAAGTTATACTTACAAGTAAATTTATAAAACAAAAAATGAGAAAAACAAAAGTAGCGCATTCAGGTATCGAACCCGGGCCCGCCAATCAGCCGGTTAACACCATACCAACTGAGCTACGACTGACCTATCATCGTTGTACCAAAGTAAGTATTTAAGTTGTGCACTAATATTAGACCCCCCCCCCCCGGTTTCTCAAGTACTAAGGAGCATTGGATAAAATCCGTTGAACCTGACACTAAGGGGCCTCTACCCTACAACATATATTAAAATAATCAAAATCTGTGATTAACAAGGTTGGCCCTCTCCTTGTGAGATTAATCGATTTTACTTCGGATTAACGATCTAACTATTAACTCAAAGAGTGATCACGTGATTTAACCCCATGACCACAATTATTTTAAGACAAAATCGCGTTTTGAATTTTCCCTATCCCTATTACGTCAAAGAAGTACGCAGTACTGTGGGATTTGCAGGTACCTATGCAAATTTCACTCACTGCATACCGATTGGTAGACAAAAAATGACGTAAGCCCTTCATTGCTGAATAAGTGACTTAACATCAGATGTATTTAGTTGATTCGTCAATGCTTGTAGTTAAAATGTACACCATGGAACAGTACGTAGAAATGATATTACTTTATGGCCAGTATAATCGGAACCCAGATAGCATTTTTAATTTGCAGAAAATTAGCAGCAATCTTGCTTTGAAAACATGTAAAGTTGCAGCAAGCTCAGCATGACAAGACTGAAAGTTCATAACAAGACTGCAGCAAGATAATACAAACGCCGAAGTCACCACACTTTGAACTTGCAGCTAACTTGTCGTTCAAGTTAAATTCATGCTGTATCAAATTTATTGCAAACTAACGGCAAACAATTAATCAGAAATACTGCAAACTTGCTGAAAAGTAGAAATCTTTCCACGCCCCACTACCTGTTTACAATTGTTACACTATAATCTTAACCCCCTTCAGAAGGTTCCATAGACCTGATCAGGTCTATTGATGCGATGCGAACACACCGTCAGAAGGCGCATGTATCGTTTTCATCACCACAAACAAGTTACAGTAATATTTGTACTTTTCCAATATGAGCCTTTTTTGGTATTTGATAAGTATAACGTTTAGAAAAAGCGGTATCAACCGAATAAAATTTCTGCAATTTCTGAAAATGTGCTAATTGTCTCTTCTCTCAACAGAGGGACTTTTTGCTTTCGTCACTTTCGTGAATTAATGACAGTCTTGCCATCAGTTTCACAACAAACTACTCATGCAATTGGGGAATGGTATACATTGCGAGAAATTTCATGCGAATTTCTCAATTCAAATTTGTCACGGCAAGAAAATGTTAGAATAAGTCAAACTTGCTGCTAATGTTCATGCTACCTGGGAATGGACGAGAGGCTGCAAGCCAATACGCAATTAAATTTCCAAATGATAGCCATCCGTCTAAAAACACGATTTTAAATGTTGTAAAGCACTTACGAGAAACGGGTGGCGTTAAAAAATATCCTTGATCTGGAAGCTCAAGTATGCATGTCTCTGACGAGGAGATTTTGAGATATGTTCTTGCTTATCCACAGTGTAGTGTTAGGGATATTAGTGAAGCTTGTGGCTGCTCAAAATCCCATGCATGGAATGTTTTAAATATACACAGAGCACATCTTTATCGACCGTAATTGGTACAACCGTTTTTGCCAGGAGATGAAGATAGACGGTTCGATTTTAGCAATTTCATTATGAACAAGCTACAAACAGACTCGTCGTTTCTGAATGACATTCTTTGGACAGATGAGTGCACGTTTTCAAGAACTGGTGTTGTGAATAGGTATAATACACACTTCTGGTCTGTGCAAAATCCACATGTCATACGACCCAATAAACATCAAGTACGATGGTTTGTTAACGTTTGGTGTGGCAAATAGAAGGGAGCGTTAGTGGAGCCCTTCTTTTTGGATGACACTTTAACAGGTACAAAGTATGCAAATCTGTTACGTGGACCATTATCTGGCTTCTTAGATGATCATGTTTCGTTAGCAGACCTCACCAAGATGTGGTTTCAACATGATGGAGCACCAGCCCACAAAACAGCATCCTTCCGAACACTTCTTTGTAACATGTTTCAAGGTAACACCATAGGTTATGGAGGCTTGGTAGAATGGCCTCCTCGATCGCTGGATCTAAATCCCCTAGATTTCTTTCTTTGGGGTTATTTAAAAAGTAAGATTTACAAAGTAGAATCAGTAGCCGAGTAGATTTGCAGGATCGCATTTTATCCGCCATCAGATGTGTCACGCCTGTAATGCTAAAAAATGTTCAAGTCGAATTTTTGTCACGTGTCTGTCTATGTATTGCAGTCCAGGGAAGACACTTGGAACACATGTAGTGAGAAAGTATGAAAGACGATATTTATCCACATTGTTTATTTTTATTTCGTTTTCATTTGAGTTTATCTGCAAGAAAGCACTACTTACTATGTTATTATTTCAAATTACTTTATTAAATTTGTATGAGCTTGTGCACTGTGATTTTGTGTATTATACAAAATACACATTTTTATTTTCAATATCAGTCATTAGACAAACATTATACTGTTTTTTGACTTGAATAACAACCCTTTTGTCATGATCATATCTAACTCTAAAATCGCCTTGTCTTTCTGATAGGGGATATATTCGCATCTCCATTTGTATACAATCCCCATACTATGCATGATAACTTTGAACTCAAATTTCTCAGTGAATATTGGTCGTACAGATACGGAACTTTTTGTGTTTGCAATACTTTTGAATAGGCAAAACGTCCCTAAACATAAGTATAGGTACCTGGGGGCTGTATAAAAATTTAGATTCTGTAATTCTTCACTTCTGTAATTCTTTGTTTTTTGCTTCAAACTTTTTTATCTTAACTCTGTACCTAATTTAAACCACTTTTGGAATTGGAAGTATGCATCTACGGTTACGAAAATAAAGGTCGGTCAGAGGTTATACGTGGACACCCTGTATATGTATGTATATACAGGGCGTCACAAACATTTAGGCTAATGTCAGACGACCGAGCATTTCCACGCTTGCGGTTTTCGTATGAAAAGTAGACACCTACGCTACCACAGCCACACGAGCGTCCCGTTCCCGTCAAAATATGCAGCCAAAATTGTCTATAATTTCAATTTAAACAAGATGGATCTTTTGCAAGAAATAAACGATTCTGCAATTTTGTATCATTTATTCAAGAAATTAGAATATATATATATATATATATATATAACCATTAATTAAACATAACCTACCAGCATCAAAAACCGTAATATTATGAATTAAAGCTGTAAGTATAAAAAATTCAATTAATTTATTATAAGATTTATTATGGAAGAAAAAGAAAAAAGTGGACACCGACAAATAATGGAAGAGCTTATATATTGAATTACGTTGTCAAGGGCACAGAATTCAATGATATAAGCAATATGGTTGTTTTCTGTGAGAAAAATTAGCTAAAGCTAAAAATTATTTTCCCCTGTGCCCAAACAACCATTAAAATCAAGTGAATTGATTAAAAATGAAAACAGAATAGAAACAAATAATATGAAATGGAAGAATCAATAAAACCTATTTAAATATTTATAGGATATAAAATAGAAAAAATAAACACCATACCGATTAATATTTCAGTATTTTACATAATTCCAGGCGCACATGGCTACCAAAATATCATAAAGATTAAGGTGAATAAAACAGTTAAGAAATCACAGTAATTGATACCAAAGGATGCAGTTAATACATTTTGAAATAAATGTTGAAATACCATGTTAAATACATTTAATATAATATAAAATCTCTCTATTCTAAAAAAAAGTAACTACCGCTGTCACCGCCGCCGCCGCCGGTTTTGAATTTTTTGTGACCGGAGGTCTTTCTTCGTTAATATTAAAAAAACTGTTGCATACAAAAATATGAAAATCAGTAGTATTATAGAGAAATGTTTGATAAATATGCTGATGCAGACAGTTTTCAAATCGAAGAATTATTTTAAGAGATATTTAATGCCAAAGTTGGACAAAATCGTTCCATTAAAAAAGTTTTATAGGAGCAAAAACTGTACATAGGAATTTAATCATTTTTAGATCATTTTATGCGTCAGAATTTCCCGGTGTGCAGATTGCAGTTAGTTTTTTAATTTGAATAATTTTTCGAGGTTTTATTTCTATTTTAAATTCAAATTTTCGGCATTTCGAGAGATATTTTTTACAAATTTTAGAAAATTGTATTAATTTAAACTGTTGCCAACAGTATAAACAGCTCAAACAGTAATGTTTGCTTCAAATTAAAAATTTATTTTACACGTGACTATTATAAACAAAAAATATAAAAAGCAGGAACTCATTGAAAATTACGTCATAAAAACTATAGTTACACGTGAATTTTAAATGAGAAAGAATATTGTAAAATAATAAATTCAGCAACATGCGTTAGAAGTCCTAAATAGGAGAATTTACGTCATATTACACTTATTACGTAAAATGAACAAAAAATAATATTGAAAAACAGTTTTAATTTAAAAATTGCGCGAGACATTTACTTGACATTTTAAGATGATCATAATATTTCATTTCTAACAAAAGTATTTTGACGTGAATATTAAAAAGAGAAAGAAATGTTTGGTGAAAATTACGTCAGATTATAATTGTCAGATTCAAATTATAATTCAATCTTCCGAAATCTTTTTAAAGACGATCAAATTAGCGTGCTGTTAGAGTCTGCGTTGTCTGAACGGGGGTTGACGAGCGTAGCTCGTAGGGGGCAGAGCCCCCTAGTAAAATAAATAGAAAGTAATTACATTATTTAAAATGCACTATTAAATTAATTAATAACTGTTTAACAATATCGTCTGCAGACGGTACTGGGTTCATCCTATGATAAGTGATAGATTATTTACCGGGCATTTCTATTTTAAAAAATTCAAAATTGCAGAAATTACTTTTTTAATACATCTGATGTTAAATGAAATATCCACCATATTTTAAGAAATACAAATGACTGCAGATATTATTAAATGATGAAAATTGTTATTCATCTTTCATTTAGTTAATATTTCTTTTCTAATATTATTATTAAATAAAAAAACTAAATTTAAAAAAAAAAAAAAAAAAAAAAACGCTATTGAACACCATAATAAAATAAAAATTTTAGCTACATACAGGAAAAACAGAAACGACAAATTTCCATAGTGTGAAATTTTCGTTATACTAGTCAGGAAGCATATGTTACCGCCCCATGAGCAAAAGCATGATTTTTCCCCCCTTTCCTAGTCTGTCAGCCCTGCGTCTGCTTTTCCAGTAATGATGCGCGCTTTAGTCTAACGAAGACTATTTCATATTTCCGATTCTTCTTTATTACTTTCTTCTATCTTTACAAGAAGAAAGTATTGGTTTCATGAAAATTTTCGAATTCCAGTTTTCGACGGACTTACACGTTTTATGAGTCAGAGATTCCAGAAAACATGTTTTTACAAAATGTCTGTCTGTGAGTCTGTCTGTCTGTCTGTCTGTCTGTCTGTCCGTCTGTCTGTCCGTCTGTCTGTCCGTCTGCCTGTCTGTATGTGACACAAATTTTGTGGGCGCTCTATCTCAAGAACTAATGCACGAAATTTCACAAAACTTCATATTTAGTTAGACCTTGATATAAACTGAAACTGATTAGTTTTTGGTGAAAATCGCCCAACAGGTGGCGCTGCTATGCGGCATTTTTAAGGATTTCTGCAATAGCTGTATCTCAAGAACTACTGCACGGATTTTCATAAAACTTCAGATTCAGTTAGTCCAGGATATAGTTTGGTGCTAATTACTTTTTTGTGAAAATCGTCCAACAGGTGGCGCTGGTATGCTGCATTGTTCATGATTATAGCAATAGCTCTATCTCAAGAAAAAATGCACGAATTTTCATCAAACTTCAGATTCAGTTAGTCCTTGATATAAATTACTGCTGCTTAATTTTTGGTGCAAATCGCCCAACAGGTGGCGCTGCTGTGCTGCATTTTTCACGATTTGCACAAGAGGTGTATCTCAAGAACTATTGCACGGATTTTCATCAAACTTCAGATTTAGTTAGTCCTTGACATGAATTGATGTATAAATTAGTGCTGTTTAATTTTTGGTGTAAATCGCTCAACAGGTGGCGCTATTGTGCTGCATTTTTCACGATTTCCACAAGAGCTGTATCTCAAGAACTATTGCACGGATTTTCATCAAACTTCAGATTCAGGTATACCTTGATATCGTTTAGTGCTGTTTACTTTTGGTGTAAATCGCTCAACAGGTGGCGCTGCCATGCTACATTTTTTTCAGAATTTCCGCTATAGCTCTATCTCAAGAACTAATGCACGAATTTTCATCCAACTTCAAATTCAGATATACTTTGATATGAATTGGTGCTAAATCGTTGTTATTTCTTGTACTATTTAAATGATTTAATTGACGTGATTTATATAGAAGAAAGTTTTGTGATGGCCACAACATACTAGTTTTTATAGTGCATTTAAAAATTTAATAAATATAATTGTTATTAACATAGTTGAAACTTCACCAAGGCGAATGAAACATACAACATTAAAAATTAAATTGAATAAGAAATTTCTTCCCATGGTATTTACGAAAAAATGGTTCAAAAATCATATATTGATAATATGGAAAAATGAAACATTTCCAAATTTGTCGCCATATGCAGATAGCCTTTTAATATTTCACCAGAGAATATTAACTTTGCTGCCACACAGAATTTTACAAATATATATATATATATATATATATATATATAATAAAAAGAAAAAAATTGTAATTTAATAGATTACAACGGCCATTTGGAATTTTTTAAATAATCGAATAAATAAAAATCGAAAGCAATTCCACCGAATCATCCACATATCGCGACAAATCACCTTCGTAACAAAATTTAACCGAAAAATCTAAATTTCGTCCATCAAATTCCGTCGCATCCTCTTCAACAACAGATCGCAAAGATCAAACTTTAGACGACCAAAACCTTCATCGATAAACTCTCCAAGTCCCGTTTCGAGAAGAAAAACAGTTTACGAATCGAAAGCAGTTCCACCGAATCATCCACAGATTGAGACAAATTACCTACGTTGAGCTCAATTTTTCCCGGTTAGAATCGACCGATTGTAAAACGCCGTGGCTAATGGATTGGAGCTCCTCGAGACATGGCCTTTTACTACCAATCGATTAAACATTAGATTGTTTCCTTTTTCGCGTTCGTCTTTCATTCTGTAATCGATTTTCATGGGCTACATAATCAGTTGAAAACCTCTATTTTCATGGGCTACATAATCAGTTGAAGACCTCGATTTTCATGGCCTACATAATCAGTTGAAGACCTCGATTTTTGCTTTGCAAGACGATTTTCATTTCGGCGTCGCTCTTTGGCTTTGGATTTTTGCATATCTGATAATTTGCGCCTGCCCATTTTGTAACTTTTTCAATTTTTAACGATTTTATGCCTATCGATTACCTATTCAAACAATTTTTAACGATTTTTTGCCTTTCTATTACCTATTCAAATAAAAATTCTTCTAAAAGTAAAGAACATCGTTGAATTTCGTTAAAAAAAATAAAATGCGAGCATCATTTGGCCCCATCCTCGACCGAAAACAACAACCATTTCCAAATGGTTAATAAAAAAAGAAAGAAAAGAAAAAAGAAAGAAAGAAAAAGGCCATTTTTATCAAACTTAACTGTATTTGCTTCAAAAATATAAATGAAGCTAGCTTTCCTTTCAACGAGGTTTCAATAATTCTTATCTCTACAAAATATATATATATATTTTTTAAAGTATTAGTACCTTTAGCGTAAAACAGTACACTTAGGAGGCTACTTCAGTCAGGCGAAAAGACCCGTTCGCTAATGCTAATCCTATGGAAGAAATTTATAAAGATATCTCGGTTGCATTTCAATATTTTTAAATGATTTCTTTTGCATTGGATAGTTGAGATCGGTATATATGCAGGCCGTTTTTTACTTTTTCGATTTTCATTGCAGATTTTTTTTATGGGGATGTTTTCACTTTCGAAACCGGTTCCGAAAATGAAAGTGTCCTCATAAAAAATATCTGTAAACAAAATCGAAAAAGTAAAAAATAACCTTTGTACAGATCGATCTCAGCTGTCTAATGCAAAAAAAAAAAAAAAAAAAAAAAAAAAAAAATCATTTAAAAATATTGAAATGCAACCGAGATATCTTTATAAATTTCTTCCATAGGATTAGCATTAGCGAACGGGTCTTTTCACTTGACTGAAGTAGCCTCTTAAAGGATCACGGGGGCCACAAATTTCAGCTTAAGTGTAAAAAAGCTTAAAGTTTGTCCAAGGTCTAACACAGACAGTTCATTTTTACGCAGGTCACGGCCCGATCAGAGCAAAAATCCTATTCAAATAGCAAGACATTTTTTACAAAAATGTCGATTTTTTAACCATCATTTTCCTACAATTAAAAACCTTTTGAAAGAATATTATATACCATAGATTTCAACTTTTACGCTTTTCTCCTACCACTATTTTTGATCAGAAAAATTTGACTTATTTAATCTTAAGTTTTCGATGATTAAATAAAACAAATTTATATGTTAAAAAATAGTAGAGCGAGAAAAAAAGGTGTAAAATTTGCAGGTATAGTATACATATTTACGCAAAATAATAATAATAATAAATTACAGTATTTTTCAAAATACTAAATGCTCACAGTAAATAGAACCGGTACCGGATATGACCACAGAGGCTAGGGATGAGACGAATATTCGGCCACTATTCGGTATTCAGCCCATTTGCCGAATATTCGGTTGGCCGAATATTGAAGGCTTGTTGACCGGATGCTTCGGTCGAATATCTGTGACCGAATATTTAGAGATATCTCGCCGAATAGTAAAAGACATCTTGCCAAATAAATTCAGGATTTAAAAAAAATGTTTCTTGCATTTTTTACTCGACTGTCAAGAAGGGTTATGTGTTTCATGTATCTGGGTATGTGGATTTCTTTATACCCTCGAAACATCCCAACGGCTGGATGGATTTTAATAAATGGGGTCTCTATCGATTCATCTTAACCGCCCGATGGTTATAGGCTAGGTTTTGTTTTTATAAATTCAAAATGGCGGTAGAGACGAAAAATTTTTTTACGCACCCTGTTGAGTGACATATCATTGGATAGGTCTTTCAAAATGAAGACAATGTTTCATTGACTATTTTACAGTCAGAAGTTCGTTTAAGTATTACACAACCTGGAAGTTGTGTAGGTAGGATCTCTAGCTTTACTGCAACTCTAACCTTCATGGACATCTATAGGCCTTATCAAAACAGTGTTTATAGATAGGAACTAACAATGAAACACAGCTTAAAAGTCATCAATACAAGTAAATAAAAAAAATAGTTAAGTAATATAAACAAGTAATATAAAAAAAAATATTTTAAGTCAATTCCTAAATAAAAAGGTAAGTAATATAAAAAATAGTTTCACATTGATGAGAAAGAATTAATTAGTTCTCTTTTCACGCAGTGGGGTTTTTTGATTTTTTAAATTTAATTTTTACTTGTTTATTCTGTAATCCAAACTGGCTACTTTCTGGCACATTCATGAGGGATCCTTTAGAAAATGATATAAAAAACTGGTGGAACCAGAGAGAAAAGTAAAGCTCGATCTAAAAAAGTTACAGTAAAAAATTGGCAAATAGTTTCAGTCAAAAAAGTAAGTAGTGCGTAGAAAAGTAATGGAACCAGATTATCTGTAAAGCTCATGAAATTACCCAAATTTTTGTTGATAGCTGAAAATGTGGACCGAGCTTTACTGGTGCCTTAAAATAAATCAGGGGAATAAATTTCATTTTTAACACATTCTGAATTCCAAATATTCATAACCAGTTTAAAAATTTGGGTTCATAAGAATAGGTTAAAGGCTGATTTGGTAATGAGCGAGAACCTGAGAGGTCAGTTCAGTACGAAGTGTGAACCAAAGTCTATTCCAGGGGTAACTGATAAGCCAGGAAGTTCAAAGCCCGCAGTAAGCTCAAAACCTTAAGCATTTACGATTCAACCATATGCTTTGCAATAGTCATAGTACTTGGCAACTACTTGTCTGGCTTAAGTCCATTGACATAAGATTCCCTTTTCACAATAATTACATGAAATAAAAATTATTACTTTAAATGTGTTATGTCAAAAATGTTAATAACAGCAATATCTCAGCAACCTGACAAATTTAATGTTATACTTAAAATATTACTTCATGGTTCACATTCTTTTAGCTTTGTGGAGTTTAGCTTGACTTGATGCAATTACGTCCACAATTCTGGGCCTGCCAGAAAATTTTTGAACATAACTACACATTCTGTTTACTATACCCAGTACTCATTTTGAGTGGATAATATAATTTTGAATATAAGGCACCAGTAAAACTCAGTCCACATTTTCAGCTATCAACAAAAATTTGGGTAATTTCATGAGCTTTACAGATAATCTGGTTCCATTACTTATCTACGCACTACTTACTTTTTTGACTGAAACTATTTGGCAATTTTTTACTGTAACTTTTTTAGATCGAGCTTTACTTTTCTCTCTGGTTCCACCAGTTTTTTATATCATTTCACGCATTTTTCAGATCCTTTCAGGAGCTTAATCAACCAACTTCAACTAACCAAACAACCGCCTTAGCTTACCTACCAATGATGTCAATCAAATGGCCCAACCAATTGCTCCAATCAAAAACTAACAAAAACATTGGTTCACCAGCGTATTTCAAGATCTCTGATGACCAAACACTTATTGCTAATCCCCATATTGGGATACTGACCAGTGACCACTTTACTCAGGACTGGCCGCCAGACTAGTCATTAGACTAAGTTTTATACATAGTGTGATCTCTTGAATTTTTCTGCTACGTACCTACGCTCCTCTGGTTTAAAGGGCTATGCAGTATCATCCTAGGTCAACCCCTCAAACACACAAAAAGCTAGGGTAAGAAACTGTTATAAGGAATGAATTAAAACTGCGAAAAAACTATGAAAAGGGAAAATTTGTTTTGGGGACTTAATGGGAATAAAATTAAAAAATGTCTAAAAACGACTGAATGCAGAAAAATGATCAAAAGTGATTGAAAATATTATACAACACACCTGTAAATAATATCAGAAATATTGCTAATGTTGGATATTTATATAATATTTCGTAGGTCAAACTAAAATACCGCGATAATGACTAACCTATTTACATCTAACTGTAACCATTGATAAAAAATCAAGGAAATGGGAAAGTACGTGTCCTTTATAAAATATGTATTATTAAGGAGATAATTTACGTAATCGAGTCTACAGACAATTGGCGTATTTAATACGGATAAATTACATAATTGAGTCTACAGACAATTCGCGCATGTCACCGGGCGTCATTTAGCGCATAATTAACTCAACCCTAAGCACACGCACCTATTTTTGTAACGTTACCACACACTTGGGGGTAAATCTCACCTCATTTTGTCCCTCATTATATTTTTGGCTAAATGCGGTTTAAAAGCAAGTCTACTACTCTATATTGTAAAATGTATCAATACTACTTCTTTTTAGGGAAAAATCAAGCGTTTCATATTTCTTTTCCGATTTTGCAAGTTTCTGTAAAAATCACTTTTTTTTTTTTTTTTTTTTAATAGAACATATGCAACGATTTCTTTTACCTCTTAAAACATGAATTATTTTATAAAACTTACATTAATTACATTTAATACACTTTCATCAACATATACAGGTAGCTTTTTTGTCACGCTTTCAGTAAAATTATTTTAGTGTGTGCTATCCCGTAACGAATGCACTTATCGAAATGAAACGTTTGTACACGCGCAGGATTATTTGATCCCAAAAGGCATATTTCTCCCCTTCTAGACAACAAAGAAAAGACATTCCTTCACACAACCTTTCTGAACCTTGATCTTGAAAGGTACAAGGAAGGTCAGAAGCGTCCTCGAGAAATTTATCTCTTCTTTATCATATTTCTTGGCAGTTTACAGAGTGCTGGATAGCACGGTTTTGTATTTAATGATTTTGTACCAGTTTTCTGTGAATCTAAATCGAAAACTGTGGTTTCATTTTGAATTTCGTTTTCATCTACGTTTGAACCGACTATTATTTTTTTCATTTTGATTTTTATTAGACTGAATCTGATGCTTTTTAGCACTTTTATTCCGTTTTTCCGCCATTATTTTATCAAAATTTTCATATACTGAACTTTTTCCCATGTATGCAAATTCCTTGAAGTACGGTTCAGAATATATACTGTGGAACCCTTGCCCACATACATCTTCAACATAAATTTTGCCCTTATCATAATGCTGGTTAATATTGCTGAACACATATTTCTTATCTTTGTAATATTTGATTTCAGCTCAAAAACAAAAATTTCGTTTGCTAAGCGCCCTTGTTACTATTGTTTCTGGTAGAAGCTTTTTGATATCGAACTGGGCTTTATTTTCATCAGAAACCTCTAAATTTGATAGTGGCTTTTTATCCATATTTGACAGTAAATTTTTTACAAGATTTTGCTCTGAGACCTGACGTTTTTAAAAACACAAGAATTTTTTTGTAATAATATTGGCGGTCTATCACTAAACTTGTACAACCTTTGGCGCCTTTCTACGTTTTCCACTTGCCTTTATTATCTGTACGTTTGCAACTATAGCGCAGCTTAACGATAGACCGCCGGCACCATTTATATTTAAAATGTGAAAATTCCAACAAATTTTTTAGTTGACAGAGCTTATCAGAAGCTAAAAGCTTTTCCTTGTTGTTTTTTCCTGCCATTTTTTGGTCTCCCATCTTTTCTTTGAAGCACTATGTTTTTCTCTCTTCTGTTTACTCCAATCTTTATAATATACAGAACGAGCTTTTATTTTTGCCACTTCCTAAACTTCCATTTTTCGGCTCTTTCTTTACAAAGCATCTTATGCGGTAGTTATTTTTAACCTTTTAGTTAATATGGCGTAACGAAAAAAATTTTATTGTCCCAGTGTTCATGTTTTAATAAAACTAGTTAGCATAGCAACTCACTGCACTGCATTTATATTGCATGAGATCTTGCGATTTGTTGTTGTTGTTGTTGTTGGAAGTGTAAATCTAGTTTTATTATACATTTTGGCAAAACTATAGCATAAATTTGATTGAATACTCAATTTCAAGTAATAAACAATATTATCATGTAGGTTAAACGTTTATTAAGTTAACGAGGGGATCGTACCCGGGTTTCCCGGGTTACAGAATATAGGTGAAAACATTTTTTTAATTGAAAACAAATAGTTTTTTTATATGCAATATTTTTTTTAGATTGCCCACTTACATTAAAAAAGCATTTTTCATACGAAAAATACGAATTATATAATCAAATAATTTTTTTTAAATTTATCAAAAGCGATATTTTCTTATTAGCCGCATGCTAATAGTTATTTGACCAAGATTTTGCTACTTAAGGCATCCTTTTATATTCTGATAATTTCAGCGCTTAATGCTTATACATGTCTGTTAAATTTGTGTTTTATTTATTCATAGGGAATTTTTTTTAATGGATATTAGCAGTAAGAAAATGATGAACTCTTTATTTTGTTTTAAGGGCAAACGGATTAATCTTTCGTAATCGAGCTCCGCGCGATATAGGTAAATTAAAAAATATTTCATGCTTTAAATTTGTTTTTAAAACCATAAACAATCAGTAATCTGAGATGAACTTCGCAAACAAATTCCATTTGAAAAAAAAAAAAATCCTATTTGGTGATCTAAAAATTTAAATTGTACGATTACAAATATGTTAGATTTGTGTTTTTTTAATGTTACCCTTTTATTTGTTTATAAAAGAAGTATTAATTTCGTTAATTTGCTTTTCACAAATACGTTAAATTGGTGTTTTTTTTTAATATTATTCTTTTATTTGTTTATAAAGGAAGTATTAATTTCATTATGCAAAAATAGTTAGAAACAAATGCTGAACAATATTTGTTTCTATATATGCAAAATCTTTATTATTATTATGTATTGAAACCGGCACGTGATAAGACAAACTTTAAAAAAATCATGCTTAAAAATTATTTTAAAAAACATAATACATTAGTCAATTAAGATACAGTTTTTACACAAATTGCATTTGAAAATAAATTTTTTCCCTATGTGACGAAAATTGAAAATGTGCGATGGTCAGAAGATTAAAAAATTGCAGTAACGAAAATTTCAAGACCTAAATTTGATCGTGAAGTGTTGCCATTCGCAAAATGACGTCAGCGTTACGCACAGATACGTTTGTTCTTTATAATATAGATACGTAATCGGTAAAATATGATAAAGATCAGTTATTAGGATGTGTTATCAATTGAGGCTCTTATGCTTGGTATTCCGGAATGAAAAACAGCAACTTTCTTCACTTTGAAAACTCAGTTTTTCAAAATTTGTATTCGCACTTCTCATATCCATATTCATCATTTAAAAAAAATCATATTTTGTTTGATGATTTTAAAATCCTTTTAACTCCAAACTTGAAGTCACGTTTGTCAGCAACATCTTTTATGTGAACAGACGCACTCTTTACTTGAGATTCTAATCTCAATTCCGGAGAGTAAAAATTTCCGTAATTTATGGTTTTTAGACGCATTTGTGTTAAAACTTTTAGTTTTGCCCAAGAAAATGATCGTTTCCTTTTAAATATGACTTCATTTTCACTTAAATAAGCATTTTGCCTAGTGTCCCAAACTTAGTATCAGTGCACATGTAGAAGGAAAAACAATATAAAAAATTTATGAGGAAAAATACGTGTTTTCAAATACAGTATGTCATTTTCCGCTATTATTCTCCTAATATAATATCATGGCTCCTAATGGAATTTTGCGCCACTAAACCCTATACAACATTTTTTATCAATAATTTTGAATTTTTATCAGAAAATGGCATGAATAAAGATAAAGATACCTCATTATTTCTCTCTTGTCTGCAATAATGAAAGCTATCCAATTTTCACCATTTTGAAGAAATTTCATAAAATGCTTTTAAAATTAAGATATAAAAGAGGGGATATTAAAAAAAAAAAAAAAAAAAAAAAAAAAACAGATAATGCGATCACATCTACAAATGAAGAGCTTTCAGTTAGAAAAATATATATATTAGTAAAATTGGTTCAGCAGAAAGATCAGGGCAGATGACTAAAAAACACACTTGAGTTTTAAATATATAGATTATATAAAGATATGAAAATTTTTAAACCTCAAATTATTTGTTTGCTTGTCTAATTCGGCGAAGTAAATCCATCCCGGTGAGAATCATCAATTTCTGTAATATAAATCGCTATTATTTGCATGTCACCTCTCTTTTATAAAGACACTCTAAATTTTTTTTAAAACATTGCGTTTTACAATGTGTGATTTCGATTACATTATTTTCAAAAGTGAAGAATTTTCGCCTGTGAAGAATTTCAAAGCAGCTGAGCTGTGAAAATGACGCACTTCTACAAAACATAATTCAGTTTTAAGAATTAAAATGCACGCTTTTTTATAAAATGACGTTATTTGCATCCGCTAAAGCAATCCACTTTACCGCAGTCTTAAACTTCGTCTATAGAAAAGTATGCATATGACGTCATTACCGCCGAATAACACACAATATTCTTGACATAGCCCGTATTTTAATTTAATTTTTTTTTCAGGTTTTATGAGAAAATGGCAACAAAAAGATACAGTAATCTCCTATTTTTGACTATTTTCCGTTTACGTTTAATAGAAATGGGGTACTTTTGTTGCCACGATTAGAAAAATGGTATTAAAAACTACAAAAAATAAATTAATATCTCAAAAATAAATTGAGATACAGCTTTCAAACAAATTACATTTATAAGAGCATTTTTTTCCTCGTACGACGGTGTAGAAATTTTAAATGTGCGACGTTTAGAAGTTAAAATTTTGCAGTCGAGAAAATTGCAAAACCCAAATTTTATTTCACATTTCAAAGTGTTGCCATTCGCAAAATGACGTATGCGTTACGCACAGATATGTTTGTCCTTTATAATATAGATATACACATTTCCAAAATTCATTTATAAAAAGCATTGCGTTCTTTTAAGATTTCACTTTTTTATTAGAAACTGCTGCTAACCACATGAAATCATTTTGACGAAATTGTATAAAAATGACGTCATTTGGCAAATATAGAAGAAACATTTCAGATTTGTGAATTAAAATAAATGTTTATCAAATGACAATTTTCTTGCTTAGTCATTCCGCCTTATAGTGGCTTTGTGAGAAATTTTAAGCGCGTCATTTTTAAGAAAAAGTTATATGAAAATCGGTGTTTCTTGTTTAAACTTGCTCTAAATATAAGTCAATAATTCTATCGATGCACGCAAAACACTTAAATTTCATTTTGCCAAGCCTCCTTGGATAAATATTAGTAATAAAAAAAAAAATCTATGATCTAATATTCGTAGATGACAATTTGTGAGCAGACGATTTTTTCTAGTTTAGATTAAGTTGCTTCGTGAAGATGAATGTGTAAAATTATGTTTTATTCCTCAGTTTTTATTTCTTTGCCCTTCTTTCTATTTTATACTATGAAAATTTCAAAGGGTAAAAATGAGCGAAAGCAAGATATAAAATGTCGAAAATGTAAAGTTGTAAAACTAAGAATTAATTTAAAAATACACTAAGCATCTTTTTTATTTATTTATTTATTTATGTTTCTACTGTAATTCCTATTTTTATTTATTTCTTCTTTATTTCACGAAAAAATGGTTAGCTTTCTCTTTTTTATTCTAAATTGATTTTGGTTATGGCTTTCTAGAAATTTTAACACTAATTTTAAAAGCGCTTAAGATTCCTAATACGTAAAATGATATGAAGTTTTCAAACAAATTATATTTGGAGTACATCTTCCCTGGTATTCGACGGTGTAAAGTTTGAAAATTTTGCGATTACATAGATGTTAAATTTTTGTTTTATTTATTTTATCCCATTGTTCATTTTATATGTTTGTTACGGAATATTAGCTGGAGACATTTTTATTATTGAAACGATTTGTATTGCTTTAAGTGATAACGGATCGATATTCTTCCATAATAGAGCCTGCATGCAATAGAGATACATTTAAAAGAAATCGAAGAAAATTTTCCCCACACGATTGTGTAAAAATTGAAAATGTGCGATATTTAGAAATTTAAACCAAATGACCTAGCATTTACGAAAAATTTCTGAATTTTTATTGAAATCTGAATTTTTATTGACTTATAAAAATAGAGTACTCGTATTATCCTTTTTTTCAATTATTGTGCTATTTCTTAGAGTGTGGCAACACAAAAGAAAACATTTAATTGGAAAATTAAAAAGGAGATATTTCTATAATGTTAAATTATGGAAGGTATAGTGCTACGTAAAGTTTAAATGAGTGCCATTCCCTTAATATTAGATATTTTTTGACCCGACCTTCGAAAGACACATTGCTAAATTAAGAGATTTTCAACAAGCCATTGTTCATCACTGAATGTTTTCTGGTTTGGATTGTACTCGAGTTTTTGTCTTTTCATCATGTTTCAAAACGTAAAAGATGCGGCTGAGCTCTACTATACAGCACTATCGTGTTGTATGATATAATGTTAAATTATGGAAGGTATAGTGCTACGTAAAGTTTAAATGAGTGCCATTCCCTTAATATTAGATATTTTTTGACCCGACCTTCGAAAGACACATTGCTAAATTAAGAGCTTTTCAACAAGCCATTGTTCATCACTGAATGTTTTCTGGTTTGGATTGTACTCGAGTTTTTGTCTTTTCATCATGTTTCAAAACGTAAAAGATGCGGCTGAGCTCTACTATACAGCACTATCGTGTTGTATGATATAATGTTAAATTATGGAAGGTATAGTGCTACGTAAAGTTTAAATGAGTGCCATTCCCTTAATATTAGATATTTTTTGACTCGACCTTCGAAAGACACATTGCTAAATTAAGAGCTTTTCAACAAGCCATTGTTCATCACTGAATGTTTTCTGGTTTGGATTGTACTCGAGTTTTTGTCTTTTCATCATGTTTCAAAACGTAAAAGATGCGGCTGAGCTCTACTATACAGCACTATCGTGTTGTATGATATAATGTTAAATTATGGAAGGTATAGTGCTACGTAAAGTTTAAATGAGTGCCATTCCCTTAATATTAGATATTTTTTGACTCGACCTTCGAAAGACACATTGCTAAATTAAGAGCTTTTAAACAAGCCATTGTTCATCACTGAATGTTTTCTGGTTTGGATTGTACTCGAGTTTTTGTCTTTTCATCATGTTTCAAAACGTAAAAGATGCGGCTGAGCTCTACTATACAGCACTATCGTGTTGTATGATATAATGTTAAATTATGGAAGGTATAGTGCTACGTAAAGTTTAAATGAGTGCCATTCCCTTAATATTAGATATTTTTTGACTCGACCTTCGAAAGACACATTGCTAAATTAAGAGCTTTTCAACAAGCCATTGTTCATCACTGAATGTTTTCTGGTTTGGATTGTACTCGAGTTTTTGTCTTTTCATCATGTTTCAAAACGTAAAAGATGCGGCTGAGCTCTACTATACAGCACTATCGTGTTGTATGATATAATGTTAAATTATGGAAGGTATAGTGCTACGTAAAGTTTAAATGAGTGCCATTCCCTTAATATTAGATATTTTTTGACCCGACCTTCGAAAGACACATTGCTAAATTAAGAGCTTTTCAACAAGCCATTGTTCATCACTGAATGTTTTCTGGTTTGGATTGTACTCGAGTTTTTGTCTTTTCATCATGTTTCAAAACGTAAAAGATGCGGCTGAGCTCTACTATACAGCACTATCGTGTTGTATGATATAATGTTAAATTATGGAAGGTATAGTGCTACGTAAAGTTTAAATGAGTGCCATTCCCTTAATATTAGATATTTTTTGACCCGACCTTCGAAAGACACATTGCTAAATTAAGAGCTTTTCAACAAGCCATTGTTCATCACTGAATGTTTTCTGGTTTGGATTGTACTCGAGTTTTTGTCTTTTCATCATGTTTCAAAACGTAAAAGATGCGGCTGAGCTCTACTATACAGCACTATCGTGTTGTATGATATAATGTTAAATTATGGAAGGTATAGTGCTACGTAAAGTTTAAATGAGTGCCATTCCCTTAATATTAGATATTTTTTGACTCGACCTTCGAAAGACACATTGCTAAATTAAGAGCTTTTCAACAAGCCATTGTTCATCACTGAATGTTTTCTGGTTTGGATTGTACTCGAGTTTTTGTCTTTTCATCATGTTTCAAAACGTAAAAGATGCGGCTGAGCTCTACTATACAGCACTATCGTGTTGTATGATATAATGTTAAATTATGGAAGGTATAGTGCTACGTAAAGTTTAAATGAGTGCCATTCCCTTAATATTAGATATTTTTTGACCCGACCTTCGAAAGACACATTGCTAAATTAAGAGCTTTTCAACAAGCCATTGTTCATCACTGAATGTTTTCTGGTTTTGGATTGTACTCGAGTTTTTGTCTTTTCATCATGTTTCAAAACGTAAAAGATGCGGCTGAGCTCTACTATACAGCACTATCGTGTTGTATGATATAATGTTAAATTATGGAAGGTATAGTGCTACGTAAAGTTTAAATGAGTGCCATTCCCTTAATATTAGATATTTTTTGACTCGACCTTCGAAAGACACATTGCTAAATTAAGAGCTTTTCAACAAGCCATTGTTCATCACTGAATGTTTTCTGGTTTGGATTGTACTCGAGTTTTTGTCTTTTCATCATGTTTCAAAACGTAAAAGATGCGGCTGAGCTCTACTATACAGCACTATCGTGTTGTATGATATAATGTTAAATTATGGAAGGTATAGTGCTACGTAAAGTTTAAATGAGTGCCATTCCCTTAATATTAGATATTTTTTGACCCGACCTTCGAAAGACACATTGCTAAATTAAGAGCTTTTCAACAAGCCATTGTTCATCACTGAATGTTTTCTGGTTTGGATTGTACTCGAGTTTTTGTCTTTTCATCATGTTTCAAAACGTAAAAGATGCGGCTGAGCTCTACTATACAGCACTATCGTGTTGTATGATATAATGTTAAATTATGGAAGGTATAGTGCTACGTAAAGTTTAAATGAGTGCCATTCCCTTAATATTAGATATTTTTTGACCCGACCTTCGAAAGACACATTGCTAAATTAAGAGCTTTTCAACAAGCCATTGTTCATCACTGAATGTTTTCTGGTTTTGGATTGTACTCGAGTTTTTGTCTTTTCATCATGTTTCAAAACGTAAAAGATGCGGCTGAGCTCTACTATACAGCACTATCGTGTTGTATGATATAATGTTAAATTATGGAAGGTATAGTGCTACGTAAAGTTTAAATGAGTGCCATTCCCTTAATATTAGATATTTTTTGACTCGACCTTCGAAAGACACATTGCTAAATTAAGAGCTTTTAAACAAGCCATTGTTCATCACTGAATGTTTTCTGGTTTGGATTGTACTCGAGTTTTTGTCTTTTCATCATGTTTCAAAACGTAAAAGATGCGGCTGAGCTCTACTATACAGCACTATCGTGTTGTATGATATAATGTTAAATTATGGAAGGTATAGTGCTACGTAAAGTTTAAATGAGTGCCATTCCCTTAATATTAGATATTTTTTGACTCGACCTTCGAAAGACACATTGCTAAATTAAGAGCTTTTCAACAAGCCATTGTTCATCACTGAATGTTTTCTGGTTTGGATTGTACTCGAGTTTTTGTCTTTTCATCATGTTTCAAAACGTAAAACATGCGGCTGAGCTCTACTATACAGCACTATCGTGTTGTATGATATAATGTTAAATTATGGAAGGTATAGTGCTACGTAAAGTTTAAATGAGTGCCATTCCCCTAATATTAGATATTTTTTGACTCGACCTTCGAAAGACACATTGCTAAATTAAGAGCTTTTCAACAAGCCATTGTTCATCACTGAATGTTTTCTGGTTTGGATTGTACTCGAGTTTTTGTCTTTTCATCATGTTTCAAAACGTAAAAGATGCGGCTGAGCTCTACTATACAGCACTATCGTGTTGTATGATATAATGTTAAATTATGGAAGGTATAGTGCTACGTAAAGTTTAAATGAGTGCCATTCCCTTAATATTAGATATTTTTTGACCCGACCTTCGAAAGACACATTGCTAAATTAAGAGCTTTTCAACAAGCCATTGTTCATCACTGAATGTTTTCTGGTTTGGATTGTACTCGAGTTTTTGTCTTTTCATCATGTTTCAAAACGTAAAAGATGCGGCTGAGCTCTACTATACAGCACTATCGTGTTGTATGATATAATGTTAAATTATGGAAGGTATAGTGCTACGTAAAGTTTAAATGAGTGCCATTCCCTTAATATTAGATATTTTTTGACTCGACCTTCGAAAGACACATTGCTAAATTAAGAGCTTTTAAACAAGCCATTGTTCATCACTGAATGTTTTCTGGTTTGGATTGTACTCGAGTTGTTGTCTTTTCATCATGTTTCAAAACGTAAAAGATACGACTGAGCTCTACTATACAGCACTATCGTGTTGTATGATATTGCCCAAATTAGAAATGCAATTGTCCGGGAAATGTCTTCATTAGAGAATGATAGATTACAACGCAAGATGTAAAAACTCTTATAGAAATAAAGAAAAACACAGCTTCATTCTAAAACACTTGAATATTCATTAATATCTGCGAATTCCATGCACTTATGAAATGGCTATTATGAAATTCATGATAACTTACTTTCTATTTTCTATCAAGTAAGAAATGTAAAAATTCATTCATTAGGTACATTAGCTAAGATTCATTTTCAAGATGGAACATCAAATATCATTATTCCAAGTGCTATAACAGTACATCTGAAAACAGAACTGGTGTCAAACGTCAAACTACCGAGTGTCCCAAAAAGGACTGACTGATTTTAAAATTCAATAACTTGCAAACGGTGACAGATATTAAAAAAATTCTTGCAGGAGGGTTATGCATAAGGTCAAAAGTTTTATTACAGTGATTTTCAATTTTAGTTCGATTTACAAAAAATAGATGGCGCTGTAAGCAATAGTCGCTAAATACAGGCTCGATTTTAGGTCCTTTATCTTGTTCCATGCAGGAAAAGGAGATGGAAATGGATCCGGGCTACGAAGTACCAAAAATCGAGCCTGAATTTAGCGTCTATGGATCGCAGCGCCATCTATTGTTTGTAATTCGAACTAAAATTGAAAATCACTGTAAAAAAACTTTTGACCTTATGCATAACCCTCCTGGAAGAATTTTTTAAATATCTGTCACCGTTTACAAGTTATTGAATTTTAAAATCAGTCAGTCCTTTTTGGGACACCCGGTAGATACACACTAGATGGCGCAACTTGTTTTATGAAGATGGTTTTATAAATATATTTAAATATAAGTTCTAAATATTGAACAAAATATTTTTTTAATTTTATAGTTTTCACTTTTAATTAATTATTTGCATGATTACTGGCTTTAATATGCAACATTATTAGGTATATGTATATATTTTTCAATTTACATCTTTCTTTAACCGCCGAAAAGTTAGCCCCCACCTTCACAGAAAATAAGAAAGCGATATATGCATATCGTTTGATCAGATTTTATCAACAATTTTCATCTTTTGATCAACTTTATTTCATGAGTTATGATTAAAAAGAACCAGCCGGCTAATTTTTAGGATATTTCAAAATGCGCAAAACAAAACAAACAAAAAAAAAAAAAAAAAAAAAAAAAGAAAGAAAATAGCGATCCTTATCAGAAATTGTTAAATCAGATTTGATCAACCGTTTCCAGCATTTGATCAAACTCGGAAGGGACCAAAAAATCGATATTTCGGTTCGCAGACCCCTAAAAGTTAGCCCCTCCTTGACGGAATTTCGGGACAAAAATGGTGCCATCTAACGTGAAATCGTTTGTAGAGATTTTATCAACCATTTTTAGCGGTTGATCAAACCCGTAAGTGCTCCAAAAATGGATATTTCGGTTTGCAGGTCCCTAAAAGTTAGCCTCTCCTTGACAGAATTTCGGAAAAAAATGGTGCCATCTAACGTGAAATCGTTAGTAGAGATTTGATAAACCCTTTTTAGCGTTTGATCAAACCCGGAAATGCACAAAAAATCGATATTTCGGTTTTCAGACTAAAAGTTGACAGATTTTCAGAACAAAAAAGATGCCATCTAAAGTGAAATCGTTTGTAGAGATTTGATCAACCATTTTTAGCGTTTGATCAAACTCAGAAGTGCCCTGAAAATCGATATTTCGGTTTTCAGACCTCTAAAAATTAGCCCCCCCCCCCCCCCTTGACTGATTTTCGGGACAAAAATGGTGTCATCGGACGTGAAATTTTTTGTAGGGATTTATGTGATCACCCATTTTTTGCGTTTGATCAAACCTGGAAGTGCCCAAAATTGATATTTTTAAGAGCAGAATACTAAAAGTTTGCCCTCCTTTGACGGATTTTAGATTGTTTTTAGAGGCAGCTGGTGTGGCAACCGGTTCTGGTTCAGTGGATTTCTTAATTAACTAACGCTATCTTAAAATAAATCAATTGGCACTTACTCAGTGAATCCACGGGATATCATTTTCTCTCTTCCTTTTTATTGGAAGACACATATTTACCGCTATAATATACTATGTTACATTTTATTTACAGTAAAAACGAAACCTTGTTCTTAAAAACATTCTTTCAACACTCACCACCTCGTGCAGAAAGAGCAAGAGAGAGATGAGCCCAGGAGGAAGTAACCCTACGTAAACAATGGAGCCATTGCCATCCCTTTCCCTTTATCGCCCATTTGGCGTCAAAACATATAATTCTCCACACACTCCCCACCTGGACTCATGAGAGTACATAATGATAAATCAACATAAACAAATTCTTATAATAAACATAACCTTAATTCACAACCCAAATGATAAAATAGAAATTTTTCAATCTACAGCTGTTGAAGTATAAAGAATTAAACATAAAATAATAAGTCATTATCAATATAAATAAAAAAAATGACACTCTTATAACATGTAGCTACAAGAACATATCTGGCCAGATATTTTACCTGAATACGATTAACTGAATATATATATACATAATATAAAAAAATTAAATACCATTATTAATTCAATAACCATTTCAATTTGAAATAAGGTACAATTATGCATAAAATGAATAAATAGAATGAATAAATTGAACATTTTTACTAAATAGATAAACAACAAATTGCAAAACACACACACACACACACAAAAAAAAAAAAAAAAAAAAAAAAAAAAAAAAAAAAATCCCAACTATGAATTTATAAAACAAACACATTTTGATATTTAAACACTAATAGAAGAAAAAAAAAATCATATCAAATACTGAAATCATTTATCATTCAGCAATCTAGCTCAAAAGGATACAAAAGTTGTATTGATTTTCGCAGAAGTCCTTTAGCAGTTTTTATTATACAAGCACGGATAAGTTTATCTCTGCCAAGAATGACTTTCTTAACTATTCCTAAGTCCCACAACAGTTTCGATTTAGCAGCACCATCTACTAAAACAACATCTCCAATTTTTAAGTTTTTGTGTCTTTCAGGAGTTTTAAATTGATGAACTGAACTTTGATTCAATAAGTATTGTTCCTTCCACTTAATCCAGAGCTCTCTCAACAACTTACTTTGGTATCGTTTTCTTCTTAACAAAGTTTCTTTAGTAGAAATTTTATTTTCTAATTCGGCAAAATGTAGAGGAAAACTAATGTTTTCTGTTCCTAGCTGAAGGAAATGAGCGGATAAGTGGCTCTGGCTCGCCAAAATCACTTGTTGTATAGGTTAGTGGTCTCATATTTATTATGGCTTCTATTTCTGTCAAGATTGTTGCCAATTCTTCAAATGTAATAAGAGCTCTTCCCAAAATTTTCCTTAGGGTTTCTTTTACACTTTTTACGAGCCTTTCGTAAAACCCTCCCCACCATGGGGCACGCTCGACGATAAATTTCCATGTCATACCTTTATTCGATATAAAATCCTGACGTTCTTGATCTTTAATGATTTTTTCAAATTGTTGTAGTTCTCTATCAGCAGCCTTAAAACTCAATGCATTATCCGAAAAAAATATTTTACAGTTTCCACGTCTTGAAATAAATCGACGAAAACGCAAAATGAAAGATTTTGTAGTCATATCCCTGGCTGCTTCTAAATGTATTGCTCTTGTTCTGGCACAGGTGAACAGTACAATATACGACTTTGACGTCTCTTTAATCCAAGGGCGGATCTGGAGAGTCCTCAAGGGGGGGGGGGGGGGGGCGATTTTGAAAATTTGGAGATTCCAATCTGAAGAGCGGGCCGGGTTAATTTTTTTCACTGCGGGTCATGTTACTTCTACTTTTTGCTGCGGGTCGGGTTTGGGTCCGGTCGACTTCTGTTTTTTGCTGCTGGTCGGGTTAACTTATTATTTTTTGCTGTGGGTCGCGTTTGGGTCCGGTTGACTTCGATTTTTTGCTGCTGGTCGGGTTAACTTATACTTTTTTGCTGTGGGTCGCGTTTGAGTCCGGTTGACTTCTACTTTTTGCTGCGGGTCGGGTTAACATTTACTTTTTTGCTGCGTGTCGGGTTTAGGTCCGGTTGACTTCTACTTTTCTGCTGCGCCTAGCGCGTTGGGTTTGGGGCAGAATGACATACATTATTTCGGGTTTGGATCTGTTTCGGATTGGGTTTTCACTCTTGCGAGAAGGATTCGGGCCAACCCTAATTTTGAAAAGAAAGTCTAAATATTTTTTAAGATGAAAACTACATACAGTAAAAGCTCCATAACTGGCACGCCCAAACAATTATTTAATAATACTTTTTAATCTTCAAGATTATGTAAAAAATACTAATTTGCATAAGACTGTTTGTCTCTCTATATCTAAAATCAGTTGTAATTCACGAAAGAATGCTTTGAAAGTTATTAAAAAAACATATCGGGTGTCTTAAAATGGGCTGACTGATTTTAAAATTCAGTAACTTGCAAATGGTGACAGCAATTTAAAAAAAATCTTGCAGGAGAATATGTAAGATGCCAGGAGATTTTTCATTGCGATTCTTGATTTTACTTTACTGTAGCAAAGATATGTGGCGCTGAAAACATTAGTTGTTAAATTTGGCACATGTTTAGCGTCTATTGCTTGCAGCGCCGTCTGTCGTTGCTATTTTAAACTCAAATTAAGAATCGCAGTAAAAAAAAAAAAAGCTCTTGATCAGGGGTGATTCTCAGTAAAAAAAGGAAAAAAAAATTGACATGTTACAGCAGAGAGGGGGCGGGGGGAATTCCTTCCTGGCACTAATTCTTTTTGTTGCAGGTCGGGTTAGCTGTTTTCGATTCGGGTCCATTTCAGGCTGAGTGTAGATTCCTGAAAGTTGGGTTTGAGTTAACCCGTTTTCTTCAAAATTAGTTCGGTATATTATTTCAGATTAAAAACTATACCTATAATAATAAACATAGGTATGTGTGCTGTTTTCTAAAGCGACCACTGTATTTTTCCACAACTCTTTGGTAAAATTCGCATTTCTTCCCCGACTCTTTTGATGAAATTTGCATGTTTTTGCAGCCTTTTGATAAAATTCGCGTTTTTCCGTAGCCGTTTGATGAAATTCTCATTTCTTCCATTGCCCTTTGACGAAATTTACGTTTTTTCTGCAACCCTTTGACGAAATTAGGGTAATTTTGTAGCCCTTTGATAAAATTCGCGTTTTTTTCCCGCGACACTTTGACAAAATTCTCGTTTTCTTCGCGATCCCTTGACGAAGATCGCATTTTTTCAGCGATCGTTTGACGAAAATCGCGTTTTTTAAGAGATTCTTTTACGAAATTAGCTTTTTCCGCGATTCCTTTAAGAAATTCGCGTTTTCTCCGCGATTTTTTGACGAAATGTGAGTTTTTTCGCGACCCTTTGACGAAATTCGCGTTCCTTTTGCAACCCTTTGATGTAATTCGCATTTCTTTCATAAAACTTGAACTTTTTTCGCGATCCTTTGACGAAATTCGTGTTTTTTTTTTTTTTTTAACAAAATTCACGTTTTTTCCGCGATCTTTTTGAAGAAATTCGCGTTTTCCGTGATCATTTGAAGAATTTCGCGTTTTTTCCGTGGCCCTTTGACCAAATTTACGTTTATCCCGCGATTCTTTGACGAAATTGAAGTTATTTTCTGCGAACGATTGACGAAATAGATTTTTTATGGCTACTATTTGTCAAAATTCGCGGTTATTTTTATATCCGAAATTTCGGATTGGTGAATTTTTTAAATTTTTGGAACCGAATACCTTAACTATCTTGCTGCGTAATATATATATATATGTGTGTGTGTATGTGTGTGTGTATTATGAATATAGGTTCAAAAATTGCGCATTTAGTTTATTACATATTTCAAATCTGCATATATTTTAGAGTTCAAATATGTCCAAAATCTTTGTGAAAGAGTTTCTCTTTTAAATAGAATTAGATCATTAAAAACAAAAAAAAGCTACGGAAATTGCGGGTTGCGTAAATTTTGACGCTTTTACGTTGGCCGTGGAAATCGCGGGATGCGCAGCGAGAGGGCTAAATTTTCGGAAAATTCGGAACAGAATCACCCCTGCTCCTGACATCTTACATAACCCTCCTTCACGTATTTTTTTTTAATAGCTATCACCATTTGCAAGTTATTGAATTGTATTTAAAATCAGTCAGTCCATTTTAGGACACCCGATTTATTGAGTAGCTAAGAGATGATGGTTGAAAGAAGCATTTAAGAAAAAAATAGTGCTGACTTCGATATGTCAGTTAGAGATTTATCCGGGCTGAAATTTCCAGGTCCAACCCACATAAAAAAATTATTGGCCCGTCCCGGTATAAAAACTAAAAAATCGACTCCAGCCCAAGCCTGCATTTTGCAATTAAAATTATTCACAAAGCACATTTACTTACGCTCATATTTTATTTTAGATTATGTTCGAAATTCATGAATACAGAAAACCATTAATAATAATGACTATTTAGGAATTATGTACACAAACACTATATGAAAATCATTACTTAGACAAATACATTCAAATGAAAATCCTGTAAGAAAATCGGTTTAGAATGAAAGAAACGGATGGTAAAAGAAAATCAGAATTTTAAAGCTCTACAAAGAAAAGAAGTAGATTTTTAAAAATGCATCTCTGTAGCTTATCAAATCAAATTAAATTTTTAAAGATTTCGCTGAACAAATGTACAACATAAATATAATTTTTACAAATAACAAATTAGTAAAATGCCAGATCAACTTGGTCTCGGAGAGAAGAGCACGAGTCGCTGTCGGACAAACACTGCTTATCATACGGGCTGATACGGACCGAACGTTTAGCTTTGATTCCGAGCCGAGCCCCGACCTGGAAATTTTTGCAGTGCAGACCTCTAGGAAGAATGAAGTCCAGGCCAGGGCTGCGGAGTCGGAGTCAGGCCCATTTTCGAGCGAAAGAGTCGGAGTCTGAGTCGGTTCTGTTAAAATTCACGGAATCGGAATTGGAGTCGTCCATTTTACAAACAAGGCTGCGTTGTCGGAGTCGGAGTCGGACCCATTTTTGGGCGAAAGAGTCGGAATCGGATCTCTTAAAATTCCCGGAGTCGGAGTCGTCCATTTTTCCCGCAGCCCTGTTCCAGGCCACGCTCGACCAGGAAGAAAAATAAGTCTGGCCCGACTCGAATTTGCAGAAAAACTTAAAATCAGGGCACGGCCCAGCTTTAAAAGAGAGAAGGCCTAGAAGACCTTACCCAGGCCGAGTCTTGTGGTTTTAAAATGGCGCGACCCGGGTCGGGTCGCGCCGGACTCAAACTTCGCCCCAAATAATTTTCCGTGAGGATGCATAATGCCATTTTGCAAACCCTTTATTTGCCCAAGGGGGGGGGGCGATCGCCCCCTCGCACCCCCCTTAGTGTGAGATGAAATCTCACATTTTTTTCCACCTATTCACCGGTCTGCATCTGTGACGGTGTCGCGGCCGTGCTTTTGTTTTTTGTTTCTTTTCTTTTTTCTCCCGTCTCTCTCGCTGACAACCTTAGCGTAGACCTGTAAGTTGGCTTTCCCCCAGTGCTTGCATACGCACGCCATTCATTCATTATTCTTGCCTTCCTTTTTCTCTCCGTGTTTCATCCGAGGCTGTAAGTGTGCGCATGCTCAGTAGAAAACGGGCGCTTGCTATGATTTCAAGCGAGTGACGTTTCGTTTCACGAACAAATTAGATTGCGTTACTTTTGGTTTCGCTTTCTCATTTGTTTTCCGAATACCGGTGGCTTTTGAATTTGATCAATTGTTTTAAACCTCTCGCTTAATTACTTTTACGGGCCCCGTAGCGATGTTTATATACTGTCTCCCTTAATTTTTTTCGGCAGTTAAAGTTCTGACGGGATGTCCGAAACAACGATGTCGATATCTGGTTGTAGTTGTGCCATTTTTTTTATCAACGAAGTTTTTGTTCTTTAGTGTTCATATGTTCAGTTCATATGCGATATTCTCTCGGGAATTTTTTTTAATCTAAGTGCTGGTATTTTCAAGAACAATTTACGGGTGATCAAAATTGAAAAATATTCATCTTCATCTAAAAATATACTTAAATAAAGATTGATTTAATCTCAAGAAAGTGTAGTTCCTGTCTCTTCCTCAACACTGCTTGTTTCAAGTAAGATCTTTTCAATTTTCTCCTTTTAAAATGACCTAAAAGAACTAAGTGTAGGGTTATTGTCTCCATTTCTAAAAGAAGAATTTTTTACAACAAACTATTTCCAAAATACGATCACAACAATTTGTGAATATTCTAATATCCACGTCACAATTCTTGGTGCCGACTTTGGAGAAATTCTTGAAAAATGCACCCTGGAATTATGAGACAGAAGTACTTATTTAATTAAAAAAAAAAAAAAATATTAATAATATGTTATAATGCTGTGATATTTTAATATTTTAGTCTGAAGCTGTTACTTTTTTTGAAGAGTTTATTTCAATATATTATTTTGTTGAACTTATATTTGTATTTGGGGAACAAATTGCTCATTTTTATGTACTTTGAAGAGATTTTTTTTCTGTTCTGAGAAGTAAATGGTAGGAAATATCTCCTTTTATTTTTGCAGAGCATGATTTTTCTTTCGATTGTATGAAGTGATAGAAGATATTTTTGTTCTTAGTATGCAAATATTTTTACAATGACCTATAATTTTAGATTGTTTGAAGGGGCATATGGCAAATATTAAGGCACAATTTATTAGAACTATTGATGTATTTATATATTGTTGAGATTAGTGATTTATTTTGTTTGTTTGAATTATTGCATTATTTTTGAATTTTGTTGTATTTATTCATCATGACGTCTAAAATTAAACCTCTAAGAATAATAGTGACACCTTTTTCGGGTGATCCCGAACTTTTAGATTTTTTTGCTGAGCAAGTTAAAGCGACCATTTCTTATTCTAACTGGAGTAATGAACAGGCACTTATTTTTCTCAAATCTAAACTCTCTGATCAGGCATTAAAATTTTATGTTTCCTCTAATGCATGTAAAAAGGCAACTTCTCCTGAAGACTTGTTTGATATTTTTAGAAAACATTTTAAGACTGAGTCAGCTACCTCCATTGCTCTTAAATACAATAGTATAAAGTTTCTACCTTCAGAATCTATCCGGAATTTTGCTACAAGGTTAGATGATGTTGTTCGTAAACATTTTCCCCAGTTGCCTGATCCCTCCATTGAACAGATTCTAATATCAAAATTCACTGATCTCATCCCTAATAATTTAAAAGTTCACATTCTTACACAACACATAGACTCGTTTGACAAAATGATTGAAGCTGCTGCTTCATATCAAGAGATTCTTGATTCTGTTCAAGCACCTATAATTTCTAATTCGGTCCCACCTTCATACAGTATGTTACATAACTTACATGAACAACCTGAGGATTCTCTGTCTCATAATAGTCATTCTGCGGACTCATCGGAGGTGTGTAACAAACCTCACTCCGCTACTTCACGTGATAACTCATCTTGCAATACAGAGTCCAGGCACAATTCTTCCAGAAACATAAGACTTAGTCATCATTTCAAACATTCGTATAAACGAATTATTTGCCAGTGGTGCACAAGACCTGGACATTCAGCAAACAGATGTTTCAAATTGAAAGCAAATTTAGCTTCCAAATCAAAACAAGCATCTTTTAAAAAACGGCATCACAACTCCTCAGATGATAAACCACATTCATCCGACTCTCGACATTCTTCCTCTAAAGTTTCGACCTCCCGTCAGAACTACTCAAATAAAAATCCTCATAGGTACTGACACGATTTGGGGAGAAGTGGGTGTGGAGCTGCTTCACCCCTGTGTCATTTTTCTCCACAGTATAACTCTCAAGCTGTCTCTTTCAATAATGTAAATTCTGTTAAAGACCTTGCTGTTCCCGTTTTTCAATGTGAAAGAACATTCTATAATTCAAACATAACTCCTGAATGTTTTCAAGAGTTATCTCCAGACATAAATACTCAACTTCCGTCCTTTAATGGTTTTTCTGCCTTAAGTCGTGACTTTACGCCTTTTCAAGTCCAGAATGATATTATTGTACCGCGGTCTCCATTGACTAAAATTAACTATCCGATTTCATCACAGAGACTTGTGAAATCAGTTGCTAGTCAAACAAATAAAGAAATTCCACTTTTTGCAAACTCTGCTATACAAACAACCTCATCTGAAAATGACATAATCTTTGTTGAGTCCATCGAATTTCTTCTCCATGCGGAAGTTGATCAACCTACCTTTCCAATTATTCAATTAACTATTAACAAGAATCCTGCAAATTTTCTTCTCGATTCAGGTGCAAGCATTTCTCTATTATCAAAATATTATTTTCAACGTATAAAACAGCATGTACATTATAGCAGAATTGCTTCAAATGTAAAAATTACCACGGTAAATTCTGCTGTTATTTGTTCTGGTTGTATAAACTTGTCATTTAAGATAGGGAAATTTTTCTACAAACATTCTTTTTTTCTCATTGATATTCCTGAAGATTCTAAGTTTGTTGGTATCCTTGGCTTTGATTTTTTGAAATCTCATAGAGTTGTTATTGATCTACATAATAGCCAAATTAAGATAAATAATAACCTACTTGACATCTTAGATTCTGTTTCTGCTCAAGAGGTTGATCAAACACAGGATTTACAAGTCAACACTTTAACTCAAAAGAGGTCTCTACCTGAATCTTCCAATAAAAATGTATCAGTGTCTGTTAATTCTAATAATAAAGTACATAGTTCTCTTCCTTCAAATAATTCTTGTTATTCAAGAAAGAAAGTCGTCATTCCACCTGACAGTACTGTATATGTACCTGCGGTGTCTTCCTTTCATTCTTGTGATCAATTTTTGTTTGAACCAAAGGAGTATGAATTACCAACTTGTGCATATCAATCCATAATTTTTGCAGAACTTAGCTCGAAATCTAAAAATGCTAAAAACCTCAGTAGTTACTTTTATATTCCTATCACTAATAATGCTGAAGAACCCATTCACATTAATAAAGATTCAGTTTTGGGAACAATTCACGAGATAGATGAAATTCAAGAAGATTTTGATACTCAAAATATTAGTTCTCCCCATGAAATTAATTTAATTCAAGCTTCTACTGACATATTTTAAAGTTAAGAAAATCAGAGTTTAAACTTAGTAATTTTAGCCTAAATCATCTACTTCCATATCAGAAAACAGAATTACAAAATTTATTAACTAAATATGATACAGTGTTTTCTTCTTCCTTGAAATCTTTGGGTCAAACGGACAGAGTTATACCTCATATCCAGTTTATCTCAGATGTTCCTGTTAAGACCCTGCCCTTCCCTGTGCCACAATCTATCCAAGAAGAGGCAAAACAGCAATTGGACACGTTAGTTGATGCAGGAATTATTGAAAGAAGTATTTCCGAATGGGCATGTCCAATGCTTATGGTTAAAAAGAAAGCATCCTCTCCAAATGAAAAACCAAAATTTCGAATGGCACTTGATCTAAGATTAATTAATACCATGATTCGTAGTTCTTCTTATCCATTACCTAGAATTGATACTATTATTAACAATATTTCTAAATTTAAATACTTCACCACATTAGATTTTCCATCTGCATATCATCAGATAAATCTCCCAGAAGAATTTCGCAAGAAACTCTCTTTTACTACCGAATGGGGTACTTATAGTTTTTCTCGTTTAATGTTTGGACTCAGATCCGCAGCCTCTTCATTTCAAATGTTAATTGATGCAATAATCGAAGAAAGTAAATTACAAGGTGTTTATGCATATCAGGATGACATTATTGTTGCTGGTGATTCATTTCAAGAAATGATTCACAAATTAGATGTTTTGTTTTCAATTTTACAGAAACATAACCTTACCTTGTCTCCTGCTAAATGCAAATTTCATCAAACAGCCATAGATTACCTTGGTTTTCATTTGCAGAATCATACTATCCAACCAGTGTCTTCTAATATAACCAAAATTACATCTTTTCCAGCTCCAAAAACTAAGAAACACTTAAAAAGATTTATTGGTCTATGTGGTTTTTATCGCAGACTTATTCCCAAATATTCTAAACTTATGGATCCACTAATTAAACTTACCTCTCCAAAGGTTCCTTTTACATGGACGCCAGATCATAATAAAATTTTTACAGAAGTTCAAAACATTTTTTTCTCAAAACCTTTTCTCTCCTTGCCTGATTGGTCCAAACCATTTTACCTCAATACAGATGCAAGTGGTATAGCTATTTCCGGTGTCCTTCTACAAAAGCGAAATGGTCATCTACTACCTGTGAGTTATTTTAGTAAATCTTTATCTCCTTCAGAAAGAAAATATCCTGCTCTGAAGCTAGAATTGATGGCAATTGTGAAATCAATTAATGCATTTAAATTTTTTCTGTATAATAGACATTTTACGATTTTAAGTGACAGCAAACCTATTGAACATTATAAGTCTACTAGTTCACCAGTTGATCTGACTACGAGATGGTTGGTTGACCTTTACAATTATGATTTCACCTTTCAATATCTTAAAGGCGAGAGTAATGTGTTAGCAGATTATTTCTCTCGTGAAGATTTTACAAATAATTCTCAAGATCTTAACACTAACCCTGCTTTAATAAGAGATAAAATATTCTTCCAGTCACTACAAAGTCACCAACTATTGAGTTGCATCACATAGATGATCAAAACCAACAATCTCAAGACCCAAAAATGGAAATTTCTGAGTCCACATTCCTCTGTGAACAGCGTAAGGATCCTAAAATAATGAAAATAATTGACTCCATAACTTCAGATAAACCTAATCCTAAGTTCAAAAATTATTTTATTCATCCTGATACAGGTTTACTTATGATAAAACGTAAATTCTTACAACCTGAAAATTCACCACATATTAAAATTATTGTGCCTCATATTTTAAAGTCAAAAGTCTTGCATATTTGCCATATGCCTCACTTCGGTATTGGAAATACTTATAGAAGACTACTCAAAAAATTTTACTGGTCAGGAATTTATAAAGATACAAAAAATTTTGTTCTGTCCTGTGAGTTATGCGTTAGACATAAACCACGAAGAATACCTGCAGCACCATTACAAGAGATGTTTATCCCTTCTAAACCTGGTGAGCTCGTCTCAATGGATTTCCTAGGCCCTTTTTCGAATAAATTTTATGTGCTGACATTCCTGGATCATTTCTCAAAACATATAGAGTTATACCCGATCAAGATTGCTACTACTCAGTCTGTTGTTAAATCCCTGACCAACTACATCACCACCTATGGTCGTCCGGCTTCTTTAATGTCTGATCTGGGCCCTCAATTTAATTCACAAGTATTTGATAATTTTACGGAGAGCCTCAAGATCAGTATTGTTCATTCATCCTCTGGGCATCCTCAAACGCAAGGATCATCAGAGAGAATAAATACCAGCATTAAGTCATCAATTGCTACATTAGCTCAGGAGGGATATAATTTTCAACAGTCCCTAATGATACATAAAAGCCTATATAACGGCACAATACATTCTTCAACTGGATACTCACCATCTTTTCTGCATTTTGGCAGATCTATATCCAATATTTTTGATCTTTTCGATTATCCTGATCTGGAAGCGTTATCATATCCATACGATTACTATCAGCATATGTCAACAATGAAACATGTGTACCAGAAAGTTTATGGAAACATGAAAGAGGCTCAACAGTTACGTAATCAACGTCAACATAAACGTGCTCATCTACGAAAGTTCCAGTGTGGTGATATTGTTTACATTAGAACTAATGATGCATTTAAGCCAAGAAACATTGGTCCTTATGTTGTGATAAATGTAATTTCAGATGTGCTTCTTTCTGTTAGGGTTTTAGAAGATGAACTGGACAAGCCTTTCACAATAAATATTAATAGAGTAATACCTGTACAGAAACGCCAACAACACTTAGTGTTGCAAAGTCCTCATCAGATTACACCTCTACCCCACAGCTATAATTTACGAAAAAGACATTAATATTTGCATTTAAATATGTATTTTCATAAATATTAATAGTTAATTTTTTTGTATTTATTTTTAGGTTTATGAGTAGTTGCACCTGACAATGTGATGATGTTAAGACAATAGTTTGTTCACCTAGTATTCTAAGTTCTAGTAAATTTCATTTAATTTTAGCAAAAACATGATGGTAATATCTGTTCTAGGTTATCTGTCTATTCCTTTTTATTTTTTTGGTACCATGTTTCTCATTTATAAATTGACATGATCAAGCTTATTACATAGAAATGTATAATGATTTTGATAGTATATTTTTAATTTTTTTTCTTTTTTGGAGATCTCCACTTTTTTTTATTTTTATACAGCAATATATATATATATATATGTACCATACCTAGGTTGATGAATTTTGAGTAATTATGTTAAATATTTTTGTTGAAGAGTAATATATTGATGTTGACTTTTTTATATTTTAGAGATTATACGTGTTGTTTACTGTTGTTGATATTATTTTGATATACATTTTATCTAATATGTTAATGGTAGTGAGTAGCTATATAAATATCTTCAATGAGTAAACAAATTATATTAGTACTCTTGATTTATGAGATACTTTGATTGATGAAAACTTGAATAGCTGAAGATGTAAGTTATTCTATGATACTCTTGGTCGACCAATTTTACTTATTATAGTTGCAACTGTTATTTTATATTATTCGAATAATACATGTTTCATGATATCTCTTGACAGCAAAGTTGTTTGCTTTTTTTGGTGAAATATTAATGTTTAATATTTTTTTTGATATGAGATCTTTTTAAAGATATACTACGTGCACAATTATTTTTATGGCATGCCACATGTAAATAATTGGAATACTCATTCTAAATGTACATATTTATATTGTATATACTACATTGATGTAACATTTATGTATTCCTTTTCCTTCTCTTTTTCCTTTTTGATCACCACGTTTTATTTGTAGGGCTTGTTAATTGGCTTTCAAAATTTTGATTTTCCCATCCTGATGCAAAAGGTCACCTTTTTACATCTGTCTGGCACATCAAAATTTTATTCGACGTTGGGGGGTATTGTGAGATGAAATCTCACATTTTTTTCCACCTATTCACCGGTCTGCATCTGTGACGGTGTCGCGGCCGTGCTTTTGTTTTTTTGTTTCTTTTCTTTTTTCTCCCGTCTCTCTCGCTGACAACCTTAGCGTAGACCTGTAAGTTGGCTTTCCCCCAGTGCTTGCATACGCACGCCATTCATTCATTATTCTTCCCTTCCTTTTTCTCTCCGTGTTTCATCCGAGGCTGTAAGTGTGCGCATGCTCAGTAGAAAACGGGCGCTTGCTATGATTTCAAACGAGTGACGTTTCGTTTCACGAACAAATTAGATTGCGTTACTTTTGGTTTCGCTTTCTCATTTGTTTTCCGAATACCGGTGGCTTTTGAATTTGATCAATTGTTTTAAACCTCTCGCTTAATTACTTTTACGGGCCCCGTAGCGATGTTTATATACTGTCTCCCTTAATTTTTTTCGGCAGTTAAAGTTCTGACGGGATGTCCGAAACAACGATGTCGATATCTGGTTGTAGTTGTGCCATTTTTTTTATCAACGAAGTTTTTGTTCTTTAGTGTTCATATGTTCAGTTCATATGCGATATTCTCTCGGGAATTTTTTTTAATCTAAGTGCTGGTATTTTCAAGAACAATTTACGGGTGATCAAAATTGAAAAATATTCATCTTCATCTAAAAATATACTTAAATAAAGATTGATTTAATCTCAAGAAAGTGTAGTTCCTGTCTCTTCCTCAACACTGCTTGTTTCAAGTAAGATCTTTTCAATTTTCTCCTTTTAAAATGATCTAAAAGAACTAAGTGTAGGGTTATTGTCTCCATTTCTAAAAGAAGAATTTTTTACAACAAACTATTTCCAAAATACGATCACAACAATTTGTGAATATTCTAATATCCACGTCACACTTAGATCCGCCATTGCTTTAATCTCTGATTTTATGATTATCGGGGCTTCAAAATCCAATCCTATAACGATAAACGCAGGAGATTCTGACATTCTTTCCTTCGGAAGTTCGCCAATTAGTTGGTCAGCTGCTTTTGTATTGCATTTTTTACAAATTAAACATTTTCTGACAATTTTCCTAATTAATTGTCTTCCTTGTGGAATCCAAAATTTTTTTCGGATTTGTGCAAATGTCAAAGAAACTCCACTATGTAACAATTTTCTGTGTTCTTGCATAATCAGCAACTCTGTAAATTTTTCATTCTTTGGCAGTATGACTGGATTGGTTTCATTTGAACTAAATGAGCCTTCATTAAGTCTGCTTCTGATTCGTAAAATTTTATTTTTATCCAAATATGGACATAGGGAATAAATTCTTGACTTCTTCGTAATAGGATTTCCTCCTTCTAATAACTCAATTTCTTCCTTATAATTTTTCATTTGTACTTCTTTAATTAATAATTCTTCAGCTTCTGCCAATTCTTCAGCAGATAATACACCTTTACGTTTAATTGGACTTCTTAGATTGAAACATCTTTTAATTCTTTCCACTGTTCTAACTGCTTTCAAGAAAGAACTAAAACGCTCAATCTCTATAAGTGGTTTCTGTTGTTCTGATGAACAAAGATTTTGGGAAATTACTTTTCCTTTAGCTTCTAGTTGCTTCATATCTTCATCTACTTCTCTGTCTTCCTTGGGCCATAAATTTGAATCTTTAATTAACCATTGAGGCCCTGACAACCATAGATCATCGCTGTTGAGGTCGAGAAGTGAGAGTCCTCTTGTAAGTCGATCAGCAGGATTTGAGCTACCGGGACAATGTCGCCAGTTCATCGGATTTGTCAAAGTTTGTATTTCCGATACTCTGTTGCTGACGAATGGCTTCCAAGTACTAGATGAACTCTTGATCCAGTGAAGTACGATGCTCGAGTCAGTCCAATAGTGCACTTTATTTTCACTTATCTTGAGAATGGACATTACCTGTTTTCCAAGTCTAGCTCCAATCATAGCACCCATTAACTCCAAACGTGGTAAAGTTAACCTTTTTATGGGAGCTAATCTGCTTTTTGATGTAACAAAACTTGTCTTTATGCTATTATTGTTGTTATATCTATGATAAATAACACTTCCGTAGGCTTTAATACTTGCTTCACTAAAACAGTGAACTTCTACATTATCAAAACCTTCTATGTCCTGAAAATAATACCTTGGGATTTTTATTTTACTAAGATATGGAATCTGTGAGCACCAATTATCCCATTTTATCTCTAAATGTTCTGGCAATTTTTGGTCCCAATCGACACCGTGTTCCCATGATGATTGAAAAATCATTTTTATTAAAATTGTCAATGGAGATAAAAACCCAATGTGGTCAAAAATTCTTCCAGCCGCCCGAATTACAGTTCTTTTGGACTTTTCCTGACAATGAACAAATTCTAAAAGACTCTGATTATCAAATCTAAAAATGTCTTCTTCCGTGTCCCATATTAACCCTAAGATTTTAAATGGAATTGCACCAGCTGATGTGTCAGGGCAAACGTTCATATCTAATGATTTTAAATGTTCCTTTAAAATAGTAGAATTACTTTGCCACTTCCGCAAGGACATATTTGCTTGTTGAAAAATATCTAACGATTCCTTTGAAATTTTTAAAGCTTCATTAACAGTATCTGCTCCTAACAAAAGGTCATCAACATACATGGAAGATTTAATTTTGGAGCAAGTATCCGGATACAAAGTTGCATACTTTTTCACATGATGTTTAATTACAGCTCCTAACAGGAATGGACTCGAAGTTACGCCAAATAATACGCGGCACATTTTCATAATTATAAAATTCAATGGAGAATTTTTATCTTGAGGGAGTTCTTCGATCCACAAAAATCGTGTCATATCTCTGTCAGTTTCAGCAAGGCTTATCTGCAAGAATGCCTTTTCAATGTCTGCCACTACAGCAATCTTATTGCTTCGGAATTGTAAAATTAAATCAAATAAATCAGAGTTCAAATTCGGACCTGGAAAGAGTATATCATTTAGGGAAGGTTCAGTAGGAGCGTGAGATGATGGATCGAAAACGATGCGCAGTTTGGTTGTTTGTTTGTCCGTTCTAATCACAGAGTGGTGGGGTAAATAGTATGTCAAATTACCATTGGTCGAATTTATTTCCTGGGGTTCAACAATTTCTACTATTCCCAAAGCCTTATATTCATTAATGATATCTTTATATTCTTTAAACAATGCAGGATTATTCCCAAATCGTTTAATTAAACTTTCAAATCGCTTTTTGGCAAGTTCATAATCATTAGGAAGATCAAGATTATAATGCCTTATAGGTAGTTTAACTTCATATCTGTTGTTCTTAAATTGAATCGAATTTTCAAATTTTTCTAGTATTTGTTTATCACACAAATCTTTGTTCGTATTATCTTCTTGAATCTCCAACCCTTCTATAGTCCAGAATTTTTCAAGTTGAACTGAAATTTTATCATCTTTGTTATTATCCAAATAGATATGTACATAGCGCTAACTAAATTATTTCTATTAACTTCTTCTGAAAATTTGCCGTGAAGTGTCCAACCTAATTTAGTTTCATTCAGAACAAGAGTTGGTGAGATACGTTTATATTTTCCGGTCATAATTGACCAATAGTAATTGCTACCAATCAATAAATCTATTTCATTAATACCATCATCTAATTCATTAGAAACGTCTGATAACTCTACCCATATTTTTAAAATTTTTATATAACTCTGAACTTGGCGCTCGTATTATACCGGAACAGATTCTCTCCGTTCCTAATGCTTCCAGGCATATTATATTGTCCGAATTATTGTCTTTTAGGAAAATCTTTACTCTATTATGATTATCAACAATAGGTTTTGTTCCAGCAAAGGTGTGAATTTTTAATGATTCCTGCCCTGTTACCTCTACATTTAAACGATTAGATAAATTCTTTCCGATAAATGTTCGCTGCGAGGCGCTATCTAATAATATTTGAACATTAATATTTTATTTCTTGCCAATGGTAATTCCTTTCAACGGTTGAAAATAAACATATTCATCTGGATTACAACAAAGTGACGAAACTGTTATTTTTTCAAACTGCTTATTTTCCGTCCCCCCACCCCCCCGTTTCACGCTCAGTGGAAAGAAGGTCAATTTTATTTTCATTCGATGATCTTTCTTTCTTTCTTTTTTTTTTTTTTTTTTTTTTTTGTTACAAAGAGAATTTTGATGCGTTTTCGAAAAAAATTGCGCACTGAATCTTAGTATTTCTGCAATTCTGTTTCCGGTGGAACCGTTTATAGCATCTGAAACATTTATCTTGTTTTAATAAAGATTCTTTTCTTTGTTCCAAATTTAAATGACACAAATTTGCTTCGTATTTTTGAGAGCAAATGGGGCAAAGGTTTTCAGTAATTGTACTTAATGTGAATGCTGAAGGATTTTTTATTTTTCCTTGGTGAAAGTGTTTGGGATAATTTTGTTTAAATTTATTTTCATGGGATTTAGTATTTTAAAAACTGATAGAAGTAACATTAATAGCTTTTTCTCGCGTTTCTGTTTCACGTTTCAGAAACAACAATAAATCATTTACACAAATATCCTTTTTATCGCACTGTTCTCTGTGAAATTGTAATAAAAGATCATTCGGTATGCATTTATAAATAATAGGTAATAATAAGCAACCATATAGGTCTGACTTCATATCAAGTGATTCTAGACTCCGTATTTCTACTGCAATCTGATCGTGTAGTTTTCTCAAAGAATATATGTCATTTGATCTTCGTACTGCTTCTAAGTTTAAAAATTTGCTAGTGTGTGCGGAAATCAAAACATCTCTTTTTCCAAAACGATCCTTTAATATATTTATTGCCGTTACATAATTTTCACTTGTTAATGGAAGCCCATTAATAGCGGCAGCTGCTAAATCAGAAATTAAAGATTTTAAATAAGGGAAATTTTCAATCTGCTGAAGAGCTTCATTTTCGTGAATAGAGACTTTAAACTGAGGCCAAAATTCTTGAAATTCGCAAATGTCGCCTGTAAATTTATTTAAAGAAATTCGCGGCAATTTCGTGTTCGACTTTAATTGACTGTCTGATATGGAGGGCGTAGTTGCTTTTGGTTCGCTCGCGATAGTTGAATTTATCTTTAAATTTTTTAAATATCTACTGGCTCTTGATTTGCAAGTCACAATAGCTTCCTTAAATTCTATCGAAGTTTCTATTTCTGTTTCTAAATTATCGGTTTCAATTTCCGATTCAATGGACTAATTTAATTTTTCTAATGATAATTTATGTTCAAGTAATGCCGCTAACGAATCCTCAACTATTTCCGGTTTGGAATCACCTTCTTTTTTAATTTCACTATCAATTTTTTAAATCAATTTCATTACTGTGGTTCTAATTGACCCGCATTTTGCTATGGTTCGTTTTAAAACTTCACTTTGATCCATCTTTATATTCACTCATTCAAAGAATTGTGTCTTCCAATATATCTTAAATTTTAAGAGAAATTTTAAATAATTTACCCGTTTAATGAAATGCCAGTAGCGTAGTTATCAATTTATATTCTCGGCCTTTGCACCAGTGTGACAACCGGTTCTGGTTCAGTGGATTTCTTAATTAACTAACGCTATCTTAAAATAAATCAATTGGCACTTATTCAGTGAATCCACGGGATATCATTTTCTCTCTTCCTTTTTATTGGAAGACACATATTTACAGCTATAATACACTGTTACATTTTATTTACAGTAAAAACGAAACCGTGTTCTTAAAAACATTCTTTCAACACTCACCACCTCGTACAGAAAGAGCAAGAGAGAGATGAGCCCAGGAGGAAGTAACCCTACGTAAACAGTAGAGCCATTGCTATCCCTTTATCGCCCATTTGGCGTCAAAACATATAATTCTCCACAGCTGGGTCTAGAGGGGCTGGCAAGCGTAGCTCATAAGGGTCAGAGCCTTCTAGTGTAAAATTTGAGAGCAGATTGTTTCATAATACTACAATTTTTCCGAAACTTGCTTATTAAGCTATTTTTATAAAGCTTTTTTTTAATTAAAAAAAAGAGCTGTCAATCAAGGGATTTATTAACATGTGTAACATGTTATTGCTATCGTTGTTTTCTATTTTGAAATTCATATACAAATTTTATGCATAATTTGACTTTTTAATTATTTGCCGATTTCGCTCCCGTGAATCCTGCGCCTATGTCCAGGACATTTCATATTTGATTTAACAAGTGTTGCGATAGTTTCTTTTGAAGCATGCATGCATGCATTGAAAAAAATCAGGCGGTTTATCTTTCAAATCAGAATGGTTTCTTTCAAAATAATGACTCAGTTTATCATGAAACGTGGAGTTATTGGATAACAATTGAAGAGCTGAGTGGAGGAATATGTTATGCAACATTTCTTAAAATTTATTTTATCTTTTGGACGAAGGTGTTATCAGGTATTCTATCACATGGTAAAGCTAAAATACCAAAGTTCTATTTAGCCTTGAAGATTTAAGACATTATTCATTAATATTTAATATTTCAATATTTAATAATGCAAATAATATTAATATTTTTAATACAGTGAATTCTCGATAAGTCGAAGTCTGATAAGTCGAGTATTCGTTTAAGTCGAAGTTTACACGAAGTCCCGACCCTTTTATTGCAAATCAATGTTAAGCTTTCTCGTTTTGTCGAAGTCTACATCTTTTAAGTCGAATTTGTTTTTCAGAAAGACAAATAAAAGTAATTGGACTAATTTCCTAATTTTTCAGCCACAGCTCAAAAATGCTAACACTTTCTGTTAGATAAAACTTTTCTGAACTCCTTCGCGGCCTTTGAAGGATGCTATTTTTACTTCCCACCCTACATCGTGAGAAGAGTCTGCGAGTTTGCAATTATTGGTGGCAATTGTTCCCCCTCCCCCATTCATTTCTCCTTTGCGTATTCCTTTTTCTCAACTCTCAGGTGGCTTACTGTAACCTAATTTGCCAAATTTCTTACGCCTTTGTGAAAGAATTTTTTTTTTTAATCTTTCGATTCCATTATTGAAATTTCATTTGGGTTCTTTGTTTTAATGTTGAGTCTTGTCATTTTAGTGTTGATTGCTTTCACATCGTCATACATTTTTAGTCGGGTTTTTTAAAATGTCGCAGCAGAAATTAGAAATTCTTACTTTAGAACAAAAAGTAAATTTGATAAAAGATATTGAAAACAATCCTAATTTAATGAAAAAGATCTAGCCCTGAAATATGGTATACCTCGTAACACTCTATCTACCATACTCAAAGATAAAGAACGCATTTTTCAAAAGACGTAAGTCAAGTGTCAACCCAAAGTGCAAAAGGATGAATACGTGTGCCTTCCAAGATATCGAAACAGACCTCGTAAAGTGGTTTACATCTTGCAGACACAGAAGAGTGTAATTCCTTTAACCCCTTCGCGACGGGAGCCTTTTACGAAATGTTTATTACTTTGCTAGCGGTTTTAAAAAACAGAAGTTTGGGCCTATTCCAATCGGGAAAATGCTCGGATTAAATAAGGCAAATTTTACAGTAAAATTTTACTGGTGAGGATAAATGAGGATTCTTAGGCCTATTTCCGGCCCGTATACGTGTCGCTCGTCCCCAAGGGGTTAAGTGGTACGATGTTACGTGAGAATGCTTTGGATTTCACAAAATTATTGAATGTGGAAGGATTTCCTGCAAGCACGGGATGACTGGAAAAATTTAAAGCCAGACATAAAATTGTGTTTCGAACATTAGAACTGAAGCAAAAGATGTCTGATACGCTGTGTGATGAATGAAAGACAGTTTAATTATTCAAACTTCTTGCAGGCTATAGCGCGGACGACGTTTACAATATGTATGAAATGGGAGATTTTTGCAAATGTTTTATTAAAAAGACAATGATGTTTAAGGGGTAATCATGTTCCGGTAGAAAGTTAAGTAAAGAACGCTTAAATGTACTTGTCGGAGCAAATGCTTGTGGAACAAAAAAAATACAGTTACTGGTCATCGCTAAATACAATAAGCCTCGCTGTTTCAAACATAAAAAGTCATTTTCGGTAGAGTAAAGATCCAATAACAAGGTTTGAATGACACTGATATTGCTCGAGGAGTACATCAGAAATTTAGGTGTAGTGTTTCATGCAAAAAAGCGTAAAATGTTGATCTCCGTTGATCCGTGTACAGCCCACGATCAACTTTTGAACTTGAAATCTATCAAGTTAGAATACTCCCTTCTAACACAACTTCTAAACTACAGCCAGCAGACCAGGGAATAATTAAATGTTTAAAACATTCCTACAGAAAAGGGTGGAAGGCAATCGAAGATGACGAAAATGGTATAAATCAAAAGTGTGATGTGTTGAAGCAATTAGACTGATTTCAAGTCCCTGGAACATCGACGTGAAACAAATCACTATCAAAAATTGCTTCAGTAGATGTCGCTTCTTTGCAAGCGATGCACACTCATGTGTTGTGAATGAAAATCTACACGATCAAGTTATTTCTGAAGATGACGATAATGAGTTTTTGAATATTGACGAAAATGTCGCAGTTTGCGGAGAAATTAGTGCTTCAGATATAGTTGAAGCAAAGAAAAAGGTGGAGAACGATTCTGAGTTTGAGGATGATGAGGAAGTAAATTGTGTTTCACCTCCAAACAATCAAGAAGCACATGCGGCAACGACGACACTACTGCAATATCTCGGAAGTAGACACGGTGTGGACTATTCTCTTTTCCTTTGTTTACATACTTTCTGACATGTGAAAGACAAAAAAGTTTTTTCAAACAGTCATAATTAACAAGTTTTTTCGGAAAACTTGAGTTTGCAAGTACCTTATATGTAGCATTAAATTATATATCTCTTTAGCGCTCGTTTTACAGATTCCGTAATTACAGTATAATTGCAATTCCTATGTATATGATTGAATTACTTTTCATATATTTTCTGTATGTATTTAAGGATTTTTGATAAGTCGAATTTACGATAACTCGAATATTTTTGCCGGTCCCTTCGAATTCGACTTATCGAGAATTCACTGTATTTAAAAATTAAATATGAATAAGTTTTTTTGATAGAGTTTAGTACCACACATGTTAATATTTTAAACACATGGTATCAAACAGAAAATAAATCATTAAAATTGACAACAAAAACTTTCACATCAAATTTCTTCAAATGTAATTTTTGTTACTTAACATGTTCTTCCACTTAGCTCTTCAATTAACCCCAAGCCACACTATGAAGAATTCGAATAACCACTTTTTCCTTCAAGATACAATTTTTCGCTTTCTTATATTAAATCTACCGCTTGTTTCTCTATTTACCGCATTTATTTTATTAGAAACCGTAAAAATAGAATGTTAGAGGAAATTAATGTTTGAACAGGATATTTTTTTAATAAAATAATATTTAGTTTATTAAAAAAGATCAAATAGTTGACGATAATTATCAATGTATAAGCATATTTGAAAAAAAGAAAAAAAAATCTGTTAATATTCTTTGGGGAAAAAATTCTCTAAAAAGTGTTGGTTTTATTGAAACTTTATTTTCCTAAAGCGCGACGGAGTTCTCTGGAAAGTTTACGCGGAACCTCTAAGGCTCCGCGGAGCAGAGTTTGGGAACCTCTGTTTAAACAATATTTGCTGTTAGTATCGTCCACTTTTCACTTTTCTCTTGCACTCTGAATAAAATTCACGATTTTCTTCTGATACCGATCTTTTTAACGCTTTCCAACAAAGTTGAAAAGTGTTTATGCATTCGGTTTGTCTGGCCGTTTGTCCACGCCTTAACTCCCGTAAATATACTGGGATTTTTATGCAATTGATAAATATTATTTAGGGTCACGAAAGCATGTTTGGTATTGTACATGAAGTATGTAGGATTAATAGTTCATTTACAGGGGCACTCAAAAGTATTCCATTACATTATGGTATACGGGGGAAAATCGTTTTTACAGTGTATTTTAATGACATTATGCTATTTCGAATGTATTGAAACTAATCTAAATCACGGAATTCAATTACGATCACGTTAGAACAGGCATTCATAGCATTTTTTTATTAATTTACAGGGACACACAAAACAAAAATCGGTCACAGTACTGTCTTTGAGTAAAATTGCTTGAGTGTACGGCTTAAAAATCGGTATGCGCTTTTAAATTTAATTAATTTTTTGCATGTTACTCGTTTCATATAAATTCTATACCTCATATACAGGGCTGCACAAAAGTATTTACGTATCATTCTTCTTATTAGAGGAAATTGCTGAAGGGGAAATTTCAACTGAATTATATGTATATCTTAAGTGAACTTAAATTTTGGCATACATGTAGTTAATAAATATAAATCTATATACCTTATACAGGACTTCTGAAAAAAAATTCGGATAATTTACCGATTGTAGATGCGAACAGCTGAAATTGGGTTTTGAAATGTGTTATGCGTTTCCATATGGTTGAATTAGACGTAATATTTTAATTTTTTTAACGGTGCAGTACTGTTTACATTATTTTGAATATTTTGGAAAGTGTATCATAATCTATGTTTGACGCATGATTTTTTCTGTCTTGTTTCCCTTTGCTCTCATTTCTTGATACAATTCAGAAGTTTTCATAACTGACTTTGGCAATTATGTTTAATGACTACTGACGTTTAAGATCCGTGCCATGTACAATTCGGATTTCAGAAAGTAAGATGTGTTGCCAAAATGATCTCAGCAGATATGAAAACAAACCTAATGAATTTTTATTTTTGTTTATACAGGGTGCAAAGGAAAGTCCCTTTAACCTGAAAATACTTGCGAACGGAGAGAGCTGCAGGTATGCATGTGAGGTAACGGTATAGTAAAGTGACTACGCCTGATTTAATGCAAACGACAGCAGCGCCCCTAGTGGCTAAATTTGGAAAATAGCCATTGCAAATCGAAAACGAAAAGAGATAGAGCAAAATTTCCAATTAGAAAGTTTTAGAGAATTATTATGTGATGAGCAGCTAACCGTTTAATGTGATGGTGATCGTCAGAGAGCATTGAAATCAGAATTTCCTCTGCGTATGCAAAGCAACCATTGTCCAAAATAACTTTTTTTAATATTTGTTTTATTCCATTTTGTGTGTGGTTTAGTAGCCGAATAATTTCCCATGAGTTTTTAGATCACTACTTTAGATGTGGATTACATTTAACGGTAAACATACTGGGGCCAAACTTGGATTACATAGTACTTTTTTGAATGAACGTAGAGACGCTGATGGGCAGCGAGTGCTCATTTAAAGGCGGAGAATTCTGTTCATCGTTGCCATCCATTCTGCATGGGGCAGGTTTAGAATGAACCATTACAATGGATCATATGCCACTTCCGACTCCACTGAATTTCATCTCATTAGACAAGATCGTTGGCAAAAATTAAATTCTAACCCACAGGGATTCGCCGGACCAATAGAAAAATCTTTGTCCATGTGCCATTCCCTTCTTATTTCAATTTTTGAAACCATACAGACAGTGGTGTAGTCGAGGGGGGACGCGGGGGTACGGCGTTCCCTCACATTTTTATTTTATCTCGAGCGTCCCCTTACTTTTTATTTTCAGGGGGAACGCTCGAGACTCGGGAGTACGCAGGCTTTCCAATATCGTTAATTTTTTTTTAAGTTTGAGAACACCAATAAGTTGACAACCTTAAGAAATAAGGCATTGGTTTTTAATATTTCCAATAAACATGAAAAGTGTTTATAATGTCGATCGCTTGTCTGTCTCCACCTGTTTATATTTTAACTTCCGGAAATTTGTTTAAATCGCGGCAAAATGCTATGCATATTTTTGAAATTTTTATTCACGGCACTCTGGCCGTGTCTGGTCTCCACTCGTTTCAGGCCGGGCCATACTTTTTTCTAAAGGCTCGGGCCGGATTCGGGCCTTACTTTTATCCTGAAGGATCGGGCTGTGCCTTAACTTACACTGCTGGCCATTAAAATTGCAACACCATGAAAGAAAGAATGTTCAAAAAAGATATTTGTTGTACGTAAACAGTATGGCATGAAAACAAAATTATTAAATTTATAAGCAGTTTGGGGGTTTACAGGGGGTGCGAAATTAGTAGAAACAGCTGCCCTCCCCCTGGCAGCTAAAACGGCCCTTACCAGGTTAGGCATGGAGTCGAACAGGGCTTGGATTACAGAAACGGGCAATTCATTCCATGCTACTTCAAGTCTATGCCACACTTCATCAACCGTATTAGCTGGAAAGGGGTGACGGGCCAGTCTCTCAGCAATCCATGACCCCATGTTTTCAATGGGTGACAGATCTGTAGACTGTGTTGGTCAGGGCAGCAATCGAATACCCTGTGTATTGAGGAAGGTCAGAACACGACGTGCAACATGTGGTCTTGCGTTATCTTGTTGGAAGATGACGTTTGGCAGGCCTCGAAGACAGGGCATCATAACCACTGGACGTAAGATGTCAGAAATGTACCGATCTGTGTCGATCCGAACTAGAGATGTGCGTGTCGTGTACCCAATGGCAGCCCAAGCCATAACACCAGGTGCATGGGGTCCTATGTCGATATCGAATGCGACGAGCGTTCTTCTCGGAGCTTGGAGACACGAATACGGCCAACAGAATACTGCACGCAGAACCGGGACTCGTCTGAAAAGACGACATTTTGCTACTCCTGTATACAGGTTTGTTGTTCGTCGCACGAGAGTCGCCGTCTCTCACGTTGCTGCGTTATCAAGGGAATCCGCAGTAATGGTAGCCGTGCTGACAGTCCACACTGCTGCAAACGTCGTCGCACCGTACGAGCAGATACTGGGCGCGTTGCAAACATGCCCATTTCCTGACTAATGGTCCGTGATATGGTTGTTGTATTTTGCAGGGCCGACCTCACAACATGTCTGTCTTCTCGGGCGTTAGTCATGGGAGGGCGTTGAGATCCTGCATGCCGTTCAGTATGAACCTGAGCAACCCATTGATGACATATTCGCATGACAGTGGTTGGATTTCGACCAGTACGACGGACGCTATCACGGAACGATAATCCACACTCTCGATAGGCAACGATCCTGCTTCTGTCCAATTCCGACACTTGCTGGTAAGCATTTCTTTCTATTATTCGGGGCATAACACGATATTCTGAGCAAATGTCAACATTATAAAGCGCTTTCCGAATGAGAAATCCACTACCCAACTTTTCTTTTATGCAGTGTTTCAGATGTCGTCTCTCCCGCCTGCGTCGTCTAAATGCGCTGAAATACTAATCATTTGCATATTCCAACCTCATTTTACTTTTATGTGATTTTTGATCATTCCTTCCTGATGTTGCAATTTTAATGGCCAACAGTGTATTTTTTCCGTACACAGCCAGGACTGGTTTGATTCTTCTTAGACTACACGCCCCAAAATTTTCAGTCCTGGTTTTGACTCGGCCCGTATGAAAATAATTGTCTCGGCGTGGCCTGGTCCATTCAAAGGTTAGGAAAATTAGACCTGGCCCAAAAATCTTTGCAAAAAAATGCAAACATTTTTAAACTTCATTTAAAACGCGTCTACAAATAAAAATAAAAAAATATGCTTTTTAAAGAATAGTAGATTTGTACGTTTATTAAAACATGGCTATATTAAATCGTAGTGAAACGTGTGAAAAAAACCTGCCTATGACGGAATTCTGTCTTAAACTGAAAAATGTGTTGTTCCATGCAAAATGAATATACTAAACCGTAAGAAAACAAAATATAATACATTTTACACCTGCTAAGAAGGGAAATTGTCTATAACTCATTTTTTCCCCTTCCTTATGCAATTCCGTCTTGGAAAATTTTACTGTTTATTTAGCATTTTTCTGATTTTTAACACTTCAATACATGGAATATGGATTAACAATATTAATGATAACTGAAACACTTCCAAACAACAAATATAGATTTATTAAAAAAATAAATATCGCAGGCTGCAGCACTTCTATAAAAATGAAGATTATAAACATGAAAAAAAAAAAAAAAAAAGAGCTGAGATAAGAATTTTTGGTTAGATCTCCTCGTACGAGGCAAATTTTTAACCAAATCGCCGTAAAAATCAATGTTTTGTAGAAATTCACTCGAGCCGAGATTTTAACTTTTTTCCGGGCCGGGTCAATATTTTTTGTTCGGGACAAAATTTTTAATTTTTGTATCGGGCCGGGCCATGGCCTGGAAATTTCGGCCCGTCCAGACCTCTATGTAGTACTATCAATATTGTAAATGATCTGTAGACCATCAATATTTCGTTTACGAGAGAACAATAAGAGAGTTCTTTTATATTACAGTTTATGAGTGGAACTTTTTCGAAATACACATTAAAAATGTTATAATGTACTTTAAATATAGCAAAAATGACATATGGTATTGAAATTTGTTACAAAATGTTCCCTATCGAAAATAACATTTATTGTTTGTTTACCACAACAATAAAAAATATTTGGAAACCCATGATCTATTAATGGTAATTGCTTGAAATACATTTTAATGACTTTACAATTTTTCAAACTGAAAATAATTCGTGTGTACTTTAGTAAAGGAGCACTGCTGCATTTTTGCTGTGGAAAACGGTGCGTGAAACATTTATTCAAGACCACGCAAAAGAATACGCACACATTCTATCTATACACAGTCTATGGTTTCAGTAGGTCTTTTAACTAATAACAGTAATTTAATTTTAATGAAAAATCTGTTTAACCCTTTCTAGGGCAAATTACTTCAGTTGCTAAGATTTTGAAATGACTGAATGACACCAGGTTTTACGAACAAATTTGTTTCAAAATAAGTAAAAGTTTTTTAAAAAGCAGAAAGCCAACGTTTAAAAATGCACAAATAATACGTGAAAAGCAGCAAACAGCTGTTCCGAATCTACTAGCGAGATTCTTCTTCAGCGCAAGATAGAGCAAGACACAGCGTGCTAGAAAAGCAAGGCTGAGCTACGTTGGCTTTTTGCTTTTTAATATTCCTGCACAAAGGCTTTAATTGCTATTTTAATAAAAGCTTTTTCTTCGCGTACATTACAAATGCAAAATTTTCTTTAAGAATTCTGGTGCCATTGTAGCATTTGGTAATAAAAATTAAGTGGGAGTATTCTTCCCAACACTTTATAAATGGTTAACATTCTAATTCTTATGCATATTATTAAACTGTGACAGAATTGAATAAATATCCCTTGATTTAAAATCACTTTCCCTTTAATTTAAATCTATACTAATAAAAGAATGTTTCGCTCTGTGTGTCTGTGTGTATGTCAGCGATGGCTAGCGAAATCTAACGCACGTAGAAATCTAAAAATTTGGAGTACGGGTAGTCGAAAGTAGGTCCTGATGCACCCGAGGCTCAGATTTTTAATTTTTTTATAATCAGCCGCGATATAAATTAAAAATCACAACGAACTCTCATCTGTTTTATTCCATGCTTCATTTCACCCAGAACCCGATTTGCACAGCAGAAAGAAATGAAGAACAGAATGCAGAGATTTTTTAGGGATTTGTCTCTTTTATTATACTAGGGGGCTCTGCCCCCTAAGAGCTACGCTCGTCAACCCCCGTTCAGACACCGCAGACTCTAACAGCACGCTGATTTGATCGGCTTTAAAAAGATTTCGGAAGACTAAATTATAATGGACCCTATTCAGATGACGTCAGACGCCAGAGCTGGCGGTATGATGATCTGTTATTCTAGTTACTGCACCGGCAGAATACCAGTACGCGCAGGCGCAAACACCGCTAGCAGACGACTTTAGCCTTGACCCAGGTTGAGTGCATACATTTTCACTGAAAATTTGCAAACTTAAAGAATGTTCTCGTATACAGAACAACATTTTGAATTTAGATTACAATATATTAAGTATATGCTGCTGCATCAAAGAATTTTTTTGCGGTATTTTTAGCAAATAAGCATTAATAACTCACACTCCATAGACTGCTATGCTAAACACCGCCAGTAAATACCGCCAGCAGACGAATTTTAGCCTCGAACTCAGGTCGCGTGCATAAGGTCCATTTGAATCTGACAATTATAATCTGACGTAATTTTCACCAAACTTTTCTTTCTCTTTTTAATATTCACGTAAAAATACTTTTGTTAGAAATGAAATATCATGATCATCTTAAAATATCAAATAAATGTCTCGAGCAATTTTTAAATTTAAACTGTTTTGCAATATTATTTTCTGTTCATTTTACGTAATAAGTGTAATGTGACGTAAATGTGACGTAAATTCTCCTATTTAAGACTTCTAACGCATGTTAATGAATTTATTATTTTACAATATTCTTTCTCTTTAAAATTCGCGTGTAAATATAGTTTTTATGACGTAATTTTCAATGAGTTCCTGCTTTTTATATTTTCTGTTTATAATAGTCACGTGTAAAATAAATTTTTAATTTGAAGCAAACATTACTGTTTGCGCTGTTTATACAGTTGGCAACAGTTTAAATTAATACAATTATCTAAAATACGCAAAAAATATCTCTCGAAATGCTGAAAAATTGAATTTAAAATAGAAATAAAACCTCAAAAAATGATTCAAATTAAAAAACTAAATGCAGTCTGCACACCGGGAAATTCTGACGCATAAAATGATCTAAAAATGATTAAATTCCTATGTACATTTTTGCTCCGATAAAACTTTTTTAAGGGAACGATTTTGTTCAACTTTGGCATTAAATATCTCTTAAAATAATTCTTCGATTTGAAAACTGCCTACATCAGCGTGTTTATCAAACATTTCTCTATAATACTACCGATTTTCATATTTTTGTATGCAACAGTTTTTTTAATATTAACGAAGAAAGGTCATGCTTAAGCATTCAAATTGGATGCCAATCTGCCGGGATTATCTACGCAGATTTTCATTGGTCCATTTCCAAATCAAAACTTTTTTTTATATATAGAAGGATTTTATTTTTTGTTGTTTACCTTCATAGGTGGCCAAAGCGTTTAGTATAGAAAAACGGAAGACATGTTCTGAAAGATCATACTTTTGCGTCTTAAATGCCATCAGTTTAAAAAAATATCATTATTAACGCTTTGAAAAAAAAAAATTCAAAAAGTTTCGTTTTTGCAGTTCTCTTTTTCTTCCGTGCGGCACGATTCCTTAGGGTCCAATTTTAGAGATAGCGGTTAACAAAAAATACGTATGCTGAGACCTTGTCTTCGACGATGCAGTCGGTTTTCAAAAATAACTCTTCAAAGTGTAACTCTTTAAAAAAGTTTGCGGCTGCAGGTTACTTTGTGCCTTATGGAGATGTTCTTTTTTTTTTTCTATGGTAAAAGTGATTAAGCATCCGTATTTCGACACAATTTTTGAGCATCTCTGCAGACCAGATTTACATCACATACAAAAGTTTGAAACATTCGGATGACTAGAAATATTTTTAGAAAACAAAATGTGTGAAAATGTCGACGAAAACGCTTAAAACCGGGGTGTTTCGGCGTGGTTTCGCTCGCCGTCGGCTCAAGTTTTCACTACTAAATATACATATTCTAACACGAAATTTTAAAAAGGGCTCGGATATAGTTGTATTTATAATCTATTAAATTTCCAATAAAATCAGACGGTAAAAACTATTTTTTTTTTTTGTTATGTTAACAGAACGGAGGCGAGGCGAAAACAAGAAAAATAGCGAAAAGAAAAACGTATTTTTGTTTCAACTAGATATAGCAACATACATGCGCATGCATACATGCATACGCACATTCATAGAAAATCGTTGTAAAAATAGGAAAGCCGATTCAGTGTACCTCAAAAAGTAATGATATGCCGAAATTTCACCGTGTTTTCTTACTGTCATGATTTTCAATACTTTCCATAAAGTAAAAATGCAATAATTTTCAATGCTCTCAAAGACAATACTTATTCTACAACAAATAATTCAAAACAAATTCTAACGAAAATTTCGCTACATGAATTAGTGTTACTCAATTGCGATTTCTAATCCAGAAATTTCCAGACACGAAATAAGGTTTTCATTTTTTTTAATTCTGTGGCAAGTTATTTCACGATCAACAGAGTAGAAACTTTAATTAAATTAATTTTATTTAAATTTTAAGTTTTTAAGTTTTAATTTAATTTTTCAATTACTGTTTGTTCTCAGGAATTCAAAATAAAAAGTAAGATTCAAAATCAAGTTTGCTTTGTTATGGATTATATAGATTCCAATGTTTAAGACTATGAGCGTCCCCTCACATTTTTTCCTAGGACTACACCACTGCATACAGAGTAATTTTGAAACATTTCCTGAAATCAAGAAAAGGGTACTCAACATACACCAGAAATAGCTGCTAGACATTTGCAAAGTTATTTACTACAAAATATTGCTCAGAAGAACTAGCGAATAAGAATCCAAGAAACTTGTCCTACGCAAAATGGCTCACAAAATATTTCGCCTTTATATAAGCACTGATTGACCGCCAGAGTCTGTAGATTCACTCACAAAGTATGTAATCCAAGTTTATGCCACAGGATGGTTTACACCAAATGTAATCCACATCTAAAAAAAACTTATTGAAAATTACTCGGCTACTAAACATCATAGAAAACGGCATAAAACAAATACTAAAAAAATTGATTTAGGACAATGGTCGCTTTGCACATCGAAAGCAAATTCTTACTGCAATGCTCTCTGATGATCGCCATCACATTTAACAGCAAGCTTCTCAGCATATAAAAAATGCAAGAGGTAGAGTAAATGATGCCATACTCAAAGATGAAATACCTAAATCTTGTAAGTAACAGAACCTCCACCCTAATATCATGGAAGACGATAGTATTCCAGTGACGTAGCCTTAAGCCTAAAATCGTATCGTATCGTATCGTAGAATTCGTAGATGGCGGAACTCATATATACAACTAACTCGACTTCAAAGAAAACGCGAAAAGCCGCTTTTCAATAACTCGGCGAATATAGCTCTTATTATTCTGATTTTTTTAGAACAATTTTATATCTGCAGTCTAATGCTATTCTGAAATTTTTACATTTCTACGTGCAGTATATTTTGAGATCTCGAAACTCATTTTTAAAGTTACTTGCGATGTAAGAAGTTCCTAATTTCCATTTCTGGAAAATGGCCCGGGCGATTTTATTTATATTGATATATAATAGGAATCTGTTTTATGTGAAGGGAATAAGATAACATTTGTTTCCGGGAAAACTCTAATTTTCTTTTTAATTCACTTTTTTTCCCTCCGAAAATGATCTTATTAAAACTAATATATAATATGAATCTATTTTAGATGAACCAAATAAGACTATGTTTATTTCCAGGAAGACTCTTATTCGTTTTATAATAAGCATAAAAAATCGGACTATATTTTTCCACCATTTATGGGAATTTCACCGAAAATGTGCATACTGTACAATGGTCGTTTTGCACATCGAAAGCAAATTCTTACTGCAATGCTCTCTGATGATCGCCATCACATTTAACAGCAAGCTTCTCAGCATATAAAAAATGCAAGAAGTAGAGTAAATGATGGCATACTCGAAGATGAAATACCTAAATGTTGTAAGTAACAGAACCTCCACCCTAATATCATGGAAGACGATAGTATTCCAGTGACGTAGCCTTAAGCCTAAAATCGTATCGTATCGTATCGTATCGTATCGTATCGTATCGTAGAATTCGTAGATGGCGGAACTCATATATACAACCAACTCGACTTCAAAGAAAACGCGAAAAGCCGCCTTTCAATAACTCGGCGAATATAGCTCTTATTATTCTGATTTACTTAGAACAGTCTTATTTCTGCAGTCTAATGCTATTCTGAAATTTTTACATTTCTACGTGCAGTATATTTTGAGATCTCGAAACCCATTTTTAAAGTTACTTGCGATGTAAGAAGTTCCTAATTTCCATTTCTGGAAAATGGCCCGGGCGATTTTCTTTAAATTGATATATAATAGGAATCTGTTTTATGTGAAGGGAATAAGATAACATTTGTTTCCGGGAAAACTCTAATTTTCTTTTTAATTCACTTTTTTTTCCTCCGAAAATGATCTTATTAAAATTAATATATAATATGAATTTATTTTAGATGAACCGAATAAGACCATGTTTATTTCCAGGAAGACTCTTATTCGTTTTATAATAAGCATAAAAAATCGGACTATATTTTCCCACCATTTATGGGAATTTCACCGAAAATGTGCCTAATGTAGTCATGCGCTTAATTTCTTCTGATCAACGCTTAGTGGGAAGTGTACGAACCTTCCGTAGCTCAGTCGGTTAAGTGCCTGCCTCGCAATACATAGTTTGCGAGGTCCTCTTTGAAGCAGTAAGCATTTATTATTTTTTTTTTTATCAAAGTAAATTTGATTTTATGTTTCTATAAAAATATATTTATTTATTTTGATTTTTTTCTTTAAGAGTTTCACATATCACTATTTCGTGACTATTTTTCGGGCAATAAAAATACTGTAAAATCTGTCTAAAGCGGACTCCGTGTAAGCCGGAAATTTGCCTACCGCGGAAAGACTTTCAAGTCCCGGCGAATCCATTGAAAATAACATTAATGCGTTCTCCGTAAGCCGGAATCTGCCTAACGCGGAAACGGAAAGGTTTTTAAGGTCCGCCGAAAGTCAATTTTTACATAAGACGGAAAAAAGAATATTTTAAAACCGAAAAGCATTCGATAAAGGGAATTTTAAAACTGATAGATAGATCAAATACATATAATAAATAAATACATATAAAATACAATATAAATAAAAGCACATTTTTACGCATTCATTTGTTTACAGAGAGAGAATTTTAATTTTGAAATTTTTCAGATTTAATGATAAGGAAAATAAAATACGCAGTTTGTATTTGTTCAATCTACAACAGTTTCTTTTTATTTATAATTTTTAACACAAATAAATGTCTGTTTTTCTACGGTACATAAATTTAAATTATGCGTTTTTATTTTTTCCATTACCCTTATAATAAAAAAAGAAAAAAAAACAGGCCGTAATTCTTCCATTACCTTTATAATAATAATAATAATAATATTAAATACGTGCTGTTATTCTAACTGTAAATGGAAGACTACGAAATTTAAAAAAAAAGGTTATACATTCAAAATTTAAAAAAGTAAATTAAAATTTTTTTTTAAATTTTTGTACTGTTGCATAAATTGGCATGCAAATAAATTGCAGTTTTATACTTTTATCTTTGGGGGAGGGAGAGAGGCTCAAACAAAGTTTTATTAAATCATCTCTTTAAATCAAAAGAGCATAAAATGCAAAATTTGTCATGTAAATTTATTTTTTTTTAATATATTTAAATGATTTTTTAGTTTCACAACAACAACAAAATACCCATGTATTCACAGAAAAAATTAAACTAAATAAAATCTGTAATTAAATAATTCAGTTGGCTAAATAAATTATTAAACGATTGCCTTGCATTAAAAAAATTACAAGGTACAAAATATAATTAAAATCTGTTTCTGAAATAATTTAAGTTGCTAGTTAAATACATCAATAATTAAATGATTTGCTACATGGTATCGCCATCTATTGGCTAAATTCAGCATTAACAATAAATGGGAAATGTATTCACAGAAAAAATTAATTGAAATAAAACCTCAAATTAAATAATTCAGTTGGCTAACTAAATTATTAAACCGTTGCCTAGCATTAAAAATTTCAAGGTACAAAATATAATTAAAATCTGTTTTTGAAGTAATTTAAGTTGCTTGTTACATTATTAGTAAAATACATCAATAATTAAATGCTTCTCTGCATGGTATCGCCATCTATTTGCTAAATTCAGCATTAACAATAAATGGGGGGATGTTACAATAAAACTTTCTTTTCAATAATGGGAGCAATAATAATGTATTTTATGCATTTTATACAGTTGTATCCGGTAAATCTAATATCCTACCACCCCAATACAACTAAAAATCGAACATTTACATTAAAGTAGCAATAAATGTTATGTCACATGTTAGTGTTATGTCACATGTTGATAGATTAAAAACTTATATGATGGAAAATTATATCTTGAAAAATAAAAAATCAGTAATTTCCCAAATAAATTTTATTTGAAAGTATTTTTTTGCTTACAATTTTATTGTATTTTAAATAAAAAGGTTTAAAGAGTAATATTTCTTTATATTTTTCTTAATAAAGTAAACTTTTTACATAGTAAGTTTTAACAAAGCTTTCTATATCTGTGAAACAAACCATAACCCCCCACATTTTGTATATTACTTCCATATCTTACTAAAAAGTTCTTAAAAAAATCAAATAGCACAGCACTCTTTACAATTGAAGTATGAGGTATGCTTTTTTGAGGGGGGAGGGAATTAAAGGTGAATGGAAATCACGATTATGAGTTCCTATCATTAGTCTTTATTTTTTTTTTATCTTTTTATTAACTTAAAAAAACTAATGATATCAATTTAAAAAACCCTTAACGGGTTAAAAGTTTGTGACGCAGCACTTTATCTTAGCGGCTATGCATATATAACGTTATCATTTTAGTGGGGAGGGGGGGTCTGGCACATGATATCGTAAGATATCTCTAGGGGGAGGGGGAGTTGGTCTTTTGATATTGTTATCATTTTTGATCCAACCAAAATTTTCTCTTCTTATTTGTAACTTGTTCTTTACATAAAAATAGTATCTTATCTTTCTTAGTATGTTATCTATTTTTATGAAAATACAAAGTTATTATTAAAATCATTAAATGATTACAAAATTATTCAATTCCAAATAATGGAATACCTTAATGTTTGGCTTTCCTATTCTCCTGTCATACGGGTGTGCATATACAATCTGCTGTTCGACAAACCATATGTGAAGCATGTTTGAAATGATACTTGTGTTTAAGAAGTAAATAAAAGAGAATGTTGTCCACCTGCTTTGTTGATTTGATAGAAGTTCTGTCTGCTCCACCCCGTGCGGGGCAAAAAGACATTATTACTGTTGAATGCATTTTGTAACAAAAAGCTATTATTAAATACTTTTAAACAATAACTGTTTCTTTTAAGTGTTATTTGAGATACTGTTATTTCATATATAAAATTATATTTTATTGACTTCTCTTTGAATCAATAAAATATGTGAAAAATAAATGTAACCATATTTGTGTGTCACTCCAAAGATAAGAAAAAAATTCCAAAAATCTAAAGAATTTTTATGCATTGATAACGATATCATTACCGGGTGGGGGGTGGGGGGTTCAAGGGATGATAACGTATGATATCGTAAGGGGGGAGGGGGTCCAAAATTACCAAAACGTTGATAACGTTATACATGCACAGCCCCTTATTGCTATAAGAATTTTAAATATGGAACTTAAAAATAATGATATCAAATTTTAAGTGACGCTACATTAGTTATTTCATCATTTTATTTTTGTTTTATTTATAATTGCATGCGTAAGAATTATGTTAAATTTAAAAGGATGTATAAGAATTTATTCATTGATGCGTTATTCACATTTTTCATAAATTCAAACTATGAGTTTTAAAAGATATGATATCAAAATTTAAGTGACGCCTTGATGTAGCCTTAAACAATTTGTTTTAAAATTCGATTTTAATTGTTTTCGATTTGACTAAATATATTTACACATCTAACCAAAACTTTTAATTTTCCAATACACTGTTAAAAATACCACTTTCACTGAATCTGTACAATGCACTGTAATATATTTATATGAATAAATTGATTTATCTTTTGTGCCACGCAATCCAAAATCAAAAGTAAAATTTATGTAAGTGATTTCTTTGCGTCATAATATCCATTTGCATATATTTCGCTTACTTTGGATACAATGACGCAAAGAAATCACTTACATATATTTTACTTTTGATTTTGGATTGCGTGGCAGAAAAGATAAATCAATTTATTCATATAAATATATTACAGCGCATTGTACAGATTCAGTGAAAGTGGTATTTTTAACAGTGTATTGGAAAATTAAAAGTTTTGGTTAGATGTGTAAATATATTTAGTCAAATCGAAAACAAATAAAATTGAATTTTAAAACAAATTGTTTACGGCTACATCAAGGCGTCACTTAAATTTTGATATCATATCTTTTAAAACTCATAGTTTGAATTTACGAAAAATGTGAATGATAACGCATCAATGAATACATTTTTATACATCCTTTTAAATTTAACATAATTCTTACGCATGCAATTATAAATAAAACAAAAATAAAATGATGAAATAAATAATATAGCGTCACTTAAAATTTGATATAACTATTTTTAAGTTCCATATTTAAAATTGTTATAGCAATAAGATAAAGTGCTGCGTCACAAACTTTTAACCCGTTAAGGTTTTTTTAATTGATATAGTATAAGGCGTGTTCAAATGAAAGTGATTCGAAGCGTCGCATGCGAACAGTTTTCAATGTATTTTCGTGAAACAAACGTGATAGTGAAGGTGTGTGTACCACGCGTGCGCAAGCGCAAGCAGATTTGTGATAACTTCATTCGTAAGGACGTGCCATTCAGTTAAATATGGCTGGTGACAATGCAACTTGCGTCCGAAACGGATCAGTGAGCTGTAATTAAGTTATTACCCAGGTCAAAATTCTTGCTAGTACCAGCATAAAAAATATGCTAGTTGATGCTATGTATTGCTTTGTCTGCTAGATTTTCATACTAGTACAATGCTTTACAATGCTAGCCAGCATCACATGCTATAGCTAGCTTACACAGCAATAGCATGACAAGCTATATACAAGCATTTTATGCTTGTTTGCTGTTTAAGCTTCTTTCAAAGCATGGAGAAGTAGGTACCTTAACGTGCTATTATATGCTTTTTACTTACCCATCATACGTAGTATAGGGTAAGTTTTGTAATCGTTTTGAAAATCGAAAAAAAATTTTTTGACGGATTTACACGTTTCAGACACTGGAGATTCCGAAAAACCTCGCGAAAAACACATTTTTAGAAAAAAAATGTCCGTCCGTCTGTAATCGCTCTATCTCCCGAACAAATTGAGATAGACACTTGAAATTCGGTGTGTACTTAGGGATTAATAACGGGAAGAAGCCTATTGAATATCAGTAACCTCGATTAACCGGAACAATTATTTTCGGACTCTTGAAATATTCGTTCTGATAAAAGGTATACAAAAATTTTCGAAATTGTTTATTTGAAGGAGTGAATATAAAATACAATAAAAAACCATAAATTTTGCATCATGAATGAACTCGATCGGATAATTAGTTACCGAGATATTTGTAATTCTATTTTTCACACTCTTCGATTTTTCATGACCCTGTATTTCATTCAAATTCCAATTCAAAGATTTATTTTAATTGGAAATGAGATGCTTAATTCGACGCAGTAAAGTATTAGTTAATAGAATTATAATTTTTCAAGTTATAAGGATGTTTCTCTTACGCAATTCGGTACTACTCGATTATCCCGCCGACCAAAAAACTATCGCCAAACTATAAGATTGAATGCCAATAATGGCTTATCGTAAATGTCAAGTATTTAATGCATCTTCATACCTATAAGGGGTGTTACCATAGGAGGGACCATGTTCTGTCGCCAAACACCGCCAAGTTTGTCTTGAGCTTGGTGGTATATCGCCGAATTTGGCGGTCAAAATGAATCGCCAAAAATGACAAAAATTGGCGATATCTCTAATATTTCGCCAAATTCCCATAGACTTCCATTGTAAACCAATAGCGTTTACTTGCTTACAGAAAATCATTAAATTGAGATATTTTAATCCTTCTATATATAAAAAAATCCCTGCCGGCTTGGGCCTACAGGCGGAGGTAGATTTCGAAGGTAAGTGCTCACCAACAAAACTTAAATCAAGATTAGAGATAAACCCAGTTCCTTCACTAAAAATGAGCTCTAGGGAGCTAAACATTTTGTGAAAATTCTAATATACACGAATACACAAACGCATGTATGTGGAATAGGTTTAAAAAATAGCTAAAGCAAATTCAGAGAACCTCAAAGTGTTAAAATAAGCTAATATTTCCATAGTCGGGTTTTTATCATGTTTTAATATGTTTCTTCAAACACACATGACGTTACATATTCACCTGCTGAGGTCCATTTTATTTCCAATATGACGCAATATTTTGTTTTTAATTCGTCAAACTATGCATTTCATTTTCAGTTTTCATGCGGAAATCTTACTCTAGAAAACTTATGACGTAATATTCAATTTGTTTTCAATTCGTCAAACTATTTATTTAATTTAATTTTTCACGTGAGAACTTGCAATAGAAAAGCAATTGTTGTGGTGAGAATTTTATTGCTTTTTTTTAAATTGTTGGCAACTGCTATAACGAAAAATATTTATTTTTTCCTGTCATTGTTGTGTAAGAGCTGGTTTTATCAGAATCATGTTAAGACGGCATTCAAAATTTTTAACCCTCCCCATTTCCATTCCCTTGGGCCGATTTTGTCAATTTTCAATCGCTGCCGAGATATTAGCCATCTCAAAGTTGTTGGCGAGTTTGAAGACGATCCGTGCATAATTGCGACTTTTATCGTGCGGACAAAATTTAGTACATACATATATATATAAACTTTTTAGGTGGGGGTGGTTTTGGGTTCCTGTGGTCCTATAATGAAAAGTTATGAAGGAATTTTTCAAAAGTCGCACCATGGTAACGACTATGCAATAGGTAGTATTTCTTACGAAATCTACCTAAAAAAGTTTTGATTTGGAAATGGACCAATGAAAATCTGCGTAGATCATCCGGGTATACTCCTACTAGATCGGCATGCATATTTTTTATGACCGGGAATCTTTCTTCGTTAATATTAAGAAAACTGCTTCATACAAAAATATGAAAATCGGTGGTATTATAGAGCCATGTTTGATAAACACGCTGATGCAGACAGGAAACACTTGTTTTCCCCTTGGTTTGGCGTTCAACTGACCAGATGGAAATATCGGAATCGTCCCTAACCCCTTAGAGAGATAATGAGGGGTGCGAGAGATTCTTGGAAACACCTCTATTTTCTTCGAAACAATTGGACAGCAATTTTCCCCGAAAGATTCATTTTTTACTTTGAAAAATATTCGACATAACAAGGTTTTGAGTGAAAACTCTTTGAGATAAGAATTAGAATTAACCATTAGATGAATATGTAACATCAAGGGGAAAAATAATTTTTCGACATATCAAGGTTTTCGAGATATCGAGATTACACTGTATGTAGCAACATTTCTGAGAATTATTTACATGACAAAGTTATAGACAACACTAAACCAAAACAAGAATTCTACCAACTCGTTTTACAACCAATTGAAAACAATTTGTCAGTGAAACATTTAATTTTTCGTGAAAATTTTTATTTTAAATAATTACCTTATATATTTTCAAATTCTGCATACGGTAACAAATATCTGTCTGACAAATGTTTATATTTAGCTCATGGCTGTTCCTAAGTGAAAGGTGACAAATGAAAATATTTAAAATAGATTTTATTTATTGCAAGAGTTTACTTTTAAATAAGTATGAAGAATTGTATTTAGGTTACATTACTTAAGTTAAATATTAATCTACTGTTATGGGTTGCTAACATTATTCATGTTCCAGTTAACAAGACAAACACTAAGTCTAATGTAAAATAAAATCACAAAATTTGTGTATAATCATCAACTTTAATTTAATAAAAAAATAGTCATTCTTTTCTGTTTAAAGAAATTTCAAAGCTAAAAATGTGCAATGGCTCCGGTATGCCTTAGTAATGAAATTTTTCTGATTTGTCTAAGGTCAGTAGATCAATTGACTAGATTGAAACAACTAACTATGACAAGACAAATCCTTCAGAGCATTCATTATCAGTTGAAAGAATCAAAATTGGTACATATGTTAGTCATTTGACAGTTAAAGAATTAATGCAGATATAGCAAAAATCTGCAATTCCAACAAAACAAAAGAAACACGTGCATAATTAAAAAAGCAATTCTTGCTGCAGGTCGTATAAGCAAACAGAAAATACATTCCATCAGAAACAAAGAAAAAATCAGTTTTAGACACTATTTCGTATTACTAAAGATCAAATATGATTACATTTCTTTTTTTTACTTCTACATTGTTTTATTCTTTTCTAAGAATTAATTTTTGAGGTCTTTATTTTTTTTAAACAAACATATAGAAAAATTAAATTGGAATACACTAACTTATGATGTTAGTGGGGGTTGAGCACCCTCTTACAGTTGAAATATGAAGTTCCAATTCTGCCAGAATATTACTGTACACAAGTCTAAAAAAATTGAGGGGTGGCCTAATATGTATGTGAAAGTTAATTTTTTTTTTTTTTTTTTTTTTTACATAGATGGCTGAACCACCCTACTGCACAGTTGTTTAGCAAGGAAACAACTTTGGCGAATGCATGGCACACTATATGGTCGGACCGAATTTTCGGAAACAGAGACAACAATGAAAAGGAAGAATTTTCAGTTTCCCACATTTCAAGTGAAAAGACTGCAATTTATGAGCTGACTGAACATGCAAAACCTGAAAATGTATTAAGTGTTGAAAAAAGATCTAGATGATTAGCTAGGCATTGACGAAAATGCATCAACAACGAACAATTTAACAACCAGGGAGATTGCTGACGCTGTGCTAAATGCTAGTAGCAGCTCAGAAGATGAGGATGAACAACCGGCAGAATAAAAGGTGTCACTAGAAAAATGCATAAATTTGACTGGAGAATTAATATCTGCTGTAGAAAAAGAAGACTGTTTCCAAAATAGACATTCTTCAGTTGTATAAAATACAAAATTTGTTAAAGGACGGCCAACAAAATTGAAGCAAACGAAGTTGACATCGAGGTTTCCAAAATTACAAAAGAAGAAATAATTTCACTCTTTATTAGATTTTTTTTCTGTAACATAGAAAATATCAATTAAGGAAAGTTTTTTTATATATAATTTTCTCGTTTTCTTACACAATTATCACTTGATAACGAATTAAATTATGGCTAAAGGCACCATTAAGAATATAGTACTACTTTGGATATTCCTAGTTACTATTTTTGATATTCCTTCAAAAATCTGACATAGTCTCGACGGATGATGCCGAATTTTTGAAGTTATACTGTACATAGTTTTAGGTTTGTGATTAAAAAAACGGTTACAACAATGAAAGATAATCCTTGATTTTATTCCATAAGAAATAATGTAATATAAACTTTTTAAACGTCCCCCCCTCCCCCACAAAAAAAAAAAAAAAAAAAAAAAAAAAGAAAAACGATTTCAAGGAAATATTTTAGATATGTATTTATTTTGGTTGAATTACTAAAACAGTACTGAAGCAATTTTGATGAAATGGGAGTGGTACCAATTCGAGAGTATCCTCTTTCAATTAAAATAAAAATCACATGAATCTGATGCATAGATTCGGATTAAAAAAAATAAATAAATAAATAAATAAATAAAATAAAATAAATAAATATGCGTTGAATTGATAACCTCCTCTCTTTTTTTTTTGAAGTCAATTAAAAAAAGATTGGATATTCGCTTTTTTTGAAGAGTAACTGAACAGTTTTTCAAGGTTTTGTGGGAAATAAGACTTTTCTGAGATTTACAATTTTACAGAAGTACGATCAAAATCAGAATGAGTAAATAAAAAACAAAAGAAGCGATCATACAATATTCTATTTATTACAGAAAAGATCATACACAAGATCAAAATAACATTTGATAAAAATTAGCATAAAAAATTCATACAAATTTATCTCTTTACATTAATATAAAATGGTTTCAAATAGAGACCAATGTTCAATGTATGTATGCATCTGTAAAACAAGGCTAATGTATTCCAATTTTAAAACCTTAAAGTTATATGAAATGAAAAAAAGTTTGGGGTGTTATTAATAAAAAGTCAGGATGGATTGACTTTTTTTTTTGGTAGAAAACCAGTAAAGATATTACTTAAATTTTTATTTCTATTTAAAAACTCCTGAAATCATGTGAAAGAAAAAAGGACTAAAGAACTAGATTGAAAATTATGATTAATTTATTAGAAACACAAATATACTTAAGATACCATTTAAATGTTCGTGATAATAGTTTTAACAATAACTCAAAAATAACTTAAATTCATATGAACACCCCTGATAATAATATTGGACATTTTAAAACATTTTAAGACAATCTAAAATAAAATAAATTCTTGACTACATATTTAAGAATAATCTGAACAGTCACAAGTGCATACATTAAACACTGTTTTATGACACTATTTAAAAATCTGTTGATATAAGGCACAAGATTCTTTTAATCAAATAAAATTTGACATTAAACTGTTAGAAAAAGCACAAAACACATACTTTCTAAACATATTAATATTATAATTACAATGCATTTCTATGTGCATTAACTTGAAATGATTGATAATAGATAATTTTTACACATATCAACATAAAAAGCAATAGAATTAAAACGTATGTTGCATAGGAGATTGAGCAGGACAGAGTACCTTTGACAAAAAATTCCTTGGTTACTTTTTTTCTTAGGAAGAATAAATTTTACTATATTGTTTTTTCAAGCTCAGAGGCAAAATAATCTTATTTATTAGTAATACTAGCACTACTCTACAACAAACAGCAACAGTAGTAATAATGACAATAATAAAATTTGGGCTAATTGCATAAAGGCACTTCTTCCCATTCAAAAACCAAAGTAAAGTAGCATTGAGCAAATGCATGGGAAGGTTACCTCCCAGGAACAATGTGCTACTGTTTGCTCTGTGTAAATGCCGCACAACTTCAGATAAAATCAGTGGCATGGAGAGTCATCTTGCTGTGAATCTGGTAGGCAAACAGAGCTATTGAATCAGGAGTTTCCCTCCTTCTGAGAAAAGGTTGAGGCCAAGACAGTCTTATGACCCTGTACTATCAGTTAAAATGGAATCTGCACTTAGAGGAATTGGTATGCTGCTTCAGTTGGCCAAGGTGGATTAGAAACAACATAATAATAACCAGTGGTGGGATTCAAAGAATTTAACAACTGGTTCGCTGCCCGAATGATTTTTGATGTACAAACATGAAAGGAAATTGAAGCATCACACATAGATTATGAAACACTTTCTAATATTATAAGAACATTGTTAAAAAGCTTTGATCTTTTGGTATAGCGAAGAAATTCTTAAAACATGTTTCCCTATAAAAAGACGTAATTTATTTAATAAATATTCTACAATCATGAAACTTTGATCAAACTTTCTATCAGAAAATTCATCAAAACAGTATAATACAAAAATAAAATTAATGTAAGCTTAAGAATTAAGCAATGTTCATTATCTAAAGTTGCATATAATATATTTAGAAAGCAATATTCATGCTATAGCAAGTGAGACAAAGTTTTGTTCGACCACAATTTCGCGAGTTATGACATTTAGAAATCTTAGGATTTTTTGTCATTCCTTAGTACGAAAAAATGGGCCAGACAACGCTGGAAATTTGTAAAATACAAAGTATCATGACTCGGCAAGTTTAGGTCATACAATGTCTTTTCTTTGTTAGAGCTTGGAAAATATTTTTCTAAATATAATTTATAGAACTCAGGGATCTTGTAAAATTTTTGAATGTGTTACATTTACGAAAATAAATACTTTGATTTAAATGACGTATAAGATATGAAGATCAATATATATTATATATATATATAAATGCCGTTGGAAGTATACCTCTTGATCTAACGATTTAAGTATTAGGTATAGATCAGTGATAACAGGTAAAATTCCGTGCCAAAGCAAAGTACCTTTTATTCGAATGTAAATAGTTATTGTAATTTTGAATAAGCATGCCATATAATTAGGGTTATCCTAGGCTGCCAATTTAGTTCCCAAAATTCTTCAAAATTTAATTTTTTTAAGTTGAATTTCCTCTTACAGGATTAATGAAGAAAAAATATATTATTGTCGTGTTGCAAATGGAGCATCATTTTATTAAATGAAATAAATCAGGATTTGTTACAGAGTTACGTTTAGAAAACAATGTTGTGCAGATAAATATTTAAAGAAAGTAAATTAATGGAATTGCGATTTTTGCATTTGAAGTATCATTTTAACAACCGGTTCTGCTGAACCGATGCGAACCAGCTGAATCCCACCACTGATAATAACCTTTTAAGAAGCCTTTAAGAGAGCAAAGGACATTAGCAACACTTTGGTTACCGTAGCACTACAGGCATTCCCTGACTTACGTAAGTAATGCATTCTGTAAAGTTTTACATAACTTGAATTTTACATAAGTCGAATTTGTAAGTACCATAGACAAAATTTTGTAACAAACTGTAATATTTATTATATACCATATCATTTTATAAATAAAGTATGCGACACACATACGCATCATTTTATGAATAAAGTAGCACATGCGACAGTATTTACTCATATATAAACTATAAAAGTATGAAAAAATATAAAAACAAACTTAAAGAACACTTTTCAAATATCGTGTGGAATATGGAATTTATAAATCTAACATTGCTGAATTGATTTGTAACAATTTTGAATCTGCATCAAACGACTATAAAAATTAGAAATAATCAAAGAGGCCTAATTTAACCTATTCTCCATGAATTTCTGATGGCAAGAAAAATAAATAGCACTCACAAAATAAAATAATCCTTGATAAGCACAACCTGTATTTATTATGAATTGGATTGCCATGAATAACTAACAATAAAGATAAAGTTGTGTTATAGATTTGATAGTATATACCAATAAAAATATAATTCCATCTGATATATAAAATATATTACGGTTGTAGTTTATATCTACATATTTATAAAATAAATAACAAAAGTATGCAACTGCGTATCAAACCTTGCTGTTCACAAAATGTAATTTTCGAGAATTATTACGTAACTGCGAATTTACGTAAGCCACATAATATGTAAGTCGGGGGATGCCTGTATATGTAACAGCTTATAATGTCACTGAGATTATTAATAGACAATGGTACTGCTCAATCAGTCCCCGGATGTTGCATTTTTCTAAGACATGAGAGGTGTAAATTCCCTCCACTTGTAAGTGAAAGAACTGCATTTGTGTTAATATGAAAATAAATTATTCTTTCATTAGCCATTCAGTTAGCGTAAAACTATTATAAACTAAGCTTTCAAAATTAAATTATAAAAGGTTTTTTCGCGATTTTGCAGAAAACTTTAGTTTTTTAATATTTGAAATTACACAGCAGACCACTAAAATATTCCCAGAAAGCCACATTTTTGACGACATCCCATCATAAAATTTCATTCATGTACAGTATGTATTTGAAAACTATTTCAAAATATCATGAATTATGCATTCAAAACCATGCCGTTAAAAGAAGAAAACTGGAGATTTGGAAACAGCCTAAGAATTTATAAGTTAGATTATCAATCAAAATAAAAATTTTAAATAGAACAGTATCATAGACTGACAATATCCTTTTCAATCAAACGAATTAAAGGCACACTGAATATCATGTATTCTGAGACATCATTACATTTACCTTGTGTGTAATTAATTACATTCTGGAATTATTAATTATTGCTAATAGCAATTCTTCATTAATCAAATCAGTAGCTTTTACAAATCAAATGTTTAAAAAAAAATACGAAGAAGAATGTTATTTGTTGGTGTTATATAGAATCATCCATTTTTTTGAATGAAATTCTTGTGTACAAATGATTATTTGACATGACATCCACTTCATTTAAGAAAGTGATTTTTATCTAGTTGGGACATTATGGAGTTACGAAGAATGTGTGTTTATAGACCATTTATACACATACAATTCTAAAAATTTTAGGGCGCTGATATTTGGTACTCTGGAGAAGATAGAAGGAATGATCCCCTCCAACACTGAATTTATCACTGGTTATAGTACAGTACATCATGCCTCCCTTTCCCATTACACTGCTCATTTGAATACAGTATTGTTGTTAAACATCCGCCCCCCCCCTCAAAAAAAAAAGATGAGATCTATCTTAATTGCCCTTTTTAAGTAATTTTGCACATATGAATTAAAATAGGTGTAACTCCATTGGTAATTTGATAAATAAAAAAGTAATACAGTAGATTCCCGATTAATTGGGACTCATCGATTACAGCACGATTTGTCCCAATAAAGCAGCTGATCAAACTATAAGAAGTAAAATTAATGATGTTTTTCGACTTTGTCCCAATTAAACAGCTATCCAAACTGCATGCCAAATAACTGGAATCTAATGTATAATATTTTAGAGGGAAGACTAAAATATTTGGAGATTTTATTAATATATATTACTCTTAATTTTTTAATATCCTTACTTATATCACACTTTCGGATATATAGTGTTTTTTCTTGTCTTCCAGCATCTATAATATGATGAGGGGGTTATTCAGGAACTTAAACTAACAACAACAACTAAAATTTTTTTTTTGAACTACTGAACCCCTACATCTGTGATATTAAAAAATTATAAGACATCAAGACAGTAAAAAAGGGAGAAAATGAACACAGATAGTACTTTTCTAAACATCACAAATCAGCTTTCAAATACAAGGAACTACGAAAAATACATTATGGAACAATGGATAAACAGAAAAAAAAAACAGAAAAAAAAAAAGAAAAGATTAACCATTTAACATCCTTTGTCATTAAACATGTGTCCAATAACCTTTTTTGCAAATCAACTTTCATGTGGCTTTTTTTTTTTTTTTTAAATATGCATGCACAAACTTTTAGTAAAAAGAAAAAAATCTCAAACTTTTCAAAATATTGTTATACAAATTACACTTCTAAGTTCAGAAAAAAAAAATCCTAGAATTAAAATTTCTAATAAAGTTGACTTTTTCTAATCTTTAAAATGACAATGTTAAATGGTTAATAAAAAAATAATAATATAATTTCATACTGAATACAGGCTTTGTAAAAAGTAGTAGTATATAACTTTATGCAAGGTAAACACATACCTCAAAAATAAAATAAATTTTTTTTTATTAACAATATGCCCAAAACACCCCATTTTCAATAACTACCAGCTGTTTTTCATTTCATCAACTGTAGAGGAGATACAGGCACTTTTTGATGCACATTACTGTCTGAGAAATGGAAAAGTTCTAATAAGAACTGGGAATGAATTAAAAATCCATGTTTATTTTTCAAATTTTCTCCTTAGCATCAAATATTTGTTATAGATTTGTACATCATTTAATTTTAAACAGCTTCTAGATGTCAACAGTAACAAATTAAATTTTCTTTGTTGATTTACTCAGTAATTTTTATGAGTTTACCATTACCTCTTAATGGCTCAAGCCAGAAAACTAACTTTCTGACAAGTCATTTGTTTACATAGCAATATTTAGATTCTTGGAGAAAGTAAAAATGAAAAAAGATTTTCTTTTGTTGTTAGTATGAAAATCAATAATAGAAAATTAAATAATTATGTCATTACTTTATAAACATTAAAATCATTCGAAATTCATTTTAAATATACAGCATTTAATAAACCATTTTACTATAATCAGAAATTCCTATTATCAACTTTTTTTTTTCTTTTTAATCTTTAATCTCCAAATAAATAAATATAAATTATATATTTCTTCAAAAACAAGTTTTTAAATTTTTTTTTTTTCTAATTTATAATTATCACAATTTAATTTAAACTTGCCATTATATAGACTATAAATAATAAGGCTGTGTGCATTTAAAAATACATTGAAAAATAGTAAATAAAGCACACACTGTAACAGTTAAATAATGAGAAAATGTGTTTCAAATTATGAACACATATAATCCTTATATTCCATGCGCTATTCCTGACACACACAACTTTCTACCATACATACAATGGATTAAAATTATTCACATAAAAGGTAAAAAAAATTACACAATTATGAAAACAATTGAGATTATAGTACTATTTCTTCCCATCTAATATCAATGGGGAATATGTAAAACTAGAGTACAAACAAATAAAACTTTCAACTAAAATTAATGCAATTTTAAATTTATACCAATACGGAAATAAACATAAAATATACAAAGAATAGAATATAAATAATAAAGAGATATCATTACATTTAAACACAACAAAGTAAAATGCTAACAAATATATTCAACTACAGAAAAATAATAAAATTTTATAGCAGTTACCACAAGCTTCTTTAAACGTTAAATAAAGCAAGGCAAATGAAAATTTATTTACGAATCCTAAGATAAATATAAGTGAAAATAGTTAATATAAATAAATAATAAAACATGAACAATTTAATATTTAGGAACACTATTTCATAAAGTAAAACTTTTGAATTTTGCACTCAAAAGAGATAACTTTTACTCCTAGTACTTTAATAATTTCTTATACCTTTCTCACAGTAATTAGTAGTAATTTAAAATAACTTTTGTAGCATAGATTAACAATATTATCAAATCAAAACTGCTAGTAAATATGTATTATATCACATAATCATGGCAAATAAATCCATACGTACAAGTAATTAGTTCTATAAAATTTTACATCATTCCTAAACTATATCCTTAAAAATAGTTTGATAAAACACAATAATATTATAAATCTTTGAGGGAGAGGTTTTAGTAACCCAAAAATGTAAAATGAAAAATATTTGAAGTAAACTTTGAAAATGTCATGGAATTATGATAAAAAAACCTGGTGGTATCCAAAGATTTAGAGAAAGTCAGTCACATTTCCTATTTGACTCAATTATTGAAAAAATTTTAACCCCCTTGAGAGGCAATGAGACATTACATTCCACTTAATTTTAATCAAGATTTGAACCAGAAATTTTTAGTTAAATTTTATTTTTTTAACTTTGGTGTAAAAAAAAGTTTCAAAATTACTTTTCCTTATTTTGAAATAATTTTTTTCAAAAATGCTGGTGTGAATTCAACATTACAGAAACACAATAACTTGCTCCTCAAAGAGTTAAAATATTAACAGTTTGCTAGTTTTAGTTTTGTGTACATTATTACAATTGATATTTTAAAAACTAATTTTATATTTTTCTTTATTTTGCAAGAGAAAAGTACATTGTACATGTATTAATAAAGTGACATAAAGTAAAATACATGAATTTTGGTATAGTAATATAATTAACTTGTGTAGCGAAAACTAAATTGACTACCAATGAGGCAAACATTTTCTGATCAACTTAAACAGGTGGATGACTTACAAAAATACTGAAAAAGTATATTTGATCCACTTAAGAGGCCAAATTAACAGATTTTATTTTTATAGTATAAATGAATCACAAATATATATTGAAATCTGTTACTTAAAATCACTTATCTTGTAGATAGCCAATTTAGAGTAATTTTATCACATTTGGAATCTGGCATTGCAAAGCTGTGTAGAAATTGTGAAAAAGGTAGTAACCAGGTTCACATGAATGTAAATTTATTTTTGACTCTAGATTAACAAATCGTTAGATAAATTCTCACCAATTTTACTTTTAAAATAATCTATTTCCTAATTTGAAAACATTTTTCACCTTTTATGAAAATTATAATTTTGAGCCACTTTACGAATATAGGGGGAGAAAACAACTAAACAAAATAAAAAGGTTTTTTTTTTTTTTGGCCTATTTCCTTTTTTTATAATTTAAATTTTTTGCTTTTCTTTGAAAAATTAAGAACTGAAATGCAAAGATTTCAGGAGAATACCATATTTCCCTGCATATAATCCGCAGATTATCTGATAAAAAAACGTCAAAAATTTTAAGTGCGGATTATCTGCTGACATTCCTTTTAAGCAGAAGTTCACGTCGGATATACAGTTTCTACCAGCAGTCATAAAATAAAAATAAACAGCTATCACACGACAATTCGCAGAGTTGCTTGTAATTGGTTCACATGACATACTAGTAGGAGTGGCTTCCAATTTTTATGTTTTTTTTTTTCATTTTGGCAACATGCTTCTATGAAGAACAAAGCGTTTAACTCATCTCTTTCAAAAATTGCAATCTCAATCATTTAGCTGAATGAAACAAACAACTTTGAAACATCGTGTATTGTTATCACATTGAAAGTTATAATGTCTAAGAGAAAACATGTTAGTTACACTGCAGAATTTAAACTGAATGTTACTAAAAAAGCAGAAGATGTTGAAGATGACTTAAAAACAGCAATTATTAAATTATTTGTATTCACAAGGAATTCTATGTTTTAGATGTAAAATTCAATGAAAAAAAAAAAAAAAATTGTATTTTTTAACGTAATTATTTTATTTGCTATTATTTCCTTACAATTATCATTTAAATAGAGCACTAAATAAATAGGGAGGTGGTTTATAAGTAGTACTTTGGAATGTTGAAAACAATGAGTAATCCTCGTATAGTCCGGCGTATTTATCTGTGGATTATCTGCTGAAATTTTTTTCTTAAGGGCTAAAAATTGCAGCTGTGGATTATACGCAGGTAAATATGATTTATTAAAAACTTTGAATTCAAAACTGGTATTTTATAAGATCAGTTCAAAAAATAAAATTACAAAAGATATTTATTTAAAAGTTGTAATTAAATTTAATACAATCTGTAACATTAACATAACTTTAATTCACAACAATAACAGGGTAGGATAGAAGTCATATTATTATTTTAATTTTATATATTTACTCAATACTCGCTTCAATAGTGAAATAAATAAATAATAATATAAAACAGTTTTTGGAATATTATGGCTTGAAATTTCAGTTCTTAGAAAAACATACTTTTAAAAATATATATATTAACTGTTAGTAGGTTCATGTTGTGATTTACAAAGTGCCGGTGATCCCTAACTTATTATAAAAGTTATTTTTAATGACTCACAAAATTTATACTACAAAAATACTTAAAAAATAATATTTTTAAAAAGACCATTTTTATATTAATTAATCATTTATTATAAAATCATATGCTGATGTTGGCAAATGTTTAACAATATTTAAATACAAAAATGACTACATTTCGCAAAATAAATTTTATAACAATTTTGATTGCATACAAGTATAGTACATTTCCAAAGGCTTAGGTTAACAAGAAGCTCAGATAATCATGGCAGAACAGAAGCTAAGTACATAAGCACAAAATGAATAATAAAATAAAATGTATAGTTCTTTGATATTCGAATCAAATTCTTAGTTAATTCCTGAAAAACAGGAAAATAGTAAAAACTGATGTAATTCATCATCCTGTTTAAAAGTATAAAAAAGGCCACTATTAATTACATTTGCCATGAAAAATACCACAGATTTTTCAAAATATATTATTACTTATTGTCAGAATGAGATATAATTTCCTACTTTTGTTATGAAAGTGGCAATAGTTATTGTAAAGTTAGCTCAAGAGTCCTGCACAACCTGACCCGAACTATAATAATATTTTTGCAGTCAACCGTTAACCCCATCAACAACCCTAAACTAGATCCAAACTACAGTCTACAACTTTAATATTAAAAAATAACTGAGCTAACTTAATGATAGCCATTGCCATTTAAACTTAGATTATATATGTGTGAAATTATATTTTAATTTGATAATTTATGAATCACTGAGTAATGGGCCAAAAGGAAAACAAACCACATACTGTAAAATTAAAGGTGTCTTAAAAGCAGGGGGCTGTGGAGTCGGAGTTGCTAAAAAACAAGGAGACTGACTCCAGCTTTTTGACAGACAGTTTGAAGTGAAATTAAACCAATTCTATCTAATTTAAAATTTATAAATGAAATTATCTTTATTTTTGGACAATACATATCAGGTTACCCAGGTGAAAGATGCCCAATATACTGACCGATGTACAGCTTAGATGAAACTAGAGATATTTTACATTTAGTGTATAGTCCATTCCCTCAGACTTTTTAGGTTTGTGGAACCCGAGGTTATGCAAAAATTGTAAATTTTTGCGATTTTTTTAATCCATGGCACAGGCCGAAATTTCCAGGCTCAGGTCCAGCCTGTTATAAAAACTAAAAGTTCAGACCGAGCCCAGTCTGATTATATTTTTGCAGTTCATGGTCCAGCCAGTGAAAAAAAAAAAAAACCCCATAAAATTAGCCCCAGCCTACAGAAAAAAAAAAGAGAATTAGGCCCTGTTTGAATCAATTTATACAAAAAGCCGATTTTCTTCAGATACAGTTAAAGTTCTTTTAAATACTTCATACATAATTATGCAGGGGTCTGTCCAGATTTTGGGTCTTGTTTTTGTGAAATCATGAACAACTTTTTATATTTGTGAAAAATCTAGTTATAATTTTGTGAATTTGAAATAATCGTTATATTCAAGTTCTTGTTTATACATTTTTCAGAAAATATATGCATGTAAAATGCATATTTTTTCATTATATATGTAAAAGTAACAGGTCAGATTTTACTTTTAAATGATTAAATTTGTAAAGGCTTCATTTAGGAGATTGCAAGGTTTTGTGAAAGGTCTATTTAAAAAAAAAAAAAGAATTTTGTGAAGGGTCCTGTTTTGAGGAAAAAAATTTTTGTGAAGGTCTTGGTTTTGAGGTGAAACATTTTGTGAAGGATCCTATAAAGAACCCAATTTCTTTCTAAACAAATCCCTGTTATGTGAAAATTTAACAGTGTATTTTAGACTATGTGTCTGCAATCCAAAGAATACAGAATAGCCACATTAAGGCTGTTCTCAACTGCTCTGCTCAACAAGCGCAAAACGTTTTGACACATTTACAAATTCATTTTTTAACGGAAAGATATAAAATTGGAAAACCTGACCATGGAAGCAATTTGAAATCGAACTGTGTTTTCCATTTTTTGATAAATAAACTACCTATTGAGTTACAAATGATTTTGATGATGTGACAAATGTGTTTTTCTTCCTTTCTTGAGTGGTCATTGTTCTTTCGTGTGGAAATTTGGTTCAAAATGTCCACCTTGACACTATTTTCTGAAAGGTCTATTGCGTTTGCAAAAAAAAAAAAAAAAAAAAAAGGGAAAAAAACAGCTCGACAACATAGTTTCTGAACAACAACACCAGCTAGTTTCATGCATTTTCGAACAAAAATAAATTTTAACTTATGTCAAAGTTGCCCTTTTAGATTTGAGAACAGCCCTAATGATCACTTAGACTTGTAGACTGTTATGTCCAAATATACTCATTAAAAAAATTAATGTAGTTTAGAATAAAGATGGTTAAAACATTTTTGAAGGTGTATAATTAAAAATATATACATTTTTAATGATTCCATTAACAAGTCATTATCACTATCATTATTAAAATAAAAAAACTGCCTGTCTGACACATGAACAATTAAGTCCAGATCCAGACCAACCCGGAGAACGTAGAAAAAATCCAAGCTTCCCTAATCGAGATTGCTGAAAAAAGTTAAGCCGTGCTCAGACAAAATGTGACTCTCTGGTGCAGACTTCTATGTCGGACATGTTAAATTTCTGTATTAGTATAGTCAAATTCGGCTAGCGCAGCACATTTATAACTTATTCTTGCCATAGTCAGGGTCCACTGAAAACTGTTCATATTATGACGGTTTAGTCTGACCCTTTTGAATTTGTTACATCGGGTCGGCAGCCCCGCTTATTATTTTTTTTTTTATAGGCCTGGCTGTCTCCTCTAAATTTATCAGTCCGTCCCATTTATTTTTCTTACTGAACCATCCCGTTAAAAAAATTGTCTTTATTTTGCTGACCTGTTTGAAAGTTTGTCTTTATCTTGTTGGTCCTGGTCAGATCTCTATCCACAGAACCCAAAATATCATTGTAATGGAAACCTTTTTCCTGTTTTCCCCCCAGATTCTTTTGGGTCTGTGGGACCAGATGCAACGCCGAAATTGTAAATATTTTCCCTCTTTTTCATGCATGTGAGACCCAAAATAACGATGAAACAGTAAAATGTCCGTTATCTCTCTCTTTTCGATTTTCAGATTTGTCGGGTATGCAACGCCAGAATTGTAAAATTACTGCAGAAAACGTAAAATTTTCAATTTTCTTTCGAATCTACAGAACCTGAATTACTTTTGAAGTAATAAAATTTTCATCTTTATTTTACTTCCTTTCCATCGAACTTTTTCAGATCTTTCTCTGAACTGTGGGACACGAAATAACTCCAAAATTGTCCGACATTGCTGTAAAAGGAACGCATTTTAGAAACAAACAAACAATGAAAGGAGCCCTTATTTAAAAAAATAAAAAAACCTAAACTATGTGCCATTACATTCCATGAAAGATCATGGCCAGTGGTGCCCAATTCTGCTTTCTTATGATATGCCTTGAAGTACATAATATATCTCCTAGTCAAGTAGTCAGCCAGTTCCCAAGTATGCTTGGTACTCATTTTATAGACTCCAAAGAGATGAAAGGTTGAATGAACTCTGCCCAAGTGCAAAGACGAACTTCAAATTTGCAGTAGGGCAGCACAATGTACCACCAAATAAATAGCTCTAATAAATATACTAGCATCATTCAGAAGATTGGAAACATGTAATAATATTATCTTACTATAACAGAGGTGATATCTTACAGAAGTAGTCATAAGGAGACCCATAAAATGTAAGGGTCTCATGTAAAAAGGTAGTAATTTTCCAGTATAGGGGCTTTGTAAAATAGAGAAAATGGCCCGAGCAAAGGATATCTGGCAATTTATTTTCTAGTAACCTGTTTACTGTTTCATATACACAAGCAATTTTTTCAATATTTATTAATATAAAGAAGCCATATATCCATTTTTATATACAAACAAAAGTAAATTGTATATAAAAATCAATAATATATATATATATATAAACAAGCATAAAAGTTTATTAGGTTCTTCATAGCTGTTTATATCACTTGGTAACAAATTTCACTTTTTAGATACCCAGATTGTGCCAAGCTTCAAGAAACAGCAGGCCCATGCTGTGGAAAAGTACCAAAAAACCATAGTAAATTTTGAATTAATTTATCTGAAGGAGGCATATTTTACATTTTTTTGCTGAGGGAGGTGTATAAAAAAAATCGTAATAATTGGCTATAGTAAAAATAGAATGCAAATATTAACGATTTTAAAGCAAAGTAGTTTTTTAAAAACTAATAACAAATAGCCCAAGGAATGCCAAGAGAACATTAGGCATTGGCACTCTTTCCTTTCGGATGTGGTATTCAATGTGGTGCCAAGAAAACCTCATGAGAACTTCAATGTTCAATGAGTGCCAAAGAGAACCTTTTCCTTGCCATATGCTATCTGATAAACAATTTTACAAAGATTTAAAATCTTAAAACCAATTCTAGTTATTTAATTACTTAAAAAATATGGAAATTAAATTGTCTGAAAATGCATATAGTTGACAACTGAGGATAGCTCTCCATTCTTAGAGTGCAGTAGGATAAAAGTGGTAAAGTTCACACTTTTATAATTTTTTTTAAATAGAAACTTTATAGACGACAGTAATGTTAGTTAATAGATTGGTCATTTCTAATTTTTTTTATTATAATCGTTCACAGGGCTTAATTTCTAACAAAAAAAGTACCGGAGCTATAATTCCCTGCAGTATTAACAATTGTAGGGTTTTAACCCGTCCACTCCACCCGCATATTTATATTTCACTTAGTGTTTGCAAAATTTAAAGCATTTTTTTCTTTAGCAAAAGAAACTTTAATATATTTTGACTACATCTATATGCATTTATCTACAATAAGATGTAATAAATGAACAAAACAAAATCAGGAGTGGGAAATTTTTAGAAAATTCTACTCGCCATCTCTGTATTAGTTAGCAAAACATAACCCACAGCGCTGTTGCAGTGCACAGTATTTATGAGCTCCTGTGGATTCCAACTAAAGTTTATATATTCACTAAAAATAAAGAAGTACCAGAGCTCCGCCACTGTGAGCTTCAGCGTAAATTGAGCACTTCATGGAGCTAAAACGTTGACAAGTAAGAATATTTTACAAACATTAACAAATAGCAGTGAGTAAACGTAACAAGACAACGAAGAAAGATGGTAGATACAGTTGCAGTTAATTCTGGAATTTCTCATCACAGAAAACCATTGAGAAACATACAAGTGATAGATATGAGTATGCTCCTAGATGTGTGGCTCACTGAGTCATTATATATGCAACCACTTTGATAAGAAGGAATGCAGAGGATAAGAAATGAGAGAAAAAGGAAAAGATAATTTAAATTTAGGCTTCGGTTTTTCAGAAGCGCTGTTTCCACGGGGCTACAGAGTGCAATATTCATGAGCTCAGATAAATTCCAATCAATATTTAAATATTCCTTGAAAATAAAGTACCAGAGCTGAGCTTCGGCACAAAGTAAGCACTCGCCATACAGCTAATAGCAAACTGTCACAGATTTTGTGTACAGGGGTCTGTCCAGACTTTATCTCCAGGTCCTGTCTTTGTGTAATAGTGAAGTTTCTTATATTTGTGACAAATGGGTCATATTTTTGTGAATTTTAAATTAACATATTATTCAGGTTCTTTTTTTTTTTTATCTATTTTTAAAAAGATCCTTTATTTAAACAAACAAACAAAAAAAAGTTAATTATTTCTTTGGTAATTTCAACTATTTTGTGACAGTTCAGATTTATTTTTAAATGATTAAATTTGGGAAAAGTTCAGTTTGGAGATAAAAATATTCTGTGGAACGTCCAGTTTTAAGATGAAAATTTTTGTGAAGGTTCCTGTTTAAAGATGAAAATTTTTGTGAAGGGCGTTTAAAGAATCCAAACTTTTACTAAGCAGATCTCTGGTATAATTATCTTTTAAAGTTAAAAGATAAAATATTTAAAATAGTTGAAAAATATGAAACATATGGAGCACTTTCTATGAGAATAAGATGAAACAAAATTTTAATTATAAGCAGACCCAAGTATGCAAAATTAAATATACCCAGATAATGAGTGATAAAAGACTTTAAAACACCTCTATAATTCTATATATGTATATTTCTGGATGTTCATAAAGTATCAGTTCGGTTTTTCAATTTTTGATTTTTACCCTCCCATTTGTGTATGATTGTGTTATAATGATATATATAATAGAACTTTCTGTAAATGAGCAGTTAAAAATCAAAACAAAATCATACACTGCAATTACACATTTTCTTAGATAGTCTACAAAAACCAGTATAAATACAACACTTTACCGCAATGTAATTCACTTAAGCTTACACATTATGCAAACACGCTCAGAAGATAATGTACTGAGTCATTTCTTATATACTTTATAAAGGTTGCAAAAATTATAAAATGTTTTTAAATAACTTTACAAAAATTACACGGCCATTCAAAATAAAAAAATTTATTTTCCTAACACCTTTCAAAAATAGAATTAGACACTTTAGATAAGATTTTTATAGGTAAAAAACCTTAGATGACCTTAGATATATATATTCAAAAATAATATACATAAAACTTTCAAACCTGCATGCAGTCAATACTGTTGAAGTAATTTCAATGTCGTATGCAAAGTAAAATAGATACTGTTTTACATACTGAAACAATCAATAGAAAATATTTTATTAAACACAATCAAGCACAACTTGATTTATATTTCATAATTTGATGATATATTTTCACACTCATCACTAAAAGAAAAAAAAAAAAAACAAAAAAACCATGATCTTTATTATAAGATCACATTAAGTACGGCTCAATTTCTTAAAGTAACTAAATTTATCACAAATTTAATGATGTATTCAAATGTACTTTTAAAATCCGAATTAAAAGAAAGGACAATAGATAATACCATAAATATACACAGAAGAGAAAAAAACCTCAGATAATAAAAGTAGATGTAGGGGACAAGCATAACATGCAAATTAAGCACATTTCTCCTTTTCTACTTTCTTTAAACTTTCTTAATGCAGCTTTTCATAATCTTAAAAAAAAAAAAGAAAATGGAAAAGGGACAAAATGTTTATAAAACAGTCACTAGCAACCCTGAGTTTAAACAGCAAGTTACTGTGCATTGTTCAAAAACTACTTTTTCCAAACACTCCTTTTTTCTTCACAGCAAATAGATAATCTATGTACAAAATTATAAAAATAAACTTCTATGCAATGCTAGGAAACAGGAGGATTTAGGTCAACATTCATCTTAATTGCACTTTGTGAAAATATGTGAACAGTGGGATAAAATCCACCAACAGGAACATATGAAAACACTTTGCCGACAACTTTCATATTGTGAGTGAAGTAAACCTAGAAAAAAGATGTATAATTAAATATGTTGTAAAAATCTGACAAAATATTGAATGAAAAGGAATAAACACATTAAAGGTTTTAAAAAAAGGATTCTTAGAGCAAAAATATCTTTATAAAATATTAAACACTATAATAAAATATTTTCATATTAGATAAGTGACCATGCATCTAGACCAAGGATGCAACAAATATTCAGTATTTGGTCACAGTACTGAATATCCGGTTATGCCAAATATCAAATTATTATTAAGATGCTACGTGGCGCAGAATGATATAAATTTAAAAGCAATGTTAAAAACGCCAGAATAAGCAAACATTCAGCAGACTAGTTTCGGTAGCGTTTAGCGCACCGTCCTCAGTGCAAAGAATAACGGAAACTTGCTCACTTATATAGAGGAGAAGTGGATTCAACTGAAAAGTTCATTAACCAATGGGGAAACAGGGAAATGCGGGTACCAGCCAATGGGAGAATAGTATAGGTAATGCCACCAGAAATGTGAAAACAAAATGGTAGTAATTAAGCAAGAGGATTTTGCTTAATTGCTACCACTGATCAAAAGAGATCAGAATGCTGGAAATATTTCATAAAATCCTCTTTTGCTTAGTTACCACCACTTTTTTTTCACATTTCTGGTGGCATCACCTATACTATTCTCCCATTGGCTGGTACCTGCGTCTTCCTGTTTAACCATTGGTTAATGAACTTTTCAGTTGAATCTGCTTAAGCGAGCAAATTTATGTTATTCTTTGCACTGCAGACGGCACGCTAAACGCTACCGAAACTAGTCTGTTGAATGTTTGCTTATTCTGGCGTTTTCAACATTGCTTTTAAATTTATAAATATCAAATTATTCAGTCTGCCAAATATTTAGCTTGGCCGAATATTTTGATATTCGGCCAAACTGAATAATAATAATAAAAAACCTTTTTAAAAACCCTACACAACTTGTGCTTTTAACTGTCAATTAATAAAGATATTCAGAATAATTAGAAATAGAATCATATTTAAATAAAAGAGAATGCTTTTACATTATTTATTTGTAGTTTGAAAAGTGTCATTTTAGAAAATGTGTAGATATCACTAGAAAATTAACCATTAATGATGACTTTCATAGGAATTAATGATGTAAAAAAGCAAGTTCCTGAACACTGTCTTGTTGCAAACAGTATGTTTCTAAACAAAACAGAAAAAACTTTCAGGGGTGATAATATACAAGACGACAAATTTTGTCCAAGAAAGCAGGATCGCAATACACTTATTCAGTCAAAAATACAGTGCATCTCACTTAGGGTGTCAACGATTTTAATCAATTGATTTAAATCGGCGATTAAATCATGATTTTAATCAATTGCTTTTTAAAAAAATTAATTGATTAAAATCATAACCTTTCTAAATGTTTAAAATTACATAAAGTATTAAAATCTAAAATGAACGTAAGGTTAAGTTGGGGCAACTGGGCCATGATTTTATAATGTGACTCTAGAGCTTCTGACTGTTCAGCTTCATAAAGCTAATGTTCATTTGAATTAAAGTCTGAACTTCTGTAAATGTGTTCAGTTAGATTCCCTCTATCAGGCAGAAATGCTCAAAATTACATTTTAATATTTAAAAATATGCATATTTCATTTTTCTTTCCTCATGGGTCCAGTTGCCCATAAAAATGGGGTAAGTGGACCAGGAGGGTCTATCTTCTACACACGTTTATTTCTTTTTCATATGGGATATCAGGTCCTGTTTGAAAAAGTGTACACAACTTAAAAAAATTTAAACCAGGCAGATCATGTAAATTATATGTCAATAAACAATAAAGAGCGTTGTAAGGGAAAACTTTGCTGTCAATGTGCCTAAAAAAAGCACTAAAAGAAAATATTAGATTTATTTATACCAAAAACATAAAAATTAAGTAAGTATTTATGTACTTTAGTATAGGCAATAAGTATAAAAGTCAATGAGTATTTTAAGGAAAAAAATAGCAAGGTAAATCTATGAACAAACGGCTACGTAAGTAAGTACTTTATCTGTATCCAGGGGTCGCATTATATAAGGAAAATTTTATTGTTCCTACCAGAATCCTTAATGAGTTACCTTCATGGTCATTTTATTTAACACATTCTATAGAAAAGTGCGATGAAGATATTATTTTCAAAATAGTGGTAGCAACAATAAAAGTTTCCATATAGAATGCGACCCCTGTAGTTATCGTACAATTTCAAGGTTTGGCTATCTCGCTTTCAGGGACAAAGTACTTGCATTCGTAAAATGTTGAAATAATTTAATGACACCAGTATTTAAAAGAGACTTTATTTGAAAACAAGTAAAAGTATATTTTCATGTACTTAATAAAGGTGAAATTTTCATTATAAAATTCCGGTGCCAATGTGGCAATTAGACATTAAAATTATATGATGCCATAACGGCATCACTGCCTCTCAAGGGGTCAAGAAATTTGGTTTGATACCACCCAATATGCCTTTTTTAAAAATTTTATTACGTAATTTTAATAAGGTATTCTATAATTTTCTTTATTGTAAGCAAAAAACAATGGAGATATAACTATTGGGGTAACTGGATGCAGCATGGTCCAGTTACCCCATTCTTAATTTATGGGGTAACTGGACCATGCTGCATCCAGTTACCCCAATACTTATATCTCCATTGTTTTTTGCTTACAATAAAGAAAATTATAGAATACCTTATTAAAATTACATAATAAAATTTAAAAAATGGCATATTGGGTGGTATCAAACCAAATTTATCCCATTTTTGAAAAATTTATGGGGCAACTGGGACACCGGGCTTACATTTGAAACATGAATTAAATATGTATAGATACCTAATAATATTAACGTAGTTATATGCCTAATCTTAAAAAAGAAGATTTTTTAATAAAAGTACTTACAGTATTTTAATAAAAATCCAAGGAAGTTAAGCCAAACGTAAAAGAAGCGTAAATTTTCGACAGCCTATCACAGCAATCAGAGTTATGATTGAGTTGACACACATTGTTTTAGGAAGTAGAGGTTAAGGGGCATTGTTCACAAAAGCTAAAACTTAAAATACATCAACGGTTTTTAATAAAATAGCCTATGGCCCAGTTACCTCGTGGGTCCAGTTACCCCAACTAACCTTAATTTGGAATGTTTCTATTGGTATTTTGCCTTATGAATAAGCAAAAAAAGTGTTGTGTAATTGTTTCTAAGCTTTGACTATTCTAGTTACCTCGTGGGTCCAGTTACCCCAACTAACCTTAATTTGGAATGTTTCTATTGGTATTTTGCCTTATGAATAAGCAAAAAAAGTGTTGTGTAATTGTTTCTAAGCTTTGACTATTCCTTAGACATAAAAAAATTAAGTACTATAAGTTTGTAAAAAGGAAGTTTTTATCTGCCTTAAAAAGCATTTCATTAAAAAATTATATTTAAATCTAATATACGTAATTTGCAATGTCATTGTTTTCTTTAACCAATCTATTCTTTCTTTTCTATAAAATAAGCATAACAAGTATAAAAAATTCCCGAGAGTAAAAGAATCAGTATGCTATTTTCTCATTCCACTTTTGCAATAATAAATTTATAGCAAATTGGAGCTAAAGAAGAATGAAAGAATGACACTTGCTCAACAACTATTATAAAAGAATGTATAAGAGAAAAAGAACTAATTGGTATAAAAATGTTAAGCTCAGAAAGAGCTTCTTCGGTAGAGGTTGAATAAATGTTTTTTTTTTTTTTATTTATTTACTTTTGAACTCATGTACATCAAATAAAGAAATCAGTTAGAAATTTAAAAAGCTTTTTTTTTTTTTTTTTTTTTGGGGGGGGGGGGGGGGGGGTGAATGTTAATAATCCCTACTGAGTTGTAACATTGCTATTTCTTTAGAAAAAAACAAGATATTTTAAAATCATGTCTTTATTTAAAGGCATTTTTCCATTTGTAATTCATGAAATCTTTAAAAATTAATGTCACTTTATTTATCATATTAACAAATTATATATATATTTTTTTTCTCATGTCATTATTAAAACTCATGAAGTAATGCTCTCTTTTTACTGAACTAGTGCCTTTTTTTGGGAATTAGCACAGCTTTTTTTCTAGAATGAATACTAAATTATTTTAGGAATTAAAGGATAAATATATCTTTTTTTTCCTAATTAGAGGATTAATTGTTAAATAATGGTTAATTTCAAGCAATTGTTAACAATTTGATATTAAATGCAGTGATTAATAATTTTAATAACTGTAAATATCAGCAGTATTTAATATAGTTTTAGATAATTATTACAAAATATTAATGTGTGTAACATTATTGTATACTACTAATGAAAATGAATGTGGTTTTTATAATTACTCTAATTATACTTATTATAATTAAAGCTTAAAAACATAGATTAGGTTAGCAGTTAGAGATTTAATTGTTTTAGGAACCTAAAAGTAGTGGTGTACCGAGTAGTACTTTGGCCAAGAAGCCGAGTACCAAGTACTCGGCCACTGACTACTCGGCTGAGTACCAAGTAGTTATGTAATAAGAAAAAAAAACTGATGTGCACATAATGTGACAAAGCGGGTTCCCAGGGTGGGTGATATGTGTGTACATATATATAATATACATATATAGTATATATAAATTAACTAATTAAATTTGAAATTTGTGCACCTTTTAAAGACAATTTTTGACAATTTAAAACAGTAGCAAAAAAAAAGGAGAATTGACACATAACAAGTACAATTATTAACCAATATAAAATTAAAACATTCTTCAACCCTCCAATTTATTCTGATACCTGAATCTGTCTACCAAAAATAAAAAGGTTTATTGGTTACTGTTACAAAACAATTCACTGAATAATGCAAAACATTTCATATTTATTTTGTAACTGTACCTTATTTTATTTTGATTAAAAATAAGAAAGAGAAAAATAAAAAGAGAGAGACTTTCTTAACAGAAGACTTATGTAAAACTGACACCCCACTTGCATGGTGGGAGGTGAAGGATGGGGAACTTTTCCCGATTATGTGCAACCTTGCAAAAAAATTCTTATGTGCACCTTCAACCACTGTTTATTCTGAATGTATATTTTCAGAGGCAGGCCAAATTTATAGTAGTAAAAGAAATGCCCTGTCCACTGATAATGTAGAATGTTTGGTGTTTTTGCACCCTAATTTGAAATATAATAAATTTAATTATTAATTTTTTTATTACATTTATTGTATTTTAGTTTCTTTATCCAAAATAAGTCTTTTCTGGTTTCCTATATATTTAAAAGGAACTTATTTTTATTTGTATAAATCTGAAACTAAATTTTAATCTGGAATTATTTTATGGGGGTTTTTGTTCTTAACTTTTTCTATATTTTGTAGACATATTGTTAAATACCAAGTAAATAGTTTTATGAATTATTGCATATATTATACATTGATATTCGAATAACTTTTTACAGATCAGTTTTAAATTCATATGCTTAAAAAATGAAATTCTTACAACTACTCGGTATTGGCCGAGCACCCGGCCAAAATTTCACCGAGTACCGAGTATTAGGCAAATTGGCCGAGTACCGAGTATTTACCGAGTACTCGGTACGTCTCTACCTAAAAGTATTTGTAGCTAGTCTGTATTTTAACGCAGGAAAAAATAAATTATAAAAATCAGATTTAAATTTAAAAAATCTGATTTAAATTTTTAAAAATCCGATTTTTTGATTTTTTTTTTTTTAATTATGATTTTTTTTTTACACCCTAATCTCACTCCAAGTCAAACTTGAATTTTTGCTTGTCACTTTAATAATACTGAAGATATTGTTTTATATTTTCAACAGAGATTATTTTGATTTCTGTGAAATATGATGACATGACAAGAAGTACTGGAAATTGCCACCAACAATATCTAATCAACTTTGAGTTAGACACTGATTTATTCAGAATATAGCTGACAGTACTTAATCTATATCGCTGGCCAAAATTCAGTTACTTCCAGTAATATATTTCATATAAGCAAAATTAATATGATGCAAATTTCACTAAAATTTCCTCATTATTGTTAAAGTTGTAAATGAAAATTTAGTTTCAGTCTGTAGTGACACCTGTATTTTTGATTGAATATACAGTCGAACCCCGTTAACACGCGAATCAAGGGACAGATCAAAATTCGCGTATTAACCAAAGTTCGTGAATTTTCGTCCAGTGGTCCATATAATAACTACCTATACAGATAAAATAGGGTTTTACGCATTAGGGGATTCATGGGATGGTGCTTTAGTAACAGAAATTTCGTAAAGTACCGGTCGCTATATCTGAAGATATATATATATTTTTCCATTGAATAACCAAATATTACCGTACGAAAATCCAGGTAAAAGGTGCTTGAAGCGTACGAACCCTGTAAAACACATCTTTATGACAATTTTTAGCGTTTTTAACACATAAAATGTTATTTTATTTGTTTTTATAATTACTATGTGTTTATTAAGCAGGAACGTTCGAAATCTGGAAATTCAAATAAAAGTTACTGTCTTAAATAAAAATCCTATGTCTTTTTAAAATTACATTTTTTATGTACGGCACATAAAATTTAACAAAACGAACACAAAAATTTGTGCTAAACATGTAAACAAAAACTAATGTGAACAAAATTAACATCCTTGTTAATAGAGAAAAGCGTCAATAATACTCAAAAGTCGATACAAAAAAAAAAACAAGTTTACAGTTGATAAAGGCAATAATTACATAAAAGTTACTTTTTGGCAAAGTAGCTATCAATTTTGGCTTGTTTGATATGCGGTCGAGCCATTACCATGATGTTTTCAGCCATATTTAGGTGATGGTAAGGCTCGCTCGTCGAGAGTCCAGAGCAGGTTCATCCTCTTCTTCCTCCTCATCCAGTTTATCAAGCACTACTGAAGTTGATGTCATCCAGACTTCTGAGCTAGGAGGCTACTAAACCTTTGTCGATAGTAATGAACCTGTCTAAATAGACAAAATCTTCCCCTACAGATTCTCGTTCGCCAAGCCAGTGTTCTTCAACATCAGAGTGCGAGATCGGCTCTTTAAAAATGGTGTTCTCGCTACTTCCAAACCCCCGTTTTCCAAAGCAATTTGCAATCGTCATTGCTATGACACTCCTCTATGCTACGGTAAGCATATGCATAGCGTGAGGAGTTGTAATAGAGTGACCCAGGGTTCATACAGAGTTGGGAAGAAAAAATCCAAGGAGTACCCAAAAAATCCAAGGAGTCCAAAAAGTTTTAAGGATTTGCCATTTTTTTTTTGTTGTCGATGTTTTTATGTGCTGCATCGTTATGTGGTATGTACACTCCAATTTTTAATGCCCGATTTGGAGAGAAAAACATTTCAAAAACAAATTTTACTTCATTAGAATCTAATTGTTAGTGCTGAAATTGCACAGTATTCACAATATATTGCTTACTGATATAGTAAATTTAAATACAAAATTGACAATCAACTTTTTTATGCAGTGACCAATGGTCACGTCACAGGGTTGATTCTGAGTAAAAAAAAAAAATTCTGAAATTCCCAGCAAATCTTCTGAAAAGTTACAGCAAGTGGGTGGGGGATTGGGAGAAATCCACTCCAGACAATAGCTATGCGTTTTCTCTGCAGCTCTTTGACGAAATTCGTGTTTTTTCGCGATCTTTTGACAAAATTTGTCGATTTTTCGCGATCTTTTGACGAAATTTGTGGGTTTTTTGCGATCTTTTGATGAAATTTGTGGTTTTTCGCGATATTTGCCATTTTTTCGACGAAATTTGTGGGTTTTTCGCGAACTTTTGACAAAATTTATGGGTTTTTTCGTGATCTTTTGACGAAATTCGCGTGGTTTTCGCGATCTTTTGACGAAATTTGTGTTTTCCCTGCGATCCTTTGACGGAATTGGTGATTTTTCTACAAATGATTGGCAAAATTAATTTTTTTTGGCGACCATATGTCCGAATTTTCAGATTGGTGACCGATTTTTTAAATTTTTCGGAAATGAATGCCTTACATTTTCGGAAAATTCGGACTAGAATCACCCCTAGGTCATATAAATAGAGATTAGTCAAACGCCAAACACTTATTATGTATATCACATACATGATACATCTTAAAGAAAATTTTAAAAGACAAAAAAAAAGAATGCTAAACACAACACAACACAATATAACAAATTTTGAATTTATTCTTTTAGAACAGCGGTAATCGCTTCCTTTGAATGTGAAATTTTGACGAATTCGCATTTTTTTCACGATCTTATGATGAAATTCGCACTTTTTTCGTGATCTTCTGGGAGAAATTCGCGCTTTTTTCGCGATCTTCTGGGAGAAATTCGCGCTTTTTTCGCGATCTTCTGGGAGAAATTCGCGTTTTTTCGCGATCTTTTAATGGAATTCGCATTTTATTTCGATTGTTAACCGAATCTGATGTTTTTTTTGCGATCTTTTGATGGAAACCGCGTATTTTTCGCAATCCTTTGACGAAATTTGCATGTTTTTCGTGATCCTTTGACAAAATTCGCATGTTTTTCGGGATCTTTTGAGGAAATTCGCGTGTTTTTCGGGATCTTTTGAGGAAATTCGCGTGTTTTTCGGGATCTTTTGAGGAAATTCGCGTGTTTTTCAACATTTTTGAGGAAATTCGCATTTTTTCGTGATTTTTTGAGGAAATTCCCAATTTATGCGATCTTTTGAGGAAATCTGCTTTTTTTTTCTCGATCTTTAACGAAATTCGCGTTTTTTCGTGATCCTTTGAGTAAATTCACGTTGTTCCGCTGTCTTTTAAGAAATTCAGGTCGAGTTTTACCACGATCTGTTGGAGAAATTCATGTTTTTTCACGATCCTTTGACAAAATTTACGAATTTTTTCCGCGATCGATTGACGAAATTCGACGGTATTTTTTAAAACATATTTGCGAAAAATGCAATTTTTCAGAAATTCTTGGCTAAATTCCAAATATCGATAAAATTTAAAATAAAGGTCGGCTAACAGTGTCGAAAAACGAACTTTACGGACCTAATAATTGAAAAATGGAGCTAATGGGAGCCCTGCTATTAAAATTATCCTACCCAATCAATGCTGTGCTTCAGATGAATTACGTGCATAAAGGATTTACCATGCGTTTTACGTTTTACAATCACGATTTTCCCCCCTCGGCAGCAATATCACTTGCGTCCGAAGCCGCAATACAATTTAAGGAGTTTCTAAGGAGTGGTTTGCTTATCTAAGTAGTTCTAAGTACTACTTGGGAATGTTTTCATTTCTAAGGAGTTTCCAAGGAGTCTGTGCGAACCCTGGTGACCTCTTAGCAAGAATTGTTGCTGCGTGTTCCATTTGGTGAAGATATTGTCGTACTACGCGAGTCTTGTAATTTACCTTGACGCTGTTAATGATTCTTTGGTCTATTAGCTGAGTGACACTGGTCGAATTTGGAGGTAAAAATTGAATTTGGACTTCCCCAGGTCTCCTTTATCTTTCGAATGCGCAGGACAATTGTGCACAAGCAATAACATATGGCGTGATTCTTTTCCCTTAGGCCGGTCAATATCACGAACCCATGTTGAAAAAAAGGTTTCCCCTCATTCACGCTCTGCGCTGACTTTCTCACAGGATGGGGAGATTTTTGACGTTTTTAAAGCATCGCGGTTTACGTGATTTCTGTATGACCAGTATGTCTTTTCTGAACCATCAGATTTGGCATCGAGTAGAAGAGTTAGACAATCTTTGCTTAGTTTACCCCCAGGACATGCTTCTCCTTTTATAGCCATTGTTTTGTTGGATGTCATTTTGTAAAAAAGCCTAAATTCGTCCACGTTGTAAATATGACAACTTGAGTAGTATTTTACAAGCTGCCGAAGCAAATTTGTTTTCCAACAAATCATTGTTTACAGAAGCGGATTCACTGCGCACTTTCTGAAATTTCATTCAGTGGCGAGATTTAAATCTATCCAGCAGTTCATTTGAAGCATTGAAATCTAACAATGCCATTTTTGCTGTGACTTCAGAACGTTTTTCTAGGATTACCATGCCGCTTATTGGGATATTCGTAGAGCGCGCATGAACAAACCACTTGTGGAGGGACTTCTACATGTCCTTAAACTTGGCGGTTTTTATTTTCTTGATCCTTGTTCCACCAAAAACAGCTTGGTTAACAATGGCATCCCTAATTCTCAACAAAGTCCTTAATGATTCTTCATGCCTTTTTCTTTGGAAAATGCTGATTTATTCAGTACCGCCGGGACATCGTACTGATTTATAATTTCTAATTTATTAGTGATAGAGAGAGCCTCTCTTCTGATGTGTTTGCTCCTTTTGCCATTAAAAAGAACATGTGGTTATCGCTGACCAGAATTCACCAGGAGTGAGAAGCGACCCTCTTCCTTCGTAAGGGAGGTCGCACACTGAGGCGACAAGAGGAAGATGAAGTGAGACTTAAGAGGAGAAACAGGTCGAAACAAAGAAGAAAGCTGTTTCAAACCTGTTTTTTTCCCTGAAGTCAAGCAACATTTTGCATGACTCGCTTCAGTGTGCGGCCCGCTTTAGATATCACTGCACTGATCAAACAACGAATCGGCACTGCTCTAAGATAAGATGGGGATCAAATCGTTTCTCCATTGATGGGGAAAATTTCACTTTTCGCTTCTTTATCGGATAAGATATCTACTGGTTCTTTGTGATCAGGGGGGAAACAATATTTTTGGTTATTTATTGTGCACTTGTTAGCAGTAAAATTTTCTCTCCTTTTCTTCTGGCCTGTTTGACTATACGAAGTAATTGGTGCCGAGAAAGATTTCTCTATTAAAAAACAGAGGTTCAAACTTATATTTTTAGTAAAGCTATTCATGGTTGCATTAAATTTGGATGAAAAAAAAAAAAACATTCGTAGTTTAAAGACTTGTCTTATGTAATGCTTGGGACATTATTCCCTGTAAAACCTCCTCTGTTTCAATTTCAAATAAAGCTAATTCGCGTATTAAACATAGGTTTTTCTTGCTTGGGACTGACAAAATTTCACTTCTTAAGTGAGTTCGCGTATTAAGAAGGGTTTTTTTTAATGTATACGATAGGCGTTTTTCAAGGGACCAAAAAACATTTGCGTATTAAGCAGGGTGCGTATTAACAGTGTTCGACTGTATTGTGTTTTTGATGGAATTAGTGAATTGAGATGCTGTTTCTAGCCCAAAAAATATTTGTCTTGAACACATTATCTTCTCTAAAGCTTTGTTCTAAGATTTTAGGTACACCTTGTATGTTTAACAACCTCTGAAAATGATTGTTCACTCGACACAGCCTTTCATGCAAATAAAAACTTCCTTGCCAAATCAAAGGAAGCAGGAAAGTTTATTCTTGCTGATTTGCTATCATTTTAATAGATTAAATTGTTTTACTTTAGTCCCTTCCTGACAAACACTTTATCACTGTAAAATGCTTCTTCTAATTCATTCAAAATTTTTCTTTGATTTTAAAATATTGGTTTTAGAAGATAATATTGGAAGACGTGACACATGAGTTTCAAAACTGGCCTCATCCAGAAAGTCAAATTTTAGGAAATCTCGAAAACCCTCTGACTTTGTCCATTGGTTTTCATTGTAAACCAAGATTTTACAGCGGCAGAAATACATGATAAAATTACTTTTTTTGCAGATTGTAGTGTTTTTTTTTTTATGCAGGTTTACCAATAGAATAGAGAAAACTCTTTTTTTTAAATTTTGGATAAGGCAAGTTTTGAAACACATTCCCATTTTATCTATTTTAACTCAAAGAAAAAGCCATGAAGTTTTATAAATTAATAAAGTTTTAAGAATATCCTCTTCTTAGATTACAAACTCAAAGCACAGATTCATTTGTGTAAAGTTTTCTTGTAAAAAGATCTTGATCATAAAATAGAAGTATCTGTGTCAAATAATATGTAAAATTGTTTTATAGTTTAGCTTTTAATACTTTTAAACTTTGAAATGGGTTCATACATATTTCTTTAAATAAAAATTAAGGACTTTTAAGGACCGAAACCAAAAAAATTTAAGGACCTACAAATTAAATAAACTAATAAATTATAATATGCCTTTTTTAATAAAGAGTTTAAATTTTGTAAATACAAGTTTTAAACATTCAAATGGCCAGGAAGGGGATAATTTCAGTGTGTGACAGTAGAAATTTAGAAATTTTAAAATAACAAAAACAACAGAACAGAAAACTAATCGGATGTGCCAATCTCAAAACTTTCTTCTATTTCATACATTTTAATACTTCAAAATTCGCTATCAGAGTGCCAAAATTAAATGACAATCTATGTCCATCATGAAGATTCTAAAGATACGAAATTCCGTGCATTAGTTCTTGAGATATGACTACTGCTAAAATGGTGTAAATCCTGCAAAATGCAGCACAGCAGCACCATCTGCTGGGTGATTTATACCAAAATCTAATCAGCAACAACTTATGTCAACTGAATCTGGAGTTTGATTAAAATCCGTGCAATATTTTTTTCAGATAGAGCTATTGCAAAAATCTTGAAAAATCCAGCATAGCAGCACCACCAGTTGGGTAATTTACACCAAAACATAATCAGCACCAATATTTATCAAGGTATACCTGAATCTGAAGTTCGATGAAAATTCATGTGTTAGTTCTTGAGATAGAGCTATAGCAGAGATCGTAAAAAAATGAAAGTACTCTTTAAATGTGTGTGTGGGGGGGAAGGATGGGGGGGGGTGAAGCTGGATCTAAGGGAAAATGCCAATTTTGGATAGGAAGAAAAATCTTCATGATCAATTATTTGTGACAATAAAATGACAAATAGAGCAGATTTACTTATTTATTTTTTATTAAACAGTTTTAAACTTTGAGTACTGGGGGGGGGGGGGGGGGGGGAGAGAGAGAGAGACAAAGACGGGGAAGCAAAATTTTGAGAGGGTGAAATTCAGATGAAATTTTAACGAAACGAATTGTCAAAGAAATTTAGGGCTGATTATTTATTCACTATAAAGTAACAAATAGAGTATGAAAAGTTTACAAAAATTAAGTTTTAAAATATTTTAAATTTTGGTATTGTGGAGGAATGAGCAGGATTTATTTTTAAATCAGAAATGTTTCACCCCTGATTGCAAAATAATACAATAATAAAATTAAGCACTCAGTACGAACCCTGGCATCCTTAATCTAGACCCATATGAAAGAATACCAATTAATAATTTTTAAAAAGGCCCAACACATTGGTGTTTTTATAGAATATTTTCACTTCTGAGAATGTCACAGCAAATAAAAACTTAACAATATCGCTTATGTTAATGTTGCTTATATTAAGATAAAATCCAGATATCAAAAATTAAATTTTAAAATACACAAAACTTAACTTTTACGTATTGGTTGTAATATGCAATAGATTTTTATAAAAAAGTAAGGGTTAGTCAATGATATGGATTTATGCTATTAGAGAAATTAAACGTTTGTATATTTGAAATGCTAAAAACTTATTTGTGCATTATACATAAAATTTAAAATATCCTTGAAAATATTTCATTTACAATCAAAACACATTTATTTCTTATTATCTATATTCAGCCAAAAAGTCGGCAAAATATTCTGTATTCAGCAAATCAGTAATCATTACTTTTCAAATTTTAATATAGAAACATTTTTAACTACAATTTGACTTCAGGCATACATTGCAATTAAAAATTCCAATAACTTACTTCAACTTGTTTTCTACTCTCAACGTAATTTTCATTGTAATAATCGCTAGCTTCGGGATTTTTTGATTCACAGGAAGAAACTTCTGAATCAGAGGATGATTCATTTTCATCATTGTTAAAATTTAATACACTGCATACAAAGTTCATAGATTTAGAGTTTGTATTTAGAAGAGAAGAAAGCACTACATCTGTCATTCCATCACTATTGTCATCTGTAGACAAGTCAGCATAGCGTTTATAGTGCAGTGGATAAATAATACCACAACCAACAGTGTCACCTAAAAATTAAATTAAGCATAAGAAAGAAAAGTCAAAGCACATTCAGATTTCAGAAAAAATAAAAGAGACTATAAACAAATTTAAGAGTATGGTGCAGTAAAAAATACTCAAGAATATTTATATTAATATACAAATTAAAGTATAGCAAAGTAATACTTACTATCACGCCACAAGCTATATTCATTAGATCAATATTTTCCGCAAATAGAAATTATTCAAATAAAATGCTGATATTCATCATACAAAACACAGACTCAGGAAATTAGAGAATCTATATTATAAAGGACAAACATATCTGTGCGTAACGCATACGTCATTTTGTGAATGGCAACACTTTGAAATTTGAATTAAAATTTGGTTTTGCAATTATATCTACGACAAATTTTTAAACTTCTAAACATCACACATTTTAAATTTTAACACCGTCGTATAAGAAAAAAAATGCTCTTTTAAATGCAATTTGTAAGCTGTATCTCAATTTATTTTTGAGATATTAATTTTTTTGTAGTTTTTAATACAAATTTTGCAATTGTGGCAACTGAAGTACTCCATTTATATTGAAAGTAAAGGGGAAATAGTCATGGTTTATTATTTTTATTGATTATATCCTTATTGATGCCATTTTCACAATACAAATAAAAGTAACTTTTTTATAATTTTTGAACAGAAAATGATATCAGACATTAAAAAAAACACGCATTCTTCTTCATAAATCAGTTAAAATTCAATATTTTTACATTACACTGATATTGAGTTTGAGACGCTTGGCAAAATGATTCAGTGAGTAAAAATTATGTCATATTTAAAACAAAACTATCATTTATTTTGATAAAACTAAATATTTGACCAATACTATGACAACTAAAGGCAAACTTCTGAATTTTTTTTTTTCGCGGGTATTGAGATTAGAACTTAAAGTTTAGGCGAATATTCACATGAAAAGTTGTATCGGACAAACGTGACTTTAACTTTAGAATAATTAATGCGCGTTAAAATACATTCAAATTGTGAAATTGAGTGGTGCATATGTAAGTTATGGGGATGTGAAAATAACGTACAATTTAGATTTCATGGGGGAAATTTTATGATGTGACAAAGCGAAATCCTTTTTACTGATTTTTCATCCCATAAAAACAAACATAAAAGTCTCAATCGATAAATTCATCATAATTACTCATCTTGATTACGTATTCTAATAGAGTTTAAGTTTTCAATAATTTAAGCAGTTGAAGTTTGTGGAAATAATATTTTGGTAATTTTAGGTTAAAAATATTATTTGTTTTAAGAGTGAGACAACCAATGTTAGATGAATTTTTTATTTTAATTATTTTTGTAGGTTTATTACAAATTCGATCTGACAGTTCCTTTCTAACATTTTAGTTTGTCGAATTTCGACGGGTTCCAACTCGTTATAATAATAGCTAAACTATATTAATAAAAGAAATATGTTTCTTTGTGTTCGAGCAGTGGCTAGGAAAATCTACTACCTGTAGAAGTCTGAAAACTTGGAATTCAAGGCAAGTCCTAATGCATCTGAGGTTCAGATTTTTCATTTTCTGATAATCTACCAGGAAATAAATTAAACCCCGCAGTTAAAAATGGTTTGCTGATAAAAGGCACATGGTGTATGCATGCATGAAAGAGACGTGATTAATCAGCAAGCAGAGAAGATCGAACAAGATCGCCCCCCCCCCCTCCTTGTCTTGGCAAATAGTATCTACGACCCTTTCATTTTGAAAAACAATATAGATTGCAGCACTAAACAAAAGTAATTACTATAAGAAATTATCTAGAATCAGAGCTTAACTCAAACTTATTGTGAACCTTGCAGTGTTGCTTTTTGTGCAAATCTGTGCTTTGAAGTGTACCACACAAAAGAAAGTTTACTAAATAATGTTTATATACAAATAAAACCTATTTCCAGATATTTGTACAACATTTGGGTAAGTTTTTATTCAAGTCTATGTAACATTTTATTTTAAAAAACGTTTACTTATGTGGATCTTTTTGAAAAATATATAAAACATGATTTTTTCAATAATTTCTCATTAAATATTAATTTTTAGTACATTTAAATAGTTCCTTCATTATGAATAAGAACAATTTGAAGTTTATAATAAAAAAATTATTAAAATACAGAATAGCCTGGGGAAATTTTCAGACAGCAGAAGCTGGGGGTAATTAACAGACAGCCATAATAATCGCACATTAATTGGATGCGGTCCAGTTTATTTTTTAATTTAATCGACTATCTTCAATTTCAATTACCGTATATTTCCGTGTACAAACCGAGTATGTGACTTTTCAGTGAAAAATCTTCCAAATTCGGAAACCCATACATAAGCCGATGTAAATGAGAGGAAAAATTCAGCAAACGAAAACTTAGCAGTTTTTTTTTTGCATAGCTTATAGAAAAAAAAATGCGCTCTCTGAAATTGATATCTCCTAGAGATCTTCTCTAGATCATCGGTGATCTTACAACACTCGGACGTTTTTCTAAATGAGCCATTTAAAGACAGGATCCATTCGAAATGGACTGAATGGATGTCATCTGGGGATGCAGCTGTGAGAAATGGAGGTACATAATTTTTTAAAAGTTCACATTGTTGCTATCTCTGAATGGGTGAAAGAAACTTGGCTTAAATTATTACAAGAAATGATCGTCCGATCTTTAAAAAAAAAATGTTGCAACAGTAATGCAATAGATGGAGGTAAGGATGATGCAATTTTTAAGAAGATGGCGATAATGATGAACTAAATATTGATGATATTCATCCTGATGTGCCAATGAGAGAAAGCAATTTTAAGGAGTTGGTTGAAAATTCTGATAATGACTTGGATAGTAAAGTATGATTGGTGACTTGTTTCATTATAAAAGAATGGAGTATTAAAGTATTTTTTAGAAATGTGTAGGTATTTTTATTTTTTTTATTGTATTTACCATCCTTTTTATTTTAGAATATCAAATTTTGAGATTGTCTTAGACTCGTGTATAAGCCGACTCCCCACTTTCACACCAAAACGACTTAATTTGCAGCGGAGCCCACCTCTAGTACTTCTCTGTTTTTAGTAAATATTTAAATATTGGCTGGAATTCACGGGAGCTCATAAATACAGGGCTCCGGAGTCCAGTGCAATGGTGCTTTCGTTAAACCGAAGCCTAAATGAGCCTTTTCTTTCTTTCCCATCTCCAAGTTTTTGCATTCTTTTTTATCAAAACACATGAAATATTCTAAAACGGACTCAATTTTTATATCAGTTTTTGGGCTTGGCCTGACTCAGGCTCAATCTGTCTTATTTTATTTATTCTTCATGCATAGAAAAAAAAAAAATTCTTCCTTCAAAATTAAGTATTACATTCCATTTCAAATCATTTTAATGCCATTTTGATCAGAATGAAAGGAAAACAGAAATTGTGTCTTTCTATTCCAGTGATGAGAATCAGCTTGAGGTTTTTTTTGTCTTCTATTGTGTACCAGTATATAATTTATTGATAAAAAGCAGGTTAGGGGACTTTTTTAATGTGAATTTAGTGTTGATTTCATTTTATTTATTTATTTTTTCTTTTTCAGCTTTGAGAACTGTTTAAAAAGCCTGAAATTCTTTACTGATTTACATAAATTTATGTAAAATGGATGTAGCTACTGCAGCTAAACTTTGTGTTAAAACATACTTTTATTTGTGAAAATATAAATGGATTTCGGGCATACAGTTACAATTGGTTTTTTATGTCTTTTCCTGTATTCAGGATGGTCTAATAAATACCCCATTTTTGGTCATAACATTTTACAAAGGTGTCTTTTAATTACCGTAGTTGGTGTTCAGATCAGCTCCTTAAATACCCCCACAGATAGCTGTCTGGAAATTCCCCTTGGGTGTCTGAAAATTACCCCGTCTTTGGGATAACTTTCAGACAGGATTTTACAGAATTTTTTTGTTTTATTAATGATAATTATTTTAAATTGCTGAAGAAGAGTCATCAGGCATGTGATGATTTTACTAAGAAAAAGTAGCTTGAAGGAGGATTGATTAGAAAAACAATTCCAGAGAACGCATTATTCATCGAACTTCTAAACTAAGTTAATTCGTGGAAAAATTTTTCCAGAGAGAAACATCTGCCTTGAATACAATATTTCAAATGAAAAGCAAATTTCAAATTAATTGCTTAATAGGCGCAAAGGCCAACCTAGTGAAAAAGATTCCATGCCAATTTGAAATATTCTAAACTAAGTTTAGATATTTATTTATTTATTTTTAAATCCCGGTAACTTTTAAGTGTTTAAACCCCTTTGTGCTTTTTTAGGCAATGAAACTCTGATGACAAATTAAGAATGACGGTCAATAAACTCTCCTGCCCTATTCTGTCGGGAAACTCTCAAAGAAATAGATAAATTAACGAAATCATCATTATTTGTTCCCATCCAAAAAATATTGCATTTATTTACTGAACTTCGAAAAGAGTGGGAAATAAAAGTTTTAAATAAAAGCATAAAATCAAAGCAAACGTCAATGTATTCATTTTAATTCTGCAGTAATTAACTTATATAATCAACTTTTGTTTCGATACTTACATTTTTATAATTTTTCCTAATGTGAAAATTTTTTTTAGAGCTATTCCATTTCAATTCAGGCAGGCAGTACTGATATGTGTCAATTCATGATCACATATTAAAAAAAAAAAAAAAAAAAAAAAAAAAAAATACAGTAGTTAGAACTAAGTGATACACAAAATTTTCCAAAAGGATTTTTCCCTAAAAAAATTTTTTCTGTGGTTATAGCACTTTAAAGTTTGCGATAAAATTGACAATTTTCAGAAAAACATAAAAACGCTTCATTTTGAAAGGAACACAGTACCAAAAATATTCAACATATTCAGTCATTTTTTTTTAAAATAAGTTATTAAACTGAATTTTACTTCAGCATAGTTTTAAAAAATATAGTGACTTTTTAATTAATAAAAAAAATTAGTTTTTAAGTATAAAAGTTAAAGTTATTGCTGAGTTTATGATTTTTTTTTTTTTTTTTTTTTTTTTTTTTCAGAATGAAAAAAGATTTTTAAGCTAAATACTGGTGGCAATCTAAAGACCTTAATGGCAGTTTTACAGTAAATTTTATTTTAAACCTAACATGCATACAACTTTTACAATTCAATTTTAAATTATGCAAATTTTTGTAAAATCGCTACTTTTGAAATGCTATTTCTCAAAAACACCATTTTTATAAAATATAATAATATGCTCAATTGATACCTTATTAGTTTCTAATAAATACCTTACAAGCAAATCGTGTGTTTTTGCTTAGAAAATTTTCTATGATTTTTTGAAAATAACGTGTGTATTTTTCAAAAGACCAGAAAGTAGAGCTTATTCTTATTTCACCGAACTTATAATGTAATTAATATTTCAAACTAAAAAATGCAACCTAGTACATAATTATTACTGTTAATTTATAGTTAACCATGTACTTAAATTTAGATTTGTGTAAAATATAGCCACTAGAAGAATTAGGATTGATTGTATGTCATTTCATTCCATACTCATAAATGTGTTAAATTCACCTACAGTGTGTTAAATATTTTGTTATATAGTATTGATATAATATAGTATTAATATGCAGATATACACATTACAGAAGAATTAGGTATTGAAATTTTTTTTGAATTAACTTCAACTCCTTATCATCGAAAGTGTGAAGTCGTGTAGATTGTCCAATTGGAGTTGGATTTTCTATTTTTAGAAGCACATTTTCCATTGGCACATTCATCTTTTTTCTTTCCAGAATTTTCTGTTCAATGGAATGCTTTTGCTAGACCATGGGGGTACATCAGGGGTCGATCCAGACGAAATTTGGGGCCTATTTAGGGCCCTTTCACAAAATTCTATTAAATAAAATAGGCCCCTTCACAAAATTAAATTTAATAAAATGGGCCCCTTCACAAAAATAAATATAATAAAATGGGTCCCTTCACAAAATTCCTTTTAATAAAAGAGGCCCCTTCATAAAGTTCCTTTTAATAAAAACTGTTTTAAAATGTGTAATTTGTAAATAAAACTAGGTCATTAAAAACAAAAATTTTAGCAAGAGTATTTGAAGAAGTTTTTGTTAATAAGTGCTTAGTATGAATTTGAGTAACTGGACTTCAACTTTCGTTACAAAATGTTATTTTCACAAAAATATAATAAAATTCACAAAAATAACTTTTACTTTTCACAAAATGGGCCCCAAGAATAAAAACCTGCATCGACCCCTGTACATGGATGAAACTGTAATGTCATTTAGTTCTTGTGGTATACTACTGATTTGTCCTATCCACCATCACCCCTGGTCTTAGGGGGTTACTCTGGCCATAAGCTGGTCCCCAGAGTGGACCCTATCCACCAATTATTTTCATAAATGCATCCAAAGAAATCACACATCGAAATGGAAATCATGTACTGAATTAGTGTTTCCCCTAGGTGTTTTCGTGAGGGCGCAGCGCCCTGCCCGTTTTTTTTATAGCTGTAAATGCGCCCTGCCTGTTTTTATATAACTACAAACGCGCCCTGCCCGTTTTGGGTTTGCAAAATTTTGCCCTCGGCATGTTTCAACTAACGAATCTTAACAATACATCGCGAAAAAATCCGGAAATTTGCAATCGATCGATGGATCTGAAATTCTAGAATTGATCGCGGGAAAATATTGCAAAATTAGTCTATCGATCGTGAAAAAATATTGTGAAATTCGTCAGTCGGTCGTGCAAAAAAAAAGTCTGTCAATCGCGGGAAAATATTGTGAAATTCATCAGTCGGTCGGAAAAACAACTGTTTCAGCCGGACGCGGGAAAAATCGTGAATTTCATTAATCTAACGCACGAGAAACTAAAAAAATTCTCCAATCGCTCACGGGGAAAAAATCGCGAAATCTGTCGATCGTTCGCGGAAAAAAATCGTGTAATTCGGTTACGTTAGCATGAAGCAAAAACCGCGAGTTCCACCAGTAAGCCCCGGAAGTTACCCAATCGGTCCCAAGAATAAAGTCTGCAAAATTTCCAAATATGTAGAAGGAAAATATTGCCAATTATGTTAATCGATCACAGGAAAGCAATAACGAAATTCTCCAGTAGGTCACGGGGGGGGGATCTCGAAACTAGTCGATTGGTCGCCAGAAAACCCCCTCAAAATTTGCCTAAAAGTTGCTAGAAAATAACGTGAATGTCATCAATCAGTCGGAAGAAAAGAAATCGCGAAATTCAAAAATCGCATCCAGGAAAAAAATCGCGAAATTTGTTAATCATTCGCAGGGAAAAAAATAGCGAAATTCGTACACAATAGAGGGGAAAAAATCTCTGGAAATTAGCCAATCGATCCAAAGAATAAAACCTACAAAATTCGCTGATAGGTAGCTGGAAAATATCGGCAATTATGTTAATCAACCGCGGGAAAAGAATCACGAAGACTTTCAGTTAGTCGCGGTAAAAAAGACGTGAAAATCCTCGATCGATCGCTGAAACCCCCTCGAAATTCTTCAAGGGATCAAAAGGAAAACCTCAAAATGTCCCAATATGTTGCTGGAAAATATCACAAAAATCGTCAATCGATCACAAGAAAAATTAAATTCATCCATCGATCAGGGAGAAAAAACGAAAATTTCGTCAAAAGATTGCATAAAAATTATCACGAACTTCGTCCAGATTGCGCAAACAAAGATCGTTAATTCTGTTGATCGGCCGCGAAAAAATATTGCCAATTTGATCAATCGGTCACAGAAAAAGAATCGGCAATCAAGTGAAGCAAAAAACCCTAATTTCATCAAAGGAACGCGGGGGAAAAATGTGAATTTCGACAAACGATCCTAGTAAACAATCGTGAATTTTACGAAATAGTCGTGGAAAAAAATCGTTAAAAAACCATGATTTTCGCGAAACGATCGTGGAAAAAAATTGTGAAATAACCGAAACGATCGCGGGAAAAAAACGTGAATTTCGTGAAAAAAAATCGTGTATTTCGCGAAACGATCGTGGAAAAAAATTGTGTATTTCGTTAAACGATCGTAGAAACATTGTGAATTTCGCGAAACGATAGTGGAAAAAACTCGTGAATTTAGCAAAACGATCGTGGAAAAAAATCTTGAATTTCGCCATATATGTGGTTGTAGTATTGTTTCTGATATAAAATCAATTATTATATTACACAGATTAAAAATCTGATCCAAACAAATTAAAAAATTGAGTTTTTGAGAAAGTAGTCTATGAGCATACCTTGGAAACAAAAATTCCCCTGTTCCTTCCGCATAAAAATCTGAATTTCAATATATAACTAAATCAGGGGGATTCTAAGTAAAAAAAAAAAAAAAAAATTGAAATTCATAGTAAATTTTCTGAAACGTTACAGCGGAGGGGAATGCCGGGGGACGATCTCCTCTCGGCGCTAATTATGGGTGTTTTTAGTGGCCCTTAGACAAAATTCGCGTTTTTTCATCGGTCTTTCGACGAAATTTGTGTTTTTTCTCGCAATACTTTGGCGAAATTCGCGTTTTTTTATCGATCTTTCGACGAAATTCGGGTTTTTTTGCGCTATCCTTTAACGGAATTCGCATTTTTCTGCGATCCTTTGACAAAAATTCGCGTTTTTTCTGCAATTATTTGACGAAATTCGCGCTTTTTCTGAAAATATTTGACCAAATTCGCGTTTTTTCTGCGATCTTTAGATGAAATTTGAGTTTTTTCCGTGATCATTTGACGAAATTTGCGTTTTTTCCGCGATTTTTTGACGAAATTTGCATTTTTTCCGCGATCTTTTGACGAAATTTGCGTTTTTTCTGCGATCTTTTGACGAAATTCGTGTTTTTCCGCGATCTTTTGATGAAATTCGCGCTTTTTGCGCGATCATTCGACAAAATTCGTGTTTTTTTGCGATCTTTTGACAAAATTCGCGCTTTTCCGTGATCATTTGACGAAATTTGCGCTTTTTCAATGATCTTTTGACGAAATTTGCGTTTTTTCCGCGATCTTTTGACGAAATTTGTGTTTTTTCTGCGATCTTTTGACGAAATTCGTGTTTTTCCGCGATCTTTTGACGAAATTCGTGCTTTTTGCGCGATCATTCGACAAAATTCGTGTTTTTTCGCGATCTTTTGACAAAATTCGTGCTTTTCCGTGATCATTTGACGAAATTTGCGCTTTTTCAATGATCTTTTGACGAAATTCGCACTTTTTCTGCAATCTTTTGACGAAATTCGCGCTTTTTCCGCGATCTTTTGACAAAATTTGTGACAATCAAATAAACAGCAATCAAAACAAAAATTTCAAAAACCTTTTTCTTAAAAAAGTTCCCTTTTTGTTCAGCTGAAGCGCCCTTTTTGTTCGGTTAAAGTGCCCTTTTTTGTTCACCTGAAATGCCCTTTTTTGAAGGAGCACCCTGCCCTTTTTTATTCTGGGGGAAACACTATGAATATTGTTTTTTCGTCTGGCTGGAGGTTTCAACTTTTGTCAATTCATTTTTAATTGTTCGTCCCATATAACCGTCATTATTTTTAATCACCCAATAATGTTTAGATCGTATATCAACAATAGATTTTACATTAGCATATTCTTTCTCATTATTAGCTCTATAGGCTTGAATAATATTTCTGTCTAGATGGAGTAGAAGGATATTTTCCTCTTCATGTAAAGTTCTCTTCTGTCTGATATAATTTTTGTAGGTCGTTTTAGTGGTGAAATATCACCATCAAGACTTTTAATGCTCTCATTTATATTCACTGCCTCATTTGCTAGGATAAAGGTTTCATCACATGCAGGCATTTCTTCATTATATTCATCACATACAGGCTTTTCCTCATAATATTTATTTTCGTGTTCTAAAAATTTCCTTTTATAAAATTCTATACAAATAGAGAATAAATTGTCACCTCTATTTACAGAAACAGAAATTCCAACAATTTTTTAAATTTCATCAGTTAAATCATCAACATTATATAGTTTAACAGACTTAGTTTTGCATACAACATTGTTATGTCTCTTAATATAATCCACACATTTAAGTATCTGAGAACTAGGATGGTCAGACATGATTATGCACCATCCTATTTAACATTTATAAATTTTAAACTGATCTCAGGCATATAAACTGAAATAAAACACTAAGTAAAATCTATAATGATTCAGTATGATAAGACTCAGGAAAGCAGTAAGGTCATTCCACACGAATTCAACCAATGGGTGTTGCAGCATAGTCACGGATTTTTTACAATTTTTTTTTGTAAACAGACATAGTAGTGAAACCCTCAAATCTGAAATTTAAAACTAATTTGCGCAATATTCACTGAGATATACCCTTTTAAAAAATGGTCATTTTTACGAAATGGCGGCCATCTTGGATGCTATCCCAATGTCTATAAATGTCCATAACTTGACAACTAATGATTCAAATTTTATATTTCTGGTACCAATTTAAAGCTATTTATATAAAGAATGCATATATGATATTAAAACAATGGTAAATTTTTATTTTAATACTGTTTATTACATTTAAACAGAAAATATCACCCTCAAAAATTGGCTTACTGTAATGGGCCATAAAAAAAATGGCCCATCATAAAATTTTTTCAAACTTGCTAAAAACATTGTTCCATATGTATACTTTAAACAGAAAAGAAATTGGAGAAGTAAAATTTTTCATTAAAGAAAAACAGCTTTTTACACATAGGATGTCATTTACCTAACAGTGACTATCTTAAAACACGTAAGTATCTTTGGTTTAACAAATAATGGTTAAAAATATTTTTTTCTGGCATATGAATTAATGTATGAGCATCAATATATAAATAATTCAATTTAGAAATACCAATCAGCAGTTAATTATACTAAAAACACATACATATTAAAATAACAGTAAATTTTCATTTCAATACTTTTTATTTCATATAAAATGATAATATGTATAATTCTCAAAAAAAAAATATACATAATGGAAAATATTTAGAAGGAAAAAGAGCCATAAAACATTTTTTTTTAAATATGGCAGAAATACTAGCTGTAAATCAGTTGAATTCAAATAAAAGATTAAAAATTAATATTAATGAGTTGATTGAGTTGACATTAGTTATTCAGTTCACTGCCAATTTCAATTTAAATGAACAAATCTTGACAAAATGAGTACACAAATCTTGTGTGATACAAATGTACAACAAAAACATCAAATATGTATAAAAGTAAGACTTAGATAAAACTTATATGAAACATATTTACATAAAATAAGAACAGGATACTTACATGGATATAACTTTATAATATATTGTTGAAAGGAACTTGATAATATGTTGTTGAAAATTACCAAGGATTTAATCTGTCTTGAAGTTTAAGAATAAGAGTTGAATTGCTGTATGCTCCTCTTGAGCAACAGTATATGTTCTTCCTGTAGCAGTCATTGGGGTAGACACTACTTTCATTATATGCTCATATGGAATCCAACAAACATCTGAAGATTTTGGCCATGAATATGATGAACTAGGACCATGAGGATGCATGAACATAATTTTATAGTCATTGAATTCCTCGCAGTAATCTAAAATCTTACCAATCCACCAATTAACACCATATACACATGCAACATATTGTTCACTTTTAAATGTTTGTGGTTTGTCGGTTTCACTAAATCTCACAGTAGCAATAAAATTTGTTGAGGAGCCTGATACCCTGGAAACCAGTATTTGGCCTTTATTTATTGGCACAAAGCTGTGATTAACCCTTGTTCCTACGATTGTATCTGCCTTTGCTTACCTATCTGCTAACTGATTATTGGCAATTTCAATTTCAGATTTTGTTATAACAAAACTTTCAATTCCTTTAACATATTCTTTTGCAAATGTATACAGATCAAATGCATTTAAGATACCATCTTTGAATGGACGCTGAAGACTTGCTTTGGTGGCCATGCGTTTTATGGTGCCGCCTATTCCATCACAAGCTCCTTTTCCGTGGCAAGAGGCAAAAAAATGCCATTCAGCTTTCACACCATGGTCTTCTTCATGATGGCAGAGATTAATAAAATTTTTATAATTTTTGTATTGGGCTGATGATCCATCACTAAAATATTTTATGCATTTAATCTGTGGAATTTGTGAAATTAAATAATTGACAATTACTTTTTGAAAAGCCCAAAATGTAGTAGTGTCATGAACTAAATGCTCGCTTATTGCACACATAGGAATAGATTTCACAGTATCAGTGATACTGTCCCTTATATAAACAAGAAAGGGGTGAACTGTAACCTGTTCTTTTTACCAATGGATATTTTGAATAGCATCTTGCACAATGCAAGTATAGTTTTCAGAAAAATCAGCTGAAATAATAGCAGTTTCTGTATTCAATTCATCCTTTGTTTTCTTGAAATATAAACTTTGTGATTTTGCAAAAAAGTGGTGTGAACATAAAGCAAGGAGTTTTGTAATTAAATCATCAACAAATTCATCAACAGGCATAATCACTTTTTTTAATTCTGCTCCATCAGTCTTTACCCACTGTTTATAAATAATATCATTACTCATTTCCAATTCATCTAAACCCATTAAATCTTTCTTTAAAATTTCAGGAGATGGACATTTATCACACCTGTGCAACATGCATTCTTCAGATTCAATGCAACAAACAAGTTTTTTTAGCAGTGATATGTAGTGATTAATATGAATAGCATGAAGCATAAGTTTAATATTTTGATGGTATACACACACACAGACAGAATGAATACCTTTGCTTCCAGCAGTAACACAATCTCTTGGACGTAGTGAGCAAAACTTAGACAATCCAATTTTTAAGTCATGTTGGTCTTTAAATGCAATATATAAGTCCTTTAAATTGTGCAAAATCAATCTCTTTTGTTTTAATATTCTGCCATTTTCAGTTGGAACAGATATGAAATCTTTTTTTCCAGGACACATGCGGCTGTTATTATCATCATAATAAAAATTAATAACTTTTTCTATAACGTCTGGACTCAGTTTAACACTTTTTCTTCCACTAGGCAGCGATAACATCCCTTCTGTTGTTTTAAACTTCCTTGCCTTTTTTACAAGATACTGTGTAGTATTAAAATAAGTGATTGTTTGCTGTATTGTCCATGAATCTGGAACTAGTGTTAGAATTTGAACTTTTTCTTTAAAACATGCGTTTGTAAACTTCTCCAATAATTTATCCACGATAGATGTGCAGTCAGGACAAGTTGTGTCTTTACTATTTTGAGGCTTATTTATGGTTTCAACACCTAATACTGTAGCTGCTTTAGTTGCAACACACTTAGTTATTTTTGAAACTTTCTTTTGCATGTAATTAAGTTTTCTCTTTGAGGTACGCCTACTTACCTTTATTGGCGATAACTCAAACAATTCACAACTTTTGTTTAATTGTTCTATTACTACTCTGGGTTCATTAAAATCTGAATCAGAGGGGCTTTCTGTTCCTGAGGTGGTTATCCTGTCAACAATAGACATTTTTTTCATATTTACTGATGAATAACGGGAAACACGCAATTTTTTTCCTGGAATGAGGATATCTGGATTTGTTTTAGACATATCTAATGATATTGTTTTTAGTGATTTTGCTCTGATGCTATTTGGATGTTTATTAAATGGAGCACAACACTATCTCTGTCTTAAAATATACCATTTTAGATATTTATCCTTGTGAACCTTGCATATACTATTTCCATGGACAAAGCATTTTTCATCTGGGATTACATAATGCAATCTTTTTTTTAATAACTGCAAATCACGTGAAGACAATTGAAGAACAGGAATCAGATCAGTACTCAATGAAACACCAAGTTTCTTGCATACAAAACACTGCATGTCCACTGTAGAATCTTAAGCACAAAATAACTATTCTATGCCAGTGCATACTACATTGAAAACATCAACAGAAATGATGTTTAAAAGGGATAGTCAAATTTTTTTGTACATTATGATGTAATATTTCATCATACTTTAATTACAACCAATTAGAAAACAGATGACGATACAGCAGCAATCTTTTCCCAAAATTGCCTCAGCATACAACATGATGCAATAATTCATAAATTATGTCAAATATTTTTTTATTTAAAATTTTATATATAATGCAGTTTATAATAAGCTTATCCACAAAAGGTTTTAAAAATTTTCAACAAAAGATTTGTTGGATACATTATGATAAAATTGCATAAACATATAACATGATGCAATATTACATCAGCAGTGTTGATTTCAGGGGGTGGCCCGGGGGGGGGGGGGACATCCCCCCCCCCCGGAGCAGTGAGATGTCCTCCCCCCCCCCCCCGGAAGATTTGAGATTTTGTGTTTTCAATGGTCAAAAAGTGCAATTTCCACCCCGGAACTCTATAATGCCCCCCCCCCCCCGGAGAAAAGTGTCTGAATTCAACACTGTACATCAGGATAGAAGATGATGCATTATTACATCATGTTTTGAATTCAAATAATAAGGAAAATAGATTATGCAAGATTAGCATTCATTTCATGAATTCTGTCATTCTTAGTATGTAAATGTATTGAAATAGAAAATACATAAACAGACATATTTATATCTGAATATTTAATGCAACTTGAATGATGTAAATACATGCATGCAGTAGAATTTTTCTATAAAGTCACATACAAATGTAAAACTTTTTAAAGTGAGCAATTTTTAAAGTAAGAAATAGAAATTTAGGTATAAAAATTGAATTTCTTGCATGGAAAACGTTTAGAATAGATTCCACATATACACATGCAGTAAAATCTCATTTATATATATTGCATTTAAAGGTTTTTCACAATTATACATTATATTCTTTATTTATTTTCTTATTTTCTTCAGTGTTAAATTTTTTCAATTATACATTTTTAGCAATGACTTCTTTTTTTTTTTTTTTTTATTTATTTATTTATTTATTTATTTTTTTTTGGGGGGGGGAGCAATTGGAGGGTGGTCCTACAAAAAACTTATGAGATTATATTTCATTATAGTTTTACATTAATTCAGGGATTAAAAAATATTTAGTTTTGGCCATTATTTCTTAAATCAGGGATATTTACATGTTTTAAGATAGTCACTGCTTAGTAAGTGACATCCTATGTGTAAAAAGCTATTTTTTTTAAACGAAAAATTTTACCTCTCCAATTTTTTTTCTATTTAAAGTACAAATATGGAGCAATGTTTTTAGCAAGTTTGAAAAAAAAATTATGATGGGTCATTTTTTTTTATGGCCTATTACAGCAAGTCATTTTTTGAGGGTGATATTTTCAGTTTGAATGTAATAAACAGTATTAAAATAAAAAATTACTATTGTTTTAATATCATATGTGCATTCTTTATACAAATAGCTTTAAATTGGTACCAGAAATATAAAATGTGAGTCATTAGTTGTCAAGTTATGGACATTTATAGACATAGGGATAGCATCCAAGATGGCCGCCATTTGGTAAAAATGATCAATTTTCAAAAGGCTGTATCTCAGTCAATATTGCACAAATTATCTTAAAATTTTAGATTTGATGGTTTCACTACTACATCTGTCTGTAATAAAAATTTAAAAAAAATCTGTGACTATGGTGCAACAACTTTTCTTTAAATTGGTTGATTTCACATGGAATGACCCAGTACTTTACTTTTCACTTCCACAGACAATAATAAAAAGGATAAAACTTAATGTATAAATACAGTAGCAATAATAGAATGTTGTTTTAAAACAGTTTGGTTAAAAGGAGGAAAAGATCAACTTCTGATTAGTTGCTCAATGAGCAGATGATTCTGCTTGAAATAACATAAGATTTGTTTAAACAATTCTGAATAAAAACGTCACTAAGATGTTCTATTTTTTTATACAACATTAGTAAATGGTAGATCGTAAGATAATAATTGTTAAAAAGAAGTTAAATAAAAAATAAAACTTTATTCATGCAGATTTTTTTTATTATTTTATTCAAGAATCAAGAAAATTATTAAAATTTTAAGTATTACTGCAAAATATATTGTAATAAGTCAGCAACAATAACTTGAATTTTTAAACTCAATGAAGATATTAAAGAAAATTTTCAATTATATATCATATCTTAGAGCATATTAAAACATAATCATAGAATATCAAAACATATTTTAATAGAAATGGGAAAATATGTTTTATAATATTTTCTACCAAGCAAAAATACACTGTTCAATAGCAATCTATTTATTGAGCACTAAGAGGAGAAAAAATGAAAAAAAAAAATTCAGATTTAAAAAAAAAATAGGGGTTTGAATTAATCACATTTTATAAATAGGAATTTTTGAAGATTGGCTTATATTTAGCTGCCATAATTATTATGTGTATATTATTATTATTATGTGCATTGTGTCTTTTTATTAAAAAATCAATCATATCACAAATTCAGTGAAATAAGAAAAAGCTTCACTTCCTGGTCTTTTGAAAAATATACACAACATGTTATTTTCAAAAAATCGAAAAGTTTTCTAAGCAAAAACACACAATTTGCTTATAAGATATTTATTAGAAACTAATAAGGTATTAATTGAGCATATTATCAGATTTTTTTTAAAATGATGTTTATGGGAAATTGCATTTCAAAAGTAGTGATTTTTCAAAATTTTGCATAATTTAAAATTGAATTGCAAAAGTTGCATGCATCTTACACTTAAAATAAAATTTGCTGTGAAACTCCCATTAAAGGTCTTTGGATTGCCATCAATATTTAGCTTTAAAATATATTTTTTCATTCTAAAAATAAATTCTTAAAATCAGTAATAATTATATTTTTTGTACTTAAAAACTATTTTTTTTTCATTTATTAAAAAACTCGCCATACTTTTTAAAACTATGCTAAAGTAAAATTGAGTTTAATAACTATTTGTAAAAAATAAACTGACTGGGTATGTTAAATATTTTTGGTACTGTGTTCATTTCAAAATGAAGAATTTTCTGAAAATTGTCAATTTTATCATAAATTTCAAAGTGTTGTAACCAGAGAAAAATTTTTTTGGGGGAAAAATCCTTCTGGGAAATTTTGTGTACTACTTAGTTGTAACTACTGTAATTTTTTGAAAAAAATCTATGATAGTGAATTGACATGACCTGCCTGAACTGAGATGGAATTGCTCTTTAGTAACATTAATTGTTATCTTTTTTCAAAAATTAAAATCTAGATTTAAACATGACCTCAATTAAGAGACCACCTCTCGGAGTGACAAATTTTTATTGGAATGGAACAAGGTCGCTTTAGAGAAGTTTTACAGTATTAAAAAATATATATATACTGAAAGTACCAAATACCCTCTGTCCAGAGCATAAGCATAAGCAGTCATAAGCATAGCTCCAGCATAAAAAAGTTAGTAAGTATAAAACTGATCATCACCTTTAGAAAATATGGGTCCATCAAGATGAACAGCATCTCTTATACTAACAGCACCTGTATCTAGAGAAGGAAAAAAAAAATTCTATTATATGTTGTAACGAGAAAATCCATCAAGTATAGGAGGTGAAAAAGTGTTTACAATTAAATAGGAATTTCATTCTATTTCTTGAAAAACACAGAGAATGTATCATATATAATAAATTCAAATCAGTTTCCTATAGAATTAATTATTTGGCATTAAATTATTTTATTTTTTGGCATCTCTCTCTCTATTTAAAAAGTAACTAATGCTGCCACTGCCACCATAAAGGAAAACTACAACATACAAAAATATAAAAATTGGTAGTATTACAGAGAAATGATTGATAAATATGCTGAGGTAGACATTTTTTTAAATCGAAGAATTACTTTAAGAGATATTTAATGTTAAAATTGATCAAAATAGTTCCGCTAAAAAAGTTTTATAGGAACAAAAACTATGCATAGGAATTTAAGAAATTTTTTTTTTAAGGATATTGGACAAGTTTGCGGTGTGCAGACTACACTTATTTTTTGAGGATTTTTTTCAAATTTTTATAATTTCAGAAGATATCTTTTTCATATTTAGAAAAATCAGTTTTAAATTGTTGGCAAATGCAAAAACAGTGGAAAATAATTCTACTTCCTTTCAATTCAAAATGCATTTGTATGAGACTATTAAAAACAGAAAGAAAGAATGATTAAACAATTACCTGTTACAAGTAGGGAATTATGTCATACAAATTGTATTTGCACGTGAAAAAAAAAAATCAATCAAGTGTGAGTATTACTTACGTAGAGAGGATTGCGTACCATAAATATTAACAATATATATAATATTAGTAAATATTACTAAAAATCAATGCTAAAAGTACAATAAGACTTTGTATAGTAAAAGTATATACAATGGAAGTTCAGGGAGATATGAAGCCTAAATAGTATCAAATATTACTATTCTGTATAACTTTTTAAAAATCTTATCCTAATCTGATGAGTAAAAAATGAATGATTTATGCCACATTGCATGGGGATGTTGGTGAATACATTGTCAATGTGTTTTCACTGGTAGTAGATTCTTGAATGAATGGAATATTCCGACAGTTCATTTCTAGTATTGTTTCTGAAGTTGAATTGAAATCACCTGCAATAATTAAATTTTGACATATGTTTCCTGACCTATGCTTTTAAATATGACATTATTTATACATTCATTGGCAATGTTTATCAAGCATCTTGGTAATCTATAAAATTCAGCGCACTAATACTCTTTTCTTTTTACAGTGTAGCTACTAAACCTCGTTTAAGACTCCTGTTCCTGCCTGTGAAGACGCTCACGAGCTAATGCTAATCCTATGGGGAGGGATTTTTCTAATATCTCGTTTGCATTTCGACATTTTAAAATAATTTTTTTTGCATTGGATAGCCGAGGTCCGTCTCTACATCGCACCTTTTTTACTTTTTCGATTTTGGTTGCAGATATTTTTTAGAATGACACTTTCATTTTCAGAACCGGTTTTGAAAAGAAAAGTAACTTTATAAAAAATATCTGCGGCCAAAATCGAAAAAGCAAAAAAGGTGCGATGTAGAGACAGACCTCGGTTATCTAATGCAAAAAAATTTATTATAAAATGTCGAAATGCAAACGAGATATTAGAAAAATCTCTCCCCATAGGATTAGCATTAGCTCGTGAGTGTCTTTGCAGCAGGGACAGGAGTCTTAAAGTTTAAATTTGGCATTATGCAAAGCGGGCTTCGAAAGGAGGTCACAAAGTTGCAATGCTTTCTTTGTCTATGCCATATTTATCCAAATAGGTTTTAATTAACCTTTAAAGACTCAGGTGATATATTGAATAAAGTACCACTCAATGCAAACTAGTCACAAATCCCAAGGTAACTATGTGATTAATTCTAATTAAATCAGTCTGTTTTTAACAACTTGGCGTTTATCGTTTTTATACTACTAGACACAGCATTACACAAATACATCATTAAAAATTGTTATCTAGGCTTTAAAAGCTGATGATGCATAGAATACGCCGCCTGTGTCTTTATGTATGTCCAAATCATCCTTCTATGCAACCATGTTTTTACTTTTAAGTATGGAAACCTAAACTGAAGGAAAACTTATAATAAATATATAAAATGCACAAAAAATAATATTGCCAAACAGTTTAAATTTAAAAATATATTTACATAGGATAGGAGATTTATTTCATATTTCGAGAATTTTTTTTTTAGCATTTTTAAAAAATTCCAGGAGGCAACAACTTTATTTGCTTAGTTCATTTTATATAAGCTGATTTTCAATTGCTGTTTACTGATCTTATATAATCAATCACGAAAACATCCATTAGATGTCTCAACTTCAACAGCAACTGTTTCTGTTTCACCACTAAAATCCCTCAGTCCCTCAGGAATGGAAATCCGTTAATTGGGAAATCGCCACTGATTGTTTAATTATAATTCAATCTTCCATAATTTTTCTTAAAAGCAGATCAAAATTAGTGTGTTTTTGCAGTGGATAAAAAAATTTCATTAGAATGAATACAAAAGTATAATCTCATCAAGCATTATTTGATATTTCTACAAAAGAGATGAGATGGACTCACCTCTAACTCAAAACAGGACTGGGCTGTACTTTTATACCAATCTTCGGGTCTAGACTCAAAGTTAAAATTTTATTGCATTAACAAATTGGGTAGAAAAAAAAACTTGCGAAATGCTATTTAAGAAACAATGATATAGTCTAATTTTCTTAAAGTGTTTTACAATTTTCTATAACTCAGTTTGAAAAGAACTGAATCATTATTAAAGGGATATAAAGAGAAATATTCTATCTGATTCTGATGCTCTGGTTAACACTGTTACTAACAAAGAAGTTGTCGGATATCCCTTGTCTGTCCCATTCTGTTTGAAGTCTTTTTTCCGAATTACTGAAAAACCGAACTCATGCCTTTCTCCCACAATTATACAATGATAGATTAAAGGAATAGGAATTGTGACTTTTGTAGATTTCTGCCAGTGTTTGAATATAAATATCAAATTTGCTATTTTAAAAAGATTTTCAGGGACATGAAAATTATGCAGTGTAGTCACGGGAGAATATTTAGCATTAATAGTTACAGGGATACCACTCAGAAAATAAGAAAAAGAGGACATTAAATGCAAGTAAATTGTACGATATATTTCACAACATTTATGCGTGAATTTTGTAAACTATTTGTTTATAATAAACTATAAAGAATAAAATTTATAACAAGCTATTTTTTAACTATCTTAAACAAAAGAAAACCAAAACCTTTTTTTTTTCTTAAACCTTTAACACATGTTTTTTTTCTAAAAGCACACTATCCAAACAGTTTGAAATATACTGTTAATTCATTGCAGGGTTCGCAAAGCTGGCCCCAGTTCGAAAAAACCTGCGGGTTTTTTCAGAATGGGCCCACTTGAAAAAGCCCACTGAAAAACCCATAATGTGGGTTTTTTCAATTTTCAGAAATATGTAAAATTTTAAACAACACATACATTTAATGAATTTAAGTCATTTCAGTGAATTTTGAAAAAAAAATTTAATATATAAAAGCCATTACATAAACACCTGAGGTAAAATAAAAATATATTTTAGCACATTGAAATACCCTACTAACATAGAACATAGTAGGCAACATACACAGTACATAATTATAGGTAAAGGCATATCATAAGAATGCCTTTATATAAAAAATTCAAATGAACTATATTCATGAAAATAAAAGATATGTATTTTTACTTTCTTCTATCTTTACAAGAAGAAAGTATTTAATTTGTGAAAAATTTTGACTTCCAGCTTACAACAGATTTATACGTTTTAAAAATGTCCTGAATACGATTTGATGGTTTTTAGAAAATGTCTGTATGTGACAAAAATTTTGTGGGAGCTCTATCTCAAGAAATAATGCACAGAATTTCACAAAATCAGTTCAGTTATATTCAGTTAGACCTTGATGTAAATTGATGCTGATTAGTTTTTGGTGTATATTGCCCAACAGGTGGTGCTGCTATGCTACATTTATCTCAATTTTTGCAATAGCTTTATCTCAAGAACTAATGTATGGATTTTCATCAAACTTCAGATTCAGTTACAAGTTAAGTTGTTGCTTGCCAAGTTTTGGTGTATATCGCTCAACAGGTAGCGCTGTTATGCTGCATTTTTTCATGATTTCAGCAATAACTCTCCTCAAGAACTAATGTACGGAATTGAATAAAAATTCAGATTCAGTTAGACCTTGATATAAACTGGTGCTGATTAGTTTTTGATAAATATCACCTAACAGTGGCTCTGTTGTGCTGCATTTTGTATCATTTCCGCAATATCTCAAGAATTAAATGCATCGATTTTCATCAAACTTCAGATTCAGTTAGATGTTGAAGTAAGCTGTTACTGATTAGGTTTAGGTGTAAATTGCACAGCAGGTAGTGTTGGTATGCTGAATTCTTCATGATTTTTGCAAAATCTACATCTCAAAAACTAATGCACGTAATTTAATCAAACTTAATATTCTGTTTCATTTTCATGTAAATAGATCCTTATTAGACTTGGATGTAAATTGAACAACAGGTGTTGATTTTATACTGTTTGGGTTGGAAATTTTGGTTGTGGACATCTAAGAGGGAGGGTTCTGAAATTCAATGATTTGTTTGAAACAAAGTCATACTTACATCTCCTTGTTAAATGCATCCAATTCAACCTATATTTTACAATCCTCGTGATGGGCGTGGCACTGTGATAGCGAATTTTGAATTATTAACATGTATGAGATAGAGGAAAGTTTTTGGATTGGTACATCCGACTAGTTTACCCCTTTTTTTCTTCCTACTTATATATTTCAAATATTACTAATATTCTATTCATTATTTGATTTTAAAGCAAATTAACAATTTTATATCTTCTATTATATTTAAAACTAATTTGTGAAAAACAATGACACTTAATTTAAATTCATGTAACTTATACAATTTATAACTTGTAAAATAGCATTATACAATTATATTGTATATAAGGGAACAATGTATTTTTTGTGTATAGAATATATAATATATAAATAATATAATATACAATAATGTAATATCGCATATATTGTACTTTTGAAAAAACCCATATGGGTTGGGGTTTTTCAAAAAAACCCGGGTTTTTGCAAACCCTGATTCATTGTGCATGAAAATTTACATGAGAAAATAAACAATTTTTCTTTAGTTCACAATATTTTATATCAATTGAGGTAAAAGATGCAGTCAGGAATTTTAAACTGCATCACTTTAAATATATTGAGGTGACCCAGCTACAGATTCAATCAGCCCAGTGATAAATTTTGCTATTAGAAAGACAAAAAATGTCTGTAAAAATCAAGATCAAAAATATTTATGCAAGATATATTGAAAGGTCTTTCTTTTAGACTTTAGATTTTAATAAAATATGTTTAACAATTTCTAATATTCATGATGTGGAAGGAGAAAAATCTAACACTAGAAGTCTTGTTGCAACTTTTGCTGGCAATAAATCATTAAGGTTTTTTTCTTGTAATTCCTATGCAGAAAATAAGTTGTAAATTTTGGGAGCAATTGATTTTCACAACTTTTTTTCTGCGACTCGACTTTATTAGCAATATTTGTGACATAAAATTTAAATTAACATTAGTTTTATAAAATTGCAAGCAAGCCCAGTGGTCGATGCAGGTTTTTATTCTTGGGCCCACTTTGTGAAAAGTAAAAGATATTTTTGTGAATTTTATAATATTTTTGTGAAAAAAACATTTTGTAATGAAAGTTGAAATCCAGTTACTCTAATTCGAACCAAGAATTTATTAACAAAATCTCCTTTAAATCCCCTTGCTAAAGTTTTTGCTTTTTGTGACCTGGTTTTATTTACAAATTACACATTTTAAAACAGTTTTTATGAAAAAATTGTTACGAAAGAGGCCTATTTTATTAAAAGGAATTTTGTGACAGTGGCGTAGCTACATATTCAGCGCCCTGGAGCAAGTAAAGTTTGTGCGCCCTCTTGTCTCTCAAAAAAGTTCTGCGTAATTTTGTTTTGAAGTTACACACACACACATATATATATATATATATATATATATATATATATGTGTGTGTGTGTGTGTAACTAACTGACCCGCCCGGCGTTGGCCGGGCCCGTTATAATAATGTAAACAAAACTCAAGTTTGTATGATTTTATATATTCATAATATAGTTCAAATGAAGCTGGTTTTAGGAGTGGTCCACTGCCTTTGGCAGCGTCTAGTGTGTTCCCGACAAACCTCTTTCTGAACGAACCTGTGGCCTGGAACCCTGCTACCAAAGGCAGTGTATGCCAGGAGTGTTTCGTACGCGCCGGAGACAATCGAAAACCAAGTTGAATGAGTAAACCCCGTAGTAATCGAGCCCATAGAACCCGAGATAAGAATGCTAATCCTGGCGGTGGAACTATAATCTTTAAAACAATCGTATAAGCTAAGTTTAATGTACCAATTTCCAGTAAATTGAGACCATAAAAACCGAGAAAAGAATGCGCCGTTAATGTTCGAAAATGGTGGTAACAGAAGTCTAAGATAAACTTTCACAATGTAGAAAGCTGAATAGTAGGCTAAGTTTAATTATCCAATTACCGTTGAAATCAGGCACATTGAACCCGAGAAAAGAATGCACCATTAATGTTCGAAAATTGGTAACTGAAGTCTAAGACAAACTTTCATAATACAGAAAGTAGCTGAATCGTAATCTAGATTGAATGAACCAATTCCTGTTGAAATCGGCCCCCTATAACCCGAGGAAAGAATGTACCCCGAAGCAGTGGAAGGTGCTTCTTACCCCCATCCCCTGTAAATTTAACGAATTGCCTTTAACATTAACGTGATATTTAATTTACGAATGAAATCCCATCCCCTTTAAAGTTAACCACTTACCTTTAACAATAGCGCGAATTTTAATTCACGGCTGTAGTGAGTAAACGTAAGTTGATGCCGTAAAAAAAGATTAATATTCGAAAAAGGTAGTAGCTGGAGTAAAAGAAATTTTTTAGTGGTTTATAAAGTAGCTGGAGGACCCTATAACTATGCTAAAGGAAATTGCAAGACTATCGGATAATTTAAAAAAAAAAACTGCACCAAGCACCCTAAGAAGGCGATTAATATTTAAAATTGGTGGTAGCTGAAGTGTGAGTAATTTTTTTTGTAATTCATGTAGTAGCTGGAGGACCTAAGAAATTGTTAGGGAAAAAATCCTAGTGAATCGGAATATTTTTATAGGGGACCAAAAGGAGCCTACTGATAATTGAGAGCAAGGCCTAAGATGAAAACATGATAAAAGGTCCTAGTACTTAGCGCTTTAGATTTTCAATTAGTCAAAATTAAGTATAGGGTATGAGCATTAATCATTAGAAATTTTTTTCAAAGAAATGCTTAAAAAAAGAGCGCTAGAATTCCAATAAAAATATGAAGGTGTTGGCTCACGGAGAGAAGTCCAAGACTCAATTTTGAAGATATGCAATGAGAATGTGACACAATTAGTGGGTGAAAAATGCATGGCGCACAAAAAGTTCCTCTAGGGGGCCAGTGTGTGAACTAAAATGTAGAAATGAAAAAAAAAAAAAAAAAACTCAATGGAAAAAGAGCCCCAAAATCGAGGATCGGATTAAAAGGGGGCAATTTATTAACAATTTAGGGCACAAAAACTCAAGTGGCCTTGTACCAAGCCCCAGGGTCTCAACTGGAATGTAGCTGGGCAAGGGCTCCAAGAAGGCGATTAATATTCAAATTTGGTGGTAGCTGAAGTCTAAAAAATTTTTATGTTGTTCGTGTAGTAGCTGGATTTTCTAAGATATTGTTACAAAAAAAAAGTTAGTGAATCAGACCATTTTTAATGGAGATATAATAGGAGGTCCAAAAGGGGCCAAGTGATAGTTGAGAGCAGGACCCTAAGATGAAACCATGTTAAAAGGTTCTAGTACTTAGCGCTTTAGATCTCAATAAGTCGAAATTAAGCATAAGGTATGTATTAACACTTTGCACTCCGTTGTCGCCACTGCGGCGACATTATGTTTCTTTGTAAAACTTGTTTTATGACACCAGTAACAAAGGAAAATAAAATTTGCCTTATTTAATCAGAGCATTTTTGAAATTGTGTACTTGAAGGAAACTTCTTTTAAAAAAGTGGTGCCAACCGAATAAAATCTGTGTAAGAAACTCCGGAGTCCGATGGGTTAATCATTCGAATAGATCTTAAAGAAGCGAAAAAAAAAAAAAAAAAAAAAAAAAAAAAAAAAAAAAAAATGGGGGTATTTTTAAAAAGGACACTAGGTGTCCAATAAAAATATGAGGCTGCTGGACCAGGGAGAGGAGTCCAAGTCTCAATTTTAAAGTTATGCATTGAGAGGTTGACAATATTAGGGTGTGAAAAATGCATGGCGACCAAAATTTTCAAGGGATCCAGTGTTTTAGCTGGAATGTAGAAAGGGAGAATAATTAAATCAGAAAAGGGCCCCCAAAACGAAGAAGATCGGATAAAAAAGGGGCAAGTTCTGAGCAATTCAGGGCATACAAACTGAAAGGTGCTACAGGGGCGCCGGTCATAAAAAATAAAAAATCTGAGCTCCAGGTGTATGAGCACCTGTCTTGGACCACCCTCACCCAAATTTTCAGATTTCTACGTGCAATATAGTTCACTAGCCACCACACATAGAGCGAAACTTTCTTTTATTAGTATAGACTAGCTGACCCACCCGGTGTTGCCCGGGCCCGTGATAATATTCTTAAATGAACCTGAATTTTGTATGATTTTATTTCTTAAGGCTGTTCTTAAATCCAGGGGGGCCATTTTATGACACACGTTTTAATTAATTTTTGCTCAAGAACTGGCATGTGTTGTTATTAAGAAACTTTGTAATCGAAAGGCGTTTTCTGGATTTTTTGTAAACACAAAAGATCTTACAGAAAACATTGTCAAAGTTGACGTTTTAAACGGAATTTACCGACGAAAGCAGAAAAACCAGTCAACGAAGGGAAAAAAACGTGTTGTCATATATCTTTAACACGATTTTGTCTGAAATACGAGCTCAATGACTCCGTGAAAAATCGGTTTAAAAAATTTAAAAAAAAACCCGAGTCCTGTTCTAACGTATATACAAAATACCTGACCGCCGTTCTGATTATCACATTTACAGACAATATTGAAACAGTCCCGTTTTCATATTAAAATGTAATTTTTAACAAAAAAGAATCTATAAATTACATTTTCTTTGCCGAAAATATTCTATATAAATACTTTTGCATATCAAACGCAAAAATCAATATAATACACATTTATATAGGGGAAATTACAATCACAGCATTGTACGAATACACGAAGCCTACACATTTCAAACAAATACTTGATAAATGATTTTACAAAAAACTAAATAAAATATGTATATATATATTTAAAGAGAGGCCGCGTTCTTTGGTACCAGACAGGCTGAAAATTCTTGGGGCAAACCATGTCGCTATTGGTCACAGAGAAAATTACAGAATATATACGTTAGGTTTTAAAAGATTTAAATTGTCCTCTGAAGCAAAGAAACTTTTAAGGAAAAAAATCAATTCCTCTGCCTTGCAAAGAGAAATAAAAATCATTAACAAAAAATGCTTCAAAAAGTGATTTAAAAAAAAAATTAAATGATTTAAGACTTTTCAGATCTGATGCTTATAGCAAATTTTAAAACTATTAGCTTCACCTGAGGGAGGGAACAGAAACTGGAACCTGGACTCAGAACCTGGTTTAGAGCGCACCGGCTCGCAGGTCGGTTACCCAGCGGGCCAGTCTGCCTTATTTAATCCTAAAATTCTGCGATTGAATAAGGTTTAATGCGGAAAAATACTGTTACAAAAAAGTGATGTAATTTTGCATAGGCTATAATCAGGCTCTAAGGAACACTAAATTTGGTACTTAACTTTTTCTCTCTTTTTGAAGCTTATTGATTCTGCATTTGACATTTGCAATATTTTCAAAATCTCAAAAACAATACTCACAAAATTTAAGTTGTTACTTCCCCTCACCCCCCTCCCGTCAAAATTTTGTCGCCGTTGGCTTATGTGAAATATGTTTAAATTCAACTCTTATTATTGTTTTGTAATCTGTATTCATGCATATTTAGTTTCCACAAAACAAACAAAAAAAAGAAACCCTTCAAAATTTTCGTTTTCGTGGATTTCGTCTGTAAAGTGGTCAATAATTTTCTTCAACTTGTCAGGCTATTTTTTTCCAAATCGTAAAATAATTATCGTAAATTACTATTGTTACATCGTACATATAGGTTTCTCAGCGGTGAATTCCTTGGCTACCATTATTTCCACATCATGATAAATTTCTAAAACATTTTTTGTAGAAATGTACCAGAAAGATTATTTTTTGGAAATAGGGGTAGCCAGTAAAGTGACCGATGAGAACCCTATTAAATAAGTTTTGATTACTTTAAGATCTGAAAATCTTCAACAGGCGTCTATAGAAAAGTTACAGAAAAAAATCAGGCATGGTGAAACGGTGCTGCAGAAGTTACTTGAGGCTGCAATATGAATTAAAACTTCCTGAATAGAAGTCATTTCTTTCAACTGTGTATGAAAACATGTTTTAAATCGAAATAGTTGAGGTTACTCACAAGGTAAAATATCATAGGAATACGCTGATTGTAACAAGGTTCATCTATAATGTCTGATTAATAATGAAAAAAATATGCAAATATTTTAAGAAATCTTTATTTCTCTTTTTCTAATTTTGCGCCCTTAGGATTTGTGCGCATGGAGCAGTCTGCTCCAACTGCTCCACGGTAGCTACGCCCCTGTTTTGTGAAGGAGCCTGTTTTATTAAGTTCATTTTTGTGAAGGAGCCCATTTTATTAAATTTATTTTTGTGAAGGGGCCCATTTTATTCAATTTATTTTTGTGAAAGGCCCCTAAATAGGCCCCAAATTTTGCCTGGATCGACCCTTGAAGCCTTCAGACATTCACAGGGTTAATGCATAGTTGAGACCATAACATTATACGTAACAATACTATTATAACAATATATAAATGACATCATTCCACTGCAAATCAAAAAGGAAAATAAATGAGTTATAAAAACTGGCAATGTGCTATACACAAACACCACTTAAAAAGTATATATGTATATATGCATTTTAAAAACAACAACAAAAAAAAAATAATGCAGAAAAAAGGTTGCAGATAACATTTATTACCTGAATTATATCCGACAGAGCCAGAATTTTTTCCTGGTGCCACTTTGCTAGGATAGTCCTAGAAAGAAAAAATTGCATTTTCATTATGAAACACAAAATGAATCAGAAAGAAAATATTTTTTTTTTACATTTTCTTTAAAATATTAAAGATATAAAAAATATAAAATTATAAAAAAATAATAAATTGGTATTTGTTTCCTTTCCATTGACATTATTGCTGCCAATCAGCACTACTAATCAGGGTTGTAAAAAACCAGAGTTTTTTATAAAAAGCCCAGCCCGGACGAGTTTTATTTAAAAACCGTTTTAATTATGCAATTTTCCCCAGGTAAATTGGATTAAAATGCCAAAATGTGGACTATGATTCCACTTTCCTCACAAATAATAATCTTTAGGGTTGCCACTGTATATGGAAAACTGGAAAAGCTGAGAGAATTTAAAAATGAGTATTATAAACGATGAATTTTACTAAATTTTAGTACTTTGCAAAATTTATTCATTGTAATTTTGAAAATTCTCAGGAGGAATTACTCTGGGAAATTTAATTTTTTGCTCAGGAAAGAAATTCGATTGCCAAAATAAATGGCAATCCTGATCTCAATACAATCTTTGTGAACACTTCATAGTCTAATAGATGGGAATGATTTCATAGTCTTAAATGGGCAATTTTCTCCAGGTAAATTGGATTAAAACGCCAAAATGTGGACAATGATTCCACCTTCCTCACAAATAATAATCTTCAGTAATAAAATAATAAAATACAGTAAACCCTATGATAACGGAACCTGTTAACAACGGAATCCTGTCTTATATGTGAAAATGTCCTTACAGTAAGAATGCCATACCTGCTAAGACGGTAACCTGTTTAATACAGAATTTTTCTTCTGTCGCTTGAAATTCTGTTTTAGTCAGTTTCATTATACTAAATAAACACAATAATCTTATCAGGGTTGTAATAAACACGGGTTTTTTATAAAAAGCCCAAACTGGGTGGGCAGCTGGGCAGCTACCCACTACAACCCTGCTACTAATGGATAAGTAATGGCCAATAATGGATAAGTATGATGCAAGAACATACTCATATCTTTCTTTATTTTCATATAATCTCTAATAACTTTTAAGAAACAAATTTGTAAAAGTTTCTTACAGATATATGCATATGACCAATATCTTGTTGCTTGAATTCAACTGTTCTTTTTCTCATTTAAACAATGTTATATTATTATTTTACCAACAGTAAATTAACCTTAGCACAGTCATAAATGTAATTTTCAAGCGGTTGATCCATATTCTCTTTTTAATAGGTATTCACTTCTCACAGTTCCTCACATTATACAACTATTGTTTATCCATTTCAAGGTTAAACTAGAACATGATTAATCCAGCACCATATATTTGATTATATAGCACTGCTCACAATCTATTTAGCCTTGTCCGTTTCTAGATAAGCCTGATATTTTGCTCATTAAATGCACATTTTTTTTTAAAAAAAAGGCATAATTCCATAATCTTGAAAATACATCACTACATCCAGTTTCATAGACAGCAGGTTCTAAATCTTTATTTTTCCAAAATGCTAGAAAAAAGGCATTTAACTTATAATCCATAATTACAAAAAATAAACTAGCTTATATAAAAATTAAATAAAATGGAATAAGCATATTATATGTGACATGCAGTGCAACAGTGGACTACAGTGAATGTGATGTCATGCTTATCTTCTATTATTGGTGTTGTTAAATCACATTGTTTGGTGACGATTTTGCTTACCAAGCCTCAATAAGCTATAATAAAATAAATGTAAATTACAATAAGATAACCATAAGCAGGGTTGGCAAGTTTTTGCCATAGGGAAAAAAACACATAGAAAAAACCTGATTAAAACCGTCTCGGCAAAAATAGGCTGCCCATTAAATTTTTTTCCCCAGAAAGAGAAAAAAATATTTCATGAAAGAAAAAAGAAACTTAATAGTTAAAAAATCAATGTGGTTACATGAGTGGTTACATTACACTGGATATCAAATCTTAAATGATGATGAGATTCTGGATGAGATTCAAGATGAAAAATAAATTAAAGAAAATGACCCAGGTCCATCACATAACGAAGCCTTTGAATTAAGAGTCCTGCACGGGTTGGGTTCTACCCGACCCGAACCCGCAAATTCAATTTAAGTCAACCCGCAATCCGACCCGAGGTATATCAACCCGCACTCGACCCCACAATATTTCAACCCGCAACTCGACCCAAAATGTAAGGAAAGCAAATCATGTTTAAATACCATTATGAAAAATAATCTACAATTGTATCTGTAATAGAGGTCTGCACCGGACCGGCCCGCGGCGGGCCGGCAAAATTTTAAACTGGCCATGCCGCTTTATTAGGACAGTTTTTTTCAATGGGCAGGTCTAAATAAATAAATAAAATAAACGGGCCCGGGCTGGCAAAAAAATTCAACGGCCCTGCCAGGCCGGGTCACTAACTACAATTAAGCGGATCTACCAGCCCGATATAAATCTTTAGACGAAGCTGATAAAATTATAAACGGGCCGTGCCGGACTAGGGCCGAACTTTTATGTTTTACACGGGATGGGACGGAGCAGGGTAGGCCGTTTCCGGGCCTGGAAATTTCGGCCTGTGCAGACCTCTAGTTCTCTAATACCATTTTTATGTTTTACACAGAAGAATGAACAAATCTGTATTCTTTAATATTCAACTATAATAAAACCTCTGACCCGGCCCGATGCAGGATTCTAAATGGTATAAAACTAAAAATCTAATCTTTAAATATGCTTTAAAATTAGTTGCAGTTTCAAAACTTCCACTTAAACGATACACCTTGTTTTACACAAGTGGGCATCTGCCTTTAGTTTATCAGCAGTTATTATTTTGAAAATTTTCCCGCCTAACATAGTAGTGCATCGCGTATGACCACAATTAAATTATTCACTTGGTACATTAGAAGGACCATTTAGCATTTTGCTGCGTATTCTATTTTTAAAATACAGTAAAAATATAATGCAGTTTGCTATTTTGAAGACTCGTGAAAGGATGACTAAAGACAAAACAAACATGCACACATTTTGCTTTTGTGAATCTTTGATCTGCGGTTTATATCGATCGGCATTTAACAAGAAAAAATATTTTCCACATTCTTTTAAAAAAAGCGGGTCAACCCGAACCCGACCCGCAAGAGTAAAAAAGCCAACCCGAAACAATAAAAGCCAATCCGACCCGAACCGCACCGGAAAAAAATAAAGTCAACCGGACCCAAACCGCAACGGGAAAATATAGCGCCGACCCGACCCACGGGTCAGGTTGGGTTCGGGTAAAAGCAGGTAACCCGACCCAATGCAGGACTCTACTTTGAATGTTTGGAAACAGCTATGAAATGTACTTAAGGCCCTACTTCAGTAACGCTACAAGATAGAGCGGCTAATGTTATTTCAATGGGAGAAATTTATAACTGTTATTTTTTTGCATTTTGCTCAAATTTGATATTTTTTGTAGCTTTCAAAAGCTGTACTCTTAAACTATGCACACCACTTCAAAATCTTATTTATTTTTTAAATTTTAAGTCTTTCTAGATGCTTTATTTTAGGATGTTTAACGATTCGCCTTTACTACCTTATCGTGAAAAATCTGTTGGACTTTTTAAAATTTGGTAAAGCGGCATGCATAGTTTAATAATTAAGCTTTCTAAAAATGCTTTTTATTGATTTTTAAAAAATTTAAATCTATGCTACATTTATAAAAAAGTTGAAACGCTTTTATTTTAAACACACGAGCATGCTCCAAGATCCGCCCTTACAAGGTTACCACCTTAATACGGGAGGGGGGGGGGGGTTGCAGACGACATCTGTTTATTCAGCGGGGAGTCTGTAAATGGGAAAGTCTTCCTATAGTATGAAATTTCGCCTGTGGCTATTTTCTGGACAGGATGCAACTTTTAGGTGCCTGATAAAAACAATTTTCCTTTCGTGGGCAAAGAACGACGTTTTATTAGAAATGCACTCCTGAAATGATCAAATTATAAATAGATGTTGATTTCAGACGGTTTGTTTTTCTAGGCATCTAATCTAATAATAAAGATAAAGATTGTTAAAAAGCATTATTGATTTTGAATAAAAACAGATTTATCATTATTATTTTTCTTTCTTACTTTTGAAGTTTAATTTCCGAAAGATTTTTTAATTGCATACAACATAAAAATGAAGAAGTCTCTTATTCTCAAAAGATACTAGAAATATCTTTTTGTCATCTGCACTCCAGGGGGGGGGGGGGGGGGGAGAAAAGAGAGAGAAAAAATAACAATGGTTACTAGTGTCATTGAAAATTAATAGATATATGCGGCGAATAAATACTTGTATAAGTTCTTGAGATAGAGCCATTGCTGAAATCGTGATTGGGCGATTTACACCAAAAACTAATCAGCACCAATTTATATCAGGGACTACCTGAATATAAATTTGTATTAAATTCGTGCATTACTTCATAAGATAGAGCGCCCACAAAATTTGTGTCACATACAGACAGACAGACAAACATTTTGTAAAAACATGTTTGAGTTTTTTTTACCCCTAAAACGTGTAAATCCATCGAAAATCACGAATCCAATACTTTCTTCTTGTAAAGATAGAAGAAAGCAAAAAAATCATTTAAAAATATTGAAATGCAACCGAGATATGGCTACTTCAGAGCGAAAACACCCGTTCGTGAATGCTAATCCTATGGAAGAAATTTATAAGGATATTTCGGTTGCATTTCAATATATTTTTTAAAAGTTTATTTTGCATTGGATACCTGAGGTCGATCTGTACAAAGGCCATTTTTTACTTTTTCGATTTTGACAGCAAATTTTTTTTTTTTGGGATGCATTCACTTTCGAAACCGGTTCTGAAAATAAAAATGTCCTCACTAAAAATATCTGCAATAAACACAGTCGAAAAAGTAAAAAACGACCTTCGTACAGATCGATCGCAGCTATCTAATGCAAAATAATAATAATAATAATTTTAAAATATTGAAATGCAACAGAGATATTTTATTTGAAAAATTTGACACACTTTTTAATAAGTTACTAAGAATTATAAAATGTGTCAATTTTATGCATCTTAATGCTAAATGTAAGAGTAGTCTCTAGAAGCATTTTGCGAAGATAATGCCGAACTCTGTAACACTTTTATTAAATATTCAGGTAAGCTGGAAAGACAACAAATCAGTTTTTGGCAGAAAAGTAAAGATGTATCGCCTCATTTATAAGAGTATGTTAAAATCACATATGAGACAGAAAATTAATGTTTTTAATAAGTTAAAAAAAAATGTATAATAAATAATTGTTAATGCTCTGCCAGTCTTCTTTCTTGGTCTGCTTTTTCTTCTAATATTTTTTTTTTAAATAAAATTCAACATTTAAAATTTCTTTTTATGTTACCACTATCAGTGTATTTTCAGGAAGAAGTCACAATGGTACAACTTGAAAATATTAATTATAAATATTAATTTAGAAGTTCAAACTGACACCAAGTCACCTGGGCCAACCTGCCCCGATTACGGGGCTAATTAGCCCCCGTCACTTTTTAATGTTCTGATAGTGCAGAAGTTTAAGAAATGTTCAAAATTTTACCGAATCTTAATTTTTGTTTCGTACGAACGAAAACACAATATAGCCTAAAGAATATCTACCATACAACATTCCTTAATGAAACCATAAAATTATAAAAATGTAAAATTATTAATTAGAGAAAGAAAGGACTAAAGTAAAAAAAAAAAATCAGTTTATAGATATAAATAGAATTAATTGATTAACTGAACATAATTTTTATCATTACAATGAAGACAAACATAAAATTTGGTTATGTTTTCGATAGGACCAACTATTACAAAAAAAAAGTGGGTTGAAGAAAAAAAAATTCATAACTTCATCAATTCACAAGATATCAAATCCGTTTAAATTTATTATACATCTTCTCAATATTATCTAAAACTTTTATATTGACAAGTTTTTGATAAGATCAACTATTACGGCAAAAAGAAAAAAAAATGTATGTGTGTGTGTGTGTATAAGAAAAAAATCACATTTCCCTTAATCCGTAAAATTGTTGGTGAAATTAGTACTTAACTTTGAAATCTACCTGTGCCTGTAGCCCAAGCTAACAGGGATTTTACAATAATTATGATAGTTATAAATATTTTTGTACAACAGGGCAGCATATTTGATGTGGGTAAACACCAATATATCTTCATTTTTTAGAAAGATTGACTGGAATAACCAGGAATCCAATTAATAAAATAATTCCTTATTATTAATTAATAATAAATTAATTAAAATAATAATTAAATAATCCCTTACTATTAATTAATAATAAATTAATTAAAATAATAATAAAAATATCTGTAAACAAAATCGAAAAAGCAAAAAACGGCCTTGGTACAGATTGATCTCAGGTATCCAATTCAAAAAAATCATTTAAAAATATTGAAATGCAACTGAGAAGAGGCTACTTTAGTCAAGCGAAAAGATCCATTGGTTTTTTGGTTCCGGACCCACAATGGTGGGGATGAGTCAACCTGTATTATAGGATTCCTAGCTGAAGGCAGGCATTCACATGGCTCTGGTGGTAAAGAGAAAAATGAGAGGGGTGCGGACAGCAGGGTCCTTGTTGCTACATCCAACACCTCTACCACCACCCCTTCTTTAATTCTCATATGCTCTCACATGGCTAGCTAAATTCCCAGAAACCCTAGAACAAGTAGTCAGCAAGGGGTAGAAACGATTCAGAAAAAATATATATTTCCAGCAAAACGTATAAGTTAGACAAAATTTCGTCCTCAGAGGCAAAAACAAAACACATAACTGAGTGAAACGTATATTTCAAAAACGTATAACTAGGCTAAATTGTAACAGCAAATGGTCGGGACCACTGACTTTAAACATATAACTGAGGGAAACGTATAACTGGAGTTTCACTGTATTAAGATTTCTTCTTTGATTTTGCCACTCACAAAATTATTTTAAATGCTTAAGCACTCTATACGGCAGCACTGAATTGACAAACTTGATTTTAAGATCGGAATACTTAATTTTAAGAATATGTACGAGTTGGAACATATGGTCTAGACATACAAGAGATGTACAAATGCATATGAATTGGAACATGTGATACTAGATGTACAAATCATATACAAAATATATACAAAAACCAGAATCAAAATAACAATTATAAAGTAAGAGTGATAACAACAAAATAATGTTAAAAAAGGGAGAGGCTAAAGATTTTCATTGTTACTACAAAGTAACAAATAGGGCAGTGCTTTTTTTTTTTTAAATTAAAGAAGTTTGAATGCATTCATGCTTTAATAAATAGCATGGATTAGTATAAATAACAAGAATCAAAATCACAAAAGCAAAACTTACCTTACGGGATAATCCCACTGTAATACTGCTTATATCATCACAGTCTAAAAGTTCAACCGAAAAATAAGAGTATAAATAATTTAATGGCTTCTTTGCTTGTGCAAATCTTAACTTCTTCACACTAGATCTTGCTGGGTATGTTGCACTTCTAAGTTCCTTTAGATAAAAAGTAAACAGAATAAGCAAACTAACACATCATACAAATTAGAGATACACTGAATATTTGGTATTCGGCCATCTTACCAAATATTCGGTTAGGTTGAATATCAATCCATTCGGCCTGCTAAATATTCAGTTTGTCCGAATATCGAAATATTTGGATGAACTGAATACTTTAAAAAATATATATATATATCTCAAAACATATTTTTTAAAACCTTACCCAACTTCTACTTTTAACTGTCAACTTATATAGATATTCAGAACAATTAGATAAAGAGAATAATGTCTAAATAAAAGAGAATGTTTTTACATTATTTATTTGCTGTTTGTAAAATAACCCTCAAGAAAATTAACCACTAATGAGGATTTTCGTAGAAATTAATGACATACAAATGCAAGTTTCTGGACATAGTCTAGTAAAAAAATCTATTTCTTGCTCTTTCATAAAAAAGATTATTTCTAAACAAACTAGAAAAACTTCTGGGTTGATAATAAACATCAAGACAGACAACTTTTGTTCAGGAAGCCACAATCGCAATCCACTTATTAAGTCATAAATACAGTGTAGCTAATGAAAATATACCTATATTTCCAACAAACTTGCTTTGATTTCTTTAAAATATATCATCATGAGAAGTGCTGGAAATTGCCACCATTCTTATCTAAACACCTATGAGCTAGACATTCCTTAATTCAGAATGCAGTTGACAGTATTTATACTGTGTTAGTGGACAAAATTCAGTCATTTTCAATGCTATCATCACATTTAATACAAGCAAAATTTATATGAAACATCATTATTGATAAAGTTGTAAATGGAAATTCAGGTTTGGTTTGTAGTTACACACCTAGTATTTTTGATTGAATGTATTATATTTTTGATGGAAAAAATGGATTGAGATGATGTTTCTTGTTAACAAAAAATGTTTATCTCGACTTTATTATCTCCATTAAAAGTTTATTGCAAGATTTTAGGAACAACCTGTATGTTTAAAATCTCTGAAAATGTTCGCAAACTCCTGATACTGATCTAGGATGCATTTAAAAAGTTCCTTGCTAAATCAAAGGGAGTAGAAAAGTTATTTTTGCTGAGTAGCCACCATTTGAATAGATTGTATTATTTATTTACTTTTATTTTAGTCTCTCCCTGACAAACAGTATGTGATTAAAATTTCTAAATCTTCCAATTTTTTTCTAACAATTTCTCTTTAATTTTAAAATGTTTGTTTTAGAATTAAAAAAAAATATTTATTTGTTTTAATTCACAGAAGAAGACACGAAACTTTAAATTTTATTAATTAAAAAAATTTTAATTATCCACCTTAAATAACTCAAAGTAGATTTTTTTCAGCATAAAATTTACATGTAAAAAGATCTTTTTTATCCAAATGTAAATTTCTGTATTAAATATTATTTTAAATTGATTTAAAATTTAACATTTTAATACCTTTTACCTTTGAAATTTGAAATTATTCGCCCAGCCAAATAGTTACTATTCAGCTCGCTGAATATTTGGTATTCGGCCTAACAGTTACTATTGAGCTCACCAAATATTTGGTATTTGGTTTGCCTGTAGGCCGAATATTTGGTATTCGGCCAAAATCACTATTTGGTGTATCCCTAATACAAATAATAATGAGAGCAGAATGAAGCACTCAAAAGAGACAAAATTCAAATACATGAAATTCTTTTTAAGTATGTTCAGTCTTATCTGAAATTTTGAAAGGGAAAAGATTTGTAAAGCAGGTAAGAAATTTAAAAACTAGCAACAGGAAACATTCAAAAGGGTACTAAAAGAAAAATAAAACAGCTCTGAATTTGAATGAGATGTAACCAAAGCCTGCCTTAAGGCCTGTGCGAAAACTTTGGTGAGGTTCAAATTCATAATTTCTTCCCCTCCACACCAAGAAACAGTTGCATGATATATGGGGGGAGACGTTGAGAAACAGTAGACCAACCTTGGTAACTGATTTCCAGAAAAATATTTTCCAAAATTTTTAAAAATTGTCAAACTCTTTTACATCAGTTCTGCCAATGCTGGAGACCTAGCTTCTTCAGTAAGCATATCCCTTATAAGTTGGCAATTCTGTAGGGCACCAAGCCACTTTATCAAATCTTGCACTAGAAATTTGACATCCAGGTTACGACTGACCATCAGTTAAACTGGCTCTTTGAAATTAATAAAATTCATTATGTAACCAATAGATAGAATGACATACAATGCTTTGACACCTCAAACTCATTTTTAACAAATATGTGGGATAGTACACTCTGGTTCTCAATGCCTCATATTTATGTGTGTGAACAAGAAGATGCCAGGGGTGATTCTGAGTTTTAAAAAAAATCTGAAATTCACAGCAAATTTTCTGAAAAGTTACAGCAGAGAAGGGAAATCTCTACCCCACACTAAGTTTCTGCAGCCCTTTGTCGAAATTTGCAATCCTCTGGAGAAAATCGCGTTTTATCTGCAATCATTTGACGAAATTCGAATTTTATCAGCAATGTTTTGACAAAATCTCGTTTTTTTCGTGATCTTTTGACAAAATTCGTGTTTTTCTAACATCCTTCGGCGAAAATGGCAATTTTTTCGGCGAACAATTAATGAAATTGATTTTATTTGCCGACCATTTGTTGAGATTCACAATATTTATGATCGAATTTTGGACTGATGTCCCGATTTTTAAAAATTTTTGGTATAGAATAGACCCCTCGATATTCAATATTTAAAATAAAATATGCTATTTAATAGAAAATATCTTTCTTTTCCAGAAAAGTAAGCATGTGATAACATACAGTAAAATCTCCACAAATGACATTCTGAATAGAAGATTTACAATCTATTATGTAAAGATTTTTCAATTCCCAACACCTATATTATTTTATTTGTTTGCTTTTATCTCTGAAAAGCTGACAAATTATGCAGCTCTCAAGTATTGACTATTTAGAAGTTTGCAAATAATTAAAGTAACAGTTGTCCTCTATCATAATTATCAACAGTGGCAGAACATCAATACAATATAAGGAGCTCAGTTGAACTGCCACAATAACTTATCTTGAGTGCAGTGGCATCAATTTGTTCCATTTAATTCCTGCAAAAATGGCAAAATAATAATAGGGTACACTGTTTTAATAGTGCAATTTAAATAAGGTACATTGTAAACTGAGAACAATTCCCATTTTTCCACGATCCTTTGACGAAAATGACAATTTTTTCTGCGAACGATTGATGAAATTGAAATTTTTTTGGTGACCATTTGTTGAAATTCACGATATTTATGTTCAAATTTTTAGGCTGATGACCCGATTTTTTTTTAATTTTCAGAACAAAATCACCCCTGGATATTAAATTATTTAAAATAAAATATGCTATTTAATACAAAATATCTTTCTTTTCCAGAAAAGTAATTATCTGATAACATACAGTGAAAAAATCCCCATAACTAAATAGAAGATTTATAATCTATTTAGAAAAGATTTTTCAATTCTCAACACCTACATTATTTGCTTGCTTTTATCTCTGAAAAGCTGACAAAATATGCGGTTCTGAAGTGTCGGCTATTTAAAGGTTTACAAATAATTAAAGTAATAGTTGTCCTCTATCAAAATTATCAACAGTTGCAGAACATTAATACCGTATAAGGAGCTCAGTTGAACTGCCACAATAACTTATCTTGAGTGCAGTGGCATCAATTTGTTCCATGTAGTTCCTTAAAAAATGGCAAAATAATAATAGGGTACAATGTTTTAATAGTGCAGTTTAAATAAGGTATATCGTAAACTGAGAACAAAAGAAAATATACTTTCTTTTTCAGCATAAGTTAAACACAAAACTTAAAACACACAAAATTTAGCTTTGAAATTAGCAGTGGTTGGTTTGTTGTATTTGGCACTTAATTTTTTTTTATTTTGGCAACCATGACTTTTATACACAATCACCATTTTTAACATCTACTTTCCACATTTTATTTTATTCTGATTATTGTTTTAATAGTGCAAATTAGCCTTTCCAGCTAGCTAACTGTAATTCTTTTTTAAGCTGGCAAAATTGATTTTTGAGATATTCACATTTAATAATTACATATTATATACATAATAGATGTTAACATATTTAATAACAATCTAAAAGTTAGTTTAGTTCCATTTAATAGCTAAAAAAGTAGATTTTTTACAACAACATTATACCATTTAGTTTAGTCCCATTTAATAGCTAAATAAGTAGATTTTTTTTTATAACATCAATATACCATCAGAAACCTTCCACCCCCACTCCTCTTTAAAGACAATATCAAGCAATAGAATATATAAAATGCAATAAAAAAGTACAGGAAGGCATTAGTCAAAAATATATCCTCGCTAAGTCATGAAAATTGAACAAAAATATTGATTTGTAAATATCATGAGCATAAATTTTTAATAGTTAAGATATAATTTCATAGAAAAATAAATTATGAGACATTAAAAAAATATATAATTCTGATACAAGTCAAAACTTTTACTAGACCATTCAGAAAAATAAAATTTGTCAAAGCTAAAAAAATAATTATTTAATAATAATCAGAAGCAGTTATCCAGAATGATATTTCAGAATTTTCCAGAAAAAAAGTGCCATACAGCGCCAGTTTGATATGTGCATTGAATGATGCAATACAGTATGCAGTATAATTTTTGCCAACATCTAGTACTTGGAATAAAGGCATATTTAGTTAGTCATTTGACATTTTGATTTTTATGCAAAGGAAACATAAGAATTTTTGTTTCCAAGTTTATTTCCAATACTCCCATAAATTGCTTCCAACTTTCAAACTTCAACTTTTGATCTTGTTTGGACTGAATCTTAATTTGTGTGATCTAATAGTCAATTTGAAATCAGAATCAATGCCACAGCCACATATACTCCAACCTGTCAAATAATGGATGTTGCTTTAATGGCCAACCAGTTATCCAGAATACATCTGACCCCAACCATTCTGGATAATTGGTTCTATACTGTATTTTAATACTAATATTTTTATTTTATCTTTGATAGAGAAAAAGTGACCTGGATGACTAACATACAACCATTCATTGAAAAGTCTTCAAAGTGATATTTTATATGCCCTTAATAAAAGTAACAATAGTATACATACAAGTATACATTTAATTACTGTTGATAATTATTTGAAAAATGCAAATATACTAAAAATTTACTTTATTACATTTTTCATTACAGGAGATATGGAAAAAAAAAGATATATTGATATGGTATATGTGCTACACATATAGATTACAAACTATATGAAATTTAAGATTGAAAAGACAATTAAATTAGTCAAATTATTAAGAACTTAGGATACACATAGATATAATAAAACAGATAAGAGCAGCAAAATAATATTATTTCAATCACAGAATATCTAAAAATACATAATTCATAAAAAGAGCAATAACAATAGATGCAACTTTAAATTGAAAATAATAATTCTCAGCAGAACTACATACATGACCATAAATATGGAGACCTATTGTTCTTCGCCATGGATTTCTCTTATTATAATTCACAGGTAGAAAATATAAAGTACTGTCGTTAAAAGGCACTTCTGAATTTTGTGAATTAATTTCGTCAACTTTAGTTTCTTCAGCAGAAATAAAATCTACATTGGATTCAGTAAATTTATGATCATTTAAAGAGTTTGACACAGCATTTGAAGAAGTGGCGAGAGTCTGTTCATTATTTTTTGGATTACCGGATAACATATTCTCTCGTTTTTGGTTCTGTGAAGGTAAGGCAAAGTCCATAGCATACTTGAAAAGAACATCACGAAACATTGTTTCGGGCTGCATAACACCTTGTCTCAACTCATCATTGTCAGCTAGAAATAAATAAAGGTATTTGAATAAATTTTGCACTTTAAATACATAATTAAATGCTAAAAATAAAATACAAATACAGTAATAAATGATTTTGTGAAAATAAAATAATACATCAGAACAATTTAATACAATAAGAGTTTTGGATATTTTTCTAGTTAGCATGAAAAGTAATCACCTCTCTCCCCAGGAGCGCCCTGTTTTTTGATGAAACCTGTAAAATATTCTGCTTTCTACCAGGGTTGCCGGCTTTTAGCAGGCCAAAAAAAGCCAGCCAGCTTTTTTTGGTTTTAAGACCTTAAAAAAAGCCGACTTTTATTTTTCAAAAAGGTGGTTTATAGATAATTCATATAAAATTTGGGTTAATTTATTTTTAATACACTTATAAATATTTTCGGTACTTCTTAGTTATCCCATCGAACAAATTACTGTCGCCGAATTGCAAGATTAAATGCCAATAATGGTTGCCATTAATTAATTGTAAGATTAAATGCCAATAAAACCATTAATTCGACGTTTTATTTGTATTTTTATTAATGTTTTACTAATTTATTCATTCTTTAAAATAAAAATTATGCCAATGTGTATGATTTGGCGAAATTGGTCGACAGGATAACTAAGAAGTACCATATTTTCTACTAAAAAAATATAAACTTCTATTAAATTTTGTCAAATAAATAAGTCCTTTATAACTGTTAGAATGCAACTGTGAAGGCATTGTGTCAGAAAAAAAAATTATAAATATTCAGAAGAATACATTAAATTGGACTCTTAAAGTATTGGTTTGGAATTCTTTATTATAGCTCTACAATACTACACATTTTAAAGATTATATGAAAGCAAAAGAAAATATCACACATCAAAATAGAAACATTCTTACTAACTGATATTTACTTTTAAAATTGATTAAAACTAAATAGCATATATGTATTTAATAACTGAAATTATCTTATATAATACTTGAGAACACCCAGTAATAAGCAATTGATATTCTAACTTATAAAAATGATATATGTAAAAAGTTTTTCTGCTACTAAGCTGTTATGTAACTTATTCCAGGCATGTCCATACGGACAGATTAAAATCGTAGAATGAACAATGTTGAAAGAGAAATTAGGAAGATTATAATATTTGAGGAAATTTTAGCACATGTAAGTGCATAAAATAAAGAGAATAATAATTAAAAAAAATTCTCCAAATAAAACTTGTTGAATTAGAATTTTGAAAAGCTAATTGCTATTTAAAATAGTGCATATTCATGCATAAATTAGTGCATATGTTATTTATAATACTGTTCTAATAGAAAGAAATGATGTTTTTATTAAATGACTATGTGTGATTTTGAATAAATGCTTATGAGAAATAAAATAAGACTTGTATATGGCTGAATCCATATCAACTCAGGCAGGGGGTTACCTTCATAGTCTCAGAAGTTTTTGAATTGAACATATGTTAAAATTTAAGAAAAAGTAAGATACTTGTATATTTTCATTTTGCCCCAAAAAATTCCTGGCCTGAGATACAGGCCGCCAAAGATGACATCCCCGGCATCCTCTCTCATTCGCGATTTTCGATAAAACTTTTAAAGTGCTCTATCTCTAGAACGGTGCAAGATATTTTGTTGCGGTTTATTTTATTTTAAAGATAATATTCTTCTGTTTAAAATGATATACCCAATTTTGAAAAATGTATTAAACTTTTCTTGTGGCAGCCTTTTGAAAAAAAAAATTTTTTTTCAAAAAAAAATTTTTTTTTCGGAAATGCCAATCCCAAAAATTTTGATTTTTTTGCTGTTGATCAATACCATTGGGAACTACCTTCACTGTAAAGGAGAACTTCCACTTTTGAGTTTAACAAATTTCAGAAACGTTTAAAAAATTCAGAGATGTTTACAGGAACTGTATATATACAGTTCCAGTAAAAGTCGCTGAATTTTTGCTTATTTGTATCATATTTGTAAGGATAAGCCTACTATATATCCTAAACAAGTTAGAAATTGCAATATCAAATGTGGCAAATGAGGTGTGTGCGTACTATAACTAGTTTTATAAATATTCAGAACTTGGTGCAATAAGTTACACTCTTGGGCAAAAAGGGCATGAATACAAAATTTATTATGATTCTACATATTAAATTAAGTAATACGGAAGTAATATGAATTCATCTTAAAAGGACTTAATCGCCATGGCAACCTAGAATCATTACCTATCATGGTATATCATTGAATCAATAATGTATTATAGGATTTTTAAATAGAATGAAGAAAACTTTTATTAATGTCTTTTATGTTTTAATTTGATTTTCATAGCATTTGAAGTAATACATACATTATTTTCAATACCGAACATAGTAAAACAATCTCAATAACATATATCAATTACACAGCAATACAAATTATATTAATACAAGTTAGAGTTCAGACAGATGGGCAGACAAATCGAATCCATAAAGGCTTTCAACTATGTTGGAAATTGTTAAAAGCACATAAATAGGTCGGAATTTGACTTTTAGAAATTTATGTCAATAGACTGAAGCATACTTGAATACTTTCATACAACCCTGTATTTTATCTACTATCTTTATATACATGCCACTATTTAGCTAATATTTAATTAAGATTAAAACATCCTTAAAAACAGTGAAATCACACTTCCAGAGACATGTATCTAATTCTTTGTGTGGACCTGTATATCATTTTATCTATATTCTCCAAACATATCTTAGTATACTAAATGTAGTTCAGTGTACATATGCATAACTCATTTAAAAATCACCTTTAAGCTTCTTTTGTGTAGCCCTGTATATGATCTACAGCATTTATGCACACAACGTAATATGGAAAAATTTAGTTAAACTTAAAAACTCAAACACAACTAAAAATGCACTCCCAGCAACACCCTTACGATTTCTTTTGTGTAGCCCCGTATATGATCTACAGCCTTTATACACACAACGTAATATGGAAATATTTAATTAAACTTAAAAACTCATATCGCAACTAAAAATGCACCTCTAGCAATCATTGCTAATGGACAGTATTTCCAATAAGGTAAAGTACCCGAAATCTTTTGTGTGTCCCTGTAAACACTATGCACTTTCTATGACACAGGAAGTAATTTTTTGTAAACCTCTGCAATAAAGTATGTATCACTTCAAATGCTATGAAAATCAAATTAAAACATAAGACATTAATAAAAGTTTTCTTCATTTTATTTAAAAATCCTATAATACATAATTGATTCAATGATATACCATAATAGGCAATGATTCTAGGCTGCCATGGCGATTAAGTCCTTTTAAGATGGATTCATATTACTTCCGTATTACTGAATTTAATATATGGAATTACAGTAAATTTTGTATTCATGCCTTTTTGCCCAAGAGTGTAACACTTATTGCACCAAGATCTGAATATTTATAAAACTAGTTAATACTATGCACACACCTCATTTGCCACATTTGATATTGCAATTTCTAACTTGTTTAGGATATATAGTAGGCTTATCCTTACAAATATGATACAAATAAGCAAAAATTCAGTGACTTTTACTGGAACTGTATATATACAGTTCCTGTAAAATCCTCTGAATTTTTTAAATGTTTCTAAAATTTGTTAAACTCAAAAGTGGAAGTTCTCCTTTACAGTGAAGATAGTTCCCAATGGTATTGATCAACAGCAAAAAAATCAAAATTTTTAGGATTGGCATTTTCGAAAAAAAAATTTTTTTTTCAAAAGGTTGCCACAAGAAAAGTTGAATACATTTTTCAAAATTGGGTATATCATTTTAAACAGAAGAATATTATCTTTAAAATAAAAAAAACCGCAACAAAATATCTTGCACCGTTCTAGAGATAGAGCACTTTAAAATTTTTATCGAAAATGGCGAATTGCCCCAAAGCAGAATATGCTTAAATGTGCGACGTACGTCGCAGAACAATGAGGTGTGCTGCAGAACATTTCAAGACAAATGTTACATTTTTTTGTTTAAAAAAAAAAAAATGCATATTGATTTAAGCAAAAAGAATTCGGTAAGGGGGGGGGGGGGGGCTGCTACTTTCGTTGTGTTCGAATCTATTTAGGAAGAAATAAGAATGTCGCGCGACAATCAATCTTTCTCCCTCCCTCCTATTTCATCACCTACTTTCTGAATAACTAGCGATTTCTTTCCGAACGGGAATTTTCTTTCACGCATGGTCAAAGAACGAAGCTGGGAAAGTTTTTCACTAAAGCTTAAAAGCTGGGAATCGCGAAAAAACGTGAATTTCGCCCAAGGACCACGTAAAAAATACGAATTACGTCAAAACATCGTAGAAAAAATGCAAATTTCGTGAAAAGATCGCGAAGAAAACGCAACTTTCGACAAAGAATCGCGAAAAAGAATCACAAACTTCTTCAAAGTATCGCGGAAAAACGCAAATTTCGTGAAACGATCGCGGAAAACGCAAATTCCGTGAAAAGATCGCGGATAAAACGCAAAATTCGTGAAAAGATCGCGGAAAAACGCAAATTTCGTGAAAAGATCGCGGATAAAACACAAAATTCGTGAAAAGATCGCGGAAAAAACGCAAAATTCGTGAAAAGATCGCGGGGAAAAACGCAAAATTCGTGAAAAGATCGCGGGGAAAAACGCAAAATTCGTGAAAAGATCGCGGAGAAAACGCAACTTTCGTGACAAAATCGCGGAAAAACACAAATTTCGAGAGAAGATTGCGGAAAAAACGCAAATTTCGACAAAGAATCGCGAAAAGAAAAATCACAAAATTCTTCAAAGGATCGCGGGAAAACGCAAATTTCGTGAAAAGATCGCGGAAAAACGCAAATTTCGTGAAAAGATCGCGGATAAAACGCAAATTTCGTGAAAAGATCGCGGAAAAAAATGCAAAATTCATGAAAAGATCGCAGAAAGAACACAAATTTCGAGAAAAGATCGCGGAAAAAACGCAAATTTCGTCAAAAGATCGCGAAGAAAACGCAACTTTCGTTACAAAATCGCGGAAAAAACACAAATTTCGTCAAAAGATCGCGGAAAAACACAAATTTCGAAAAAAGATCGCGGAAAAAACACAAAATTCGTAAAAAGATCGCGGGAAAAACGCAAAATTCGTGAAAAGATCGCGGAGAAAACGCAACTTTCGTGACAAAATCGCGGAAAAACACAAATTTCGTGAGAAGATTGCGGTAAAAACGCAAATTTCGACAAAGAATCGCGAAAAGAAAAATCACAAAATTCTTCAAAGTATCGCGGGAAAACGCAAAATTCGTGAAAAGATCGCGGAAAAACACAAAATTCGTGAAAATATCGCGGAAAAAACACAAAATTCGTGAAAATATCGCGGAAAAACGCAAATTTCGACAAAGAATCACCAAATTCTTCAAAGTATCTCGGAATAACGCAAATTTCGTAGAAAGATCGCGGATAAAACGCAAAATTCGTGAAAAGATCGCGGAAAAAAACGCAAAATTCATGAAAAGATCGCAGAAAGAACACAAATTTCGAGAAAAGATAGCGGAAAAAACGCAAATTTCGTCAAAAGATCGCGAAGAAAACGCAACTTTCGTTACAAAATCGCGGAAAAAACACAAATTTCGTCAAAAGATCGCGGAAAAACACAAATTTCGAAAAAAGATCGCGGAAAAAACACAAATTTCGAGAAAAGATTGCGGAAAAAAACTCAAATTTCGTGAAAAAATCGCGGAGAAAACGCAACTTTAGCCAAAAGATCGTGGGAAAACGCAAATTTCGTGAAAAGATTGCGGAAAAAACGCAAATTTCGTCAAAAGATCGTGGAAAAAAAAATGCAAATTTCACGAAAAGATTGCGGAAAAAACAAATTTCATCAAAAGATCGCAGAAAACGCAAATTTCGTCAAAAAATCTTTAAAAAATGCAAATATTTTCAGAAAATGGCTAAAAAAACCCACAAATTTCGTTAAAAAATTACAAAAAAAAAATTTACAAAATGTAAACAACCATTGGTACAACAGACAAACGTATGGTTATTTATACGAATGGACCTCCATCTAGACATAAATCTGTTAGGAAACTTGTAAAAGCTGGCCTTATAACTATGTATGGGCCAAATTTCCAAAGACATTTTCTTCATAAAAGTAATATGTCTAAATATCTCTTGCCTCCAGAAAATGTTTCTTTTGTTTGACAGTGTTTTACGAAACACGTCTTTAGCATTTTCATAAAAGATGAAATTACATCCTTACATATGTATATAAACATCCCCCCCCCCTTTTTCCCCTATTGCGCTTGCAGAACATTTTTGATCATCTGAAATTCCGTTGCAGAACATTGCAAAGTATTCTGCTTTGGGGGCGAATTGGAAATGGTGCCCGGGATGCCATCTTTGGTGGCCTGTATCTCGGGCCAGGAATTTTTTGGGGCAAAACCAAAATATACAAGTATCTTATTTTTTATTGAATTTTAACATATGTTCAATTCAAAAACTTCTGAGACTATGAAGGTAAGATTTTTTCTTTGGCTGCCTGAATTGAGATGGATCATACCATATATAACTAAGCAACCATTGTCCTTTTTAATTATATAAAGCAGTAAAAATGAAAAAAAGAAAAAGTGTGTTAAGGTCAGTGTAAACCAGAGAAAGCAATTCGTATGGCCTTTTATTCCAATATTAGTAATGTCTTCATTATTGAAAAATTGGGTTATATTGATTTTTACCTCAATTAAAAAGTCTTTAAAACTAATTAAAAAACACATAAAAATGTGTAATTTATAATTAAAATGCTTCACTGTATAAAAGCCAATTTTGGCTAAAAAAAAAGGCGAATTTGGGCCAAAAAAAGCCAGTTAAAACCAATAAAAGCCACCGGCGTGGCTTTTTTGCAACCCTGCTTTCTACACATTTAACTTAAAACAAATTGAATAAACTATGGTTATTTGAAATTGAAAGTAATCATAGGAAGGAACCATATTTTGCTTCTCTGTTAACAACTATTTAAAAGCTCCATTGTGTAAAATATATAAATAAATGTTTATTTGTTAAAAAAGTACAAATACAGGTTTCATTCGATTAGTACACAGTTAACCTTGTTTCAAACATAAGATGACCAAATGTGAACCTCTATTCTTTTCTTTGTGAAAACAAAACTGTTTGATTTTTACATTTTTACCTTAGTTCTACTTATGGCTGAATTTTTTTTTTTTTCTTTGGAAAAAAACCAATAAATGGCAGTACAAATAAATATCATCACAGTTTGCACAATACCTTCAAGGGTGGCCAAGAAAGTAAAAAAAAAATTCATAATTATTTAACTTAAACTTTTATAATAAATTTTTTGAGGATTTTTTTTTTTTTTTTTTTTTTTGCTGCTTTGGAAAAAAACCAATAAATGCACTCATCATAACAGCACTCATGCTTATTTCCACATAAAATAAATATTATCAGAGTTTGCAAAATACCTCCAAGTGTGACCAAGAAAGTAAAAAAAATTCATAATTATTTAATTTAACCTTTTATAATAATTTTTTTGAGGATTCAGATCATTCAATCGTTTGAAGCCTTTAAATTTGTTATTTGAGTGAATTTAAGATAATATTTTAAGGGCCTAACAATTTTACATCCATATTTGTGAACCTAAATTACCAGCCCCCTAAAGTACCAATTTAAGGAAAAAAGCTCTCTCTGTCATCTATGGTGACAATTTGTTTACCGTAAAATCCTGTTACTCTCCCCCCCACCCAAGATATGACGAAAAATCTTAAAATAATCAGAGGACACATGGAATTTTTTTCCACAAAATTTGAGTTTTTTTTGTTTGTTTTTTCCCCCGGAGTATTTGACGAAATCTGCAGGTTTTTTTTTTTACAATCCTTTGAAAAAAATCACATTTTGTCCACGATGCTTTGAGAAAATTAAAGTTTTTTTTTTTTGATTCTTTGTCGAAATGCATGTTTTTTTCACAATCCTTTGACGAAATTCACATTTTTTTTTTTTTTCGATCCTTTGTCGAAATTTTTGTTCTTTTGTGATCCTTGGATGAAATGTGCATTTTTTCGCGATCCTTCAGCCAAAGCAGATGATAGTTGTGTGCGCCTGACTATATTTTCATGCTGTTAATTTCTATATGCGGGCTAAATGCGAGGTAGGTCACAGGAAAGAGAAGGTCAAATGAGAAAGAGAGAGAAATAAACCCAATTTGATGCAGTTCGTACTCGCATTTTTGTTGTATTTTGTCTGATACTGCTACCTCCTCTCCTAAAAACGTCAACAAATTTTAATGCAGATTTGCACTGATCACAGGGATGATAAAATTCAGTGCCGAAAAAGCAGAATTAAGCATTTTCGCAGAAAAATAGCATGTCTGTATACTATTGTTGTTAATGGCATATATTTGAAGTACACATTTTCAATAGCAAACATTGTTAATCATTGTCAATAAAATAATTTTTGATAATTTAAAAACAAAAACAGAAACAAAAGATAAACAACCAGCAACAAAGTTATTTCAAATTAAAAATAAAAAAATAAAATTATTTTTATCTACAATCAGGGTTGATAAAAATCATGATTTTTTTAATTAATATTCAGGGTTGCTAGCTTTTAGCCAGGCCAAATAAAAAAAAAGCTGGCTAGCTTTTTTTTGGTTTTAATCACTTAAAAAAAGCCGGGTTTTGTTTTTAAAAAGTTAGTTTACAGGTAATTCATATTAAATTTGGATTAATTTATTTTTAATGCGCTTATAAATATTTTCTGCTAAAACAAATTATAAATTTCTATTAAATTTGTTAAATAAACAAGTCTTTATAACCACTAGAAGGTAACTGTGAAGGCATTATGACTGAAAAAAAAAACAAAAAAAACTTATAAATATTGAAAAGAATATAAATTATACTCCAAAGGGATGTTTTGAAATTCTATATTACATAGCTCCGCATTATGTGACATATTTTAAAGATTATATTTAATTAAAAAATGACAAAATGTAACACATCAAAATTGAAACATTCTTGCATATCCATATGGAAAGATTAAGTCATAGAATGAATAATTTTGAAAGAGAAATTTAGAAGTTTGTAATATTTGAGGAGAGTTTAGTACATAAGTGTATAAAATAAAGAAAACAATTAAACAAATAAAATTTGTTAAATTAAAATTTTGAAAAGCTTGTTGCTATTTAAAAGAGTGCATATTCTTGCATAAATTCATGCATCTGCTATTTATAACACTGTTTATAATAGTGAGAAATGGTTTTATAGACTTTTTGTATGATTTTATTTAAATGTTTGAGAAACAAAATAAGACATATTTTAATAGCTCTTAAAATTAGTTAAGTAATAAAACATGTAACTAGGTAACCATTGTCCTTTTTAATTTTATGAAGCAGTAGAAATGAGGGGGAAAGGGGAGGGGGGAGTTAAGGTCAATGTAAACCAGATAAAGAAGTTGGTTTTTTAAAATTTAGCTGACATATTTGCAATTCTGAGTACAAATCACCAGCAGTTCCACCTATATTTCAGTATTAATGTCTGCATTATTGAGGAATTGGGTTATTTATTAAATTCTAAGTCAATTAAATGTCATTAAAACTAATTAAAATGCTCTACTATATAAAAGCCAATTATGGCCAAAAAAAGCTACCAGCGTGACTTTTTTTGGTTTTAACCGCTTAAAAAAAACTGGTTTTTATTTTTTAAAGTTGGTTTACAGTTAATTTTTTTTAAATTTGGATCAATTAATTTTTAATACACTTATAAATATTTTCTACTAAAAGAAGTTATCGATTTCTATTAAATTTTGTCAAATAAATAAGTCTTTATAACTTCTAGAAGGCAACTGTGAAGGAATTATGTCTGAAAAAAAAGTATAAACATTGAAAAGAATATAAGTTAGGCTCTAAACTGGTGTTTTGAAATTCTATATTACATAGCTCCACATAAACTACACATTTTAAAGATTATATTTAATTAATGACAAAATGTAGCACATCAAAATGGAAATATTCTTATGTGTCCATATGGAGAGAAAGCCATAATATGTTAAAACAGAAATTAGAAAGGATGTAATATTTGAGGAGAGTGGTACATAAGTGTATAAAATATAGAGCATTTAAACAAGAAAAAAAATCTCAAAATAAAATTTTGAAAAGTTTGTTGCTAAGCATATTTATGCATATGCTATTCATAAATGTTTTTAATAGGGAGAAATGGTGTTTTTATTAATATGACTATATATAATTTTAAATGTTTACTAGAAATAAAATAAGACTTGTATATTAATAGCTCTTAAAATTAAGTAATAAAACATGTAACTAAGTAACCATTGTCCTCTTTAATTTTATAAAGCAGTAAATATGAAAAAATTGGCAGTTAGTATGGCCCTTTTAAAATTTAGCTAACATATATGCAATTCTGACTACAAATCACTAGCAAAATTATCTAAATTTTATTCCAGTATTAATGTCCTCATTATTGAGAAATTGGGTTACTTATTAAACTCTAAATCAATTAAATGTCATTAAAACTAATTAAAAACACTTTAAAATGTGTAGTTTATAATTATAATGCTTCATTGTATAAAAGACAATTATGACCAAAAAAGGCCAATCTAGGCAAAAAAAAAAAAGCCGGTTAAAACCAATAAAAGCCACCGGCCTGTCTTTTTTAAATTTTAGTCAGCTTTTTCTCAATCCTGGTCAATAAATAGTCTTCATTACAGTAAATTCTGTCTAAGGCGGACTCTGTGCAAGCCGGAAATCTGTCTACCGCGGAAAATTTTTCAAGTCCCGGCGAACTCATAGAAAATTACATTAATTCTTGCTGCATAAGGCGGAATCTGTCTAACGCGGAAATGGAAAGCATTTTAAGGTCCCACCGAAACCAAAATTTTGCATAAGGCGGAAAAAAGGATAATTTAAAAATGAAAGGCATTTTGTTTATTGAACTTTAAAACGGATAAGTCAAACACTCAATGTCGAGCATGTTAGTTAAATTTCCTAACACTTTGAAAAAGTTAATTCAAAAGGACAGGAACTGTTTACATTTTAAGGAATTCATTCTTGTGCCATTTTTTATATGCAAAATTATATTTAAAACTTAATATTTCTAGTAGAATGAGCATTTATCAAAATATATATTTTCGAAAGTGCAATATATTATACTTTAAGGATGTACTCAAATTCAAAGTTATAGCGTTCTGCCTCATTCTCGAAGTTTATTGAAGGAGGGGTGTGGGGGTGTGTGTGTGTGGGGGGGGGGGGGGTTAGTTTTTTTTTTGTGTGTGTGTAAACTTCCAATTCGCATGTATTACAGCAGTACTAAGAAATTGAATAGCGTTTCTCATTTATCTATAAAGACAAAAGATCTTTCCGAATTTCAGTTTTCAACCGATTTTCGAGTCAGGAAAATCAATAAAAAATCATCAAATTCGAGGATTTTTTTTTGTGTGTGGGGGGGGGGAAGCTTTTTTGCATAAGCCGGAATATTGTCTGCCACGGAAAATTTTCTGAGTCCCGATCGATTCTGCCTTAGACAGAGTTTACTGTATTTCCCCCAATTTGCACTTTCCATGTTCCATAGTTAACAAGTAAAATGGCTGTGACAGACAAGACAGACACAAGAGTGATCTTATAATGGTTCCGTTTTTACTTTTTAAGTACAGAACCCTAAAACAGAGTAAAGAAGATGAGTTTCCTCCTGGATTTTGTCAGTTTTTCCTTTCTTTACATTTAGTACCAGCTACCTCTGCTTCGATCGAAGAATATACTTTTCTGCATCTGCATTTGGTCTGGTTTGGATCAAGTTAAAAAAAGTCTTCAACTGATTTTTGATTTGAAGTGAATGACAGAAACTATACAAATTTAGCATGTTTAACTTAAGGTAAGAATTATATAAAGAAATCCAGTTGTGGTTCACTTAATATATCCTTAGTGCAGCAAACTAGTCCCATGAGATGTAGTTGCACCTTTTAAATTAATTTGATTTTTTTTTCTTTTTATATATTTTTTGTTAATTCATAATTAATGCAAAATTATGCTCAGGTTTCACTGATAAATGGAGAATTTAGGTATTATTATTATGTATATGAAAATTAGAAGTTTAAAGTGTTCTCCAAAAACGGCATAGATGCCATATCTTCCCTCTGCCGTTGTTGTTTTGAATTGTTTGGCGATTTTTTGTTGGCGTGTTGGCGGTGTTTACGGATATGACAAACTCGATATGGAAACCCCACGTGTCGTGTTCTGGCAACCCCTGAGAAGCTTAGAACTTTGAGAATGTATTTTGATATCGTGTATCGTGTTCTATCGTTGTCTTTTTATTTTTATGTTAAATTTATTGGATGTATTTCATTGACTATAGTTTCTGTAGTCCGTTTAAACACTCTTGCTGAAGTAATTAAGAAATATGAGGAAATTTTGACAAGAAAGGAAGGTTTGTTTAATAGCGTGTCAATGCGTATTAAGCCTATTTTTGAAAATGGCGGCAGTGTTATGAGAGATATTTTGTGCTGGAGGTTTCAAGAAAGCAGATGTTTGTTAAGGTATGTTGATAATTTTATGTATATTTTGTCGCTTTAAGAATTTTTTACATTTTGAGATTGCTACAAAACAAGAACTGCTGAATTTTGAGAATGCTATCCCGTGAGAAATGCTGAATTCGGCGGGGTTTTTTTTTTCGGTAAATGTGCGCGAAGCGCTCATACAAGGATGACTGATTGCCAGTTTAGTTAATTTTGTTTATTATTTACATTTCATTTTCGTTAAGCCAAACATGTGTATAAACCGGTGCTTGGCGACATTTACTACTTGGCAGAAAAGGCGTTTTCATTCCAAGATGGCGGCTGGGGGGAACTTATGACATCTGTTCCCCAAAAACACTCAATAAAGCCTGAAAAAACAACAAAAAAAAAAAAAAACCCAGGTTTTAAACTAGTGGGTTGGATTTTTTTGGGAAAAAAAAAAAAAAAAAAAAAAAGTGGGTTTTTTCTAACCCTGGTACCAGCCAATCCCAGTTCTACTTTGCTTTCAGTGTTAACTTATCAAAATACAATATGCTTTAATTTAATTTTTTTCAAAGAGTGTCCCATTCCTCCCTCATGTGAGAGAGGTGTGGGACAAAAATATTAACATTTTAAAACATGCAATTAAAAGCCAGTTGTTTGTATTTCACTGTGTTTGTATTTTTTAAACATAGCTTAAGTAGCATACTATTAGATTTTTATAAGCTGTACTCTTGGTAAAACATAAGTAGTGAATTTAAAAAAAATTCTGAAATCTGTCCCACTCCTCCCAACTCTTCCCTAAGCAATTTTTTTAATACAAAATGCACTAAGAACACTACTTAATTTTACTGTGTGCAAGAAGGGCATTATTTTTTGAGTGAGGGGCTAGAAGAGTGTTATTTTTAAAACCAAGAAGCATGCAGGGTACAGCACCCACCTGAAACTGTCTGAGGGAAGTCCTGAAAACTCAAGGATACTACTGAACTTTTGTACATCAATTGCATTGTAAATCACAGTCATAACGTTATAAGCTTAAATCAACATAGTAAATTTATTAATATAAAATTTGGTACTACTTGCGGATTCGCCCGGAGTCCGACATCTTGTTTCAATGTTGATCATCGCCGATTTTAAATTTCTTCATTTGGATTTATTTAGTTATTTTGAAACAACTTGCGAATACGCCCGGAGTCCGCCATCTTGTTTCTTTGTTGGTCATTTATAACCACTTTATGCTTAATTTAACAGACATAAACAACAACAAACATAAACAACAACAGAAATAAATAAATCCAAATAAAGAAATTTAAAATTGGCGATGATCAACAAAGAAACAAGATGGCAGACTCCGGGCATATTCGCAAGTAGTTCCGTTATTTTTGTTATTTATTTTTGTTGTTTATGTTGTTAAATTAAGCATAAAGTGGTTATAAATGACCAACAAAGAAACAAGATGGTGGACTCGGGCGAATTCGCATGTTGTTCCTCCAATTTGGCATAGATGCCGTATTGCCGTATGTTCCCTCAGCTGCTGCTGTTTTGAATTGTTTGGCGATTTTTTGTTGGCGTGTTGGCGGTGTTTACGGATATGACAAACTCGATATGGAAACCCCGTGTGACGTATGTGTTATGACGTGTCGTGTTCTGGCAACCCCTGAGAAGCTTAGATTTTGTGGATGTATCTATGTATTTTGATTTTGATATCGTGTTCTATGGTTGTCTTTTTATTTTTATGTTAAATTTATTGGATGTATTTCATTGACTATAGTTTCTGTAATCCGTTTAAACGCTCTTGCTGAAGTAATTAAGAAATATGAGGAAATTTTGACAAGAAAGGGAGGTTTGTTTATAGCGTGTCAATGCGTATTAAGCCTATTTTGGAAAATGACGGCAGTGTTATATTTTGTGCTGTAGGTTTCAAGAAAGCAGATGTCTGTTAAGGTATGTTGATAATTTTATGTATATTTTGTTGCTTTAAGAGTTTTTTACATTTTGAGATTGCTACAAAACGAGAACGACTGAATTTTGAGAATGCTATACCGCGAAAAATGCTGAATTCGGCAGTGTTTTTTTTCGGTAAATGAGCGCGAAGCGCTCATACAACTATTGCTGATTGCCAGTTTAGCGAGTTTCGTTTTTTATGTATATTTTGCTGCTTTAAGAGTTTTTTACATTTTGAGATTGCTACAAGATGAGAACTGCTGAATTTTAAGAATGCTATATCGCAAGAAATGCTGAATTCGGCGATGTTTTTTTTCCAGTAAATGTGCGCGAAGTGCTCATACAAGGATTATTGATTGCCAGTTTAGCGAATTTTGTTTATTATTTACATTTTATTTTCGTTAAGCCAAACATGCGTATAAATAGGTGCTTGGCGACATTTACTACTTGGCAGAAAAGGGGTTTTCACGCCAAGAATTCCAAGATGGCGGCCGGTGGGGACTTATGACATCTGTTCCTAAAATTTTAACAAAATATATATAGGATAAATAAAATGGAGATTTAATTTAGAATATATACCCTGGTAGCAGAAAGTTCGAGATGGGAGACGACCGTCACAGATTTTCTCTTTTGCAGATTCTTTTTTATCAAAGCTTTATTTTGCTTCATATTATGTTTAGCTCTTTATTACTTAATTCAAAAAGCTAAGATGATTATTAATAACAATTTATAAAGTGCCTAAAAACGCTACAGGTAAGTGATTGATTAATTAACGTTTCAGTTGAAAAAATATTTTACCTGCAGATTATTTTTTGCCTCTGAAGTATCTGTTGGAGGAATTTCTGCTACTGGGATGTATGCTGATCATATTCAACAAATTAATTGACCCCCCCTCCCCATTTGCAATATTTCAATATAGGGTGAACTTCCAGTAATTGACCACATGCCAGTAATTGACCAAAAACACATTTATGTGTTAAAAACAAGAATCAATGTGTTGATAAAGTATTTTTGAATGCTGAATAAAAATATCTAACATCCAATGAATTGCATAGGAAAAAATTACTTTTTCTATCTATATTCTGATTGAATGTAAAAAATTAAAGAAAATGCACCTTCTAACAATATCAAAAATGAATACATTCTGTAATAGTAGCGTTGTTTTGTGAGTTGTTTTATTAATCTTGCAGCATCAAGTTTAATTTAGTTCCATTGGTTCATCAAATGAGGTGTGTAGTTCATTTTTGTTTGTTTTAAGTTAATCATTATGCATTTAATATTAAATTCATAAATTAAATGACATTAAGGGGGGTGGTCAACTACTAGATGTGTGAATGTTGAAAGCATTCAGTAATTGACCAAAGTGGTCAACTACTGACTTTTTGCTTGTTTGCATCCATTCCTTTTGATACTTAAAAAAATACATAGATTTCTATTATGAAAGCAATATTCACCAATTTTTTAGTTAAAAAATGAGTTCTTTCAGTAGTTGACCAGGGTGGTTAATAACTAAATATGCTTGGTCAATTACTGATCAAGCAAGCACACATTTGTTATGTTAAGAGGGTCATAACACATTTATATAATAATGTAAGAAAAGTGTAATTAAAATGTAAAGATAACAAAATTAGTATAGTGAGGCTCTAAATATCGTTAGGGTTTGTCATACAAATCTTATAAAAAAAGTTTTACCACCATCAGCTCCAAACATAGTTTGTGATAGATTTCTATTACAATTGTTGTGAAAGTATGCTGTTAAAATTGCTATATAAAATGTTCTTTATGCTAATTTTATCCATGACAAAGCTCAACCCTAATTAACTGCAGTTGTATAATAATAAAACATAATAACAATACAGAATTTACATTAATATTACAGTAAGTTTTGAGGGACAAAAGTAGAGTGTTGATTGCCAAGTGCTTCAGAAATGTATGCATAACTGTAGCACAAATAGGACTACAACTAAAAAAAAAAAAAACTTTTCACTAAACGAAAAGGGCATTTAGAATATTTAAACATAATTTAAAATTAATTATAAATAAAATGACAGATTTTGTCATCCCACAAAAATATAAAGCAATAGGGAAAATCTTAAATATATTTTATGTTTATATCAATTTTATAAATAGAGATTAATGATTATGTATCTTGGGCCACAAGTAATAAGATTACTGGGCCATATGTGGCCTGCAGGTTGAGCATGGCTGCTTTAAAGCATGACTAAATTATTGGGAAAGTAAAGAAGATAAACAGAAGAAAGGAGACAGGAAGAAAGCAAGTTAAAAAATTAAAGAAAACAAAACAACAAAAAAAAAGGTGAAAAAGCAGTAATAAAGACTTCAACATATAAGCAAAGTCTGATAAATGATTGGGTGTGAAAGGCATGTGAAGAAATCTAGATGGAAGAAGATATGATAGGAATAAAAGAAATCTGGTATGAGCCCTATCATACTAAAATGTGCGTCTACGAGACACAGGCAACAATTTGCATTGGATGACAGAGTGACAAAGAAGTTGACTTCATGTGTGTCAGTTGTTTTGGTGAAACAGATGAGGATTAAGTTTCATTTTTGTGTTAACTTTAAATTAATGGATTTTTTTTATAAATAAATTTCGAAGTAGTAACTATTCTTTTCTTGTCTATATTTACATATAAATATCACGTTTTACCACTAATTTCAATCTTACAAAACATTGTGGAAATTCACTAATATGTTTTCTGTTCAGAAACAGTTTTAATTTTTTTTACAAAAAATCTCGACTAGTTTTTTAAAAGCAGATCATAATGTGCTCTATATAGAATGTACATCTATGTTTTCCATACAGAGTGACTGACTAGCCAAGTTCAGTGATGAATTTCCTTTACTTTTCTAGGTTTTCAATGCAAATAAAAACAATTGGTACTTTTCGATTAGCCAGGTGGCAACAATTTTTCAGGTGTCGAGATTGTGTGATGTTACATACCAAAAACCTTAATAATTGCCAAGGAGAGTAAAAGAGGATAAGCAAAAAAAAAAAATCTATAAGAGGTTCAAACAGTCCTTATGAAGAGCACAGCTACATATTTTGCTACTACTGCAATTTAAAAGTCCTTGGCTTTATGATTGAAATTCATTTTCTAAAAAATTTCTCAGAAATTTCAAATTCGTCAGTTTTTTTAGAAATTTGAAATTTCCCCGATTTTTTTCTGACTGTCCAGGAGGCTAGACATCCAGTTTCTGTTGAATAAAACTTGACAAACTTCCCCATTTTTTCATATGATTAATTTTAAGAAGGTTTATCAGTTCAACTTCAGAGTGGTTAATTACTGACACAGTGATGGTCATTTTCTAGCATTAAGTGGTCAATTACTGGCAAAATCTCACTTGACAACTATTATATTTAATAAAATAAAATTGCAAAAAAGTAGACAAAAAATGTTTATTTATTATTGATCCTTATAAGTGATTGTTGCTTTAAAAAAAAAGTTTCAAGAAATATCTCCTTAAATTTAGCACAGAAAAAAAAATTGTGAAGAAACTTTCACTAAATGGTCAATTACTGGGTAGTTCACCCTATGTGCAACCCAGCAAGAAATTACTGTTTTAACACTGGCATGATAAAAGGTACCATTATCAGTATTTAGTCTCATTACAGTCTCAAATTCAAATGCTTTGAGCAACTGATGCAAAAATTTATTATTTAGTTTTCTCTGACTTTTTTATTTAAATACTAAACGACATATTTAAAAGGGTAAACCTTTAGATATTCATAAGATACCAAGATCTAACCATGTATCGATGACTAAACACTGATATTGTATGAATATATTTCGCCCAGTTTGGACAGCTTATTTATTTTCTTTTAATTAAATAACATACACTACACAGGCACATTCCCATTTTACTTTATACATAGTTTAAATGCAAATAAATATTAACGTAAATCTTGTTTCTATTACATACATTGTCCATATACGGCTGGGATAATTGCAACTTAACAGGCCGAGAATTCGAAACTGAAACTAGCTTTTGAAGTTTATAAAGCGCAGAACAACCCACGTTGTATATGATGCAATCGATTTGAGTAAATCATACGATAAAGGAAAATGAAGAAAACAATTCACCATGATTGAGAAATAAAATTATATATTATCCTTATCCTGACTAAGTTCACAGATTCAGTACACTACATATCACGTGAGACAACAAATACTAGTTACGGATATTTTTTAAAGATTCTTTGCACAACAAAAACAAAATAACGTTCAAAATCGGTAGCAGTATTCAAAACAAATCACAAGTAATAATAATAAAACAAAGGAAACCGTGTAGATTTTGTATGACTATTATTTTTCAAATGTTTACAAACATATTAAAACATGTCATACAAACCTATCAATGACAGAATGTAAATAAACTTACCGAGACCCAAACCGAAATTTAAACATTCAGCCATTGGAACGATGGACATTTCAAGATTACAATAAAATTATGTGATGATTTACCGTCAAGAACGAATTAGATAAGACAAAACATAGTTTAGGCTTTTAGCCTTAGCCTTCATTTCGTAAATTTATCAATGCCAACTTCTTTTTTTGCATTTTAGGTGACAGTTACAGTCAATGCAATGTTTCTTTGGCGGTTATTGTGGATGAGAAAAGAGAAGAACAGGGTGCTTTTTTGTACTACCATGTGAAATGACTGTAGAGCTCTATAAACCGAAAAAATTAAAATACTTAGTATTATAATCTTACAAATTTTAGCATATCACTTATTCTACGATATTTGACGATGTTTCACATGCGGTCCCTTAAATCCAGATTTTTTTTTTTTTTTTTAAATATATAACGTTTGATGCTTTAAGAATGATTTTTACTATTATCATGCAATTTACATGCATGTTAAACAACAAGTTATGCACACAAAACGTGTGCAAAACATGTCAAACGGTAATAAACATTTCTGCTATGGTGCTTTTGTCCAGAATCGTCTCAACCAATCAAATAGCTAGACTCCCTATCATCTTAGCTACGTGAATCAATCGGTCCACAGACCTGTTATCGTAGACCAATCAGATCGCCTTAAGTTTTGTGCACAACAGGGACGAAACTAGGCAAGTAGAGCAGAAAACTGACGCCCCCCCCCCACACACACACATACTTACCACGGATATTAAAAAAAAAAAAAAAAAAAAAATCTGAGTAAATAATGATTGAAGATTGAAGGTAATTAATGTGAAACACTATTCCTACATAATATATATATTTTTTAATTGAAAGTTCTGTAATATCACATTGTATATATTACATTTAATATTATTTTTAGCTCACAGGCTATCAAAGCCTGAGAGTTAATGTGCCCGCCCGTTCTGTATGTATGTATGTACGTATGTATGTATGTATGTATGTATGTACGTAACGCGATAACTCTTGATAGAAACATCCGATTTGCTTCAAAAAATTTTTCTAGGTTCACTGTGATAAGGCGCTTCCCTGATTAGTTTTGGGAGTTCATTGGTTAAGGATAAAAAGGGGAAAACGGGGTTAGTCCACCCCCTTAATTCAGATAAATGAGTTTTTCATGCAGAATCATTCGATTTGCTCCGAATTTGGTATACCGGTTTATTATGTTAAGGAACTTCTCTGATTAGTTTTGGTGGTTCATTGGTTAAGGATAAAGGGGGTTAGTCCAACCCCTTAATTCAGATAAATGGGTTTTTCATGCAGAATCATTCAATTTGCTCCGAATTTGGTATAACGGTTTATTATGTTAAGGAACTTCCCTTATTAGTTTTGGGGGTTCATTGGTTAAGGATAAAGGGGGAAAAGGGGGGTTAGCCCACCCCTTTTAATTCAGAAAAATGGGTTTTTCATGCAGAATGATTCGATTTGCTCCGAATTTGGTATACCGGTTTATTATGTTAAGGAACTTCTCTGATTAGTTTTGGGGGTTCATTGGTTAAGGATAAAGGGGGAAAAGGGGGTTAGTTCAACCCCTTAATTCAGATAAATGGGTTTTTCATGCAGAATCATTCGATTTGCTCCGAATTTGGTATATCGGTTTATTATGTTAAGGAACTTCCCTTATTAGTTTTGGGGGTTCATTAGTTAAGGATAAAGGGGGAAAAGGGGGGTTAGCCCACCCCTTTTAATTCAGAAAAATGGGTTTTTCATGCAGAATGATTCGATTTGCTCCGAATTTGGTATACCGGTTTATTATGTTAAGGAACTTCCCTGATTAGTTTTAGAGGTTCATTGGTTAAGGATAAAGGGGTAAAAGAGGGGTTAGTCCACCCCCTTAATTCAGATAAATGGGTTTTTCATGCAGAATCATTCGATTTGCCCCGAATTTGGTATACCGGTTTATTATGTTAAGGAACATCCCTGGTTAGTTTTGGAAGTTCATTGGTTAAGGGTAAAGGGGGAAAAGGGTTTTAGTCCACCCCCTTAATTCAGATAAATGGGTTTTTCATGCAGAATCATTCGATTTGCCCCGATTTTGGTATACCGGTTTATTATGCTAAGGAACATCCCTGATTAGTTTTGGAGGTTCATTGGTTAAGGGTAAAGGGGGAAAAGGGGGTTAGTCCACCCCCTTAATTCAGATAAATGGGTTTTTCATGCAGAATCATTCGATTTGCCCCGAATTTGGTATACCGGTTTATTGTGTTAAGGAACTTCCCTGATTAGTTTTGGGGGTTCATTGGTTAAGGATAAAGGGGGAAAAGGAAGGTTAGCCCGCCCCTCTTAAATTAGATAAATGGGTTTTTCATGCAGAATGATTCGATTTGCTCCGAAGTTGGTATACCGTTTTATTATGTTAAGGAACTTCCATGATTAGTTTTGGGGGTTCATTGGTTAAGGATAAAGGGGGAAGGGGGCTAGCCTGCCCCCCTTAATTTATATAAACGGGTTTTTCATGCAGAATTATACGCTTTGCTCCAAATTTGGTACACCGGTTTATTATGTTTCCCTGATTCGTTTTGGGGATTCTTTGGTTAAGGATAAAGGGGGGGGGGGGGGGGGCTAGTCCACCTCCTTAATTGAGATAAATGATTTTTTTGCAGGATTATTCGATTTGCTCCAAATTTGGTATACCGGTTTATTATGATAAGGAGCTTCCCTGATTAGATTTTGAGGTTCACTGGTTAACTATAAAGGGAGAAACGGGGGCTAATCACCCTTCACTTATTTTTTTTTGAGGGGCATTATTCTTTAAAGTAAGAGTAGGATATGCAATTAGTGTGAATAGCCTGTGAGCTCAATGCCATCAGTTTAGCTGGGCACTTTTCTTTTTTATTTAATCTCTGTCTGTTAGAGGTAGCCAACGAAATCTACTGCGGGCAGAGGTCTGAAAATTTGGACGAGGATAGTCCAAGGCAGGTGCATCAGCACCTGTCCTGGCTCAGGCACATTGCCTAAGGCTCAAATTTTTATATAATTAGCCGAGATATTAATAAAAAACTGCTCAGAAAAGAGATCTTTTTCTGTTAAAATCGACAGACGCGCAATAGCCTTCTCATTCCCTCCCCGCTTTCTAGAGCAGGAGGAGAATGGTATGCTGATTTTTTTTTCAGTTTTTTTTAACGTTTATTTGCCAAACTGTTCGGGATAGGGAAAAGAAAGACATTCTTGAAATTCTTAATATTTGCGTCTAAAAGTCTGCAATTAGTTCGAAAAGTATTATTGTTAACCCTTTGAAAAAAATTCAAAAGGACCCTTTTCTTGGTTGACTTTATCTCGTTTCGGCAACGTTCGCCTAAGGAATCGATTTTAGCGATACTGATTCATAAAAATAAATATTTCAGAATTTACCGAAATCTTCTTTTCTTGGACGGTGTAATCAGTTTGGAAAACTGCGGATTTCAACCCTTTCGAAACAATCGCAACAACAAGTCACTTTGTGCCTCCCGAAGACAATATTTTTTAAAGTTAAAAATAACTATAAACAGCGCTATTTCGACATAGTCTTTTTAAGCTGTATCAGATTCACCAACTTTTCGAGCAACCAACTTTTCAGCCGATTTTAGCCGCAACTTTTTCGCGTTCAAAAGGAGAAAAAGGTTACAATTGTCGTTGATAAAGTTGGAGGAAAACCAGTACTACTAGTAGCAGCCGTTAATATTTATCGCCTATTCGTATCAATCGCCTATTCGTATCAATCGCTTATCTCCGATTAGTTGAAAGTTGCGGGGCAAAAGTCGCGGCTAGGGCAGACTTTTTAAGAGCTGTGGATAAAAAGTTGGGGATATTGCTGTTTGCTATCACACTGGATGTTGAGACAATATTTCGCGAAAAGTTGGAGGAAATCAAGAGTTGGCTCAAAAATTGCTCGAAAAGTTGGTGAATCTGATAGCAGCTTTAGTGCACATCGACAGATAGTATTTACAACACCTAGAAATACTTTGAAACGTTCCGACGAGTAAAAATATTTAGAAACAAAATAAAATCTGAGAAATTTTATATGAAAAACTCAGCGCGGGTTCAGTTAAATATAATCGGTAAATATACATATATATTTTCACGAAGCTTTCAAGACAGATTGGATAAAGTTGCATTTATAAACGATAAAAATTTCAGAGAGTTCGGATGATAAGAACTATTTAAGGACCCGATGCCGCCCCCCCCCCCCAAAAGCGAGAAGAAAACATATTTCTTTTACACCTAAATATCAATATTTTTTCCCGAAATTTTTACACGGGCAGCAAAACCATTATGTTTATAACAGATAAAAATTTCAAAGAGTTCTGACAACTGGAACTACACTGTTAAAAATCTGTAACTTTTGCTGCATAGTCACTCCACCGCTTTTATAGAAAATAATTACTTGATGATATTATGGAGCATTCTCATTGCTCAGAATAGAGATATTGAAAATTTGAAAATTTTCCTTGCTTCAAAAATTATATCATCATCATGATGGAGTTATCTGATATTAAACTCTTAAACAGTTAACAATCCATTGTCAATATGCTCCCCTCCCCTTTCTCTCCCATTTTTACCTTTAAGTTTTACATACACATGTTTAACGATTTTTAAATCTATATCTTGGTTACAGTTATTTTTCCTCATTAGTTCGCAATTACTTCCTTTCATTTTCGGAAAGTAAATAGAGGGATCGGCTGAAAGAATATCTCATTTTAGTTCAATTTTAAATGAATATGCCGACTTCTGCAGTGGCGTAGCCAGGATTTCATTTCGGGAGGAGTCCGAATTTCCCTTCAGGTTATATCTATCTATCTATCTATTATAAAGGACAAACATATCTGTGCGTAACGCATACGTCATTCTGCGAATGACAACGGTTTGAAATTTGAAATGAAATTTCGGTTTTGCAATTTTCGCTACTGCAAATTTTTAAACTTCTAAACATCGCACAGTTTCAATTTTTACACCGTTGTGTAGGGGAAAAATGTACTTTTAAATGCAATTTGTTTGAAAGCTCTATATCAATTTATTTTTGAGATATTAATTTTTTTATAGTTTTTAGTACAAATTTTGTAATTGTGGCAACTGAAGTACTCCATTTTTATTAAAAGTAAAAGAAAAATAGTTATGGTTTATTTATTTTTATTGATTATATCCTTATTGATGCCATTTTCCCATTACAAATAAAATTAACTTTTTTCTAATTTTTGACAAGAAAATGACGTGAGCCATTAAAAAAAAAAAAAAAAGATTCTTCAGAAATCAAAAGATTGAAGAAGATATTTCAATATTTTTACATTACGCTGATACTGAGTTTGAGACGCTAGGCAAAATGATTCAGTGAATAAAAATGATGTCATATTTAAAACAAAAATATCATTTTCTTTGATAAAACTAAATATTTGAACAATACTAAATGGGATACTATGGCAACTAAAGGCAAATTTCTGAATGGTAAATTTTCGTGGGTACTGAGATTAGAACTTAAATTTTATGCGAATATTCACATGGAAAGTTTTATCGGACAAACGTGGAAATACATTCATTAATAATGCATTGCGCGTTAAAATACTTTTAAATTGTGAATTTAAGTGGTGCGTAAGTAAATTTTGAGAATGTGAAAATAACGTAGAGTTTAGATTTTATGGGGTAAAATTTTATGATGTGACAAAGCGAAATCCTTTTTACTGATTTTTCATCCCGTAAAAACAAACGTAAGAGCCTCAATCGATAACTTAAACATAATTACTCATCTTGATTACGTATTCTAATACGGTTTCATTTTTCAATAAATTTAAGCAGTTGAAGTCTTTGGAAATAATATTTTGGTAATTTTAGGTTTAAAACATTATTTGTTTTAAGAGCAATGCAAGATGAATTTTTTATTGTAATTATTTTTGTATGTTTATTATAAATTCGATCTAACAGTTCCATTCTAAACATTTTAATTCGTCGAATTTCGACGGGTTCCAACTCGTATACATAAAAGCCGTTCTCTGTGTGTATGTCCTTTATACTAGGGGTGCACAACCTTTTTAAGAGAAGGGCCACTTACAAAAATGCTTGGGTTGTCGAGGGCCACATCAGTAACACAGAGAAAATTCTATATTGGGGAGGTAGGGGGGTGTAATAAGTCTTTATTCTTGGTGAATAATTATTTTTTGTCTATAATAAAAATAAACAAATGGAAATAAGTAATTGTATGAAGGAATGCAGGACATCTTCGCATCTGTATGAATAACCATTCAACACTTTATGAAGACTAACGGTTCTTTCTTGACAAATGGTAACTTGAAGAAAAAAAATTACACAAAATTTCTAAATAATTAAACGTTATCGAAAATTATATAAAAAAAAATTATTGAAGGATAACTTCATTTAAAATAAAAGGAAAATTATTTTTGAAATAACAAGGCATGGGTGACTAATTATGCTATTTTTTCTGCGGACTATTAACAAAACTCTTTTTTTTTTTCTTTTGTCAATCAAGTGCGACTGATTGACGAAATTCGCAATTTTTTATCAACGACAGATTGACAGATTTCGCGGTAATTTTCCATTGCCGATTGGAAAAAAATTTGCAATCTTTTCAAACAATCAATTTGCGATACCTGCGAAAAACTGACGCAATTCGCGATTTTTTTCAGCGATAAATTTTCAAATTTCGCGATTTTTTTTCACAACGGATCAACGAAAATTGCGATTTTTTCCGCCCCTGATCGAATTATTTCGCGATTTTTTTCATCTGCGATCGATCTTCGAAATTTGCAAGTTTTTTCCATGACCAATTGTCAAAATTCGCGATTTTTTTTTCATGAGTGATTGGCGAATTTTGCGATATTTTACGTGGAAGCTTGACAATATTTGCAATTTTTTTCCAATGACCAATCGACGAAACGAGATTTTTTCCTGATATACATTGATGTAATTTGCGATTTTTTTCGCGCAATAAATTGGCGAAAATCGCGATTTCTTTTACGCGCACAATCCATGAAATTTGCGATTCTTTCCTGCGACCAATGGATTTCTATTTCATGATATTTTTTGGGACCGACACACAAATTTTGCAATTTTTTCCATGAGCTATTCACGAAATTCGCAAATTTTTGGAAAGATTCACAATTTTTTTCATGAGCGATTGACAAATTTCGCAATATTTTTACGACCAATTGACAAAATTTGTAATTTTTTCTATCAGTTGTCAAAATTCGTGATTTTTTTCCACGACAGATTGACAAAATCATGCTTCTTCCCCAGTCGATCAACGAAATTTGCAATTTTTGTACCTCATCGACAAATTTCGCGATTTTACTGTGCCCGATTAAATTCGTGATTGTTAACTGACTCTAATGACATTTGTAATTTTTCCCGGGGGAATTGACAAAATTTGCGATTTTTCCCAATAAGCTGGCGAAACTTGGGATTTTTCCGTAGCCGATCAAGAAAGTTTGCAATTTTTCCGCAGCTCCTCGACAAAATTCGCGATTCCCGATCAACGACATTCGCGATTCCTAACTGACTCTGAAGAAATTTGTAATTTTTACGCGACAAATTGATGAAATTCGACATTTTTTCTCACGATAAACTGACCAAACTCACGATTTTTCCGCAACCGGTCAACAAAATTTGCACTTTTTCCGTACCTCATCGACAAAATTCGCGATTTTTCTGTGCCCGATTAAAGAAATTTGAGACTTTTCCGCGAGACAAAATTCGCGATTTTCCTCTCGCGATCAACAAAATTCGAAAATTTTCCGCGCCCGACAAACGAAATTTGTGATTCTTAACTGACTCTGACGAAATTTGTAATTTTTCCCGAGGCAAATTTACAAAATTCCGATTTTTTCTCACGATCAACTAGCAAAACTCGCGATTTTTCAGCAACCTAATCGACAAAATTCGCGATTTTTAACGCGTCCGATCAACGAAATTCACGATTTTTAACTCACTCTGACGAAATTTGCAATTTTTTCAATGGCAAATTGTCGAAATTCGCGATTTTTTCTCGCGATAAACTGACAAAACCCGAGATTTTTCCCCCAGTTGATCAACGAAATTTGAGAGTTTTCTGTGACTCATCGATAAATTTCGCGATTTTTCCGAACTCGAACAACGAAATTTGCGATTCTTAATCGGCTCTGACGAAATTTTCCATTTCTTCCCGGGGCAAATTGACGAAATTCGCGATTTTTTACTGCGACATATGGACAAAAAATTGCAGTTTTTCCAGTTATATAAATTGACGAAATTGTGTCAAAAAAACGAAAAAAATTACATAAATTGTGATCGCGGGCCACACGTTAACCTATGGCGGGCCACAGGTTGTGCATCCCTACTTTATACAAATCTTTAATTTTTGACCGAATTGCAAGAAACTTCATGTACATACGTTTTAGAACGTGGAAAAGATCACTGTCTACTTTAAAAAATCATCAGACCACTATTTATCCCTTTTTTCTACCACTTCCATAATTTAACATTATTGAAATATCTCTTATTTATTTATTGATTAACAAACATACGACTTGTGTGCTTGACATGAGAGCCCGCTTATAAGTCGGAGACAAGATAGCACAAGGAAATATTACAACACAAGAGAAATACACCCTGGGAGTTCCACACAAAGTGTGTGTGCAATGGAACCAGCGGAAATCGAACCCACAAACTCTTACGCACAAGCGATTAGCTGACTGTTCTTTGACCACTCAGCCACAGAGCCCCGAAATATCTCTTTTTAAATCTTTTTTTAATTCAAACGTTTCTTTCCTGTTGCCACACTCTAAAAAATGACGCAATAATGTGAAAAAAATAAGGATAACGCGTGTATTTTATTTCTATTTGCCAGTAAAAATTCAGATTTTTTTGCTATATTTTTGCGTGTTTGATACTGACGTCATTCTAAACAGAAAATTTACAATTTTTTGTATATAAAATAAAAACTTTAACTATAAGAGCGGGAAAATAACGTAGCACCTCAATTTGAATGTTTTTTTTTTTAAATTAAAACATTTATTTTAATACAAACAGTCAAATTTCATGAAAACAATTTAAGAAAAAGAAAAAAAGACTAGACATGACGTTACATTCTATCAAATATTTTCAACGCGTAATCAAACTCATTGTAAACATATGGCTCCTATATTTTGCTTACTGCTTCGATTGTATACTACAGCCATATCTTACAGCTATACGTTATCGCTAAGTGTTGTATTGCTTTAGATTCAGTGCTAACATTTTCTGTGATTTATAGCAAAAAGAGAGTGGTTATTTACATTTTCAAAAAAATTCTTGACAGATGTCTTGATTTAAAATTTATGGAAAATGACATCATTTCATCTAATCATTGTAGATTTAATTTCAATAAAATTTCAAATTTTCCAAATAAAGTTTTAGTACTAACTACTACCTTATTTGGACGTATTTTTTTGCATTTTCCCCCGCATTGTGGAAGATATTGTAATACTTCTGTTACGCGCGCCAAAGAAAACATATATTTTAATTTTAAAAGTTAAAAAAATTACACAATGTGTCAAAAGAACATCCTTTTTCTGAATTTAAATTTCGCGAGTTCCAAAATTAAAACTAAAAATGTGAGTTTTTTCATAAACGTCAAGTAAAGGCTGTTCTCAAATCCAAAGGAGCTGACATATTTTTTAATTAATTTTGTTCGGAAACGCATTAAGTTGACAGGAGTTCTTATTTAGAAACTATGTAATCGAAAGATAGTTTCCATATGTTGGTAAAGGTATAAGATCTTTCAGTTGGTGTTTTGAACTGAATTTCGGACGCAACAGTGCAATAAAGGATAAAAACCGGCCGTCACGCAACCACAATTGCTCATAACTAGATAAGTAATTTATTTATGAAAAAAGGAAAAACTCATTTCAATTCCAAATCGCTTTAATAGTCAGGCCTACAAATTTTAAGCCTTTACGTTTAATGAGTCAGAAAATGTGTCAGAAAGTTTCGCGTTGTTGAGCAGGGAACTGGAGAAGCACCTTAAGCATTATCGCAGGTCAGTATTTTGTAATCAAGTTGCATGCCAGATAGTCGCTTAAAACATAAGTCATTCTATATTGTTTTAAACAAAGGTGCATGCCATAATAGGTGTCAGGCACACTCATTAAAATAAGAAAACCCAGCTCACAGCCCCATTACTGAAGATAAACCCGTCAATATACTTAGAGATAAAAATAGTTCTGCATTTTTCATTCAGCTAATAAGACTAATCCTTCATAATTGGGTTCACATGATTATATAACTTTCCCCTATAATTCTATGACTAAGCAACGGAAAACAATATGTTACGCACTAAAATCTTCCCTAAAAAACTAACAGTGGAAGTCGCATGGAAATCCGTTCTGAAGAATTCAAGTTATATGCACCCGGAACGAAATCCCCATTTGAATTTTATATACTTATCAGGTTATTTTGAGTAGTTTGATTTGATATCTGTTAAATTCGTGTTTTATTTTATTTTATTTTTGGCGTTTTAATTTCGTTTGCCAGTTTAGTTATTGAATATTACGCGAAAGAAAACAAATTCTGAATTATTTACAATGTTTTTGAACAATTGAGTTAAATCTTTTGTATTTGGGTTGCAAGCATATTTAAAAAATATGCATGCTGAAAAATTATTTTAAAACCCATAAAAAATTCGTAAATTGAGATAAACATTACAAACAAATATTACTGAAAGTACTTTTGTTTTCTATAATACTTTGGAACAATCGAATGTACAATGTTTAGACGTTAAACTGCAGTAAAAGGGAAATTTGTTGTGTTAGGTTGTTGCCACCGAAAATATGATACCAGCGTTACTCATAGTCATGTCTTTTCTTTATACTATTGCATTAAGTGTAAACAGGTACATCTTTCGTAATCGGGTTGCACTCAACTTTAAAAATATCCATGCTTAAAAATTACTTTAAAATCCATTAAAATCAGAAAACTGAGGTACAATTTTCAAACAAATTTCATTTGACAGAACTTTTTTCTATTCGACATTGTAAAAAATGAAATTGTGCGATGTTTAAAAGTTAGAAAAATTGCAGTAAAGGCACATTTTATGGGTTACAATTTATGGGGCACAATTTATGGGCACTGACATAGTGTTTTTACTTTATAATGTAGATAATACCATACAAACGAGAATTTCACTAAGTGCTGCGCGATTTGGAGGAATTTTTTTTTTCGTATTGTCAGGAAAATCACATATTTTTCTCTTACACCCGCCAAAGAAAACGTGCATTCTGTTATTAAAGCTCAGGGATTTTACTATGGTTGCAAGGCAATAACGCCATGTTTTTTGATTGTCTTTATAACTTTTTGTTTATGGGAATGCACAAATTTCAGTTATTGTGATTGCCGTATTACAGTCGAACCCCGTTAATACGCGAATTAAGGGACCGGTCAAAAATCGCGTATTAAACGGGTTCGCGTATTAAGCGAAGGTCGCGAATTTTCATTCAGTGGTCGATCTAATAACAACTTATACGGATAAAACACATCATTTTGACAATTTTTAGCGTTTTTAATACATAAAATGACATTTTATTTGTTTTAATCATTATGTGCGTATTAAGCAGGAAAGTTTGAAAGCCGGAAATTCAAGTAAGTGTTATTGTCTTAGGTATAAATCCAAGAAGTCTTTTCAAATTTAGATTGTTTTATGTATGACACATAAAATGGAACAAAACGAACACAAAAATTCCTGCTAACCATGTTAACTGAAACTAATGTTAACAAAATTAAAATCCTTGTTAGCTGTAGAGAACAAATAGTGAACACTGTTGATAATAATAAAAATTCAATACAAAAAACAAAAGTTAAAATTTAATAAGGTCAATAATGACATAAAAATTACATTTTGGCAAAATAGCTACAGGATCTGTCCAGGAAGTAATGAGCCTGATTCTACAAAATTTGTTTATTTGAAGGTAATTTAGCAGACACTTAATATTCTTCAAAATAGCCCCCTCCTGCATTAATGCATCGTTGGCAACAACTCTGCCACCCATTTATGCCCGCCTGGAAATATTCAACTGGAACCCAGATAGCATGAACAATTGCAGCAAGATTAATTTTTTCTTGATATTTTCTTGTCACGACAAATTTGAAGTAATAATATTGCCGCAAGGACACTACTAGGTAGACGGAATATAATCAATCGCTTTCTTGTAACGCAACTTTGCTCTAAACCTGATACAACACTGTCATAAAATAACGACTTAAGCAAAAAATTCCTTTTGTTGGAAGAACAGATATAAACACGCATGCGCGGAAATTTGACAAAGACAAAATTACAACACTTCTTTATTGAATCCCATGAAGCAGCGCCATTGGATTAGCGTTCAAGTAAAGAACCCAGATATAAAGGTATTTATTATTTCAATTATTCAAATGTGATTCGAATATTTTTGTATTTTCTCTGTACAAACTACAACTTATTTCGTACAGAAATTTTAATAAATTAAAAAGTTATGTTTATTTACTGAGGAATGCTTACATTTTTTTAAATAGTTTGGTTTTGGTCCATGTTAAGGCATTATTGAAAATTTTAATTTTTAAATGAATTTTTCTCAACTTTAAGGGGAATTTCTAAGATATCGTTTTAATTAATATTTGCTTTTTTTCTTGCTCAGGCCGATCGAGCGGTGTTGAATTCAGATATTTTTCTCCGGGAGCAATTTCGGCGGCTCTGGAGGGGGGGGGGACATTTTAGAGATTCGGTGTGGAAATTGGTTATTAAAAAGCATAAAATCTCAAACCTTCCGGGGGAATGCCCCTCCTCTTGAATTCAGCAGTGCGTTCGAATGTATTTTTAAATTTAAATTATCTTTTCGTGGCCATTAAACCCTTTTCTATATATAAATATTAAGTACTTTAAACAGTTTCTTAGTATACTATTCTCCATGCTTCTTATCGTGGACTTCTATTGTATTGCTATTTTCTAATTTTTATTCAAGTTATTAACAGTATTTCCTTCCGGTGTCAGTTTTATTTAATTCTTTAAAAATTTCTCTTTTCTTCTGACATAACTGCTTGTTAATCGGATGTGTATAAGTCGTTTTGTTTCCTATTTTTCTTAAATTTTAATTACGAATATTTTGAAATTGTTAATTTTTCGTGTCAGCAAACTGGGCTTGAAATGTGCCGGAACAAATCGGAACAATATTCCGGTTCGTAAAATTATGACAAATATTGATCTGGTTTACAGTGTTGTAATCGTAAAAAAATCAGAGGGTGTACGCTAAAGTCATGAACATCATGTCTAGAGTATATACGATATAGATTTATTCGAGAAACCGGGAGTATACGGAGCTTTTTTTAAAAATCCAGAAGGTATACGGCTTATACCTCCGTATACCCTCCAATACACTCCGGCTGGTTTGTGAAATTATGGTAAATATCGTTACGATTCGGTAACACATATTATTATTACAGTATTATATATATAGCTTTTATTGTGCTGACTATAACTTTTTTGATTATTTTGAATTTTGAATGCATTTTTTAAAATTGATTTTTATTGTTAGACATAAATTTGCCTAAAACTTTTAAAAAAAATGTCAAACTTTGAAAAATAAAGAGCCTTCCGGCTCGTGAATTTTTCCATTTCGAGTCCTGCCGCAAACAATTGTACTGAAACTTGATTGGTAATTTTTTTTTGCAATGAATTAGAGCTAAATAACTAAAATGCATTGACTAATCACTTAAACTCCCCCCCCTCCCCCCCCCCCAAAAAAAAAGTTATAAAATAGCTTTATGTGATACTTAAAACCTCGGATACCATAGCACCAAAATATTATTTTATTTCGGGCTCACATTTTAACATTTTTTAATATTATTTTTTGCATAGCATACACCTGGTTGATATATATAGTTGTGCAATCGTACCTTTTCGAGCTTTTATGCAATTTTTTATATGCATATCCAGATACTTTCAATTTTGAAACCTGTTCTGAAAGTGAAACTGTACTCATATAAAAGAAAACTGTAACCAAAACCGAAAAAATACAAAAGCACAACAATATGTGGGGCATTCTCACAATCTTTTGACTTTTATGTCCCTGAAAAATAATTTTTATTTTAATACATTTTTTTGTGTTTTTTTTTATTTCATATACTGGGGAACATTTCATTGCATGATTGCATATAACAATATTAACGAGATAAATAAGTTTTGGGCGATGTTGGGGGTCCAAATACCAGGAAAACTCCTATACCGTCCCGTCCCTGATGCTGATTTTTAAATTTGGAGCTGTCTGTATAAAATTGTTTCAATAAAAGTAATTAGATGTAATTTTTTTCCGAAACTGGGACAATTGTTTAATATAGATATTGTGCAAAAAATTAACCTGCACACATTTTTACGGTTGATATTATTTTTTTAACTCTGTCCCTGGGTTTTTCATCCTTACCGTCCCTCTTGCTAAACTTATACAGAAAATCACTTCAGATGCAGCCACAGAATTTTTTTCAAGTTTTTTCTCATGCAGAAGTATGCTAGAGAAAGAATGTCTAAAATTCTTTTACAGGAAAATTACTGCAGAATTTAAATCAGCATTTAAATATCAATTTGAAGATCGTGGCTTTATTGGTAGTCTTACCGTCCCCAAGGTTTATTTCTGCCCTTTTCGAGGTAAATTAAGAAAAAAAAATATTTAATCCAATGTTAACAACTGTTTCTAGAAATCAATGAACATTGTGGCTATCACTTAGTCTTAACATGATTTTCCTAAAAATAGGTGATAATTTTCCTTACCGTTCCATCCTTACAGTCCCTTTTTTTCCCATTTCGTCCTTTTTTTCTTATACCGTCCCCCCCCCCCTTTTTTTAATCTTACCGTCCCTTCTTTAATACCCCTTTAAGACAATGTTATACAAAAATTCTGTATTAATTGTACTACATTTTTATTATTTCTTATTTGAATGTCCTGTGGGTACTATGCAAATTCATTATAAGTAAAAATGTAGAAGAAAATAAAAAGTTATAGTGGTAAAATGGTAAGGAAAATTAAACTCGCAAGTTTAACTTAAACCTCAGTTAAATAAAAAAAAAAAATTTCGCTGCTGACCATTTTTTCTTTATTTTGAATCATTATGTCTGTCAGATTAAAATGTGATTTTAGCATGTTTAATTTCACCAGATTTTTATTCCTGAAAGTCAAAAGTTTGTGAGAATGTCCCATATATACTCGTAGTCCTCAGGTATTCTATGCAAATATATATATTATTTAAGCTGTATAGCATTTTAGCTGTAAAGATTTCTCTCATATACTAAACGTTAGCGTTCGAGTTTCTTCGCGTGACTAGTGTAGGTTATGTATAATTATGTAGTGGGTTTAGTATATGTATATGTAGTGTTATGAGACTAATTCAGTTACGCGAAAACACGCCGTTCGCTAATATTAATACAATGGGAGAATTTTTTAAAGGTATTTTCGTTTGCATTTTAATATTTTAATTCTTTTTGTATTTGAAAGCTGAGGTAGATCTGTACAAAGATCCTTTTGCACTTTTTTTATTTTGTTTACAAGTATTTTTAATTAGAACACTTTCACTTTCGGAATCGGTTTCGAAAGTGAAAGCATCCTCATAAAAAAATCCTGCAAACAAAATCGAAAAAGTAAAAAACGGTCTTTTTTGAGATCGACCTTAGCTGTCATATGCGAAAAAAAACAAGTTGGAAATTGCTCGTCAAACGTGGCAAATGAGGTGCGTTCTTACTATAACTAGTTTTATATATATTTTTTGCACCACATATTCTACTGAATGCATATTTTAGTGCACTTCGTAAGTGCATATCAATTTCATTCTCTTCGAAAGGCTGTAACATCATTAAAATGCACTTACAATAATTTTTTACCCATTGGCTGTAATGTAACGGAAAACTTTTGACTGTCCCTGTAATTAAACTATACATCCGATTTTTACAAAATTTGAAATAACTCGACAAAATTTTGCAACAATTATATATTTAAAATTTCAGGCCATTCGGTTGGGTAGTTTTTTCTCTGTTATATGCGGATGGACAGACAGGCGGACCGAACGACGACTATAGGTGTTACGCATTTATATAATTACGAACGCACCTAAAAATCATTTAAAAATAATCAAATGAAAACAAGATATTTTTAAGAATTTCTCCCACATAATTAACATTTCCGAACAAGTGTTTTCACGTGACTGAAATAGCCTCTTACACTAGTCATGTGGAGAAATTGTAACGCTAATGTTAATCCTATGGGAGGATTCTTTACAGATTTCTCGCTTGCATTTTAATATTTTAAAAGAGTTTTTGCATAGGGTACCCCATGTCGATAACTTTTATCGTGAATTTGTACTTTTTCGATTTTGGTTGCAGTTTTTTTTATATAAGTACAGTTTCATTTTCAGCACCGATTCTAACCGGTTTCAAAAGTGAAACTATCTTGATATGAAAAACTGGTAACCAAAATCGAAAAAGTACAAACTCACGATAAAAGTTATCGACCTCACGTACCCTATGCCAAAAATCTTTTAAAAATATTAAAATGCAAGCGAGAAATCTGAAAAGATTTTCCCCACAGGTTTAACATTAGCGTTAAAATTTCTTCGCGTTACTAGTTTTAGCCCTTTAAGCGGAAAAACTCGAACTCTAACGTTAAACCTATGAGACAAATCTTGTTCACTTTCGGAAGAGGTTGGAACCTGTTCTGAAAGTGAAACTATTTTCGTATTAAAAGAATACACAAACGCTAACATTAGATATCGACCTCAGGTATCCTGGAAAAAAAATCGTGTAAAAATATTAAAACGCAAGCGATAAATTTGAAAAAATTTTAACCATAGGTTGAACATTAGTGATCAAATTTCTTCGCGTGACTAGTGTAGACCCTTTACGCGGGAAAACTCAAGTTAAATCTATGAAAAAAATCTTTACAGATTTCTCATTCGCATTTTAATATTTTTAAATAATATTCGTTAAACAGGATACCTGAGGTCGATATATATTGTTGTTTGTACTTTTCTATTTTGTTTGCATTTGTTTTTTTATGTGAGGATAGTTTCACTTTCACAACGCGTTCCAATAGTAAAAATGTCCGCATAAAAAAAAAAAAAAAAAAAAAAAAAAAAAAAAAAAAAAACTGAACAAAATTGAAAAATTACAAACGCACAACTATATATATCGACCTCAGGTATCCTATGCATATATTTCTCTCTCATTTAAGCTGTATAGCTTTATCGCTGTGAAGATTTCTCCCACATACTTAACATTAGGGTTCGAGTTTCTTCGCATGACTAATGTAGATTCTTAAGAACTTTCTTCAGTCACGGAGAAAAGGAAAAACGCTGATGCTAAGTCTATGGGAGTGTTATTTTCAAATATCTCGCTCAAATTTTAATATTTTTGAATGATTTTTTTCGCATAGGATAGCTGAGGACGATCTACAACCTGGCTAGTTTTTACTTTTTCGATTTCGGTTTCAGATTCTTAAAAAAAAAAAAAAAAAAAAAAAAAAATTACTGTCGGAACCGGTTCCGAAATTGAAACTATCCTATTATAGAAAAAATAAATTAATCAAAATCGAAAAAGTAAAAACTAGTCCGGTTGTAGATTATCCTCAGCCATTCTATGGAAAAGAAAAAAAAAATTCAAAAATATTAAAATTTCAGCGAGAAATTAGAAAATAACGCTCCCATAGACTTACCATTAGCGTTCGACTTTTTCCAAGTGACTAGTACGGGTTCTTAACCCTTTAAGACTGGGAGTTTTTTTTGGTAGAAATTGAAAGTTTGAGTTTCCCCTTATCGATAGGATTGTATTTGATTGAAAAAAATACCCGATGTCAGGTTATGACAAGAGAGGACCCACACAATTGTGTGGGTTCGGCCTTAATGCAGCCGTTTTCGGGCTAAATCTACACAATTGTGTAGTTTGGGATTATGTGTGCAAATATCTAAAAATAAAAGTTTAAGCAAAAAAAGTTGTTGTTTATTGAGAACTTTCATCAGCCACAATGGAAATATTTGAAACAATTTTTGTTTTTGGACAGACCACTACAATTTCATTTTCTGAGACGTGCTCGATGCTCGCACCCCTCTTAAGAGCCTTTGACAAGTGGTATGCCCTTCACTTCGTTTGGATTGTGCCTGATCCTTCAAATTTCTTTTTTTTTTTTAGTTTTTCCAGCAGCGGTATTTTGTTGAAATACCGATCGAAGTACATAAAACTAGGTCTGAACCAGAGTAAGGACTACAACAGGTCCTAAGCCTAGATCCTTGTGGACCAGGTCTGTACTTTCCCACTGGTATAATACAAAATTTAAAACTATCCCAGATGATGCTGTTACAACAGAGTGTGGTTTGTTTTTTATATACTGCTTTACTGAGGCACGTCCTAAAAAAAGGAATCGTCTGCTCATCTATGGAAAATTCTCCCCGATCTCTTGGTAAATTCAAGCAGACACTACGGAATCTGTCGAGCATTTGCTGAACTTTCTATAATTTATTTATTCCTGGTGGTTTACTTGCTGTGTCGACAAAATGGAATGAATTTATCAAACTTAAAAATCAATCTCGTGGTATGCATATAACTCATATAAAACTTATAAATCATATATGGCATCTATAACTCAGAGCAGAAACATACAGTTCGTTGCATGTGCATATTATATATCTAATACTATCCATTTTAAATAGAAATCATGAATAGTACAAACCTATTAATTTAAAATTGGTCAGCTTTAAAAATGTAATTAATAAAAAATAAATTGTTAAAAACATGTTTAAAAAAACACTTAAAAATAAAAATTTTATATATTAGGAATTGTATCTATTTTGGAAATGGTAAATGCCGGACCCGCACAATTGTGTGGTTCATTTGTTTTTCAACTTTTCTGAAGCCTAATTAAATTTATCAAAGACAAAATCAATTAAAATCATGAATAAACTATATGAAAAGAAATATTAAATCTAAGCAAACACTATAAATCATATTTAAAAGAATTTACGACAGTACATACTTTTTGTCTATTGCTGTCAGATGATATAGTCTTTTTAAAAGCAAAAAATCTAACCCTGTATTGTAGTTGGTACCCCCTAATTATGTTTTATCAGAACATCTAAAGCATATAAGTGTGCAGATTTGGTTTTAAATCGCACAAAAACTTGAAATTTTCTTTTACTTTAGTATCGCCGCACAATTGTGTGGGTCAGGGCTTAAAGGGTTAAGAGGCTACATCAGTCAAGCGGAAACACCCATTCGCCAATGTTAATCCAATAAGAGAATTTTTTTAAGGTAACTCGGTTGCATTTCAATATTTTTAAATGATTTTTTTTATATACTTTCACTTTTGGAGCCGATATAAACAGCGAAAAGAGTGAAAGTGTCCGCAAAAAAAAAAAATAGTAAGAAAGAAAGAAAATAAAAACTTCAACGAACTTAAAATAAAGTAAAAAACCACAGTTGCAGAAATTTACCTCAGCTATCCAATGCAAAAGAAAAAGTCTTTAAAATATAAAAATACAAACGAGATACACTGCTCAAAACAATTAAAGGATATTGCAGTTTTAGGTGGATTTTGTATCTGGTAAACTGTTTAGCTGATTGATACATGGTCGACAGACATAGTAGGTTATATGAGAATAAATTACACATGTTTGGCAGAAAAAAATGCATTTTATTGCGCATTTGTGTACTAAAGGAAAAAAACACAATTTGTGCATATGAGAAAAAAAGAATAAGAAAAGGTGTTTTCTTCAAAGAAAATCATTTTCAGTAGGGGGTATGGTTTCCACGGGCGGCCAGCAACGTTGAACACCTTTGAGGCATGGACTCAATGAGGCTATTAATGACGACTTGGGGTATTCTGCCCCACTCTTCCAGAAGAGCTCTTTCCAGTTCTTGGAGAGTTTGTGGGGGTTGTTGGCGGCCAGAAACTCGTCTTCCTAGAGCGTCCCAAACGTGCTCGATTGGATTCACGTTTGGAGAACACGCTGGCCATTCCATTCGAACGATTCCTTCCTCGAAAAGGAAATCCTCCACCAGGTTTGCACGATGTGGCCTGCAGTTATCGTCCATTAAAATGAAGTTATCTCCGATTGCTGCAGCGTAAGGGTCTACAATAGGTCTGATGATCTCATCCCTATATCGGCGACCAGTCAGAGCTCCATCTCGAATGATGTAGAGGTCAGTGCGCCCGTCAATGGAGATGCCACCATGCACCAACACTCCTCCACCACCAAATCTGACACTTTCGTGCACGAACGCAGGATTATTCTTACTGCCACGGTCCCTCCAGATGAAAATACGCCTATTATCCGGAAGCACAGAAAAACGGGACTCGTCAGAAAACAGAATATTGCTCCATTCATTTCTCCTCCAGTTGACATGCTCGGTTGCCCACTCCCTGCGGTCGCGACGATGCCTTGATGTTAATCTAACACATACCATCGGTCGGCGAGCATACAGACCTACAGCATGGAGCCGGTTTCGGACAGTCGGAGTTGAAATCGTGGTGCCTGTAGCCGAGCGAAGGTGTTGTTGGAGAAGAGTAGCGTTCATGGTTCGGTGTCTCCGAGCTGTTAACGCTAAATACCGGTCTTCATTGGGCGTTGTTGCCCGTCTACGACCTTGCCCTGGTCTTCGGCCTGCACATCCACTCTCCAAAAAACGGTTCCAGATCCTGGAAATGACACTTTGTGACACTCCAATGGCTTGCGCTACTTCGGCTTGAGTTTGGCCCCCTTCTAATCTACCAACAATTCTCAAAGCTTCTGAATCTGTCAAATGACTTCGCTGAGACATCGTACTCATCGAAACAAAGCAATCACTGAATGCCGATCATCCTTGTCTTCATTCTCTTTTATCCAGTTGAAAGTCAAATTTCATTCGCTGCCGCTGAAGCGACGTTTTTGACGTCGAACTCAAAATTTGCATACTCCACAGTTTGAAAACCAGAAAAATTTGCATTTGTGATTCTCTTCTTCTATTTTCGGCAAAAAAAATTTCGTTTATATCTTTATTTTATATAAAACTTCAAATATCCTTTAATTGTTTTGAGCAGTGTATTTTAAAAAATGTATCTCGTTGGATTAACATTAGCGATTAGGTCATTTGGCCTGAAGAGTTATAATTTGTGATCACCTTTAGAATTAATTCTAAGCAGAATTCTTGAAAACAGTAAAAATTTAACTTGTAACTTTTAAAATGCACTCTATTGTTTCTCTCTTTTAGGATGCAAAGACACGGAAATAATATAGAGAAGAATGTTAAATAATTGTATGTTAATTTGGTAAATATTATGTTAATACTTTGTGTTAGAAACTATTATTTGTAACTGTGTGAAAATAAACTTTGTAATTTTATAGACTGTATTGTTTTATTATAACTTTGTTCTTTTTAAATTCTTGAAACTTTTCAAATATGTTGTTTTTGTGGAATTATATTCAGATTTAAGAATAGGGAAATTTCAATTTTAAAATGAGTTTTTTTTTCCTTCTGGAAGTTAATAAGTTTTAGCAATATATTCCACTCTGGCCAAAAAGAAATGAAAATAAATTATATTTTCTTTAATAAAATTATATATGAAATTAAGATTGAGGGTGTGTGTTTATACTCATCTAGGCTTGCTTTGCATTGGTTATGTACATGGACCATTTATTTTTAGATAATGTTTTTAATTACCTTCTAAGAATTAGAAGGGAATAAGCAACTAATTGAGATTTGGTGAGTCTAATAAAACTTCTAAACAAATTAAGGTATATTATTGGAAGTTATTGGGGCTTACCAGGTAGTTGAATGGTTAGCCCTGTGGCCTCCGATTCAGCTATATCGGGTTTAATTCCTGCGGGTGTGGTAGCGTATTTGTGGTGATTTGGAATCTATTTTAAACTATAAGTCCTTGTTTACTCGGACTGTATAGCATAAAAATGTCAAGCATTTGACAAACCTCCGATTATATGGAATCCTGCACAAAACTCGCACAATCTTCAAAAGTACGACTATTAGCGTACAGATAAAAAATATACAATCAAAAATTGAGTAGAAATGCGGCAACTAGTGACCATTCACCAAAGTTTGGGAAGAATTTCATTTTGTTACTAAAAATGAATATTCAATGAGTCCTTAAAAAATAAAGTTATTTTATCATGTTTTGAGGGCATTTTTAACTCAGGGAGCGGGAGGGGCAAACTAAAAAATTTTTAAGTATGTTAAGAGACAAGTATCGTTTATTATGTTCTTTTTTTTTTAATCGAATGATTATCATTTGCAAATTGATACGATTATTTGTTACATAGTTACGACAAGTTTTATGAATACGAAGTCGAAAACTATAATTTGGTGCAGGCACCGTAGGTTTTTACAGCAGCAACTAATAGCCATTCAAGAAAATTTATCTGGTAAGATCTGGTAATTTTGGCACTAGAAATGAAGATACGATGAGTCCCCCCAAAATAAATTTGGTTCATCGTGGTGTTCTTTTCAGGAGGGTGGGGGGGGGGACTTTAACACTGCATGAGCGAACAAAACTTATTTTTAAAACGTCAAATGGGGTATCGTTTGTTATGAATTTTTTTATTCTGAATCAAATGATATCGCTCGCAAGCCGATACGATCATTGTTTACAAAGTTAGGCCAGGTTATAAGTAGTGGATTTTGGTAAATTTAATGACTTTGAAATAAACTCAAAATTATCCTGATTTTGATTATTGCTATTTTGAAGACATTTAATAGTTTTGAGATGACTTAATATGATATAAAAAACTCTTTTTAAATGTAAAATAAATGTGACAAAACTATGCTAAAAATAAAATATAATTTTCCACTTTGCATTGATAAAATCTTTTCTGTAACTTTCTTATAAATGCTCGTATCGACTTGCCGATAATGTTATTCAAATACATACGAAACCATATCCCACTTGACCTATTTAAAAAATAAGGTGAATTTTACCCACTCGAGCTAAAATGCCCCCCCCCCCTCCCCCCCCCCCCCAAAAAAAAAAAACCCACGGTAAAACAACTTTACATTTTGGAGACTCATCGGATCTTAATCTGTAGTGCCAAAACGAGGTTTGTCTCAAGCTTTCGTGAATAGCAATCACTTGTTACTGTAAAAACCTATTTTACCTGTAAAAGACTTTGTATAAATAAAACCTGCGTAACTTTGTAAGAAATGATCGTATTGACTTGCTGATGATTTCACCTGATTCGGAATTATAAAAAACATAATAAACAATATCCCATCTCACCTACTTATTTATTTATTTTTAGTTACCCCCCTCCCTGAGCTAACAATGCCCCCTTTTGCGCACAAAACATGATAAAACAACTTTATTATTTAGTACTCATTGGATCTTCATTTTTAGTATCAAAACGAAGTTCTTCCCAAATTTGGGTGAATGGCCATCTGTTGTCTCAAAAAAACCTATTTTACCTGTGTCCTACACGCAAAATTCAGAGAATTGACAACATTTCAATGAAATTACTACATATTTGCAGCTATACTTGTCATGACAAGATTCTGAGTTTGCAATTCATTTGCAGATGTTCTGACATGACAATATTGCAAATTTACAATGCGTTTGCAAATAGTCTGACATCGCAATATTACTAGTTTGCTATGATTTTGCAGTAAGATTGATGCAACAAGATTGCAACTTGCACGACAACTTGGCTGCAAGTTCAAAGTATGGTGACTTCGGAGTTTGCATAATCTTGTTGCAGTGTTGTTATGAACTTTCAGACCTGTCATGCTGAGCTTGCTGCAACATTGCAAGTCTGCAAAGTAAAATTGCTGAAAATTTTCTGCAAACTAAAATTGCTATCTGGGAATGCTGTTCAGAACATGCGTTATGTTTTACTGAAAGTTCTCCAGATTGTAAAAATGATGACCTCTTAAGCTGGATTTTTACCGAGGGAACAGAAAAAAGTCCGACGGTGACAGATCGGGGCTGTAAGGTGGTTGGGGCAGAGTTGCCAGGACCAACGTTGCTGTGTTTTGCCAGGAATTGAGTGCCTTTGAAGGAACCAGCTTGGCACAAATTTTCTGCATTTGAAGTTCTTCCGTGACGATTTGATGCACAATTGATTTTCTAAGTCCCAACGTCTCCGGTATCATTCGGACATTCATCCGACGATCAGAGCTTAAAAGTGCTTTCATTTTAGTCACATTGTCTGAAGTTTGAGAACTCGACGGACGCTCAACGTGTTGTTCGTCATCGACGTCCTCTCTTTGGTCTTTCAAGGCTTTGTGCCAACTAAACACTTGAGCCTTGGACAAGGAATCCTTCCCGTAGGCTTCTTGTAGTATGGCAAGCTTCTCAGTAGCCGATTTGTTTAGCGTTACACAAAACTTTATGTCGTATCGCTGCTCGATACTCCGCTGAATTCTGAAAACTTAACGACACTTGCCTCTGTGCGATGCAAAGGCTCAATGCGAACTGACTTCCGCTAGACTTTGTAGCTTACATTCCTGACCGTACGTACCGCCCGCAAACTACACCCCTTTGGCTTTGTGCTTGGTGCAAAAAATCCAGTCTCACAACTTCCTGGGCAGACCTTGTATCAATTTTGGCCTGTTTGACATGCGGTCGCGTTGTTTTTAGCCCTTTCCAGGTGATGGTAAAGCTTGCTCGTCGAGGGCCCTTCGTCCAGTGACGATGCATACTGTCTGAGAAAACTGAACGTTCCATAACTTTGGATAATGGGGATGGGGGCCGGACGCGAGCAAGTTCATCATCTTCCTCCTCATCCGGTTTATCAGTTGTAGTTACATCGATGATGATGTCATCCAGACTTTTGAGCTCGGGGGGGTGACTAGATCTTTGTCTAAATCGACAAAATCTCCCCGTGCAGTTTCTTGTGTTCCTAGCCAGTCTTCTTCAACATTAGGGTGCAAGGTTGGCTCTTCATAAATTACGTCCTCGCTACTTCCGAAACTCGCCTTGCAAAAACAATTTGCAATCGTCGTTGGTGGGATACTCTCCTATGCTGCGGTAAGCACGGGCATAGCGTCTAGGACTGTAATAGGATGACACTCATAGCAAGAAAGTTTGTGGCGTGTTCCATTTGGTGGAGGTATCGTCGTACTAGGCGAGTCTTGTAACTTACTTTGGCGCTGTTAATTATTCATTGGCCCATTGGCTGAGTGAATATGTTCGAATTTGGAGGTAGAAATTCTATTTGAACATTCTTCTGGCCTTCGTTAGCTTTTGGATGTGCAGAACAGTTGTCCATAAGCAATAAGACATAGCGCGATGCTCTTCCCGCGCGCCGGACAAAATTACAAACCCCTTTTGAAAAAGGTTGTCCGTCATCCACGCTCTGTGCTGACTTCCGTAAGGGAAGGGAAGTTTCTTGACATTTTTAAAGCATCGCGAGTTGCATGATTTCCCCATGACCGGTAACTTTTACTTGTCTGATCCATCAGAGTTGGCAACGAGCAAAAGAGTAAGACGGTCATTAGTTTACGCCCATGACATGTTTCTCCTTTCATAGCTATTGTTTTCTTGAGTGTCACTTTGTAAAAACGCCCAAATTTGTCGACGTTGTAAATATCGCGGCTTTAGTTTTTTACACGCTACGGAAGCACATTTGTTTTCAATCAATCGACGTCTTCATTGTTGACAGCAGCTGACTCACCGCATACTTGCTTGAATTTTATTCAGTGGCGAGCTTTAAATCGATCCATCCATCCATCCATTTGAGGCATTGAAATCCAGCAATCCCATTTTTGCAGCGACTTCAGAAGCATTATCTTGGATTAGCAGGCCGCTTATTGGGATATTCGTAGAGCGCGCTTTAACAAACCACTCGTGGTTGTCTTCTTCATGTCCTCATACTTGTCGGCTTTTATTTTTTTTCCTTTGTTCCCCCAACAACAGCTTGGTTAACGATGGTATACCTCTTCTTTAACAAAGTTCTTAAAGTTGATTCCGATAAGACTTTTTCTTTGGCGAACGCAGACTTATTCAAGACATCCTGGTCATCGTTCTGATTTATAATTTGTATCTTCTCAGTGATGGAGGGAACCTTTGTTTTAATATGTTTTGCTTCTTCCACCATAGAATAGATTATAATTTTAAAAGCACAGGTCGATATCATAGAGTACATTCTATCAATAGCGACAAGCAACCCTCTTTCTTTTGGAGATATTATAGTACTGACCAAGCAGCGAATTGGAAGACTCACGTGTTTAAACTGCGATTGCAGAGCAGTCTATTGGTTCGCTACCGCTCTAAGTTAGGAGGAGGCATCACATAGTTTCTCATTCGTTTTGGAAAAAGTTCACTTTTTTCTTCTTATCGGAGGAGACCTCTTCAGGCTCTTTCTGGTCAGGAGAAAAACAGCATTTTTGCTTTCTTTACAATACGCTCGTTAGTAGTAAATTTTTCTCTTCTCTCTTCCTGGCCTGTTTGACTTTACGAAGAAATCGAGGCCGGGAAAGAATTCTCCTTTAACCCTTTATCTACGGCATTATGATCTACTGCAATTTTTTTCATGTAATATTTTTTTCTCAGTTACTACAATGGAAATTAAAGGATAAGCATTAAAAAAATACTCACCCGTGAGAAATTTAATTATTTAGAGGTAATTAATTAAAGTGGTACTTTAAAGTACCGTCAGTACACTATGACTAAAATATCGTAACAGAAAACCTACAATGTATTTCAACTGGCACCAGAAAATATTTTAATAAGTATGTGAAATATAGGCTTTTTCTTATTTACAAATAAAGCGTTTGGCAAATTCCGGTGTTAATCATTTATTTCAACACTTTAGAATTGAAAATACTTTGCTCCTGAAAGGGTTAAAAAAAACTTTTTTCTTTAGGTTTCGATCTTGTTAGCAGTCCTTTAGTTATGCGACGTCAATATTCCAGGGACAACATGTTTTCTCGCATCTCCACATATGCAATATATGAATTTACATATGCCATTTCTAGCATAGCAAAAACGAGCCGGTGCCACAACTTTTTCGATTTCCTATAAAAAATATCATTGAAACAGAAAAGAAATACCAGAGAAATCATTACTACACTACATTTTAGTAATTACATTTTAAAGCAGATGAAAATGATGGATAACTACACAGACGAAAAGTAAACAAGAAGAATTTCTCCAACACCCAGTGTACTGACGGTACTTATAAGTACCACCGAGTAATTCCACTGTTAAATCAAATACATACACCGTCTACCTAAAATAGCTAGTCAAATTGTATTCTAAGATCCTAATGAACACATAAAAAAAATCCAACAGTTATCTTGTATCCTTTACTGTGTTTGTAGCAATGAAAAGACGAGCGTGGCAATCTGTACGAAATGTCGGCACAAAACGCATCGACTGCTTCAAAGATGGCCTCATTCCTCTCTAAAATAACAAATCTAGAACTACTGCTGTCATGTATCGGATAAAGTGGAGTTAAAAGAACGTTTTTTGCAAAGTACCATTAGAATATTAGTAATATTCACTATGGTATAAAAGTTTAAAGTGAGTGGTACTTATAAGTACCGTCAGTAGATAAAGGGTTAACCAGGAGAGGTTGAAATTGAAATTTTTAATAAAGCTATTCATGGTTTAATTAAATTTTGACAGAAAAAAACATTCATAGTTTAAAGAATTGTCGTGTAAAATGCTTGGGAAAATATTCCCTCTAAAACCTCGTCTGTTTCGAACCAAGCTCATTCGCGTATTAAACGAAGGTTTTTCTTGCCAAGGACTGATAAAATTTCGCTTATTAAACGGGTTCGCGTATTAAGCAGGGTTTTTTATATGCATAAGATAGGCGTATATCAAGGGACCGAAGAAAATTCGCGTATTAAGCGGTTTCGCGTATTAAGCAGGGCGCGTATTAACGGGGTTCGACTGTATTTCGTTTTAATTTATTTTACCTGGAAGGCCTCTTATAATTGACACGGGCGAAGCCGGGTAGTTCTGCTAGTATATAATAAACCTGTCAAGATGAAATTTCAAAGTTTGGTAAAAATTTCCGTTTTAAACAGATTTTCGTCTTAGCCGGTGTAATTGCATGGTATTCTTTTCGATGCGACTACGGAATATTTCCGTTTCATGCAGGTTTCCTTTTCACAAGTTTTGCTGTATTTATATAAATATACTTATTTATGTTATACGTATAGTAAAACCTGTCAAAACGGAAATTATAACAGAATCTTGCCTTAAACGGGAGCATTACATGGTCTTGATATGGATTACAGTACAATTAATCTGATGCAAATTACCTGAAACGGAATGTCCACTATTCTTTAACGATTTCTTCTTAACAGGTTATGCTCTACTTTAAAACACAGTAAAACCTGTGAAAGCGGAACCTTTCTACAATGCAATCGAAGCATTTCGAGTAACTTTAAGAATTTAAGTACATCCTTATCAAGTTCTTAATTTAAAGAAATAACATGTGTAAAATAAAGGAGGATCGATCACTATAACTGCAACTAATAATACAAGTTACTTTAATATATTTACCAGTGACAACGATTTTATAAACTCTATTATATAAAAAACTGAGTGTATATTGAAGAGTATGTGTGTGAAATAAAGTTTCATAAAACACAAATCTTTGCTTGCATTAAATTTAGGATCAAATGGTTAAGTTTAAAACAAGTTTAAAACAGCAATTTCCATGTTTAATTTCTTGTCATTGAATTAAGGATTTATGCTGTAATAGATAATGTGTTCACATAAGTGCCAAACACGTTTATTCCCTATAGAGTTTCTGAGAGAAGATTTTAATCTAGAAAAAGATCTTACAATTTCGGCTACAGAAACTACTAATGTAACAAGCACGCAACAAATATAGTTCATATTGGAAAAAATAGTTTAGTTACAATAGTTTAAAACAGCCATAATTCTTCTGGATTTCTCTGTTTCATGTTTCACCGTTTTTGATATATTCGGCCGCAATAGTTGCTTCCGATATCAGGTCGACTTTAAGAAGTAAAATTTTTGAAAAGATTTTATTTGTGATAGATTAGCACTTTTTTTGGAAGTATTTAGTTGTGTAAAAAAATAATGGTGGTTTCTGTTATTTTACTTTTCAACCAATTTATTTTTGGTGGTTTGAAATAGTTTTAGGACATTCTTCAAGATCGGCAGTAAGTTCTCGGAATTTGATATTTGGATTAGCTTCAAATTATGCTTTCGATATCTCACTGTTAATGTCACCCACGACAGAATGTCACCCACGATCTTCTCCATACACAAAACTGTCATTTCTACCATGAAATGTTTGGAAGCAATGTTAACCCGTAACTGCTGTTAGCGGTCTCACAGACCGCTACTTTTTTCAATTTTCAGACTTTAACTTGTAATTCTAAGTTTAATTATAGATAGTGGTAAAATTTTGTTTCGTTTAGACCCTAATACTATCACTAGAGAATTCTTGATAGGTGAATTTTAATTATTGTAGTCCTGTACATAAAGTTTAGTACAGAAATAGTATTTTATGAGTTATTGTAGTATTTTATTCATTCTTAGATTAGGCGGTCTCACAGTAGTTATGCGACAATTTTTATCACAGCAGTTAAGGGTTAAACTGGGAGTTCACAAGTCGTAATAGGAGTCAAAAGTAATGTTGAATTCAGACATTTGTCTTTGGGAGGGATTTCTGCAGCTCTGGAAGTGACAGTTTAGAGTTCCAGGAAGAGGGTAGCTCTTCTAGACTATCAATAAATATAAAATCTCAAATCTTCCGGGATGACATTTAAGGCTCCGTTCAAATGCTTGTTTTGCCATCATTCAACAGTTTCCAGGAACGGTATTCTTTTTTACCCATCTGCGGTTTATTCACAAAAGGAAGGGGACATTCGACAATGGGTCAGGCGATAAGGAGATTAGATCAACCTCAAAGAAAAACTCCCCTTTTCCAGCACATCCAGTACTTTCCTTGTAGAGCCATTAAAGATGAAAAACACCGTGTGGCCACAATAAAGCGCCGCCTGCTAAAACAAAGCGAGCGCGAGTAGAATGATAATTCTTATTTTCTAATAATAATTAATAATTTCATGAGCCAAAGAAAATGAAACATGCAAGTTGTTCGAATTTGTTTCTTTGTTTTGCCTGCTTTGTGTGACGTGTGTCAAGGCTTTCTCCTGCCTTATCTAGGGAGCAATGGCTCCCCCCGGAGCATCTAAATCTCCAGACAGAATTATCATTCTACTCGCGCTCGCTTTGTTCTGGTCAGGCGGCGCTTTATTGGGGTCACACGCCGTTTTTCATCTTTAATGGCTTTACAAGGAAAGTGCTGGATGTCCTGCAGCTCCAATTGGAGTTCCGGGGAGCAGGTAGCGCTTCTAGACCATTAATAAGCATAAAAGCCCAAATTTTCTGGGGGGGGGAATTTCGGTGCTCCAGGAAGGAGGGGGGATCTTCACCTGAATTGAACGCTGTAGTGCAATTAATGTAAAAAACATTCCCGATACTTTTTCCTATCATTTTGAATTCGTACAAAAAATACCAAGTTTGCCATAGTTTCTTTAACTGCCTTAAATATCCAGTACAATGACGAAAACAAAATTATAATACAAAATAATTAGATAAAAATCTACCCTTCCAAGTGATAAACAACAACGGAAATTCCATTAACAGTTTATTAAAAATACCTCGTGTTGAAAAGTTCAATAACAAAAATCACCATTGTTTTGTAAAAACCCAGAAGAACATCAAAACCTTTCAATATCTCCCTGTTCTTTCTCTAACGATCAAAGAGAACAGAAAGAAAAGTATCCAAGCAAGAAAGAAACATTGATATCCTGAAATATTCTTGTCATGAGATGTATTATCCCTCTTCATTGGATGGCCAACTTAACAAGGAATGTGTATGGCTAAAGAAAGTTGTATCAAAGTTTACTTTAGCGAAGGATTCCGCTCTCTTGAACAGGTCAGGAAACTTTTGAACACCAGTCTCCTTTTTTCTGCTTACTGATTCGCACAAACTCTTTTAGAGATCATTAGCATGTTTCACAAAAGAAGACAAATCATATTCAAATTTCTGAAGGTATTTTGAAAGTGGGTATCAAAGTTTACAAATAACCAGTCCAAGAATAACGTTACTATTATTAATTCCACCCAGCACATTTAAGGCAATTGATAATGTAGTCTGATATGGAATTATAAAATGCGTAAAGGTAAAAATTGCGAAACTCAATCAATATGTCGTTACTGTGTTCGTGTAAATCCGTCTTTTCTCGTAAGTATTGGCAACAGTTGGTCCATCGAAGTCCAAGACGAAGAAGTTTTACGTTTAATCTAGTTACAGTAAAATCTGTGCAAACGGAATCGCTAGGGATCGTTAACAAATTCGTTGTAGACCGATTTCCATCTTGACAGATATACTTGTATAGCTATACTTCCGTCACTGAGACCATAAAATGTTTCCGTTTAAGAGTTAATTCCGTGTTCGCAAAAAACCTGACAAGAAAGAATCACAACAGGAAAAAGTTCCATTTTAGGTATGTTTCAAGTCAAGTTCCATTTTAGATGTGTCCTAACAAGTCCTATCCTAACAATTATAAAATAAATGTTGTTTTCGTCCAATCTAGAATTTTCTTCCTTTAAGATAGGTCATCTTCACAGAATTTACAGTAACACGTATATGCTCTTCAGAAGTGTACTGTAGATTGAATACGTTTTAACAGTTCTAGAGATACTGTGAAAACTCAACCTGTTTATAACGGAAACCTGTCTAAAACGGAAAAATCATAGCCCCGGCGAAAAAATACCTTTGAATTATACCTTCTAAGGCGAACGCCTGTCTAAAGCGGAATTTGTCATAGGTACTTTGTGATTGTGTCTTAGCAGTTTTGACTGCTGTTGTATCTATGATTCAATAAATAACTCGTTCGTTTCAGGGGGGGGGGTGTCCGGACCTCCTGGACCCCCCCCCCCCTCGCCCTTGGCTACGCCACTGGACTCCTGTCTAGATCATTTATGAATTATCGCGTCAGTTTTTGCAAAAATTAAGAAAAATAACGGAACAAGTTTTTTGAAAATTAGATATTCCGATGTAGAAAAAATTTCTACTTACGAAATACGTAGTTTCAAATTGATAAAACCTTCATTTAACTCTCTCGTCAAAACAGTTTTCTGACGGGAGGACCTTTTATTGTACCGAAACCGTTTCTTAGCGCCCCACCAGTGGCCGAGAGGCTAGTAGACGGGAGGTACTGGGTTCGAACCCAATCGTGCCCGTCGGCCTAATCGTTCGGAGTTTTCTTCGAAACATGGATTTCCATGCGTAAATACGGGTTAGGTTCCCTTAGAAAGACCCCCACGAAGGGCACCCCTCATCCCTGGGCCTATATGCCTCGAGTTGATAATTGGCCGTCAAAAATCAACCCAACCCGTCTCATAGCTGCCAACTCTTCCGTTTTTTTGTACCACAAAAATTTAATAGAAATTTTTGACTTATTTAATCGGCAGATTACGACGATTTAAAAAGGTAAAATTTACTATAAAATTTTTGGGGTACAAAAAAAGAGTAAGATGTTGGCAGCCATCTGCAAAAACATTAGGAAATTTTCTAATTAAATCATCTATTGAAGTAATTTTACTAATTAACAAATATTATGAAAAATTCATTAGATATCGTAATTTAGAACACTTTTAAAACGTTTTCCGCTCACTTTACCATTCTAAATTTCGAATTTTATTGGAAACCACTCTTAGAGAGTATTTATATATAGAGGTTGAGCACTGACACCTTGGAAATTAAAGCAATACTATATTGAGAACTATTTACAAAAATTATGTACAAAAGCATTATTTACGAATACAGAAAACTTCTACGTAATCCGCACGTAATTTGCCGACACGTTTCATTCTTTTTCTGTTTATTCAAACGCTCTCGCTCTTCTACTCGACTGAAAAAAAATCTTACTGCACACACGCCATCGTTCCTTCCTCCATCCCCGTTCGTGTTTTATCCCGCTTGCAAACTAACATCTCCAGTTCCGAATATTCTACCTCTAGCGCATGCGCTGCGTGCTTGGATCCCATGAGATGGCGCTGCTGTAATAAACTGCTCGTAGGTGCCGCTTTGAACATCAGGAGGTACTTGTGGAGCTAAATGCAACTCCACATACTCGGCGAAGCTGACCGGTTCACTGCCCTCAGTGACAGCGTAGTTCGCCGAAAGGAGCAACAGGAGAACCTGAAAAGATTTAAGAAAAAAAAAAAGAAAAAAAAGAGAGAGAGAGAGAGAAAGAGCAGCATCTACAACTCTTAAAAGATCATAGTAAATAAACACAAAATTCGTCTGAAAGCATCGTCGTAAGAATTCGTCGTCTGAAAAATAAGCAATTCTCTTTAGACAGCTCAGGGTGAAAAAATAATAGTTCGGCTTCAAGAAGCGTATTCGACATAAAGCCTAATTCCTGTCTTAACACTTTTATAATTTACATTGTTTGACGCATCTACAACAAGTAAAAAATTACAACGCATTTCAACCTTTTTTGGGGAATCCCTATATATTGTTTGACAATATTCTAACACACTTTTCAGAAAAATATTTTGAAACACAAATTTTAGAAGATTTTCTAAAATTGCACTTGCACGATATAGGGGAGTATGTTTTCAAAAGATTGGCATTCTACATTTTAAATTGTTAAGTCACAAGATTTTCATATTATGCTCCAGTATGACCTATATGAATAATAATAACTTAGATTACTACACTCTCAGGAATACTTTCGTCAATTCACGGAAATATTCCTGGCAGCAGAGCAACCGGAAATTTCCGTTATTTGAAGAATATCCGTTTCTTTTCCCTGTGACAAGAGAGAAAATATCCCCTAATTGAAGACATTTCCGTCCCCTTTTCCGTTGCAGGAGATATATTTTCCGTAATTTGAAGAAATGAGTTTAAAAAAAAAAAGTGCCTATCTCTTTCTTCTGTGGCTGATTTTGGCGTTGAACCTGGGACCTGACTGCTTCGAATAGAGCGTCGTAACCACTAAACCACAGATCGCTTGCTAGACATTGAGTTTAAAATGAAGATACGGGTTTTCTACAAATGGAGGCTTGGATAACAGTTGATTAATTTCTTGTTCATAAAGCTCGCAAATTTAAACTTAATTGAGGGGAGATTTCGTCGTCATGGTACAATGGTTTGGGTTTTAACACTTATAGAATAATAGAAGATAAAAATTTGAATTAGAGATATTTTTAATGAGACATAATTTTATTTTTAAAATTTAAATATGAATATTATATTTTTAATTAATTTCGAGAGGAAATGTTTGATTGTTTGAGTAAAATCGATTTCTTTTAAAGTTTATTGAACTATTATATATTTTTTAAATGCGGTTCGTTTAGAATATATTTTATGCGAAAATTTTTTTATTACACTAAAATATAAATTTCTAATAATTAAAAATGAATGAGAAAATTGCTACTTTTTAAAATTCTACACTGCAAATAGGGGCGTCTTAAATTTAGACACATGTTTGACGGAAAAAGAATTTTAGACACTTAAGTGTCTTAATCTGAAAATTAAGACATTATACATGTCTTAATTTAAGACACATAAGTGTCTGACTATGATCCTTGAGTAAACGAACTGAGAATAGTGTCTAAAATATCCGCAAACGTCTTATATTAATACGCTTCGTTGCTTCAAACGTGTCTTAATTTAAGACGTTTTGATTCTCCCCTTCTTCCTACGCAAAAACCACCAGGGGACACTCTCAGTTGCACATGCGTTTTAGATGTCTTCTGAAGTGAAAGTTTGTTTTTATGTACACCTCTATTTTAATTCTTTTTTTTGCGGAATGTGAAGATCTGTGATTTTAATTCGTTTCCACTTAGTTTATTTATTTATTGAATACATACATCTGACGTGTGTGCTTGACACCAAATGTCTCTTATAAGCTGTTGTCGATATAAGGGCGGATAGACACAGAAGTAGGCAACACTTGAAGATTACACCCGGGAACTCTACAAAGCATGAGCAATGGACTTAGTGTTAATTTGTATTAATTTATATCAATAATATTGTGTTATTCGTCTTCGTCCTGTCAAAGCTCTAAAAAAAAGAGACTTTAGTCTGGCGGGTAATGTTTTGAGGATGAAACATTTCATTCTTTAAATATGGCCAGCCGGATATATCAAGGGATTTCCTTCCAAAATGATGCAAGTCTTTCTCCTTCACTGCGGTAGTTTTTAAAATTTCAAATCGAGGAATTTTTCTTACCTCTTTTAACAGCTATTCAAGTAAGTGTCATAATTTCTTTATAGTACTAAAATTAGTTTCTTTTATGATTTTATTTATAGTACTAAACGAAATTTTGCATGAAATTCAATTAGTTTTGAATCTGTTTGCGACTCCCCCCACCCCCATTAATTCTAGAAGTATATATTTTTAAAGTTAGGGGTTGTGCATATACAACGTTATCATTTTAGGGGAGAGGGGAAGTCTGGCACATGATATCGTAAGATATCTCTAGGGGGATGTGGGTTTGTCTTTTGATATCGTCAAAACAGTCATTTTTGATCCAACCAAAATTTTCTTTTATCATTTGTAACCTTGTCTTTACATCAAAATCGTATGTTATCTTTTTATAGCCTGTTATTTATTTTTATGAAGATATAGAGAAATTATTGAAATCAGTAAATGATTATAAAACTATTTATTTACAAAATATGGAATACCCCCAACGTTTGGCATTCCTATTCTTCAGTCATATGCGTGTGCATCTATAATACGCTGTTCAAGAAACCGTACGCGAAGTATGCTTGAAAAGATGCTTATGTTTACTAGTAAATAAAAGAAAAAGAATGCTGTCGCGAGAAGAAGAAACCCACCGAAGTCACTTTTACTTTGTTGCGAATGGCAACGGCAGGTTTGTTGGTATAGAATGTTGTTAGAATGATGTTCGACGATTTTAAGTCGTAACAATGTAACTCGAAAGCAAATGCTTTTATTTTGATGTATAAGATGTTCAGAGTGAATGTTTCGAAACGAAATCATCTTTAAATGTAAATATGTATATATTTTGCGCGTTATATTTAGCTGTGTGTGCTTTTTGGAAATATTGTGTTATTTACAAGTAAAAACAATGAAACTCATCTACGTCATCTGTCGTTGATTCCAGCGAAGTCTCTCATTTATTTTTAATTCGTAGTGTTTATTTTCTATATTTCTGGCGCCCCCGGGTGGGCGATTTCGTTGGATTCTGGCAGATTTATGCAGCTAAGAGAAGATTAAAGGTAAGAACGAAACTTTCCCTTTTGAAGTTATATAATTATTATGTGATAGAATTTAAAAATATTGCATAACTTAGATAGTAAAAATGGAAGTTTTAAAGAGAAATAAAACGACTCAACGTTCAGCTTTTACCAAGGCATTTAATAAATTAGAAAGTGTATTGAATGACGCAAATGCCGAACATGATGAAATCGAAATTCATTTCTATTTATTTAAACAGAAAGCTGACGCGTTAGAGATTACTTATAAGAATTATTTAGATAATTTGTCAGATAATACCGAATTTGAAGCATAATTTTATTCAGTTGAAGAATATAGAGAAAAGGCTTTAACAATCCAAATAAAAGCACAGCGACGATTAGATAATTTTAAGACAAAATTAAATCGAAATGAAAATAATTCGGCAAGTAAATTTGAAACAGAAAATGATAAAGTAAAAACTTTACGACTCCCTGAAGTTGAACTGTATAAGTTTGGTGGAGATTTAAAGGATATGCTTACCTTTTGGAACCAATTCAAAACTATACATGAAAATGCAAATTTAACTAACGTGGATAAATTCCATTATTTAATTTAGTCGATGAAAATAAATTCAGAATCCAGGGAATTAGTAGAGTCGTTCCCAGTGACAAATGATAACTATTCTTTAGCGATTGATAGTTTAGAAGAGAGATATGGTAGATCCGATTTGCTAATCGATTTTTATGTGAGAGAATTATTGAAACTAGTATTGAATAATGCAACAAAAAAGAAAGTTGATTCTTTGAATAGCTTATACAATAAACTTTCGACCCAAATCAGGGCATTGGGTTCGCTAGGTGTCACTACAGAAATGTGTGTTGTTATATTGTATCCGTTGGTTGAGAGTTCATTACCGGTTAATATTCTACGATCATTCGAAAGACAGAGGAGAACTATTGAAAATGAACAAAAATTATCTAGCATCGACGCTATAATCTTATTTCTTAAAAATGAAGTACAGTCAGAGGAAAAAATAAAATTGAGTAGATCAGATATTTGTAACTTTGTACCAGAAAGAAAAAATTTGGCATCAAGCCAGAATTCTAAAGGCAGTAACTTTTCCGCGGCAGAACTGATTTCTCATAATTATAATGATGTCTCATGCGTATTTTGCTTGAAAGACCATGAATCGCGTTTCTGCAAGAAGGCATTTTTTATGCCAATGTCAGAAAAACTTTCGATCATCAGAAGTAAAGGACTGTGCCGTACGTGCTTTTCTAAGGGCCACATAGCTGTTTCGTGTACAGCACCGTGCGAAAGGGGGGGCGAAGGGGGCGGTGGCCCCGGGCGCGGAAATTTAGGGGCGCCAAATTTGTACTACCAATTTCCGTTTTTTTTTTTTTTTTTTTTTTTTTTAAATTGTTGTCGATCATTTTTATTGGAAATTTTTTTTTCACCCTTCGATATTCTATATTTTTGTAAAACAAAATGTATTTACATATCGGGAATATTTTTCCCAATGGAAGTATGTACATTTTTCATTTCAAAATTATTGCGTTGTTCACATTTACTTTTCATTGAGCTCTTTAGATCTGGTGATTTTATAATATGCATTTGTGATATTTTATTGCAGTGTTTCTTAAACTTTTGCACTTTGCGGGCCCTTTACATCGTATACGAAAGTTTCTGCCACCTGCCACACTCAGTGAATATGAATTGCTAACCTATTTTGATTCCACTATGGGATCATTCTTATAGTCATTCGGTCATTACTTTGCTGTTAAAAAAAGGTCCAGCACAGGATGAAAATGCTGATTACATGAAATCTGCAATTTCATAAGGACGACAATTTTCCAAACTAACGTTCAAGAAAATTATATCTAGTGGAGAAATTATAAACGGTGATTACGGCTTATTGGATAACTTAATTAAGAGAATCACTATATTTTGTTTTCTCTTTTTACTATTCACCAATTATCATGATCGCCCTCCATAGTTAGCCAATCCAGATGGTGGGTTTTTCATGTGGAAGAAATTAAATCCTAAAATTCCTGAGCATAAAAATGTTCTAGAACACAGGAATGCATGCATTCGCTAAAAGAAACTTGAGAGACTTTTAAAATTAAATTATGTAATCGGCAGCAAATTTGAAAATAGCTAAAGTGAAAAAGATAAAGGGCAAAATATATTCAGGAATTATTAACTTCAAACTATTTATTCAAATTATAAACTTTCTTGCCAATGAAGTAAGAAAAACGATTGAAGAAGAAATTAAAAGCAAGGTATTTTTCAATTTCGTTCGATCGCACTCTATATACCGAGTGTCCTAAAATGGACTGGCTGTTTTTTAAATTCAATAACCTGTAAATGGTGACAGCTATTTAAAAAAAAAAAAAAAAAACTGCGGGAAGGTAATGTAAAATGTCAGTATTTTTTTACCTCGATTCCTGGCTTTAGTTCCAAATAGAAACTATAGATGGCGCTGTAAGCAAGGATGGCCACCTCGGGAACTCAGCTTATGCTTTAGAGTGATAGTGCAATCCCGAGGAGCAGACCAAATCCACTAGCTGCTCGCGTTACAAATGACTTTTTCAATTCTTATACTGCAGTTTTACAATTTCACATTACAACATAAATATCGATGATTTGTTGAAGAATTAAACAGGTTTATAGTCAATTCAGGTTACAGCAGTATACTTTATTAAACCATATTCGTGAAAATCAATCAAGTTTATACTGAACTGACAATTATGCCAGCAATGTATAACCACACAAGCACTATAAAGGCAACATCTAGCGCCATAGGTGCTCAATCAAGGCCAAAACCAAAATCGCCCAACACTGATGAGAAAAGAGGATGTTAAATGTATGGAGTGGGTCTCATTCTCCAATACAATTTTATTTTAGGGGCCTATTCTATATATTTAACCTTTTTCCTTCGCATGATGCTAGGGGATTTCAGTTTAGACCTCCATCTATCTCTGCTATTTGGAACTAAAACCGAGAACCATGATAAAAATACTTCTAATATCTTACATAACTCTCCTACAAGAATTTCTTTTAATAATTATAACCATTTGCAAGTTATTGAATTTTAAACACAGTCCAGATTAGGAATCCAGTACACCTCACAAAGAACAAATGACGCAAGTTATACGGTATCGAAAATAGAAAATTTTCATTCGTGGAAAGGTTTCTTGACTTACATCAAGTCAAAAAAAAAAAAGGGAAAAAAATTAGCATAAGAAATTTAAGATAAGCTAATGTCCGACAATCTCGACATTTACAGCTGCACGAAAGGTTCTGTTCTCAAAGATGGTAGACGCGAGGTGCTCAGTTCGACCCAATCGCGCACGTCAGCCTAATCGTTCCAAATTGTCCGTAGTTTTCTTCGAACCTTGCCTAAATACGGGTTAGGTTCCCTTAGAAAGACCTCACAGAGGACACTCCTATCCCACTCTGGCCTACTATATCCAACTTGTAGATAATCGGCCGTCATAAACAATACCAATAATATTAACCCTTCAGAGCTCAATGTTGTGATATGGTGCAAATATGGCTTCCCAATATAATGTTGTGTATAATCGTCGAAGTAAATAAATTCGTCTATTTTTTTATCATGTTCTGCACATTCTCTAAACTTTGCGTTCGTGCTGCTGGTGTATGTCCAAAAATGTCCGGAACTGCATAAAATGTGTTTTTTTTTCTTCTTTTCTACTGAAAGATGGGCTATACTTATGTCCCACTTATCAGTTTATTTAAAGAAATATTGCGATACTCTATGGTCATGAAAAAATAAAGCTATATCTGCAGTTTACAAACAATTGCCACAGATTTTAAAAGCTCTGGAAGACCTTATAGAAATGAAGTAAAATGAGTAAACTTACTCAGGAGCAAAAAGCTTAATAAAGCAAATAAAGAAATTCCCCTTTATTTACGGCCTAGTAGTTTGACACAGCATTTTAAATGAAATAGAAAAAGTTAATATTATTCGCACGAAAAAAAAGAAGAAAAAAAACTGTCAATGTTTTGATCGCCAGCAAACTGATTGAAATACTATAAAACACATTTCAGACAATAAGAGAGGGAATTTTTGAACAAGAAAGCGAAGATTTGGTTATGTTTGTAAATGTAAAGTCCTTACTTGAGCAAAACAGAAAACGTAAAATTCGCAGAACAATTTGACTATGAAGCCCCTGATGAAAGTGGAAATTTAGAATGTGAAGGTTTTTCTGTTACGTAGAGACACTATAGCCATGCAACTGAACTGGAGGTTTAAGAAACTGAGAAATGTAAAACAAGAATTTGAGTTTCTGGCTGGTGCGAATCTAAAATCAGTTATCGAAAATCTGTTAATATTACCTGGACCCTTTATTGTTGACGTGAATGGACTTGAATTGTTAAGCGGGGTTTTAAATGCGAAAACCTTATTTCTATCATTAGCTAAGAACTTTTATAAAATGGATCATTTAGAAATCCTTTAGTTGCTCCATAATTTTAACTTTGGGAAAACAAAGAATTGCAAAAACATGGAGACAGCGTACGTAATTTATAAGTATTCCAGTAACAATAAAATAGTAAAAAACTACTTAAGATCTACTATGTGTCGAGAGATTAAGCAACCTGAATTTACTTTCTATAAAATTCACTCTTTACACATGAAATAATAAACGATTTTGTTACCCTAAATGCAAGAAAAATAAAATGGAAGTAAATGTATTTGCCTGATATTATATTTTATATTAATTAAAACATTGTTTCAGTTATCTTCTTTAATTAATGTACTGAAATTATAATTTATTTTTATCTTTTACATTATGTTCTGCAGGTTTTTTGCTTGTTTTGCTTTTTTAGTACTTATTGGTTGAAGGGACCACTTGTTTCCAAATCTGGTTGTTAGCGATTTTTACCCATTTTCTGCAGCTTAAAGACTAACAAGAACTAAAAATGGCTAGAAAAATATTTGAGAAAGGTTAAGAAAAATCTGTCGCAAAGCATCATGATCTCATTAACAAATAAGTGCAATTTTCTTTTCTGTTATTTAGTTGTTTGGAATTTTTGAAATAAAATTAAATCTTTTAAAGCTCTAAAATAAACGCAAAATATTTATTCAATATAATTTATTTCAGTTTCTGCCCTTTATCAATTTTGAAGGAGAGGCTGGGGGCGCCAAATTGACACGCTGCCCCGGGCGCAGTTTTCTCTTCGCACGGCCCTGTTCGTGTACCAGATCGAACATTAGATGTCAAAATTGTTCGAAAAGACATGTAAAATTTATGTGTCCTAATTTAGAATGTAATAAATCTAAAGAAATATCAAAATCACCCAATGATGAGGCAAAAGAAAAAAAGTGTTGATGCACTTTTTACACATAACCGTAACATAAATAAGAAATTTTCTTCTACAAATGAAGTTTCATTACAAACGCTAGTTGTAAATATAAAAGGGAAAAATTCAAGCCTTAAGGCAAGAATAATTATAGACACAGGATCCCAAAAATCTTATATTTTAAAATCCACTGCTAAGGAACTGGGTTTTGATTTTCAAAGAGAAGAAGAGTTTTGCCATTCATTATTTGGCGGTAGAAAAACAAAAATGTTTAAGCATAAATGCTACAAAATTTATTTAAGTAGTCTTGATGGTAATTATGTTTGTAATTTGGATGCTTTAGATCAAGATGTTATATGTAATGATATTTCTGCGATTAAATATGGTTATTGGATACGCGAACTAAAAAGTAAAGGAATCTACTTGAGTGATACTCGAGAATCAGGGCCTATTGAGGTACTTTTAGGAGCCGATGTAGCTGGTAAGCTATTCACAGGAAGAAGAGAACAACTAAAATCCGGTTTGGTGGCTATGGAAACTAAATTGGGTTGGACTTTAATAGGCAAGATCCCTCAGTCTAATCGTCAGAATGATGTGAATATGATTGCAGTCAGTATGCTGTCTCAAGAAGATGTACCTGTTTCAGCATTATGGGATTTAGAACTTCTTGGTATTCGGGATTCTATTGAACAAAATAGTAAAGAAGATTCGGAAAGAGCTGTCATGATACATTTTGAAGATACAGTTAAACAAAAGGATGAGGGAAGATACGAAGTCCATTTGCCCTGGAAGAAGGATCATTCTTTTCTACCTTCTAATTATGATCTAGCTTTAAGAAGACTTGAATCTAGTACCAAGAAATTAGAGAAAACTGGGTATCGAGAAAAATACCATCAAATTTTTGAAGAATGGCTTCATGAAGGTGTAATTGAAGAAGTTCCTGAAAATGAGTTATCATTATCCGTTGCTCATTATCTCCCTCATCGTGCCATAATAAAAGAAACGTCCTCATTGTCTTCTATGAAGGTAAGGCCTGTTTTCGATGCTTCGGCTAAGATAACTAATTTCCCCTCATTGAATGATTGTTTAGAGACTGGAATTAATTTTATAGAAACTATTCCTTTAATTTTGACCAGATTTAGTCTTTATGAAATTGGTGTTATTTCTGATATTAGAAAAGCTTTTCTGCAGATCTCTTTACACGAAAAGGACAGAGATTTTTTACGATTTTTTTGGTATAATGAGGATGGCTCTATAAGGGTTCACCGCCATAATCGTTGTGTTTTTGGGGTTACAAGTAGCCCGTTTCTTCTGATGGCAGTTATTCATCACCATTTGTCCCAACAATTATTGAAAGAAGAATTTTCCAAAGAAATACTTGTTAAATTGCATGACAGTTTTTACGTAGATAATTGTGTAACAAGTGTTCACAATACTTCAGAATTAGATAATTTTGTAAGAACATCTACAGAAGTAATGAAAATAGCAAAGTTTGATCTTAGAAGTTGGGAAAGTACTACATACAATAACTGCGATACATTTCCTCTAGGAAATTCTAAAACGTCTGTATTAGGCTTAATATGGGATAAGAGTTCTGATACTCTCGAAATCGATTCTGAACTTTTAAAACTTGATGAATCAGAAAAAATAACTAAGCGAAAAATTTTGTCCCTTATCAGCAGAGTCTCCGATCCTATAGGATTTATTTCCCCTGCATTAATACAACCTAAACTTTTGCTTCAATCTATTTGGAAAACGAAGGAACCATGGGACGCAGAACTAAACGAAGACACTAAACAAAAATTTCTTAAGTGGTTTAAAGATCTACATCTCTTGAAGTCTATAAAAATTCCAAGATGGAGCGGTGCCACAGGAGAATCTAATTTAAGCTTGCACACTTTTGTTGATGCGAGTCAAAATGCTTATACGGCCTGTATTTTTCTAAGATCCGAGTCCCCTGATGGTACAGTGAAGGTCAATTTACTGCAAGCAAAATTACGGATAACGCCATTAAAGAAGATAACTATCCCAAGATTGGAATTGATGGCGGCTACTATCGGGGCAAGATTATTTAAGTTCATAAAAGGTACTCTAGAAGTGGAAAGCATTGACGAGTATTTTTGGACTGATTCTTCAACAGTTCTTAGTTGGATTAAACGACAAGAACAATGGTCAGTTTTTGTCTCTAATCGAGTGAAAGAAATAAGACAACTCACAGACCCTGAAAATTGGTTTCATATTTCTGGTGAGCTGAATCCCGCTGATCTTCCATCCAGAGGATGTGGAATTAAGCAACTTCTGAAGTCCCAATGGTGGCTAGGACCTACATGGTTAAAGAATTCAAAAGAACAATGGCCCAAATCCGTTGTAAATGTTAACGAAGATGAAATTGAACAAGAAAAACGAAAAACAGTTGTTTCTGCTAGCAATGTAGAATTTAAGACTATGGTTTCTGAATTAGCTGAAAGAATTTCAAAATTTTCCAAAATAGTAAGAGTGCTAGCCTGGATTATGCGCTTTCACCCCAAAGGTCGTGATTTGAGAAAACATGCATTGCTTACAAAGGAAGAAATATTGAATGCACAAAAAGTACTTTTCCATTCTGTACAGACAGAATACTTTTCTCATGAAGATGGCAGAAAATCTCTTGCTAAATTCCAAACTTTTAAAGATGAAGAGGGTCTATTACGATTGAAATCAAGACTTACTAATGATGATGAAACTTATGATTTTATTGCTCCAGTGATTCTTCCTTCGAAACATGCAGTAGTAAAAAGACTTATTGAGCAAGAACATATTCTGAACAAGCATGCTGGAACATCTATACTCTTGACCATTCTGCGAGAAAGATTTTGGATTTTAAAAGGAAAAAGAACCATACGGAATATAATCAACAAATGTATTATCTACAAGAAGCAAAAGGTAAAACACATTGAAGTGCCATTCCCCCCTCTCCCTACAGACCGAACAAAAGTAGTAGGAGTTTTCCAAGTCTCAGGAGTTGATCTGGCTGGTCCGTTGCTGACAAAATCTGGAGAAAAGGTATGGATAGTCTTGTTTTCTTGTGCAGTATTCCGAGCGGTCCATCTTGAATTAATTCCATCTCTTAGTACTAATGCTATGATTCAAGCTTTGCGACGATTTATAGCAAGGAGAGATCGGATATCTGTGTTATATTCTGATAATGGAACAAATTTTACAGGCTTGAATAAATCACTGAAAGAACTAGACTGGGCAATGATTCAGCGAACTTTTGAAGTCAATGAAATTTGTTGGAAGTTTAACCCACCCTCTGCCCCATGGTGGGGAGGGTTTTGGGAAAGGCTAATTGGGATTCTTAAAGATCTGCTCAGAAAAAACTTAGGACATTCGTCTTTGACATATGAAGAATTGCTAACTCTTGTCTGCGAATGCGAATCAGTAATGAACAACAGACCACTAACTTATGTATCAGAAGAATCTGATTTAAGAGCTTTAACCCCTGCATCATTTCTACAAGATCTTCGCACAAGTGAAGTTCCTGATTTGGACCAAATTGAAAAGACTAATATTTTGAAAAGATGGCGATATATTCAAAAAGTAAGAGAGAATCTAAAACAGAGATTCAAAAAGGAATACTTAGGCTTTCTGCAATCTTCCATCCCTAAAAAGCATGACAAAGTTAAAGTTGGAGATGTAGGTCGAGATGATAAGAAAAGACTGTATTGGCCTCTAGCAAAGGTTATAGAACTTTTTCCTGGTAAAGATGGAGTAGTCAGGCTTGTTAAGTTGAAAACAGCAAAAGGAGATTTATTGAGACCAGTACAAAGACTTTACCCGCTTGAGATCACAAAAGAAGACTGTGAACATTTTCAATTAGATCCTGCATCAGTTACAGTTGATAAAATCAACGAACAATCAAAAGACAGTAAATCTGTAAAAAATATAGATATTCAGACTCGCTCTGGTCGAAAAGTAAAAGCTCCAAAAAGACTTGATTTGTGAACTATGAACATTTCAGTTTGAACTTTTTCATTAAATATGAACATTTCTTTGAAGACTCTAAAAACCTAGAACTCTAAAGTTTGAAAATATTTTCATTCTTTCTAATTTTTCTGATTTTCTGATTCTTTATTATAATTTGTATTTTTAGTGTATGTTTTAACCTTTTGTTTAGATTAGTATTTGTATTCATATGTCATTTCAGTATTTTTCAGTTTTATCTTTGCTGAGTTCCTTCCAAAACTCAGGTGGGGAGGATGTCGCGAGAAGAAGAAACCCACCGAAGCCACTTTTACTTTGTTGCGAATGGCAACGGCAGGTTTGTTGGTATAGAATGTTGTTAGAATGATGTTCGACGATTTTGAGTCGTAACAATGCAACTCGAAAGCAAATGCTTTTATTTTGATGTATAAGATGTTCAGAGTGAATGTTTCGAAACGAAATCATCTTTAAATGTAAATATGTATATATTTTGCGCGTTATATTTAGCCGTGTGTGCTTTTTGGAAATATTGTGTTATTTACAAGTAAAAACAATGAAACTCATCTACGTCATCTGTCGTTGATTCCAGCGAAGTCTCTCATTTATTTTTAATTCGTAGTGTTTATTTTCTATAAATGCTGTCCACCTGTTTTCTTGATAAGAAGTTTTGTCTGCCCCCATCCCGTACGTGGGCAAGTGCATGAAGACCTTACTGTTGAATGCATTATGTAAATATAGTTCAATACTTTTAAATAGTAAACTATTTCTTTTAAGCGTTATTTGATGGTAAGTTATTCCATATACAGGGTGCAATATGTTATCTATCGCCGACCTTTAATTTCTTAACCGTTGGTCATACACATATAGTTCCAATTACAAAAACATTTCAAATGAAGTAAATATTCATGCTGTGGCATTATTTAAAATAAAAAATCAATTTTATAAAAATTACGAAACCTAACATTTTATACGGTCCCCCAGTCCCTATAGTTATATTTAGTAAAAGTTTACACATATCATAACACATATAACACAAAAAGTTCGACATCTGTACTACAAAAATTGACAGAGTTAAATTTCAAATTTTGAGATTTTTGCACATGATTTTGTCTTTCATTGGGGGATCAGTTAAAAGATGAATTAAAGTAATTCGAGATCAAAATCAGGATGCTATGTCCTTTTTACGGCGAAACCACCTTTAGCCGGTATCGCCAAATTGGGGTATCATCAAAGAGGGTTATTTCATCTAAAAATTTAAGCTGACTTTTAGAGGTCGTATACAAAGCGAAGAATGGTATATTGAAATTAAACAGAAAAATAAATATAAATTTATTATAATATCGAAAACGGTCTACTATAAAAAATAAATACATGAAACGCCGGAAACTACTAGAGATACTGCTCAAAGTGTTCTCCATTGGTGGCAATGCGCAATGGAATGAGTGACAGTACTGAGTCCTGGACACGTTAGAGCATAGCAGGTGTGCAAACTGCGCGACAATCAAGAATGATGCGCTGCTTCAGATAAACCATAGAAGTAGTCTCATTCACATAGTCTTATGCTTTGATGTAATCCTAGAGGTAGAAGTTCATTGAAGTCAAGTCCGGTGAACGCGGTGGTCATTCTACCGGACCACCCTATCCAAGGATCTGTTGACCGAATTCGGTGCCCAGATACGCACGGACGTTTGGTGTTTTATGCGGAGAGGGCCCCATTATGTTGAAACCACACCCGGCATGCATGTCGGAGAGCAACTTTTCATACCAGTCACGTACCGTGTTTTGTAGCAGATGCAGGTAACGATCGCCCGTTAAGGTCCCATCGTAGAAGATGGTCCAACAATCTAGGTTCCCGATACACCGCACCACACGTGTCGTAATGTCCGGGCGATGTGGAGGTTTCCAGGTCGCATCATCAGTACTGTCACGCATTCAATTGTGCGCTGCCACCAATGGAGAACACTTTGAGCAGTATCTCTAGTAGGTTCCCGTGTTTTACGCATTCAATTTTTATACTAGACCGTTTTCTGATATTATAATAAACTGATATTTATTTTTCTGGTTAATTTCAATATTTCATTCTTCGCTTTGTATACGACCCCTGAAAGACAGCTCAAATTTTTAGATGAAATAATCCTCTTCGGTGATACCCCGATTTGGCGCTACCGGCTAAAGGTGGTTTCGCATTAAAAAGGACATAGCACCCTGATTTTGATCGCGAATTACTATAATTGATCTTTTAACTGATCCCCCAATGAAAGATGCAACTGTGCAAAAATCACAAAATTTGAAATTTAATAACTCTGTCAATTTTTGTAGTACAGATGTCAAACTTTTTGTGTTATATGTGTTATGATATGTGTAAACTTTTACTATCTATAACTATAGGGAGGGGGGAGGGGGGGCGTATAAAAAGTTAGATTTCGTAATTTTTATAAATTTGATTTTTTACTTTAAATAATGTCACAACATGAATATTTACTTCATTTGAAACGTTTTTGTAATTGAACTATATGTCTACGACCAACGGTTGATGAATTAAAGGTCGGCGATAGATAGCATATTGCACCCTGTATAACGTGATATTTTATTGACTTCTCTTTAATCAATAAAGTATGCGAAAAATAAATGTAACCATATTTATATATCACTCGAAACAAAGGAAAAAAATAAAAAAACAATTTTTTTTAGACATTGATAACGAAATTATTACGGGGGGGGGGGGGGGGTGATGGTAACGTATGATATCGTAAGGGGGGAGGGGTCCAAAATCACCAAAAAGTTGATAACGTTATATATGCCCAGCCCCTTATGACATTGTCTTTTATTACAAATTATATATTCTTAATTCTCACCTTTTTCCCAAATTTAAAATAATAATATCACTAAAAGAAAGGCCTTTTAAATTAAATTCATTCTCTTGTTTTCAATGCCAGTTCTTAGTTTCAATGGCTAATTCTTATCTCACAGAAAACGACCACAAGTTAAAAAAAAAAAAAAAAAAAAAAAAAGCTTTGAAAGATCTTTTAATGCTTTCTTTCTTCCTAGCGCAAAACCGCTGATTAAAAATAAGATAAATAAAGTACATGAAAATATATGACGTTGTCATGAGACTCATCCATTATGTGCTCGAGTAATTTTAAAACTGCCAGTAAAAATATACGTATGTATTTAATTTGAAATCAACTCTAATATTGATTTTTTCATTATTTTTAGCCAAAAAAAAAAAGCTTTGAAAGATCTTTTAATGCTTTCTTTCTTCCTAGCGCAAAACCGCTGATTAAAAATAAGATAAATAAAGTACATGAAAATATATGACGTTGTCATGAGACTCATCCATTATGTGCTCGAGTAATTTTAAAACTGCCAGTAAAAATATACGTATGTATTTAATTTGAAATCAACTCTAATATTGATTTTTTCATTATTTTTAGCCAAAAAAAAAAAAAAAAAAAAAAAAAAATTGAAATTTAAAATGGGAAGAAGTAAAAAGGTATAACTAGATTTTGCACTTAAAATTGTGGTTTTTATAACTTTGTTTATATGAACTTGTATGAAAAATACAAAAATGACAATTAGATGTTAAGATATATATTTAAGACAAAACAAGCTTGGAAATTATAAGTTATTTTTTCTTTATGTTATTAATATAAAATATTTATTTATTTATTTTTATTGATAGTTGATTAGCTTTTGTGATTACTTCTGATCTACATGAAAACTTACCCATGTGGCAATATAAAATTTTTAAAAAATATAATTTTTAAATATGAATTTCCTTTTTTTTTTTCTTTTCGCTGCGAGGGGGATTTTGTATGCAATTTTCGTAAAGCTGATATCTTAGATCTTTTTCGATATTGCACTGATTATAATGAAAGTTTTGAACTTTTAGAGTAGGACAAGATTAAAATCACAAAATATATTTAACAAAATAGCGAAGTATTTTTTTCTCAATGTTACTAAAGAAGAATATTTATTTATTTATTTTTACTCATAGTTAAATAGCTGTTGTGATTGTCATCTGATACATATATAAAATTGCCCATGTGGCAATATAATTAAAAAAAAAAGTCTAATTTTTAAATTATATGAATTTTCATTATTATTATTTATTTTTATTTATTTATTTTTTTTTTTATTTTTTTATTTTTTTTTTTGGGGGGGGGGGGGGGTATTTATCTGCAATTTTCGCACATATGATATTTTAAATCTCTTTCGACATTCAACCGAGTGTAATAAATATTTTTTAGAGTCGGACACGATTATAAATATATATATATATTTATCCATGTACCTTAAAAGCCCTTAATAGACACTTCGGGACCGCAGAATTTGTCCGATAATTGGAGATGTCTGCTTTTGTGAGTTAAAAATATACAAATATGCATGCTTTGCGGATTAAAAAAGTATTCGCTAAATAGAGGTATCCGCTATTCGGGAATGTCCATTAACCAACGGATACTCCCGAATACCGGACATCTTTATTTAGATAACCATAATGCAGGGTTGCATTTTTTGTAAAAAAAAAAAAGTGATTAAAGCTGCCCATACTGCGCAGTGCCCCGTCCCCCTACGATTTTAGCACCCCCAAATTTGATGTGCAATATTTGTAAAGCTTATATTTTAAATCTGTTTTGGAATTGTACTCATTATAATCAATATTTTGAACTTTTAAAGTAAAATAAGATTAAAAACAAAACAAATAAAAAAAATCTAATACATAGATAAATATTTTTTGTTTTTAATCTTGTTCTACTCCAGAAGTTCAAAATGTTGATTATAATCAGTACAATGTCATACAAGATTTAAATTATCAGCTTTACGAAAATTGCATACCAAAAATATCAGGCTGTATGGGAGTGGAGGGGGCAGGACCACAGTCAAATATTTTTACAGGATTCAACGTAGTCAAGCATGGCTACATATGATGCTTACAAAAAAATTGGATGCGATTCAGACGTTTGAAGTGCCTGACATTCAGGCGCAAAAAGAGTCTGAAAAAAATAAGACATTTTAAAATGTCTGAAAATTGAACACTCCGTTTCAGACACTGAAGTGTTGCTTTATGCAAATTCTCAATTTCAAATTCTTCTTCCTAGTAGTTTTCGAATTATGATTGAAAAACGTCAAAATGATGGTTTTATCTGTTATGGCCGTCTTTGATGTGCAGAAAAGCATAATTTGAAAAAAAAAATATTGTACTCATTTTATTGAAACATTTGGGCTCGCAATAATCGAAACATATTATGCGAATGAAATGGTCATATTGGCAAGAAATAATACATTAGTAGAAGTGACATAGTCATTCTGTAGCATTTCAATAATCGAGTACCGAACTTCAATTTGGATACAGCTCCTAAAATAGACACATTTTAAAATAATTAATTTCTCGGAAACGAATCGTACGAATTTAATGAAAATTTGTTGTTTGGTTAATTGAAGGGTGTATAATTTATTTATGTTGTCAAACTTAGGGTATTTCTGTTGAAAAAAACAAACAATGTTTAGGTTTGTTTTGGTATATAGATGCCCCCCTAAGCAAAATTTATATACATCATTTAAAAGTAGACTTTATTTCCAATACTTTGGTACCAGTAACTTTCTTCTACAATAATTTATTGCAGAGTTACTATAGTAGGTGTTTACATTTTTTACAACCCCAAAGTTATTAAACGAGAGGAAAAATCCTTTCTCTTTCTTCGAATTTATTTTACCTGCGAAATCTTGTAAAAAAACTGCTTGCATTCCATTCAGGTCACGTATTACAGACAGGGTGAAGAACAACAAAGGTGTTTTCAAACCTTGACCGAAATGTTGTCCCTCACCGGTTGTCCTGATCTTAGGTAATATTAGAACTAACATATTTGCCGTATTTAGTAACCCATTTCTCGCTTATTTGTTGGTAGTTTAGCAAAAAACTTAGGGAACATAAGTTCATCCTTTTTTAAAAAAATTCTATTTTATTTTTTTAACCCACTTCAAACCAGCGTGATTAACTTTCTGGCGGGCGCGATGTTACAAATTTTACGAGAAACGTGATTTTTCCGAAACATTGCTTTCAAAAATAGCAAATTAAAATTCAATTTTTAACACTCTGCAATTAAGTTGAGAAGTGTTTATGAATTCGGTTCGTTTGTCCGTCTGTCCACGCTCTAACTTCCGTAAATATACTCGGATTTTCATGCACTTAAAAACTTTTAATGGTGCTTACCATGGCATGTTCGGTATTGCATATGAAGTGTGTAGCATTAATAGTTCATTTACAGGGACACTCAAAATAATTCCATTACATTATGGTGTATGGGGAAAAATCATTTGGAGAGTATTTAAATGACATTACGCTATTTCAAATGAATTGAAACTGATATAAATCACTGAAGTTCACTACAAGATGATTACGATACAATAGGGCATTCATAGCACTTGCAGTTCATTTACAAAGGATTGCTGGAAGTGCGTTTTCAATTTCACGTATAATTAATTACTAAGACACGTATAATTAATTAATAATTATATATATATTTATGTATGTATTAATTCCTTTAAAATTATTTTGGACATTTTAATTTTCGTTTTCGTTTTCGGTCGAAAATAATAAATTACCGAAATTCGGTTTCAGTTTCTGTTTCGGTCTTAAAAACCTATTCCGATCGATCCTTAATTATTATTACAGTAAACTCTGTCTAAGGCGGAATTGATTGGGACCGAGAAAATTTTCCGTGGTAGACAATATTCCGCCTTAGACAAATTTTACTCTATGTCTATGGATTCGCAGGGACTTGAAAAGCTTTCCGAGTTAGACAGAATTCCGTCTTACACAGAGTCCGCCTTACAGAGAGTTTACTGTATTATTATTATTTTGATCTCCTTTAGTTGAGATGTGGGGCAAAAATTCCACTTTTTTGCACACTTTTATTCCATTCAAACTGTTTTTTATCACTTTCCAGCATAGTTGAAAAGTGTTTATGAATTCGGTTTGTCTGTCTGCCGTCTGTGTCCGCGCTTTAGCAAGCGAAATCAAACAAGGAAAAGTTCCGTAATCGGGGACTACACCAAATTAGCGTATTGTTACGGATAAGTTTTAGTACAACTTGAATTGCAGTCGTGAATTTAGGTGTCATTTTAAAGATAAACATTGAATGCTTATAAAAGAATGCTTTAAGGGGGTCCGGGACAGAAAGTCGTATTTTTTATTTATTAGGATTCGCTTTGCTCATCCTTTACTAGGCTACACAAATTACATTTTGTCGTACACTTTACAAAAAAAAAAAAAAAAAAAAAAAACTATTCAGTATTTTGACTTGAAATTAAACATAAAAATAAATTATGGTCTGTAGATTTGCACAATATTATTATTATTATTATTATTATTTTTTTTTACAGAATAAAGTAAAAAAATAATTATTATTTTAATTAATTTATTTTACATGTCTTTTCCATTACGGAAGCATTTTTGCAAATAAAAAATGAAGCACGTATATATATTTTCAGAAGAAAAAATAAATCATGGAGTTACGATTTCTTTTATGAAATTTTTAAAATACTTTTTTTATGAAAATTATAGCACATTTTTAATGAATTAAAATTTGTTAAAATTTAATTACTTACATTCAATTATAAAAGTATTTTTCAGTGTTAAGAATTCAAATACACAATTTATTCTTCTGTGAAATCGTTTACGCAGACGATACTTACGCATTTAAAAGAATTATATTATGATTTTTTATTTTTGTAAAGTGGCAACAAAAGAATTGTAAACAAATAAAATTAATCGTTAAATTCGTTATATAAATATTCTGTAACATTTTGCTTCGAAAATAATTTTATTTATAACATACTATATTTATATACGATACTATATTTATATTTATCATATTAAATAATGCTTCGCGAATCCAAACAAAGTATGGCTTTTACTAGTAGATATTTTAAATTAAAAAAATATTATGAAATGAATATATTACATATGAAAAATTACTAAAAACCTTAAAACTTTAAAAAATTAATTAAATTTGAAATGTATTTAATTTTTTTATATAACTCTTGAACCAGTTGCCTGATTTGCTTAATTTTTGCACTGTTGTGTATACAGAAAATACGTTATTTTAATTTGCCTCGAGGATTTTTAAAAATATTAATTATAAAGTTCATAATAAATTTTAAAGTGAAAAAATGAAGTTTTTCATGAGTGACTTTTGCATTAATCAGCATATTTTCACAATTCTCACTCAAAATCAAAAATCCTGAAAATAATTTATTAAAAATACAATACAGAAACTCTGTTCAAATTTCATACATATACCTTAAAAGGAATTTTAGATTTCAAATTTGACATATCATGAGAAAATTCATTCTGAGATAAATTAATTTAAAGTTTCCTTTACTTACCTTGTGCGCCCGGCATTACAAGACAAAAAATGTTATATCTCCGGATCTTATCATTAGAAAAGCATACGGTTTTGTGGTATTTAATTCTAAAAGCTCTTTAAAAAATTTTAAGCCAATAATAATAACAATAATAATAATAATAATAATAATAATAAACTGCATTTTTTTTAGAATTTTCTATCTCGGACAAACTTAAAATACTATTTTTACTTTTATATTTAGTTAGACTTAAAACTTGTGTGGACCTGAAGATTACATTCTCAAGTATTAAAAAAAAATAATAAAAAAATAAAAAATAAAAAAATCTACTGACGTTAAGCGCTACCCCCTTAATATTATTAGTATTACCTTATATACGATTTTACTACCTTATATACCTTAGTGTACTATTAGTATACAATTAGTATTAAGGGGGTAGTACTTTAAGGCGAACATTTAGGGCTTTTAAAACCACTGGCAAAAACAAAGGGCTTATCTATCCTTTAACTATTGTCGTACCTTATATAAAACTAAATATTAAAAAGCAGAAAAACCAACGTTTAAAATGCACAAATAACATATGAAAAGCAGCAAACAGCTGTTTCGAATCTACTAGCGAGATTCTTCTTCAGTGCAAAAGGAACAGCGTGCTAGAAAAAGCAAGGCTGAGCCAAGCTCGGCTCAGCCTTGCTTTTTCTAGCACGCTGTTCCTTTTGCACTGAAGAAGAATCTCGCTAGTAGATTCGAAACAGCTGTTTGCTGCTTTTCATATGTTATTTGTGCATTTTAAACGTTGGTTTTTCTGCTTTTTAATATTGTTGCACAAAGGCTTTATTTGCTATTTTTATAAAACTAAATAGTCCAGGCAATAGGGGATTTTACCTCGCAAAATTAATGGTAGTTCTGAAAATTGGCTTAGTTTATGTTTTTTGGGTCGCTGAATCCAAATTTGTAACTTCCCACCAAAATATCCCCCGGCAACCCCCCCCCCAAATTTTGGTAAAATGCCCCCCCAAAAAGGTTTTTATTAAAAAATCAATTTTTTTATTGTTTTAGAGAAAAAGTGTCTAGAAATTTAGAAAGTAGACAAAATTTGCAACAAATAAGATGTATGACATTATGACATAGGATGAAGGGGGTGGGGGGATCTGCCTCGGAACATGCGCCGCGGTGCTGCGTGGACTAAGTTGCGCAATTCCACTTAATCACTCACATCGTTTACATTCGCCCTCCCGTCTCCCCTCCGAACTTTCCCTATAAGGTTTACTTTAAGTTTTTTGGATCGTTAAATCCGAATTTTTAACTTCCCCCAAAATTTCCTCCGCCGCAAACCCCCTAAAATAGTTGTTTTTAAATTAAATTTTTTATTGTTTTAGGGGAAAAGTATGTAGAAATTCAGAAAGTAGACAAAATTTGCAACAAATAGGATACATGACATTATGACGTAGGATAAACCAGGAGAGGGGTGGGCTGCCTCGGAACATTCCCCGCGCGCTGTTCCCCAAAACCAATTTTTTTCAAAAAATCAATTTTTTGAAGGTTTGCCGGTGACAATTTTGGTGGGAAGTAACAAATTCTGATTCAGCGACCCAAAAAACATAAAGTTAGTCGAAATCCAGATCTAGCATTAATTTTGCCAAGTAAAATCCCCTATTGCCTGGACTTGCATAAATTAGTGCACATATCGCAACAGTGTATGTTCCGAGGCAGCCACTCCCGCCCCGTTGATCCTACGCCGTAATGTCATATATCCTATTTGTTGCAAATTGTGTCTACTTTTTGGATTTCTACATACTTTTCCCCTAAAACAATAAAAAATTTAATTGAAAAACAACTATTTAGGGGGGGGGGGGGTTACGGCGGGGGAATTTTGGGGGGAAGTTAAAAATTCAGATTCAGTGAACCAAAAAACTAAAAGTAAACCTTATAGGGAAAGTTCAGAGGGGAGATGAGAGGGCGAATGTAAACGATGTGAGTGGTTAAATGGGATTGCGCAACTTAGTCCATGCAGCACCGCGGCGCATGTTCTGAGGCAGATCCCACCTCCCCCTTCATCCTACGTCATAATGTCATGTATCTTATTTGTTGCAAAATTTGTCTACTTTCTGAATTTCTAGACACTTTTTCTCTAAAACAATAAAAAAAATTGATTTTTTTAATAAAAACCTTTTTTGGGGGCATTTTACCTAAATTTTGGGGGGTTGTTGGGGGAAATTTTGGTGGGAAATTAAAAATTCGGATTCAGCGACCCAAAAAACATATAGTAAGCCTTTTTCCAGAACTACCATGAATTTTGCTAGGTAGAGCCCCTATACGTCTATTGCCTGGACTAAAAGACCAGAAAGAAATTATGTCAATGTTGAGTTTTGATTTTATTTTTGAAATAATTTAAAATTTTAAATAAAAATTAAAAGAAATAAAAATGAGTTTACAATAGTTCATTCAAAATTAACAGAGAATTTAAATAAATATGAAGGTTTCTAATTTACCCCAGGGAGTTCCGTCTTGTGCTTTTTCCGCTTATTTGACGATTTTATAAAAAATCAACTATGTGTCTTATGTAAAAAAGAGGTTTTTGATTTTATTTTTTAAGAAATTGAAAATTGAAAATTAAAAATAAAGAAATAAAAATGGTTTCACAATAGTTCATTCAAAATTAAGAGAGAATTTAAATAAAGATGAAGGTTTCTAATTTACTCAGGGAGTTCAGTCTTGAGCTATTTAAGCTTATTTAACGATTTTATAAAAAATCAACTATACGCTTTAAATAAAAAAGAGGTTTTTGATTTTATTTTTTAAGAAATTGAAAATAAAAAATAAAGAAATAAAAATGGTTTCACAATAGTTCATTCAAAATTAAGAGAGAATTTAAATGAATATGAAGTTTTCTAATTTACCCCCAGGGAGTTCAGTTTTGTGCTTTCTTCGCTTATTTGACGATTTTATAAAAAATAAAATTTGTGCCTTCCTTAAACAAGAGGTTTTTGAGTTTATTTTTTAAATAATTGAAAATATATAAAAAAGAAATTTTAGAAATAGAAATGTTTTCACAATAGTGCATTCAAAATTAAGAGAGAATTTAAATAAATATGAAGGTTGCTAATTTATCCACAGGGAGTTCAGTCTTGTGCTTTTTCCTCTTATTTGACGATTTTATAAAAAATCAACTATGTGTCTTATATAAAAAAGAGGTTTTTGATTTTATTTTTTAAATAATTGAAAATTGAAAATAAAAAATAGAAGAAAAATATTATTACAATAGTTCACTGCAAATTAAGAGAAAATTTAAATAAAGATGAAGATTTCTAATTTATATCAGGAGTTCAGTCTTGTGCTGTTTACGCTTATTTGACGATTTTATAAAAAATCGACTATGCGCTTTATATAAAAAAGAGGTTTTAGATTTTATTTTTTAGGAAATTGAAAATAGAAAATAAAGAAATAAAAATGTTTTTACAATAGTTTATTCAAAATTAAGAGAGAATTTAAATAAATATGAAGGTTGCTAATTTACCCCTAGGGAGTTCAGTCTTGTGCTTTTTCCGCTTCTTTGACGATTTTATAAAAAATCAACTATGTGTCTTACATAAAAAAGAGGTTTTTGACTTTATTTTTTAAACAATTGAAAATTGAAAATAAAAAATAGAAGAAAAATATTATTACAATAGTTCACTGCAAATTAAGAGAAATTTTAAATAAAGATGAAGATTTCTAATTTACATCAGGAGTTCAGTCTTGTGCTGTTTACGCTTCCTAGCAAAGAAAGAAACAGTGGGCCATCAGCTGAAAAAAAGATGGCAGCCAGCAGTGCCACCAGCGGTAAAGTGCAAGGGTGCCATTACTTAAAGCTGTCGAAAAGTGTCCAAGCCGAATGCAGCTGGCCCATCAGCGATGGCCAACAGCAGGCCAGCATTGGTATGCCATTACATTACTTCAATCCGGCACTTTTCCTGCAGTGCTAGCACCTATCCCACCCACTGCTATTCCTTCGCTGGCCCAGCACTTTCCCTTACAAAAATTTCATATAGAATTCTATAAAAAAACAAAGTATTATATAATTATGGCTCTTTTTTCTATAAGATAGTATCACCAAGAGCTATTGAAATATCTGTAGAAATGTCTATAATAGAAATATTTGAGCTTTCATTGGTTTCCATGTGGTCACCCTCCCAAGAACCGCGCTCGATGCTGCTTGGTTTTCGTGATCGGACATGAACAAGTGCTTTCAGCGTACGCTACGACTTCTCGTAGTTTTCAGTCTCTCATTACACTATTTCAAGTTTGTTTCTTTTGTGATTTACGTTCCCAATCATTAAACTGGTATAGAAATTATTCTATTGTGTAGAAATTCTATGTATTTTATACCCTTTTTTTATTATTGATTCTGAGCTGCGTAATTTATGAAAACCGAAATCCTCTGTAACCTAGTAAAACCAGATTTAAGGAGAAAAAAAAAAGTGCGTTGAAATAAAGACTTTATTTATTTATTCATTTACTTATTTATTTTGTTGGTGGCAGTGGTGCTATATTTTTTACAGTTTAAAAAAAAAATTAGCTTCACAGCTTAAATTGTGTTAAGATATTCATTTCAGATTTGTGTTCAAATACTCAATGTCTATGTTGTTCGCAGCGCCACCTACCATAAGGGTTACCAGCAGTAATACTGCAAAAGTTCGTGCCCTTCCATGTAGTGGTGGGCAGCGCATGAGATAAAATGGATGCCCACCAGAATTTTATCTGATGATTTCCAACAGCAAAGTTGACTGAAGCTATCCTGCAGTGGTCATGCAGTGGTAGACCATCAGCCAGCACTTCTCCATCATTGCCAGCACCCATCTTGCTGCTGGCCAGCAATTTCCTCTTTACTGGGTTATTTGACGATTTTATAAAATATCAACTATGCGCTTTATATAGAAAAGAAGTTTAGGATTTTATTTTTTAAGAAATTTAAAATTTAAAATAGAAAATAAAGAAATAAAAATGTTTTTACAATAGTTCATTCAAAATTAAGAGAGAATTTAAATAAATATGAAGGTTGCTAATTTACCACCAGGGAGTTCAGTCTTGTGCTTTTTCCGCTTATTTGACGATTTTATAAAAAATCAACTATGTGTCTTATATAAAAAAGAGCGTTTTGATTTTATTTTTTAAATAATTGAAAATTGAAAATAAAAAATAGAAGAAAAATATTATTACAATAGTTCACTGCAAATTAAAAGAAAATTTAAATAAAGATGAAGATTTCTAATTTACATCAGGAGTTCAGTCTTGTGCTGTTTACGCTTCCCAGCAAAGAAAGAAACAGTGGGCTATCAGCTGAAAAAAAGATGGCAGCCAGCAGTGCCATCAGTGGTAAAGTGCAAGGGTGCCATTACTTAAACCTGTCGAAAAGTGTCCAAGCCGAATGCAGCTGGCCCATCAGTGATGGCCAACAGCAGGCCAGCATTGGTATGCCATCACATTACTTCAATCCGGCACTTTTCCTGCAGTGCTAGCACCTATCCCACTGCTATTCCTTTGCTGGCCCAGCACTTTCCCTTACAAAAATTTCATATAGAATTCTATAAAAAAACAAAGTCTTATATAATTATGGCTCTTTTTTCTATAAGCTTGTATCACCAAGAGCTATAGAAATATCTGTAGAAGTATCTGTAATAGAAATATATTTGAACCTTCATTGGTTTCCATATGGTCACCCTCCCAAGTACTAACCGCGTTCGATGCTGCTTGGTTTTCGTGATCGGACATGAACAAGTGCTTTCAGCGTACGCTACGACTTCTCGTAGTTTTCAACCTCTCATTACACTATTTCAAGTTTGTTTCTTTTGTGATTTACGTTCCCAATCATTAAACTGGTATAGAAATTATTCTATTGTGTAGAAATTCTATGTATTTTATACCCTTTTTTTATTATTGATTCTGAGCTGCGTAACTTATGAAAACCGAAATCCTCTGTAACCTAGTAAAACCAGATTTAAGGAGAAAAAAAAAGTGCGTTGAAATAAAGACTTTATTTATTTATTCATTTACTTATTTATTTTGTTGGTGGCAGTGGTGCTATATTTTTTACAGTTAAAAAAAAAAATTAGCTTCACAGCTTAAATTGTGTTAAGATATTCATTTCAGATTTGTGTTCAAATACTCAATGTCTTCGATATTCGCAGCGCCACCTACCATAAGGGTTACCAGTAGTAATACTGCAAAAGTTCGTGCCCTTCCATGTAGTGGTGGGCAGCGCATGAGATAAAATGGATGCCCACCAGAATTTTATCTGATGATTTCCAACAGCAAAGTTGACTGAAGCTATCCTGCAGTGGTCATGCAGTGGTAGACCATCAGCCAGCACTTCTCCATCATTGCCAGCACCCATCTTGCTGCTGGCCAGCAATTTCCTCTTTACTGGGTTATTTGACGATTTTATAAAATATCAACTATGCGCTTTATATAAAAAAGAAGTTTAGGATTTTATTTTTTAAGAAATTTAAAATAGAAAATAAAGAAATAAAAATGTTTTTACAATAGTTCATTCAAAATTAAGAGAGAATTTGAATAAATATGAAGGTTGCTAATTTACCCCAGGGAGTTCAGTCTTGTGCTTTTACCGCTTATTTGACGATTTTATAAAAAATCAACTACGTGTCTTACATAAAAAAGAGGTTTTTGATTTTATTTTCTAAATAATTGAAAATTGAAAATAAAAAATAGAAGAAAAATACTATTACGATAGTTCATTGTAAATTAAGAGAGAATTTAGATAAATATGATCAGAGCCGTAGCTAGGAGGGGGCCAGGTCGTGCAGTGCCCGACATGGAAAAATATTTGCCCGTCCTAGCAGAATTGACTGGACAACCTGATCGACACATTAAATTTCCAAACTTTTCTCTCCCTCTTTTTTTTTTTTTTTTTTTTTTTTTAGAATAGACCATAACTTAACTAACAGACACCCATTCCTAAAACTTCTCAATTCAAACAAAACAATTTTAACAAAAAATTCATTTGTGAAGAGTTTTCTTTTTCTTTCATTCCAAGAGCTGAAGGACATTTTTCGCTTTGTTGCGTTGTAGAAATTTAACTTACTGCCTCCCCAATGTGTCAAACTGCAGTCTTTAGAGAATAATAGGGTTTAGAGATTTCCCTCTTAACTCCTTGTCTTTTCCTCAAACTGATTAACTGATGTCCGCGAAAATCGTTTTCTTTGTACAACTGTCGTACATGAAATTTATTGTAATCGGGTACGGAAAACCAAAGGCATGGATTTCAGGTTGCAGTTGGCTACCTATTTATGGCTTGACAGGACAGGTTACACAAAATATGCAACTATCATGTGTTACAATCATGTGATTTTGTGATTGTTAACTTCACTATGTTGCTGTTGGGGCTTTTCAACAAAAGTGGAAATTGTTTTTTGAGAGCTTTCTTGACACTGTTGTAAATTATAAAAGTTTGTAAAATCAGTGTCACAGTGTCACACAGAATCGCAATATCTAGAATGTGTTTTTCAGAGCAAAGGGATTTTATAATTACATTATAAATGGCATCTATGACTGTTTGCATTTAATATTTTATGTTAATTAAATGATATAAATGTAATTTAGAAACGAGAATATTACAGAAATTAATTTTATCCTTTTTATAAGTACAAAAAGTGTTTGTTTCTTCTGGTGCTTTCCCGCCCCTATGTTATTTATTCTACTTTTTAGTTGTTTTATTCCTTTCTTCCTATAAATATCTAAATCAGTCACATTAGTTTCTGTATGGAAAAGGGGAAATAAATGTAGGATTGTGAAACGGAAATATAAATTGAAAAATTAACTAAAATACTAAACGAACATTAATATTTTTAAACTATGAAATACTCATTTTTATTTAAAGGCTTTTTGTAGAAAATATTTTTGTTTGCTCGGCTATGCGAAACTTTATAATGTGTTCGCGGACTTATTTTTAAATGTAAAAGCATGACATTCGCAGGCAAAATTATTGAAGTAATTTAGAATCAAATAGCATTTCTCATTTTTTGACAAATGTTTGGAATCTTGAGCTTTAAATGATTCATGTCTCAGATTATAAGTCTGCACGGGGTGCAATTTCCAGCCCCGGCCCGTAGAAATATCAATTAAATCATTCCCAATCCGACCTGACTCAACTTCTACAAAAAATCAGTTTTTTCCTAACATACAATTGGGATTTTTTTAAAGAATACTGCAAGAGCATTTTTAAATTACGATGTGTTCGCAAGGCAGAAAATACACAATAGCAACATTAACGATTACTCGGAGTCTTAGACGTTTCAACATTCAAATAAGGATGCATTAAAAAATTAATGTAGTTTAGAATAAAAGAAAAAAGGAGGGTTAAAATCCTGATAACTTTTGAAGCTGTATAATGAAAAGTAGATTTGTGATCCAAAGGAGCTAATATCTGACACATTTCTGAGTTCATTTCTATTCAGAAACGCATAAGACTAGCAGGTATACAAGGTAGGTACTAGCAGGTACTAAATAGCTATACTAGCAGGTACAAAAAATGACGTTATACATTTTTGATAAAGGCAATATGTCAAGTGAGAAAATATTGTCAAAGTTAGCATTTTGGATCGAATTTCCGGAAGCGACAGCTCGGGAAAGGAGAAAAACCTGCAATCACGTGACAAGAATATCTTGTATCTCGATAAGTAATTTCTTTATCAAAAATGAAAAACGCTATTCGATTCCAAATCCCTTCAATAAGCAGGCCTGTCAATTTTATGCCTTTGCAGTTAAAAATTAGTTTGAAAATGTGTCAGAAACTTTCGCATTGTTTAGTAGAGAATTTGAGAACGACCTTAAGGTATATTTCCAAAGATTCCGTTACAGAAGTTCATTATCGCTATTAATATTTTTACAAAAACATATTGCCTGCTCTACACATCCTGAGAACAATTAAGTGCAGTTCCGGCCCGGCTCGACTATGTAGAGAAAAAAAAAATGCAAGCCTGTTCTCGGCCCGGCACGAGTCTTCTGAAAAAATTAAGCCCGGGTTCAGACACAATGGAAATATCCACTGCCGATATCTATGCTGGACATGTTACATTTCTGTATTGATGTTGCAAAACTAGCATCGACTTATGACGCACATTTATACTTATTCTCGGGAAAGTCATATTCATTGAAAATGGTTCATACTTTATAGGCTTCGTCTAAATTTTTATATTGAGCCGGTAGGCCCACTTAATTTTTTTTATTGGCCCGGCCCGTTGAAAAAATTATCATGATTCTGCCGGCCCGGCCTTTTTGAAATTTCACCTTCATTTTGCTGGGCGGGGTACGGGCCCCGGGCAAAGTCCGGCCCCGTGCAGACCTCTACCTCAGATGATCTTTAATATCAAGGGGGTAATCCGGGAGGAGGGTGCTTCTCTGAGCATCGAAATGTCACTCCCGGAAGCTTTGTAATTTTGTGCTCATTAAAGTTGTAGAAGTGCAATTCTCACCCGCTCCACACTGTCATACCACACCGGGAGCATCAGTAAACCCTCCCGGAAACAAGTGCCTAAATACAACACTGCAGTTATTCTTGCTAAGATGGAAACTTGTCGGGTTTTTTTTTTTTATCCCTTGCTATTCCATTTTTAAAGGTTTTGCTGTAAATGAATTTAGTGCTGTATTATTAGTTTATTATTAATAAACCATAAAAATGCAAGTCTCTATTTTTCTGCGGATATGTGTGTATGTGTGGGGGGGGGGGGGACCGTTAGTGGCGCTGTTTGTAGCAATCCTCAACAACATCTCACATTTTTGGGGAAATCCAATATTTACAAAAATTAGTTTGTGGATAGACGGCGAGATGAAAGTATATAACTTTTCAACTACATTCCGAAAAGCTTTAAAACTTATTCTGAATACGTAATATATTTTTTTAAAAGATAGTAAAAGACTAAAAAAAAAATGACGAAGTAATTTTGCCCCTCTTGGAAAAACATTTGCCCGACCTGGAGGCATTGTCTAGCTACGGGCCTGAATATGATGGTTACAAATTTATCCCAGGAAGTTCAGTCTTGTGCTTTTTTCGTTTATTTGACGATTTTATAAAAAAAAAATAACCTATGTGCCTTATATAAAAAAGAGGTTTTTGAGTTTGTTTTTCATATAATTGAAAATTTACAAATAAGAAATTTTAGAAATAAATTTGTTTTTACAATAGTTCATTATTATATCATAGTTATATATGTCACAATCTTTTGACTTTTGGGAAAAAAAATCTGACAAAATTAAACTTGCTAAAATAACATTTTAATCCGATAGACGAATGCCTTAATGATTCAAAATATAGAAAAAATGGCCAGCAGCGAACATTTTTTTTTATTTAACTGAGGTTTAAGTTAAATTTGCGAGTTTAATTTTCCTTACCATTTTACCCTTATAACTTTTTATTTTCTTCTAAATTTTTACCTATAACGAATTTGCATAGCACCCACAGGACATTCAAATAAGAAATAATAATAATGTAGTACTTTTAATACAGAATTTTTGTATAACATTGTCTTAAAGGGGTGTTAAAGAAGGGACGGTACGGTTAAAAAAAGGGGATGGTATTGTAAAAAAGGGACGGTAAGGATGGAATGGTAAGGAAAATTACGACCTATTTTTAGGAAAATCATGTTAAGACTAAGTGATAGCCATAATGTTCATTGTTTTTTAGAAACAGTTGTTAACATTGGATTAAATATATATATTTTTTAATTTACCTCGAAAAGTGCAGGAATAAACCTTGGGGACGGTGAGACTTCCAATAAAGCCACGATGCTTGAAATTGATATTTAAATGCTGATTTAAATTCTACAGTAAATTTCCTGCCAAAGAATTTTAGACATTATTTCTCTAGCATACTTCTGCATGAGAAAAAACTTGAAAAAAATTCTGTGGCTGCATCTGAAATGATTTTCTGTATAATTTTAGAAGAGGGATGGTAAGGAATCTAAACCCAGGGACAGAGTTAATAAATTATAACAACCCTAAAAATGTGTGCAGGTTAATTTTTAGCTACATACTTATATAAAACAATAGTTCCAGTTTCAGAAAAAAATTACATAGAATTATTTTTATTGAAACAATTTTATCCAGACAGCTCCAAACTTAAAAATCAGCATCAGGGGGACGGTATAGGAGTTTTCCAGGTGTTTGGATCCCCAACATCGTCCAAAACTTATTTATCTCGTTAATATTGTTCTGCAATCATGCAATGGGATGTTCCCCAGTATATGAAATAAAAAAACATGAAAAAGTGTATTAAAATAAAAATTATTATTCAGGGACATGAAAGTCAAAAGATTGTGAGAATACCCCATGTATCATAGTTACAATAGTTAAGAGAGAATAATAAAAAAATATATATATGAAAGTTGCTAATTTACCTCATGCAGTTCAGTCATGTGCTTTTTCCGCTTAGTTGACGATTTTGTCAAAAATAAATTAAGAGATATAAAACAAGTTGGAAATTGCTCGTCAAACGTGGCAAATGAGGTGCGTTCGTACTATAACTAGTTTTATAATTATTTTTTATACCCCATATTGTAATGAATGTATAATTTTTTGCACTTCATAAAGTGCATAGTCTGTAGCATCATTAAAATGCACTTGCAATAACGTTTTTCCCATTCCCCGTAATGTAACGGAACACTTTTGACTGTCCCTGTAATTAAACTATACATTCGATTTTCCTAAAATTGTAAATGGCTCGACAAAATTTTGCAACAATTATATATTTAAAATTTCAGACCATTCGGAAGGCTATAACATCATTAAAATGCACTTGCAATAATTTTTCCCATTGGCCGTAATGTAAAGAAAAACTTTTGACTGTCCCTGTAATTAAACTATACATCCGATTTTCATAAAATTTGAAATGGCTCGACAAAATTTTGCAACAATCATATATTTAAAATTTCAGACCATTCGATTGGGTAGTTTTTGCTCTGTTATATGCGGACAGACAGACAGACAGACGGACGGACTGAACGACGACTATAGGTGCTACGTATTTATATAACTACGAACGCACCTAAAAATGCTAACAAATATTTGTTTAAATTTTAACTAAGCAAAATAGCAGTTACATTTTATTGCTACAGTAATCACACAAATTAAACATTCATTTTTGTAAAATACAGAGAGTGTTCACACATTTTTACAACGATTTTAACTTTCTCTAGAATTTAAATAAAAACAAGTTGGAAATTGCTCGTCAAACGTGGCAAATGAGGTGCGTTCGTACTATAACTAGTTTTATAATTATTTTTTGCACCCCATATTGTACTGAATGTATAATTTTTTGCACTTCATAAAGTGCATAGTCTGTAACATCATAAAAATGCACTTCCAATAATTTTTTCCCTATTCCCCGTAATGTAACGGAACACTTTTGACTGTCCTGTAATTAAACTATACATCCGATTTTCCTAAAATTTGAAATGGCTCAACAAAATTTTGCAACAATTATATCTTTAAAATTTGAGACCATTCGGAAGACTGTAACATCATTAAAATGCACTTGCAATAATTTTTTCCCACTGGCTGTAATGTAAAGAAAAACTTTTGACTGTCCCTGTAATTAAACTATACATCCGATTTTCATAAAATTTGAAATGGCTCGACAAAATTTTGCAACAATCATATATTAAAAATTTCAGACCATTCGGTTGGGTAGTTTTTGCTCTGTTATATGCGGACAGACAGACACAGACGGATGGACAGACGGACGGACAGACGGATGGACAGACGGACGGACTGAACGACGACTATAGGTGCTACGTATTTATATAATTACGAACGCACCTAAAAAAAAGAAAAAGAAAAAGAAACATATTTGGCATCAATTCAGAATAAGGTTTAATTATCATCAACATCATTAAAAATATTTTTTGTTTAAAAATGTCGTTGGAAAATAAATAATGAATCGAAGGCTATGAATATGCCGGTTTACGAAGAGAGATAAAATCATTCAGTTATTAAAACAAGAAAGAAAATTCATGCGTCGAGCATAGATTGTGAAACCCTTTCCAACACTCAAAGAATTATTTACCCAAACTTCGCTTTTTAATAAGGTAGAACAAAATCTGAGAAAACATTTTAGAAATCTCATCTTTTGTGTATCCCTGTATATGATCTATAGCATTTATACACACATGGTAAGAAAAAATTTAGTTAAACTCAAACACGCACAGCATAAATGAAATCGGATTTACAGCACTTATAGCTAATTGGCAGTAGTGTATCCGAATCTTTTGCGCGTCCCTGTAAATGAACGATAAATGCTATGCACATCATGTTATACAACAAGTATTTTGCAATGAGCCTCAGTAATGTAATCCATTTCACTTTATTTGAAATAGTGTAACAGAACTAAAATACGCTGTAAACAACTTTTCCCCATAGACCATTATGTAACACAATCCTTTCATGTGACCCTGTAAATAAATCTTAAATGCTTTGCGTCCCATATTCTACAGAATGCATAATTCAGCGCACTACATAAATGCATATCAATTTCATTATATTTTAAATTGTCTAACATCATTAAAATGAACTTGGAACGATCTTTTGCCATTGACCGTAATGCAACGGAAAACTTCTGACGGTCCCTGTAAATGAACAAATAATGTTACACACTTCATTTTCAATACCGATTGTCCTATAGTGAGCATCAATAACATACAAAAAATTCACGCGTGAGGGTTTTTACGATATGTTATATATCTTATACATTATCTAGAGAATGTTATAAATGTATTTACGAGAGTTGGAACTCGGACAGACAGCCAGACGGACAAACGGACAGACAAACCGAAGTCATTACTAACGAAATCATTACCGAAGTCATTACTAACTGCAATATTACAAAAAATCGTTGCTAAAAGTCTTTGTAAAAACTTGAACTTATTCTGTGAATTATTTTTTAATAATTGGCTTCAATTGGAACGAAAAAGTTGAATATTTATCACTATGATTGACAAATACCTTGTACAAAGTTTAAACTTGGTATCATGCAAAGCGTGCTTCGAAAGGAGATCGCAAAGTTTCGACGCCGCCTCGGTCTTGCCACATTTTTCTAGATAGGTTTCTAATTGTGTATAAATGATTACACAATGTATGTTTATTTATATTTTGTAGCGATAGATCATTTCGTGCATTTTATTTTACAGGGTGATCCCAAGTATAATTTTTTTCCTTTGATTTTTTTTTTGACCCCCTATTTGTCCTCCTTATCAAATCAATATTGATAAATATGAGGTCATACATGTCCTTTTTGAATGCTGAAATTCCAGAAGAATTTTACGAGTATATTTCTAAATATTCGACAAAATCTCTGAAATTGAAAGTGTCCGGCCATTAATGGCCATGTAGTGTATATATATATATTGACGGAAGTTACCAACGTATGCATCCTATTAATTTTAATTTTTCGTATTATCGAAAAATTGAACTTCGTTCATCTAATCTGTGGGGTTTACTCCAAACTTAAGTAATGAGTGGCATGTAACCGAGATAGACATTCAAGATAAAATAATCAATTGCGGCTCTAATCTTTGTAGTTATGCAAGGAAAAATGAGCTGATATTACCTGACTTTGGTGCAATCATAGTGATATATTGCGCGATTCAAAATAGATGTCATGGTGATTATCTCTTAACCCCTTAACGGTCGCTTAATATTTGGAAAAACCATAATAAAAGGGGTACTTATTTTTTATTACAGTTTCTATATAAAATATGCAATTAGTTTTTTTAAGGCAAAAAAAAAGGGTGTTATAGAACAAATTCACATTTCTGGAAAAGCCATCATGCGAGAATTCTATGTTTTAATGTTTGTTTTACACCATACAAGTTAATGCGAATAAGACCTTTATTTTTCACATCTTAGATCTTTATTTATCATCATCAAACACATTTTTACAAATAATATTTGAAATAATATAATATACATTAAATTTTGATCATTAATAATTCTCTTGAGTGTGATATATTTCGAAACATGCAATACAAGGTCCAACGTCACAATCAGTGTCACAAACAAAACCCAATCGCTAATATTCAAAGGCTTCACACGGAAATGCCAATTAAATTTTTCTGGTTTCAGAAGTTTTTCCCAGCCATAAACCTCTAGCCCGGAAATATGACGGGCATGAGAAATAACGAACGACACCTGAGTCCGTGATATTGACGGGAGCGAGAATTAAGGGGTTAAGGGGACCGGGAAAGCCCTATCTCAGCCATGTTAAATGCACCAACTTTATGCTACCCTTTTCTCAGAAATGGTGAAAGATAGAGGTCTAGATTTTTTAGAGTAGTTAAAATAACATGATTTATGTATTTTAACAGACCATTTTCTTTCTAACTGAAGCTCAAAATTAATTATTAATTATTTATTGAAAGTCATTTTTAAATTAGCATTTTTGATAAGATTTCACTGCCTAAAATAAATAATTCTCAACAAATCATTAAATCACTGTGTTAAAGTATACAATATATCATTATATAAGTATTAAATAAAAATCTGAGTTCTTAAGTTTAATAGGCATTGAAAAAAAGGAACATGAACATAAAAAATCCATGTTTCCAGAAAAAGTCAATTAAAGATTGAAATGGCCATTAAGCTGTGAAGTACTCTTAGAAAGAATGATTCATTTCAACACTTTTATATATAATATATAAACATGTGTGACACATCGTTGGAAAGATAAAAGTTTAAACTATTTCATGATATAAAAAAGTAAAAATCGATTTTTTAGTTGAATTTTGCTTTCCCGGTCTCCTTAACCTCTTCGGGACGAGCATCTTTTGCAGAATTTTTAATCTTTTATCACCGGTTTTTCAAAACAGAAATTTTTGCCTAATTGAATCGGGAAAATGCTCGGATTAAATGAGGCAAAATTTACAATGAAAATTTACTGGTGAGAATAATCACGGATTCTGAGCACCTTACGCGACACGTATACCGGTCGCTCGTTCCCGATGGATTAAACCATTGATGATAGAATTTAACGTTATTCTAACCATAATATGGTCAATAATATAGTCAGATACACATCATAATATGGTCAAGTAGCCGTTATCTACTTATATAAAATCCAAGTCTAAGAAAGTGTAGGTACCCATTTCGGGGCGGACCATGCCATATGTATATTTAAAATACACGGCTGTTTCTAGGCAGATTTCATAAGAAATACTGCCTATTGCAGTCGTTACCATGGTGCGACTTTTGAAAAATTTCTTCGTAACTTTTCATTATATGACCCCGGGAACCCAAAACCACCCCCACCTAACACGTTTATCCATCCTATATATATAAAATCCTGATGAAACTAATTTATGAAATGACTGATTGAACGACTGATTATGTTTCACGCCGATTTCTCCTAAAATATGGAATATTATGCGGTGAAATTAACATCAAAAAGTCCTTCCGGCCAGTGCCTGGAGGAAGAGGTAGCTTTCATATTCCTTATTTTAAAAAAAGTCAACTTATATTATTCAAACACACGAAGCTCAATTTAGTGGAAACCGAATATAGGAGATTCAATACTAATTTTTATCAATACTAAATCATTATGAATGAGAATTTCGCGAAATTAGTCAGCTTTATCCAAGTTGCTTTTATTTGAAGTAACTTATATTTGGCTGCGAAATTCGGCGATTTCTTAAAGTGCCTGCCATTTTAAGAGAACATGGTGGATGAGGCTAACCACTGAACTTGGTCGAGACCTTAGTAATTGCTGTGCACATGCTCACTCACATCGGAATCGATTGATATATACGAGTGCTGTCGCAGGCAAAAAATCAGATTTTTCAAAACGTCACCCACATTAGATATTGAAACTGCTATATCTGAGCCATTTTTTAAGATAAAGACAAAACAAAAAATGCTCCAGAATCCTTATATCATGGTCAAATACATAAGAAAGAAACCTTTTTCAATTTCTAATTTTTTTGCACCTCACTTTAAATATAATTTTTTATTTAATTTAATGACCTCCATTTTGAAACAAGATGGCTGATGAAGCTGGCCAGCAAACTTGGTCGAGACATTACGATATACTATCCACATGCCTTCTTACATTGAAATAGGTTAATAAATACGCCTGTTATCACATGACAAATATCAGATCGTTTCAAAATATCAGCCATGCTAGAAATTCAAAGTGCTATAATTCAACCATTTTTTAAGATATAAACAAAAGAACAAATTTTCAGAAACAAAAACTGCTCCGGAATCTTTGTATCAAGACCAAACACATAAAAAAAAATCTTTTTCATTTTCCCATTTTTTAATACCTCATTTTAAATTTAAAATTTTTTTTTTAATGGCAACCCTTTTGAAACAAGATGGCGAATGAAGCTGGCCAACGAACTCGGTCGAGACATTGGTATGTACTATGTACAGCCAAGTTACATCCAAATCGGTTCATAAATAAGCCTATTATCGCGTGACAAAAATCAGGTCGTTTTAAAATGTCAGCCACAATAGAAATTCAAAATGCTATAACTCAGCCATTTTTTTAGATATAGACGAAACAAAAACTGTTCCGGAATCTTTGTATTAAGGTCAAACACATACGAAAAAAATCTTTTTCATTTTCCAATTTTTTGGTATCTCATTATAAATTTAAATTTTTTTTTAAATTATTTAAATGGCCGCCATTTTTAAACAAGATGGCGGATGAAGTTGGCCAACGAACTCGGTCGAGACATTGGAAGGTACTATGTATAAACGAAGTTACATCCAAATCGGTTCATAAATACGCCTTTTATCGCATGACAAAATTCAGGACGTTTCAAAATGTCAGCCACGATAGAAATTCAAAATGCTATAACTCAGCCATTTTTTAAGATATAGACGAAAAAAAACTGCTCCGGAATCTTTGTACAAAGGTCAAATACATAAGAAAAAAATATTTTTCCATTATCAATTTTTTGGTACCACATTTCAAAACTTAAATTTTTTAAAAAATTTTAAATGGCCGCCATTTTGAAACAAAATGGCGGATGAAGCTGGCCAACGAACTCGGTCGAGACATTGGTATGTACTATGTACACACCGAATTACATCCAAATCGGTTCGTAAATACGAGAGTTACAGTGTGACAAATGTCAGATATCTATTTATATAAAATCCAAGTCTCTGTGTGTCCCTCACAATTCCGGTAGGACCGCTTCATTGAAATGAGTAATTGTTGAAAAATACTAATGCAGGGTTACCACAGTAGCGCCAAATGTTGGCGACAAAAATAAGTTGTCATAAATGAAGCCAACTTGGCGATAGCTGGCTAATTTGGCGAAATTCCCATTTAAAACCATTAATCTTTCATAAAGGGGGTCACCGCAATTTAATTTAAACTCCGCTCTTTTAAGGGTTTTTTTTTTCAAAATCGATGGGTGAGAATTTAAAGTGTAGTATACGAAAATGTACATCTTTACATCTTCTTCTCGATGCTGCTAATAGAATAATCGCCAATAGACGACGCTGAGCTCCTGTCTGAGCTCCTAACTGAGCGATTTTAATGTGCTTTAGATACTTTTCCAGTATAGGTACTTGGCGAAGAAGGAAATTTGGCAACATATTTTCCGGGAATCTATGCACTGACACACATTTTTTTCAATAATTTATGTGATTTATTTAACATATAAAAGCCATTTATCTAATTTTATACAGAAACAGAAGTAATTTGGACATAAAAAACATCAATAATATACATATAAAATACATGGTACTACTTAGTTATCCCGTCGACCAAAACTCTATCACCAAACTATAAGATTAAATGCCAATAATGGTTGATCGTAAATGTCACATTCGTTTGACTTTAAGCAAGTTACACGTGTTTACGTCACCAAGTGATTTTTATTTCGACGTTTATTTGTATTTTTATTAATGTTATACTAATTCCTTTGATCTTTCGTCATTTAAAATAAAAATTATGTCAATTTGTATAATTTGGCGAGTGGTTTGGCGATTTATATAATTTGGCGAAATTGGTCGACTAATTATACGAAATTGGTGTAACTAAATAGTGCCAATGCATATATAAGCAAACAAAAAAGCTCATCAAATTTGTTTTCATAGCTGTTTATATGATTTGACAACAAATCTCTCTTTTTGATGCCCGAATTACACCAAGCTTTTTAAAAAAGCGCCAAAGCCCCAATAGTGGAAAAGTACCAAATTGTCTATTATTTTGCGCTATCTGCGCTATAGGAAAGGGGGGTGGGCGAAAAGTTTAACCAATTAAATATTAAAGCTTCTGTAAAGCAGTATAAGACTATAAAATTAAGAATAAAATAAATGCAAAATAAGACTAAACATGAAAGGAAAATCATGCGTTAAGCATAGAATATGAAACGCTTTCCAACATTTCCTGAATGCTTTAACAAAACTTTGTTATTTAGGGAAATATGGTAAATAAGATATTTAAGTAAACATTTTAGAAAGCGCATAATTTTCTTTTAATTGATTTCAGCAGTTACCGTCCATAGACAATAGCACCGTTATTACACGTCACTATTTAGCTAAAATTTAATTTAAACTAAAACACTCCTAAAACTACTGAAATCGCATTTCCAGATATTATCATCCATAGACGGTTATGTATCTAATTCTTTGCGTGGCCCTTTATATCATTTTATCTATATTCTACAAACATTTCTTAGTAAACTAAATGTAGTTCAGCATAAAGATGCATAACTCCTTTAAAAACTACATTTAAGCAATTTACTCTCATGCTCAGTAACCCTTATGAATTCTTTTGTGTAGCCCTGTATATGAATTATAGCATTTATACATACAGTATAGTATGCATAAGTATAGTGAAACATAAAAGCGCACATCATAATTAAAATTGCATTTCCAGCAATCATCGCTTATTTACAGTACTTCAGAGAAATGTTTTTGGGCGAGAAAGAAGTTTGGCAACGTATTTTCTCCTATTTACTGTTTCATACTCACAAGCAATTTTTTCCATGTGTATAAAATTTATTTGGTACTACTTAGTTATCCCGTCGACCAAAAATCTATCGCCAAACTATAAGATTAAATGCCAATAATGGTTGATCGGAAATGTCACATTCACTTGACTTTAATTAAGTTACAAGTGTTTACGTCATCAAGGGATTTTTATTTCGACGTTTTATTTGTATCTTTATTAATGTTATACTAATTTATTTGTTCTTTCGTCATTTAAAATAAAAATTATGTCAATTTGTATAATTTGGCGAGTGGTTTGGCGATTTATATAATTTGGCGAAATTGGTCGACGGGATAACTAAGTAGTACCATTTATGTAATATAAAAAAAAGCTATTTATCCATTTTTATAAAGAAACAGAAGTATTTTTTGTAGAGATGTCATATACGCATCGGGTTTGGAGTGATTTTTTTCTGACGCCAATTTGGCAAAAATCTCGCTTTCGAATACCAGTTACATATGCATTTTAAAATTATTTTCTAATATTTTGAAAAGAAAATAACAATAAATAAATAAAAGTTTAGGCACAGATGTCATATTGGCGCGATTTTTATATGACGTCAATGCCATATGCGCAACGGATACTTAACTGGCACCAAAGTGTCGTTATTTTGCTTGATATGTTAACCCGGATGGTGTTGTTTATGCTGTTGATGTTTTCGCCAAATTGGCGTCTTAAAAATATCGCGACAATATTAGGCGTATATGACATCTGCACCAAAAAATGAACTATAATGGAAAAGTACCTAATAAATAATTAATAGAAATAACCAATTATACAAATTAAAACATTTTATTTCGAGATCAAAGCATTGTTTTTAATTTCGATTAAAAAGTACATGTATCCTAGGGTAATTTCAGTTGAATTTAGGTTGACAGCTCAATATCTCATTCCATAAACATAAACAAACACAAGTGATTCATTCATCGTGAACCGTGAAAAAATATTAAACCATTGAGGTAATCATACACAAAGTAAGTTCTCCAACAATAAATGGACAATATTCTTATGACGTCATCGTAGGTAAAATGGTGGCCGTATCGTTTGTTTATGGTTTAAATTCACAAAGATTTTATTTTGTAATGTCTCTTAGTCACATTACTTTATTGTCATATTTATGGGCTCAGAACAAAAGCATATTTTTTCATTATTTAGTTATTAAATAAAAAATATATACATAAATGTGTGATTTGAAAAATTTAAATAATTTTCTTTGTTAATACTAAAAAACAAGTAATATAAAAATTTTGTTTTAAAAGTCAGTTCCTACTTAGGTCATCAAAGAAAAATTTAATATAATCCTTATTAGTTTATCCTTATCCTAATATTAGTTTTTGTTGCATTAAAATATCTCAATTTGTTGATTTTCTATAAGCAAGTAGGTTTACAATGAAACTCTATGGGAATTTGGCGAAATATTAGAAATATCGCCAAGTTGGCGTCACTTTTGGCAACTTATTTGGCGATATATCGCCAAATTGGCGACAAACTTGGCGGTATTTGGAGACAGAACAGGGTTCCCCCTATGGTAACCCCTTATTGAAAATACTTTCATTGACCTTCAATAACCAATGTCCGCCATTTTGTTTCCCATGCAAAACTAAAATTAATTAATTATTTAATTAATTAATATTTGAAAAAACTGTATCAATTGTCATTCAGTACAAGTTCAAAAAAATTTATTTCGACTTGATAGGATGAATAATGAGTATTTTATTAACGATTGAAAATTTGAACAAGATATATAAATATATAAATAAATATATAAATAAATAAATATAGGGAGAGTGTGAACTAATAGTAGGAATTGAATAACAGTGGCGTAACAGCGGGTTTAAATTAAATAAGTGTAATTGTTTAATTCTGTTGTGATATTCAAAATAACTGTATTTATTAGATTTTAGTAAGCAAGATCAGGGACCGGTTAAACTTTGAAGTTAGAGGAATTACAATGTCATTTCAAGACCTTTCTTTTGGAGAAGCTTTTCTAAATTCCACACATACATGGAAACTCTTCAGTGTTACAAATATTATTCCTAGGACTGACATAACATCAGAACGGCCGGCAATTTTACACAAGTTTTTTAAAACTACTTTATATCAGAAATTTTATTAAAAACTGGTTACGTCTTTGTTATAGCGGCCCACACAATTATGATTATGACAAGTTGTAGCCAATTTCGCCAACGTCGTAACTAAGATCGTGAAGCACACACGTATAATACCATTTCGTAAAATCGTATACGCGAGTTTAATAGTTTTTACCTTTTTTCAAGAGCGTAATTTATTTATTTTTAAGAATTAACAATCTAAATTGTCCAATATATGAATTAAAAAAAAATTTAAACAAAGATTGAATAGACATGACCGCAAAAAGCCTCAAATCCGGACAACACTTGGAACTAAACTCTTCAGATTAGTGGTGTTCTACTGTACACAGTTTTTCATAAATGTGTTTCGTTCTTAAAATGTGTTATTTTCATTTATCAATGCGGAACAAGCGAGAAAAACTCATATTCTTGCACATGAATTGTATATGTCTTTATATCTAATTTTCCGTCATTTTTGACGGGCTACCTTTCTAGTATATATATATCTATATATGTCGATATATATATATATATATGTCAATTTTGAACGGAGGGTGGTTTCGGGGTCTGGCGGTCATGATCGATGAAAATATACCAAAATTTTTTGAAATCGCTTTCCTCCGAACGGCTGCAATAGGTAGCTTTTTGTAATGAAAGCTACCTAAAATCCGTATTGATCCGCAGATCTCAGAACTGCTATCAGAATTTTAAAATTTGAATTAGTTTTCGAGATATTAATTTTTTTCTAATTTGAATGAAATTTCTCTAATGATGGCAATCAAATTACTCCATTTTTGTGGAAAAAGGGAGAAAACGGATAACCATAGGAATTATTAGATTTCTTCTTTTTCGCCATTTACAAATTGATAATTGAAATTATCTTTTATTTCAGTCAGTAGTGTACACAATATTGCGATTAAATCATGTTTTTCAGGAAAATTTGATAAAATAAAATAATTTTTTCACATTTCGATCGTCAAGAAACAGTTTATTTTATAAACCAAAAGTATTCTGTCATCTTCAATTTTTACACACATTTCATAGCCATAAAAAAAGTCCATTTTTGCGGAAAAAAGATGGAAAAGGGGAAATTAAAAGGATTATTAGATTTCTTTTTTGTCGTAATTTTCAAACTGAAACTAAAAATGAAACTATCCAAAAACAGAATGAAAATTTTTAAATCAGAAATAAATAATCAGGTGTTAAAAGCAGAAAATAGGGAAAAATCAAGTCAAAATTTTTAAAATGTACGAAAACTTTAAAATAATTAAATTATTACACGCGAAACACAATTACAGTTGGTAATTAAGTCATATGTAAAAGGCCTAAATATAAATATCCAAAATATATAAATTCCATAATAATGCCCGAATATACAAATTCCATATTTAAAGTGCTAAATAATTAAATTATTATGCGTGAAAAACTTTTAATGGTGAATATTATGTCATATTTAAAATGCTCAAACAATAATATTTCCAACCTCTTTTAAATTAAATAATATACGTGCCAGTGCATCTTAAAAGAGAGAAAAAAGAATATTACATGAGAAATGTAGTTAATAGTGAAAATTTCGTCATATATCAATACGATACATTTAAAACAATTTTCATTCCCGAGAATTTTAATGTCATGTTACACGGTATAAAAGGTGGCAGCAATTTTGTTTATATGTTATATCGGGAAGAGTTCCATATCTTGTTCTGGTTTTCCTGGCGGGCTTTTTTTGGCGATAAATGTTTCGATGTTGTTATTACGATCTTCAGTATTTGGGGTTATTTTTTCTTTTATTGCTTGATTGCTACTGGTGGTTAAGTAATAATTTTGCATACATATATTTTCATAGTTAATTTTTTATTTAACTTATAATTTTCTATTTTTTTTAAACGATGTTTTTCAGTAGATGTAATTTAATATGTAAATATTTTTTGTGCGTATTTTTATATGTTTTAAAGTGTATATAATATTAACCTTTATAATGTAATATTATGTTTTAATTCCACATGTATAATAAGTATATAGGGGAGAGTAGCCGAATTTGGACCACATATTTTCAGGCGTATCTCACCTAATTTTTGGACTATCTGCAAAGTATCACTACACAGGGTCAATCTATTCATCTACTAACTAAATAAATCTTTAGATCAATTTCTTTTTGAAAATCTTAAATTTTATTTTAATTTGAAAAATTTGTCAAAAGTGGTCCAAATTCAGCAACTGGTCGCCTAAATTGGACCCCCAGTCTTCTAAATTGGACCAAATAATGTCAGGTTGTTTTAATGACTAGGCAATATGACTAATTTTATTAAAAGCAAAGTTTGTGATTAATGAAACAATCAAACAAAATAACAGCAATGAAATATAATTAAATCAAATATCTGAAAGTAAGGGTAATTGTTTTGAATCAAAATGTATTCAAAATATAAATCAAAGTTACCAGAAATTAAGAATAGAAATTATGGGACTAATTGTCAGTTACTTAAATATCATGTAAGGAGTGATGCAAAGCTTACACATGAATTTCGTTTATTGATTTTTTTTCAGCGCACACAACATGGAACCGTATTTGGCAATCTCTGAACACTGAATCATTGCCATTTTATTTTTCTTACAAATTAGACAAAACCAATCATCACTATCTAGATTTTTCTTTTTAGATTCTGAATTATTAGACTTTTTTTTTTTAACACAAGTTTTTTTTTTACATTATGTTTGTAGTTCTTCCCTTCCATCATTTTCTTGCTAATTGCATTACACCTATTTTTAAAAATTTGATGTTCCAATTGCTTTTGTGCTGTGATAGCTTCCTTTTTGTCGTTGTTTTTTTGTTTTTTTCCATTTCAAGGTTTATTTTATATGGCGAAGATTTTAACACAACTGTTTTTTGGTCCCCTCTGTACTTCGATTTAACGGAATTAGCAAGAGGGATAACATTTCTAATGATTTTTTGGCTTTTGGGAAGGATTTGTAGCTGCAGCCTTCTTTCAAGTCAATTTGTTCACAACTTACTCTCTCTTTTTTGTTTCCTATATCTTTAACAGTTTTTGCTGTCCCGGGTGTTTTTCTTCCAGACAGTTTGTCTGTGTCTTTTTCAACATTATATTAGAAAGTGTTTAAAAAATATCCTGTATTGAAAAATACGCTACGATTAATCAAATGCAAACATGATATATTCAAAGAGTGTTGAATTTAGCCCCCCCCCCCCGGAGCCTTGAAATAACTACTCCCCCTGAAAGGTTTATTTATGCATTTTATGCGTTTTAATGACAAAAAAGTTTAATTCCTCCCTCCAGAACTGTAAAAAGTCTGCCATCACAAATATCCTCCAGGCGGAAAATGTTTGAATTCAACTCTGTAAACCAAATACACCGTAGGAATTATTCAAAGAAAATAAATACAAATACATACAAGATAAAAGAAATTGAAAACAAAATTTATTGCATAAACATGTAAAAATATTTATGTTTATATGCCTAAGCTGAATAATAATTTAAAAAAAAAACCTTGCATGGAGATAGTAATTCATTATAAAATATTAAAAAATTTAAAAAAATAGTGTACAAAGCGTACTGTCCTCAAAATTCATTACTTACTTTTCAAATTTATGATCGCATATCTGGTCCAATTTAAGCAACTTAAATTGGCCCAATTACGGCAACTGCGTCATTTTTTAAAACAAATAATCTCAAGACTAAGAACAAAACCGAAATCAATCAAATCCGGGTGAAAAATATGCGCAATGAACAGATGAATTCATATATGTATATGAAAACATAACAACTTACGTTAGTTTTAAAGTATTCGCTTACGTTTAGTAGGACAAACTTAGATCAAAACAGCCAACTTTAGGTTTTTTAAAATTATCTGAAAACAGCACGTGGTAGGCGGTTGCTTCTTCTAATCATGATTCACGTCATTCTGATGAGTCGGATTTCAGTGGTAGATGGAGTCTCTTCCTGTAATTAACAGCAGAATGGCAACGGTCCAATTAAAGCGGCGGTCCAAATATGGCTACTCTCCCTAAAATATGAAATATACATAAGTGTATAGTATTTATTTATATGTGTATCTAACATGTTTTTATGTGTGTATATTAACACAAAAATAAAGCAATTAAAAGACTTAAAATTTCAGATCGTCATTTTCCTGGCATCTCTCACTGTGATCTGTGCAAAGTAAAAGGCTTTCTGTTATACTGTACAAATATCTTTTTCTAGTTTTTTTAAAATTTCTAATTAATAATTATACCTTATATAACGCATATATGAGGAAGGTAACAAATTCTGTATTTTATTAGTAATTTTCCATAATTAAAGCATGGTTGTCACTGAAAATGAATGTCATTTTCCTGGCCTGCGCATTTTAGTTCTTTATGAGGTATAAAGATGGCGCTGCAGAGTAATTCTTCTTGTTCTTGACATAGTTCAAGTCAGAAATAGTAAAATCATTGCTACCAGCAAGATCGTTTAGATATTTCTTTGAAAATAATGTGTCTTTGTAAAAATTGAGTAGACCTTTATCATGTCATTTTCCTGGCTTCAATAAATCTATATATATAAAAGCTATTCTCTGTATGTATGTCCTTTATATAAATCTTCAATTTTTGACCAATTTGCACGAAACTTGATGTACATACGTTTTAGAACGTGGAAAAGATCGCTGTCTACTTTAAAAAATCATCAGACCACTATTTATCCCTTTTTCTACTACCTTCCATAATTTAACATTATAGAAATATCTCTTTTTAAATTTTTTTTTTCAATCGTTTCTTTCCTGTTGCCACACCCAGGGCCTGATCAACTTTATGTGAGACCCGGGGCACACAGGTGATTTCTGGGGGCCCCTTTCTCAAGAAAATTGTATTAAAAATATGATAAACAACTTTATGAGCAGTTTAAAATTTTTAAACATTTTATGAGAAGAACAATATATTATAGATACATGTAAAAATGCATTAAAAATTATAAGAAGATAAAATCTTCTGCCTTATATGCTATTCAGAGTAAGCAAAACTCTAAACCTCAAATATTGAATAAAATATCTTTGATGTAATAGCTGTTTATATTGGAGTTTTGAAGGTTACATTTATTTCATAATCGTTAGTACACAAGAGGGATATAGTATAGTTTACATTAATTGGAAAAATTAATTTTTTGTGATCTATAAATGGAAATTTGCATTAATTTGTATACTCAAAGAGTACAAAATGCATTTTAGGGCCTCCTGAAAATGTGGGTTCGGAGCACATGCCCCATGTGCCCCTATGATAATCAGGGCCTGGCCACACCCTAAAAAATGATACAATAATGTGAAAAAAAATAACGATAACGCGTGTATTTTGTTTTACGAGCCAATAAAAATTCAGATTTTCTCGCTATATTTTTGCATTTTTGAAATCGACGTCATTCTAAAAAGAAAATGGAAGTTTTCCTTATATATATGTAAAAACTTTAACTAAACACGTGTTAAAATGACGTAGTATATTTATTTGAATGTTTTTAAAGTTAAAAAATCTATTTTAATACAGGAGTTTTAATTTTAAGAAAACAATTTAGAAAAAGATAATTAAAAAAAAATCGTTTGCTAGATGACGTCTATTTCTGTTTAACTGACATCACTTTCTAATGATGTTTTATTCTGAAAAGAGACTCTTGATCTTCTGAAATTAATCTTTATTATTATCATCCATAAAGTGAAAGATTTAATTTTTAAGCTGCGCGAATTTAAAATTTCAGTAAATGCTAGGTGATTTGGATGTATTTATTACTTTTTTCCGCGTATTGACAGGGAAATCGTATACTAAATCAGTTACACTAGCTGAAGAAAACAAGTATTCTGGTTTTAAAAGCTGAAACACTTTACTATAATTACGTCAAAATGACATGCTTTTCCCTGAAATTCAATTTCGCGAGTATTAAAATTAAGTTTAAAAAATTGAGGCTTTTCATAAATGTCAGGTTAAGCATTATTGCATGTTAATATTCTGTAATTGAGTTACATGTCAAGAATTCGCAAAATATATGAATGATGTTATACTTTTCTAATAGGTTCCATAAAAGGTATAAGTCACATTTTTTAAAGTACCCCAAATAGCGAACAGCCTGATTATCAAAGATTATCCCATTTACACTTACAAAGATAAAAATAGTTCTGCATTTTTTTTTTTGTTTACTTTTCAATAGCGAAATTAGAAGTTCGCCAAAATAAAAAATAAAAAACTCAAGATTAATACGTATGTAATTGAACTACTGAATTTTTCATATTTAAAATAAAACTTTAACGACAAGAGCTTTGAATAGACGTAAAAACTTCCTTTAAATATATTTTGAAGTTAAAACGTTTACATAGCCATTTCAATCTGATGAAAAAATATCAGGAAACAATTCGCTAAATATGGCGTCACTTTCTATAAATATGTTGTCACTTTCAATAAATATGATGTCAAACTGATTTAAAAAAACTTCATTTAAATATATTTTGAAGTTAAAACGTTTACTATAACATAGCCATTTCAATTTGATGAAAAAATATCAGGAAACAATTCGCTAAATATGGCGTCACTTTCTATAAATATGTTGTCACTTTCAATAAATATGATGTCAAACTGATTTTAAAAAACGGTTGCTACGTTTTCTTTCCTATTTTGTTCGCATGCTATATTAACCCTCCAATACACTCGTGGCATACTGCGTATTCTGGAGAAGCTCTGTGGTATGCATGGTTTGTACTTTGATACCGATAAATGCGAATAAAAATCGTCATATTATTTAACTGCAGACATTGTTAGAAATTCGACGATAATATAATTTGAAGGTTACTTTTCGAAAAATAGTGGTGGCAAATGTAAATACCGTACGTACTATGGATATCACATACTCTGCGCGTGTATTCTAGGGTTAAATACGATTAGATAAAACATGTTTTTTCTACCATTTGTTATCAAATAGAAAATGAAACATAGCAACTGTTTTCTAAGAGTTTGGGTTTTTTTTTTAACCATTTGGAAAAATGGTTATTGTTCTCGTCAGGATGGGAAATCAAAAGCATATCTGAAGATTTTTATTGGTTTAATCCGCATTTTATTCATTTTCTGATTGGTCTATACAGTAATCTGTATTTCTCTTTACTTTCAACAAAGATGGATGCCTTCTGTTGCCACTATGACAAAAAAGTAATAAAAACTGCAAAAAAAAATTAATAACTCAGAAACAAATTGAGATACGGCTTTCAAACAAATTGCATTTAAAAGTACATTTTTTTCTCTATACGACGGTAGTCAAGTTTCGAATAGTGCGAGTAGCGAAATACCCATAGTCGCTGGTTCATTAACTACACTTATTGATTTAATTTACTTTATATACAAAGAATATTATTTGCAGCTTATACATTATTCGAAGAATTATATACATTATTTGAAGAATATTGGATCCAGCGAACGCGCCATAGGTCCGCAGAGATCGTCGCAAACAAAACAACTGAACTATTCTTAAAGGTTGCCAAACGGCCAAACCTAAATTACAGAAGAATGCGCCATGGAGGCGCGCGCGACAGCAAAGGTTAAGAGAAGCCGTAACATACCGGCCCCCGTTGACATGTGTCAACATTCAACATAATAACACTAAATATAACAATAAACAATTGCGAACAATAGGAATTAAATTTCTAAAAACAATATACACTATATTTTCCAAAAAAATTACAAATATGCTACTTCCAATAATATACACTTAAGTTTTTCAAAAATGAGAATTAGATAAATTATAATGCAAACAGTGGTTACACTTGAATATCATAAAAGACTATTATCAAAATTATTACTCAATACACATAGCAAACTAATAAAATTAACAAAGTTTATAATATTTAATTAAAGAAAATATATAGATAGGGTAACAGTTAGATTTAGATTCTATGTGAAAACTGAATCAAAGAATTGCGTTCTGTTATCCCAGTTTTAACTTGATATACATAATAAACTGTTCAAAATAAAAATATACAATAATGATGATAATAATGCAATGAGTTAAATGTTTTAAGATAATAGAAATCAACAATCATCTAATGGAAGAGGACCCACTTTTGAGACGGACCTCGTAACTATACCTGTTGCTGTTTTGATGTGTAAAACTCTGACTTTTTTATCAGAGCCTTGTATTACTTTAAGGACACGACCTAATGCCCATTTACCAGGAGGTAAATTATCCTCCTTTAGGATGACCATACATCCTTCTTTAAGATTTTCTTTTTCAATGTACCATTTTGTGCGTTGCTGTAAATTAGCCAAATATTCAGTGTTCCATTTTTCCCATAAAAGTTGGGTCATTTGGGTTAATTTTTGCCAGTTAGACAACCTATTATCATTAATTTTGGTCAAATCCGGTTCAGGAATTGAAGTAATTGGTCGGCCTATTAAAAAATGGGCAGGGGTCAAGACTTCAATTTCATTTGGATCTGACGACAAGGGGACTAAAGGTCGAGAATTTAAAATTGCTTCAATTTCAGCGGTTAATGTCCAAAATTCTTCGAGTGTGACTCGAGAATTGCCTAAGACTCTTTTGAGATGATATTTAAAGGATTTCCCCTCAGCCTCCCATAATCCACCAAAATTGGGTGAACGAGGAGGGATGAATTTCCAGTTAACAGCCTCAGAGGCCAAATAATTAGACAAAGCATCATCGGGTTTACATACCAGGGCATGTAATTTCTTCAACTCTTTATTTGCACCTACAAATGTAGTTCCATTATCTGGCATTATAGTTGTGCTTTTACCTCTTCTAGCGAAAAATCGTTTCAGGGTGGCAATAAAGGATTCAGATTTTAAATCTGTTACTATATCCAAATGAATTGCCTTTGTGGCGAGACAAGCAAAAATTGCAACATAAATTTTATTACAATTGCCCTTTCTCTGATTTTTATACTTAATCATAAAGGTTCCACAGAAATCAATCGCACATTTTTGAAATGGTGGGGTAGGGTTTACTCGTTCTGAAGGCAATTTTCCCATTATTTGATTCGCACTTATTGGTTTGTTTCTGAAACAGGTTATGCATATATGAACTATTTTACGCGCTAAAGATCACCCCTTTATTACCCAATATTTTTGCCTAACATGATGTAATAAGGATTGTGGCCCTAGATGGAAAAACTTATTATGAAAATATTCAAAAATAATTTCACTATTGTGGGGTAAAACAACAGGATGTTTGTTTTCATAGGTCAGACTGGAGTTGTGTAGGCGACCTCCAACTCTGATAATTCCTGCAGAATCTAAATATGCATTCAAAAATTTTAATTTACTTTTACCTAACAAGCTCTTCTCGTTCTTCAGTTGTTTTATCTCTTCAGAAAATGTAGAATACTGTACCTGTTTAATCACGACAACTTCCGCTTTTTTCAACTCATCAATTGCTAAAGGACCACTTTTTTTTCTTTAACATTTTTACAATTTTCTATAAATCTAAAAATATAACTAATAATACGAATCAATTTCAAAAAATCATTAGTTAAAGTAAACAAACAATTATACAGTAAATTTTCAGTCTTAACTGCGAGGTTAATGTCCTGAACTGATTTGAATTCTAACGCATAGTCATTATTTATTTCTAGATCTACTGGATTATTTTCTGCATGCTGAATTTTGTCACGAAGAAAGTTCGGACCACAAAACCAAAGATTGCAATTTAAAAGTTCCTTAGCGTCCAGTCCTCTAGATATTACATCAGCTGGATTATTATCCGATGTCACATGCTGCCACTGGTAAGAGTCTGTAAGTTCTTGTACAGCGGCAACTCGGTTACTCACGAATGTTTTTAACAAATGGTGTGTTTTTCTAATCCAAGCAAGCGAGATCGTGGAGTCACTCCAGAGAACGATATTTTCTATTCGAAAGTCCAGTGACGGTAGAACTTTATGAATTAGTTTCGCTAATAGGAGGCAAGAACACAACTCCAAACGTGGAATTGACACTGTTTTTATAGGAGAGACCCTGGATTTGCTGCATAATAGCTGTGCAGCAGGAGATCTTTCAACTGGTAACGATTGAACATAAATTGCAGCTCCGTAGGCTAACGAAGAAGCATCAGCAAACCCATGTATGATTATGCGATCTCCACGAAAAACAAATCTAGGAATCTTTAAGTTCTCTAACTCTGAGAGGGTGGATACAAAATCATTCCATTTTCTCTCCAGAAAATCCGGTAATGGCTCATTCCAATCGATTTTGGCTAGCCAGAGCTTCTGCATAAATATCTTAGCCCTTGTTATTACAGGCCCAATTAATCCTAACGGGTCAAATATTTTTGAAATTAAAGATAGGACATCTCGTTTACTATAAAATTCTTTGTTAGGAATTTTCAATTTATACAGAAAACAGTCACTCTGTGGTTCCCATAGAACACCCAATGTTTTTACTGAAGTACAATCTGATTGCTCATCGAAACTATATTCGGTGGCAACCCTAGTATGAGATTCAACTAATTCTCGGTGATTGCACACCATTTAAGCAATTTCATGTTTCCACGATTCAAAAGTTGTATTAATTGTGATTTGAGAATTTTAGCTTTTTCGAGAGTTGATTCCCCGGAAAGAAGATCATCTACATAAAAGTCCTTTAAGACGACTGACGATGCTAGAGATAAGTTTTTTGTTCATCTAGAGCTAATTGCTTAAGAGCACGAGTAGCTAAATAAGGAGCGTTAGATGTCCCATAAGTCACTGTATTGAGCTTATAAGTTTGTACTGGCGCGTCAATATTGTTCTTCCACAAAATTCGAAGAAAGTCTCTTTGCGAAGGATTAATTAATACCATTCGATACATCTTCTCTACATCCGCAGTGAATGCATATCTATGTTTTCGAAAACTAATCATAATTAAGAATAACTCTTGTTGTGGAATTTTACCCTTTAAAAGGAGGTCATTCAATGACAAACCAGACGTCGTTGGCGTTGACGCGTTAAACACAACACGCAAGCGTGTAGTACTTTTTTCTGGTCTGTAAACTCCATGATGAGGTATATAATAACAGTCCTTTACGGATTCCGATTCTTCCACTAACTCCATATGATTTAAATTTTTATACTCGTCCATAAATTCCGAATACAGAGGTTGCAAGTTCGAATCCCTATCTAATCGGTGCCAAACTTGATCGAGTCTTTTTTCGGCTAATTTTTTTGATTCTCCTAAAAATGTAGCATCCTCCATAGGCATGCTCACAACATACTGACCAGTGGCAGTTCGATAATGCGTAGTTTTAAAATGATTTTCGCAAAATTTCTCTTCTTCACTAAGCAGCGAACTGGAATCATTAATATTTTCGATTTCCCAAAATTGTCGCAAGGATTGTTCTATTTTTTCATTTGAGTGAGTAGACCACAATATTGAGAATCGGTTGGGGAATTACTCACAACACCGCTAGCTACATATCCAAACACGGTGTCTTGAAATAACAAGTTTTGTGATGAGCAGCGAATTTGACCGGATTTCAATAAATCAAAAAAGCATTGAGCACACAATAATAAGTCAATTTTTCGTGGTATATTAAATTTAGCATCTGCTAACGAGATATTTGTGGGTATATCAGCAATGTCTACACGAATGGGCGTAAGTGGGGTTATTTCTGTGATTTTTGGTACTACAAGAAACTCCAGTTTCTTTGTGAAATCTCTATTTTTATTTGAAATCACAGTTTCAATTTTATAATTTAGTGTCGTAGATGTGCCATTCAGCCCAGATATAGGAGCAAAATCCTTTGTTTTCTTTAAACCCAATTTTTTTGCAAAATCAAATTATACACAATTAATTTGACTGCAAGAATCTAATAGACTTCTTCCCTGAATAAAATTCCCTTTACTAGTTTTAATTTCAGTCATTGCTGTTGATAAAATGACGCTTTTATTCGAAGAAGGAAAACAATTAGAAAGACTTTGTGATACTGCTACATCAGGCGCCGCATTTCTTTCCTTCCGGTCAGCTGTCTGCTCCTTTTCTGCCTTTTGATTTCGAGATTCATTATTAGAAACAATTGATTTATCTCTATGTAATAGAGTGTTATGAGATGAAGGTGATATACAATGTTTACATATGTGTTTTGACACACAATTAGAAACTAAATGAGATTCCGAAAAACATTTCAGGCAAAGCTTATGCTTTTTAACGATAGCATATCGTTCACCAAACTGCATATTAAGAAATTTCTTACATTTATATAGAGAATGAAATTGATCACAAATAACACACTGCCTCTCAGAACTCGAATTTACTAACAAAGATTTCGTTTTATTTCACCACTGATTTTTGATCTAGTTGCGTTTCTATTTATACTTTCGAGCGATTGACTTTTTTTTTCTAAAAACTGCATTAAACTGTCAAAGCTTGGGACTTCAGATGAGTTTATTGACAATTCGTACTGTTCCCGCGACTCCTTATCCAATTTTTGTAAAATTATGGTTGTAAACAAAATGTCCGAGAGTTTATTTCTCTCAAATCCTAAGTTGGTTAGAGCCCTGATATTTTTGTTTATAACATCTACTAATCGCCTTAGTTCTTTAGATGACTCGTGTGCAATTCTTTCGAAATCTAATATAGCCTTTAAGTGTATATTCACAATAATTCGTTTATTCTCAAATCTATTTTCTAATGCTTTAAACAATGAATCGAATGTATCTTCTGGAGTTTCTAATAGTTTAGCTTCATTTTTTAATGCGGAATGTAAATAATGTAATTTCTGAATTTCAGATAGCTGTTCATTATTCGTAACAATATTGTTAAATTCGATTTTGAACATATTCCAATCCTCATACTTTCCACTAAATTGAGGAAGTAGAATTTCTGGCAATTTGATCTTACAATTACTAAATTTTAATTCAGGACTTTTAGTTTCATTTTTATCAGAATTTAATAATAGATTGAAACTTACCTCTAGCTATTCCACTCGTTCTTCCAACTCCATTAATGAAGAGTCGATTTCTGTCATATCATGATCGTCAGGAACTGTTATGTAATAGTCGGTACGTAACGAATCGATGTTATTGGAAACCTTTTCAAGAGTCTTGAGTTTTGTATCGATTTTGATTTTTGACCACGTAGCGGTCTCATCATTTAGTATATTTTCTAGCCTAGTGAGTTGAACTTTTAACGAGCCCCTCGATCTGTTTAAGGACACTAATGTGGCCATTTCAATTGGTAATTTCACAACAACTAAAATACAATACTAATGAAGAATCAAAAACGAAACCACTTCCGGTGAGCGGACCAATGTCAAGTTGCGAATGGTGCGAGTAGAGAAATACCCATAGTCGCTGGTTCATTAACTACACTTATTGATTTAATTTACTTTATATACAAAGAATATGATTTACAGCTTATACATTATTCGAAGAATTATATACATTATTTGAAGAATATTGGATCCAGCGAACGCACCATAGGTCCGCAGAGATCGTCGAAAACCAAACAACTGAACTATTCTTAAAGGTTGCAAAACGGCCAAACCTAAATTACAGAAGAATGCGCCATGGAGGCGCGCGCGACAGCAAAGGTTAAGAGAAGCCGTAACAACGGTGTAAAAAGTAATATTGTGGGATGTTTAGAAGTTTAAGAATGAAATTTCATTTAAAATGGGTTCCAGATTTCCAAGAAATCTGACGATGGAAAAGCCTTTTCCCGAACAGCCAACGAAATGCTTGGATAACACATAAGTTTCAGGTGGATAATACGTACGAGTCGCAGGCGATTTTTGTCGCTTGGAATTTTTACGTGTAATAACACTATTAATGTTTAATTCATGGCGTACGTAATGTATGATCAACTCCGTGCGATTTTTTATGTCTTAAATTTTAGTCTTCGAAAAAATCATTTTCCAAATGGTCGTTGTAATTTGATAAATTGCTTTTATTTTTATTTATTTATTTATTTATTTTAAGAAAGCTGCAAGACTGGCATCAGGGCTGAAAGCTTCTGGAATTTGATGCCATTATCAGGTTATTCGCTGTCAATTGAGTTTTTATGAATGAATGTTTCCGTTTACAAATAATCAGGTTCACCCTGGAATATCCGTGGTTAAAGATGATCCATATACCGGCAGTTCACAGAATAGAAAAAAATATATCGTTTTTAATTTAAAATACTAAAAGTTTTTTTTTACATTTACTACATATTTTAGAATCCCCAATAACTACATCAAAGGGCATTGTACTTTCGTACAAACGAGCAGTCAATCGTGATTTTGTTTTATTTAGTATAGCAACTTTCATTAATGTGATAATTTTGAATAGTTCGATTTGAAATCTGTTAAATTCGTACTTTAATTTTTTATGGGGTTTTCATTTCGTTTGCCCGTATAGTTATGGAATATTGCACAAAGAAACTCCCAAATGATGAATTATTTACATTGTTTTAAGAGCAATCAGGTTCATCTTTTGTTTGTAATTGGGTTGCGCGAACATTTAAAAAATATACTTGCTTAAAAATTAATATAAAATACACAAAAAATTAGTAAATTGAGAATCAGTTTTCAAACAAATAGCATTGAATGTACTGTTTGTTTTCCATTAGATGTTGAAAAAAATCGAATGTGTGATATTTAGAGGTTAAACAATTGCTGTAAAGGCAATATTTATGGATTAGGTCATTCATTGCTACCAAAAATATAATACCAGCGTTGCTCATACACATGTCGTTTCCTTATAATGTTGCATTCAGAGCAAATGGGGTCATCTTTCGTAATTTTGGGTTGCAAATTTAAAAAGATCCATACTTGAAAATTAATTTAAAATTCATTAAATTCAGAAAACTGTATCTCAATTTTCTGCATTTTAATGATTAGTATTAAAATCAGAACCAATTAAAATCTGAAAATTGAAATATAATTTTCAAATAAATTTAATTTGAAAGCAATTTTTTCTATTCTATTTTTCTAAAAAAATGAAATTGTGCATGTGTAGAAGTTAAGAAAAATTACAATAAAGGCACAATTTATGGGTTATGTCGTTGATACCATCAGTATGATGTCAGCGTTACTCACTAACATATTTTTACTTTATAATGCATATATATGCTATACCATCGAGAATTTTACTAAATACTACATCAATTGTTTTTCTTTCTTCGTATTATCAGGAAAATCATATATTTTTCTGTTACATCAGCCAAGAAAACGAGTATTCTGGAATTTAAAACTAAGGGATTTTACTATGGTTGCGATACAATAACGCCATGTTTTCTGACTGTTTTATAATGATTTGTGGACGGGAATGCACAAATATCAGTTATTATTGCTGTATTATTTCATTTTAATTTATTATACTTGGAAGGTCCCTTATAATTGACATGGGCGACGCCGGGTAGTTCTGCTAGTTACAAATAAAACTGAACATTACACTGAATTTTAGCTACTGTAGAGAAAAATGTTCCTTTAAACGAAATTAAAAATGTTAGATCTAAAAAAAAAAAAAAAAAAAAAAAAAACTAGAATATGAAAAATGTTTTAGAATGAAATCGTCACTATCCTGGCATAAATGTGCCAAGAAAATGACACATAATTATAATTACATTAAAATGAACTTATTATTTAAGCTCTTCAAACTTTAACAATTTCATATGGAAAATCCTTTATTCTCCAGTAGAAAATTAATTTACCTCTTGGAATTTTGAATTGTTTTCAGTGGATAATTTTAATTTATTGGTTGGTTTGTTTATATTACATATATATAAACACATGCTATTCACTGAGTAATATTATGTATCTTGTGTTAAAAAGATAAATATGAAATCCTTTATTTGTGTACATGTATAAAATAGTTTAATAATTTAATAAGTTAAGTATAATTTAATAATTAAAGTAGATGTATAAAATAATTTAATATTTATTATGATTAGAGAACTGGAAAAATTTTTAAGGTGTTATTGAGAATGAGGCGTAAAAAAAACAGTCAAAAGAGGAGAGACTAAAAATAAGTGTGAGGGAAAAAAAAAAAAAAAAAAAAAAAAAAACTAGAAAACAGGAATTCTGTTTTTTCAGAATTTAGTGTTGCCCCCGATGAAAAAAAAAAAATACGGAAGAGATGCTGTATATTACCGCGCCGCCATTTTGAATTTCTTCTTGCCGTGAAAACACGTTTTCCGCCAAGTAGTAAATGTAGCGAAGCAGCGATTTATGCGCATGTTAGGCTTAACGAAAATAAAATGTAAATATTAAAATATAAACCTTGGGGTTGCCTTATCGATAAAGATCGCCAAGAAATCCAAGATGGCGGCCGCGGGAATATAAAGCATCTAAGCCAAAAATATATGTACATATAAATAGTACAAAACATATTTCAATTTTAAGACTTAAAGCACACACATTTATTTTATATAAAATGACGTCATTCGCATCCGCTTAAGAATTCCACATTTACGATCCACTCTTAAACATCTACAGTAAAACATGCATAGGATGTCACTATCGCAAAATAATACACAAATGCAGCAAAAAGATTATTCATTATTTCATTAAAGATTAATTTATTGCATTAAAGAAACTCGACAAAAAAAAATCCGGCTATCTAATGACTCATAGGCCTTCATTTGTTTGTAACATTAACTTAAAATTAAATATAGTTTCTAATAGTTCCATGTTTTAACAGAAATTATTAGTTTATATTTTTTCAAAATAGCACGTATTTTAATTACATTTTCTTTCGGTTGTTACGAGAAAATGGCAACAAAATTATATAATTGCTATTTTACGACTATTTTCCCTTTACTTTCTAGATAAATGGAGTACTTGAGTTGCCAAAATTAAACAAATGGTGCTAAAGACTACAAAAAAAAATTTCAAAAGTAAATGGAGATACAGTTTTCAAACTAATTGCATTTAAAAGTACTTTTTTTCCCCCTATACAACTGTATAAAACTTGAAAATGTGCGATGCTTAGAAATTAAAAAAATTGCTATAGAGTATTTAACCGTACTGCTTTTTTTTTACGGCTGGCTTATGTAAGGTAACGTTATTTTTTGGGAGACAGTGCGAAATAAACTGGGAGAAAGAAATAGCATACTGTACCGGAAAAAAAAAAGGCGCCAAGAGAGAATTTTAAAAAATGGAGTGCTATTTCCGCAAGAAAAGTTAGAGAAAATTAAAGTATGTTTAGATAGAAAAAGGAAGGAGTTATAAAATCAATTATACGGATGACAGACATAGAAAAGAGACAACAGCATAAATAGTGTAGGAAAAATACTGCTCAATTCAGAGCATGTTCAAAACCAATAAATTTTTCAAGCTCTAACATAATTGAAAACCTCTGATACCATTAACCCTTTAAGCTCCTAACTGTATTTTTCCATCATGTAATTTTTTAATTCAAAGGCTGAATTAAAAAAAACTTTGATAACAATGTAATTTTTTTCAGTGCTTAAGATAAATATAATATGTAAGATAATAAAATACAAATCCTCATACCAATGGTGTTCATTGCTATAATTTTGTAAATCTTTAAACATACATGAATATTTCTGGAGATGCTTAAATGATTAAAAATTTGCCCTCAAGCTCAGCAGTCGATCAAAGACAGTCTTCGGGTAGTAAACTAGCATGTTCTGGCCATCACAAAACTTTTTTCTATATAAATCACATCAATTAAATCATTTAAATAGTACAAGAAATTACATGAATTTAGCACCAATTCATATCAAAGTATATCTGAATTTGAAGTTTGATGAAAATTCGTGATTTAGTTCTTGAGATAGAGCTATAGTGGAAATGCTGAAAAATGTAGCATAGCAGCGCCACCTGTTGAGCGATTTACACCAATACATAAACAGCAATAATTGATATCCAGGTATACATGGATCTGAAGTTCGTTGAAAATCCAAGCATTAGTTCTTGAGATAGAGCTATTGCGGAAATCACAAAAAACAGCATAGCAGCGCCACCTATTGAGCGATTTAGACCAAACTGTATAAAATGTCAATTCATGTCAAGGACTAACTGATTCTGAAGTTTGATGAAAATTCGTGCATTAGTTCTTGAGTTACACCTATAGTAGAAATTCTGAAAAATACAGCATAGAAGCGCCATCTGTTGAGCAATTTACACCAAAATGTACAAAATGCCAATTCATGTCAAAGATTAACTGATTCTGAAGTTTGGTGAAAATTCTTGCATTAGTTCTTGAGATACAGCTATAATGGAAATTCTGAAAAGTGCAGCATAGCAGCGCCACCTATTGAGCGGTTTGCACCAAAACACAAACAGCACTAATTCATATCAAAGTACACTTGAATCTGAAGTTTGATGAAAATCCAAACATTAGTTGTTGAGCAAAGCTATTGCGGAAATCGAAAAAAATGCAGTATAGCAGCGCCACCTGTTGAGCGATTTACACCAAAATATTCAAAAATTCAATTCATGTCAAGGACTAACTGAATCTGAAGTTTGATGAAAATCCGTGTATTTGTTCTGGAGATTGAGCTATTGCGGAAATCGTGAAAAAGGCTGCATAGCAGCGCCACCTGTTGAGCGATTTACACCAAAAACTAATCAGCACCAATTTATATCAGGGACTAACTGAATATAAATTTTTATTAAATTCCGTGCATTAGTTCTTGAGATAGAGCGCCAACAAAATTTGTGTCACATACAGACAGACAGACTCACAGATGCACAGACTCAAAGATAGACATTTTGTAAAAACATGTTTTTCGGAATCTCTGACCCCTGAAACGTGTAAATCCGTCTAAAACTGAAAGTCGAAAATTTTCACGAATCCAATACTTTCTTCTTGTAAAGATAGAAGAAAGTAAAAAGAGAGAAGAGACAGAGCACAAGCTTATAGATACTTAAAGAAAATATCATGTAAATTTTAGCACATAATTTCATTATTTTTTTTTAATATTCCTAAATATTCATCTGTTTTTCGTAATAACTTGAAAAATGTAGTTAGATTTATATATTATTCAATTATTACAAAACTTTATATTATTTTACCTCTTTTATTGTCTTTGAGTCTCATCATGTAATTACTGTATTGTTGAAAGATTTTCTGTCCTATTATTCAAACACTTCATTGAAAAAAACATTTCTTTATTTCTTAAAAACATTTCTTTCTATTTCTTTATTTTACAAATTAACGTACAATTTGTGAAAAAAAAAAACTTTTGAATTTTTATAAAGAAATTTCTGTTAACATTTTTTTTTAATCTCTTTTTAAACAATGTGAAAGGTTATATAGCAAATTTGTAAAAATATTTACTATTAGTAGGAGAGCTGTTGAACATTTTTGAGTAGGTATTTGAGGCAGCCTGAAAATTTGTGCAACACTTCTTTCGTAATGGCTGAATACTAAATCGAATGTCTGGCTGAAGGATCGTGGCCCAAAAACTGTGCCAGACACGTGTCAAGTGCCATTTTTTGGGTCTCAAATACCTTCCCTAAAATGTTTAACAGCTCTTGGACAGTCTAAATGAATGATAATAAACTACCTGAAAGGAATTTGTTAAAATCATGATTCTTTTAACACTTTAATAAAATTTGTCATTGCTCGGGCACCCATGTCTTTATCCTGGCATCAAATAATATTTGATCCCTTTTTTAGAAAATTATTTCTATTTCTAAATGTTCTTGAACTTCATTGCCGTTGAAAGGATATCAACCAGAAGCTGAACTAACATTTAAAAAAAAAAAAAAAAAACAGAAGATTTGAAACGATTTAAATTTTCAGAAAATTTTGTTTTCAAAATCTCACATTTTGTGATATTCACCCTTTTACATAGCTTTTTAAAAAGAAATCCATTTTTTTTCAATTCCTACTTTTAGTTCACACTCTCCCAATATTTATATATCTTGTTCAAATTTTCAATCGTTAATAAAATACTTATTATTCATCCTATCAAGTTGAAATAAATTTTTTAAACTTGTACTGGATGACAAATGATGTTAATACAGATTTTTCAAATATTAATTCATTAATTAAATTTTAATTAATTAATTTTAGTTTTATATGGGAGACAAAATGGCAGCCATTAGTTATTGAACAGCATTTAATGCATCTTCATATCTATAAGGGGGGTTACCATAGGGGGACCCTGTTCTGTCGCCAAATACAGCCAAGTTTGACGCCAACTTGGCGATATATTTCCAAATTTGGCAACCAAAATGAGTCGCCAAAAGTGACGCCAACTTGGCGATATCTCTAATATTTCGCCAAATTCCCATAGACTTCCATTGTAAACCTACTTGCTTATAGAAAATCAATAAATTGAGATATTTTAATGCAACAAAAACTAATATTAGTTTAAGGGATTATATTAAATTTTTCTTTGATGACCTAACTAGGAATTGACTTTTAAAACAAAATTTTTATATTATTTGTTTTTATCTTGTCGTGCTGAGCTTGCTGCAACTTTGCAGGTTTTCAAAGCAAGACTTCTGCAAGTTTTCTGAAAACTAAAAATACTATGTGGGCTGGTGCTACACGAGGTCACTTTACTTTACTTCCTTTTTGTTTTCATTTAACAACCAAGATATTTATTATTTTTACTCCCAGGAGCTGATGCAGAACTTTTGGCAACGTGGGCGCGGATAATCAACACGACTTCTGAATAGTAATTTTTGCCTTTTTTATAGCCGAAATTCTATATTTAACCCTTCATGCTCCGACGGTACTTTAAAGTACCATTAAAATAACTTGTTATAAAATTAATTTAATACATCGATTAGTAGTAATACATTTTAGAATGAGTTATAGATACTTTACTTTATCTTATTCCAAAAGCATTATTGGTTGAACCAAACAAAAATACTTTTAAAAGGATGATTTTTTTTTTCATTTGCATTTCTTCAGCATTTTTGATGTTGAAATATTGTAGGTGAAAAGTTTCAGTTCGAAATTATTCCTATATTTCTATTGTAAGATTTGTACATTTCCTAATTCTATAAAACTAGCCGCCCTTGGCGACCAGTTTGGTCTCCCTTAAAATTTATGTTTGGGAAAGCATGCTAAGCATTGTATCATGTTACTTTTATTCATAATTTAATTTACTTGGACTCCCTTAAATATAATTAATATATTCCCTTAAGCTAATATTGGTTTTTGTTGCATTAAAATATCTCAATTTGTTGATTTTCTGTAAGCAAGTAAACCCTATTGATTTACAATGAAAGTATATGGGAATTTGGCGAAATATTAGAGATATCGTCAAGCTGGCGTCTCTTTTGGCAACTCATTTTGGTCGCCAAATTTGACGACATATCACCAAGTTGGCGACAAATTTGGCGGCATTTGACGACAGTGCTGGGTCTCCCCTACGTAACCCCCTTCTAGGTATGGAGATGCATTAAATGCTGTTCAATAATCGCATAAAAAATTCGCTAAAAATTCAAAAATCACTGTCTGAATTCCGAATGTTTTTGAAAAGAGAACAAAATATGCTATTATTGGGATAAAAGAAAAGTTGGCGGCATTTGGGGACAGAAAAGGGTCCCCCTATGGTAATCCTCCTTATAGGTATGGTGATGCATTAAAAACTGTTCAATAACCAATGAGGTGCGTTTCATCACGGCATTCGAGCGTTGCCATTAAACAATTAACAAATAATCACAATTTCTGTGCCATGCACGATAGCGTAATATATCTATTATCTATATTATAAAGGACAAACATATCTGTGCGTAACGCATACGTCATTCTGCGAATGGCAACACTGAAATTTGAAATAAAATTTTGGTTTTGCAATTTTCGCTACTGCAAATTTTTAAACTTCTAAACATACCACGTTTTAAATGTTTGCATCGTCGTATGCAGAAAAAAATGCACTTTTAAATACAATTTGTTTGAAAGCTGTACCTCAATTTATTTTTGAGATATTAATTTTTTTATAGTTTTTAATACCAATTTTCTAATCGTGGCAACTGAAGTACTTCATTTCTATTAAAAGTGGTTTAGTTATCTTTATTGATTATATTCTTACTGATGCCATTTTCTCATTACAATTAAAAATATATTTTTTTAAAAATTTGAACAGAAAATGACGTTACGCTTTAAAAAAGACACAATTTCCCTGATGATGCTGTTCTATTTCACTATTTTTTTCATTTCGGTTACATTGAGTTTGAGACAATAGGCAAAATATTTCAGCGACTGAAAATGACGTCATATTTAAAAGAAACCGATAATTTATTTAACAAAACGAGATATTTCCCCATGAATACGTCTAAAAGTTATAAATTTCTTGAATTTTTACGCGCAGGTACAGAGATTATTCTAAGACCTCAAATCACGATTGGGAATATTTTAACATGGGAAGTTGTAATAGTTGACAAACGTGACTTAAAGCTTGAAAATATATTTATCAATAACCTATTGCGCGTTAAAATGTTTTTAAATGGTTAATATTGATGTGAAACGTTGAAAATGACCTGATTTGTTTAGATTTAAAGGGGGGGAAATTCTATGATTATGTCAAGGTGAAATCATTTTTGCTGATTTTTTCATTCCGTAATACCAAGCATCAATTGATATCTTAATCAAAATTACTTATCTTGATTATATGTTACTGATTACGTATATGAATAAAGTTTAATTTTTCAATAATTTTAACAGTTGAAGTTTATGAAAAAAGTATTTTGTTAATCTTAGGTTAAAATATGTCTTTGGAGAGTTAAATTTCAAGTGTAAGATGAATTTTTTATTGTAATTATTGTTGTCGATGTATTATAAATTTGATGCAACAGTTTCTTTGTAAACATTTTCTTTCGTCGAAATTCGACGGGTTTCACCTCGTATACATAAAATCCAAACGGAAATTTCGTTCCGAACGCCTAGATTTCGAGTTCTACTGCATGGATTTTTACGGAACCTATACCGTTAGATAGGTATTGTTTCAGGGAAGGTTTTAAGCTGTAACACATTATTCTACCTATATTAGTTTTAGAATTATCACGGAAAATTCTGTTATTTTGGGCGATAAGGTTACCATTTTATTTCTTGGCGAAATTCATCATTGATAAAAAAAAAAAAAAAAATTGAAACGGCTATTAAACCTCGAAAAATAAAAGAAAAACTGTTACTAATTTTATTTAAATGAAAAAGAAAAAAGAAAAAAAGAAGAAGAAAATCCGTTTTAATGAGTGATAATGTTAAAAAACGGAAACATTTAATCAAAACCTGAAAGAAATATTTGTAATGCTTAAAAATTAATTTAATAAGAAATAGTACACTTGATACGCAATATTTGGCTCTTTATCGCTTGCGTTAGATATGGAAACGAATCTGAAAATTTGATTAGATGAAATTTTAACGACATTTTCTTTCTGTTCTGTTCTTTTCTTTTCTTTTTTTTTTTTTTTTTTTTTTTTTTTTTTTTTGTCTAATCTAATTGTCCCATCACGTGACTTATAGAAGAAACAAACAGATGTAATTGTGAGTCACGTGTGTAATTACTATTTGTTTCTTTACAATTTTTTATTTTTCTTTTGTCGCCAAACAATGTGATTTTAAGCCAAAAATGCATAAGCGTGAGATTAGCTTGAGGATGTTCTCACAAATGGTGTTTTTTTAGGTGAAAGAGATCATTTTTTGAGTACATTTTCATATTCAATTGTAACTTATATAGATATCAGTTAATATTTTAAAAATGGAATCGAATGCTTAAATTTCAGTGTGAATTTCTGCCACACATACATATTGTAAAATAATTTCATACTTTTTAAAATGTTTTTCGCCGTAATTCCGAAAGCATGTGATATTTATAAACTCGAACTCAGATCAACGAATATTACCCATTTTATTTAAGCAAATATTATCTATTTTCTCAAGTCATATCGCCAGTTTCATTTATAGGAAAATTCACAGATTCGAAATCTAGGAAATAAAGATAATTTTTAAGGAAATTTATGTTTTAATACGTTATTACTATGGAAAAATTCAACCTTTTGAAAAAAAAATTACAAGTCTTTTGTAATTCGTCATTTCTTCTTCGTCTTTCTTCGTACTTTCTTCGTATAGCGTTCCTCTGTTATGTAATATTTCAAATGATATTGGACTAATTTTCGATCATCGATTCACCGCAAAATCGCATATCTAATATAGTATATAAAATAAAGTCTGGATTAGGGGACTAATTAACGCACAGCGCAAACTACTGAACCTAAAATTTTGAAAATCGTGGTAAAAATACTTCTTATGACATAAACTTCTGCTAAGAAAGGATTTTCTAAAGTGTTACCCCTAATGGTTTTTGCACGGGGAGGGGAAAAAAAATCGAATATCAAAATATGCGTCAAATGATAGCATATTTTAATGTAGTTTTGTAAGCTGAATCGAATGCTACCAAATAAATTTTTATAAGTCCAACAGTTCATGACACATTTCATATTTTTCTAATTTGGCGGTGTCTTTGGCATCTAAACCTCGAAATATCTATCATTACATTCGTTACTCTAGCAACGGAAAAAATTCAAATCAACCCTTTTGCTAAAAAATAAAAACGGCTCTATGAGTTTGAAATAAAAATGCAAGCATCTTAATTTTTTTTTTAAATAGTGATTTTATGTAAAATAAAAGGGAAAAAATTACTGAGAATTTAGCGTTATAAAACAAAAATGGAAAAGGTACTACTTAGATATTCCGTCGACCAAAAATCTATCGTCAAACTATAAGATTAAATGCCAATAATGGTTGATCGTAAATATCAAATCCACTTGAATTTAAACAAACTACACGTGTTTACGTCATCGAGTCATTTTAATTTCGACGTTTTATTTGTATTTTTATTAATGTTATACTAATTTATTTGTTATTTCGTTATTTAAAATAAAGATTATGTCAATTTATATAATTTGACGAATGGTTTGGCGATTTATATAATTTGGCGAAATTGGTCGACGGGATAACAAGTAGTACCAATGAAAATATTTAAGTATGAAAGCAATGTTTGTAACGACTTAAAAATTATTTTCATATATTTAAACTCGGTTTATGGCGTCAGATGCCGTCATCCGAAGAATTTACAAGAGTCTTTTTCCATTTTTTCCGGTCATAGGTTCCTCAATGAAAGAAATTGGAATTGGAATAATATTGTGCGATTTATAAATTGCTCCTCGATAAGAAGAAAAAATGGGTACATTTATAACAACCGTGCGCACATCTCGCTGATAGCATTTTTAAAATTGCCAGTAGCAGTAGTTACATTTTGCGTATGTAAATTAAAAATATTTTTTTTGCTTTTAATTATGGCATTATTTCCTGTTATTGTTTATCTTTTCAGTTTTTTAAATGAAATTAGTATAAGGCATGCATTTTAAATTAAATGAGTGAAAGGTTTGTGTTTTAAATGAAAATAATAAAATAAGAATGTGCTATGAAAACAATCTTTATTGATTTATTACCTGCGCCCGGCTGACATAAAAGTATCACAAAAGCCACATATTCACTTTTCTTTGAGTAGTTGCTCATGAGAATTCAAGTTAACCTTCCGTAATCGGATACCTCACATATTGGTGTATTAGCTTTAATGTTGAAAGCATCGTTTTTGTTTGAAGCGAAAACTTTACTATGAATTCTATTACACAAAATCGCATCATCATCATCTACTATATATTTACAACGGAAATTTGTATTTCATTCCGATTGTTTATAATACTTTCGTAGGATATACCACAATTAGTTAGGTAATAATTTTGGAAAGGTTTTAGTGTATGTATACATATTGTTCAAGAGTACTTAGTTACAGAGCAACAGTAAAAGTTCAAAAATTAAGTGAACCTGATTATGAAAGTTTAGCCTTTTTTTAAAAAATCTACAGAACATATTTTGTTACAAGTGGCCCTGTTGCATGACTTTTAGGAATGGTGTTAGTATATACGATTTCATTATATATTGATTAGTTACAGAGGTATTAATTCCTGTTGTCATAACGGTCTCATTACCCGACCATAAGTGCGCTGTTTATAATCAACTAAAACAATTACTTCTTAATTGCTAAATTTTGTCCAACGCTTAAGATAACATTATATCGCAATGGCGTTCGCATCGTTTTCATAATGTGCAAGGTCAAGCTGAAGATCCATATTGTTTAAAATACAAGTTCAAATTCACCATTTAGTTTAATCCAAGGTTCATTTGGAAATATTGACCAGCGCAGCGGGCATAGCCTGCTAGTATCTAATAAAAAACAACTCGTTGTAAATGATCCCGCCAAGCCACAAACCTAAAAGTCAGTCATAAAAAGAAATGATATCACATAAAAAGAAGCGATATAGAAGTGTTTACTCCCAGTGTCGTGTAAAAATCTATAACTACACATAATGTTTCCAAAGGACTCGGAGTGAGGTACAGTATGTGAAAACTGCTTGGCAACCTACAGGTTTTATAGTGTTTGTCCTTCCTGCACTCACATATGACTAATAGTTTAACATATTTTTTCTTGTATTACTGATCCCATTAAACTGTGAAAAGTTGAAGCTTTTGGTGTTTACATGCCCATTCTTATTTAACATCTTGGGATCGATTTGTTGATTTTATTTACCATTATCTGAATGAGAAAGACCACTTTTACGAGGAGGATTTTCAAAGTAAGCATCTAATAAGCATTTTGAGTTTGTAAAATAATAATAAAAAATAATGATCATATGAATATTACTAAAAATGCACATAATAATAGACGTTAACTAAACTGAGATATATTGCAGTAAAGTCTGCATAAACGGAATTACGCATGGCAGGGGAATAATTTGTTCTAGTAAGGCTTCTGTGACAATAGTAGTATATAATATTCCTTATGTTCGAAACACGACATTTTACGTTTAAGAAATAATTCTGTCATAAACAGGAAGTTTAGGTGATATACTGAAGTTTTAGGTTTCTGGCTTGGCGGGATCATTTACAATGAGTTGTTTCTGATTAGATACATATTACGTACGCAACGTTGCAATATAGGAATCCATTACTTTAAACTGGTATAAGTCAAAAACTAATTAATATTTTTACATTAAACTTTCAAAGGTTTGAACTACTCATAAAAGCAGTTCAAATGCCGTAAAGCGCATAAAAAATCGATAATTACACATTGCTGTAGCCCTGTCAACAGTTTTTTTTTTCTGAACGAGAATTTTAAAAGTGCAAAAAACAGCCCCTTTAAAATCGCATTTACTAAAAACCTATTGGTCGGATTCCACTTTACTTTTATGTTCTTAGTCACGTGGCATGCCCTATTCCATAGAAACAAGAATTTTGTTTTTATATAATAAATAGAACCAGAGATATAGAGGTGTCAAAATCCCGCTTTGGTCAGTCAGGAAAATATAAATCTCATGAAAAACAACTCGTTGAAAATGATCCAGCCAAGCCACAGCGTCAGTCATAAAAAGTGGTATCACATAAAAAAGAAGAGATATAGATGTGCATACTCTAAATGCCGTGTAAAAATCTATCACTATTCATTATGTTTCCAAAGGACTCTGAGTGAGGTACAGTATGTGAAAACTGCTTGGCGACCTCCCGGCTTTTGTAATGTTTGTGTTTTCTGCACTTATATATGACTATATGCTTAATAATATTCTTCTTGTATTACTGCTCCCATGAAACTGTAAAAAATTGAAACGTGTGCGTTTGCATGTCCATTTTTATTTACCGTAATGTAGAATCGATTTGTTCATTTTATTTACCATTGTTTGAATGAGAAATACCACTTTTAGAGGAGGATTTTTTAAATAAAACATGTAAACATTTTGAGTTTGTAAATATATATATATATATATATATATATATATATTGATCATGTGTATATTAATATCAATGCGGTTAATAATAGAGCTTAGCTAAACTAAGATGTATTGCAGTGAAGCCCCGCATAAACGGAAATTGCACATCTGGGAAAAATCTGTTATGGCTAGATTTCTGTTTTAATAGTATTATGTAACATTCTTTATCTTGGAAACATGACATATTTCGTTTAAGAAATAAATCCGTCATAAACAAGATCCATTTTATCCGTTTTCTCTTTAATTTTAAAACAGGGTATTAAATGAATTTATGTAATTACAGATTAAGTATAATTGTAATAATAGATTATTACCACACTTACACACTATTTCCTGCTTGTCTTACAACTGTTTCTGGTTTATTACATATTTTTCTCATACATATTTATAAAAATGATACAAAGAGAATTTAACATTTATTTTTTTTTTCAGAATTTTTCAGAATTGATATACTGCATATATTATGTACGCCTGCAGGTCGCCAAGCAGTTTTCACATACTGTACATCACTCCGAGTCCTTTGGAAACATTATGAGTAGTGATAAATTTTTACGCAGTATTCGCATAGCTGCCAACTTGTACTAATTTTTCTTACCACTAAAATTAAAAAGAAATTTTTGCTTTATTCAATCGTTAAAAATCGCTAGATTTCGGCGATTCAATTAGGCAAAATTTGCTTTTAAATTTTAGTGGTAAGAAAAATCCGTACAAGTTGGCAGCTATGCATTCGGTATGCACATTTATATCGCTTCTTTTTATGTGATATCACTTCTTTTTATGACTGACGCTTTATATTTGTGGCTTGGCGGGATCATTTACAACGAATTGTTTTTCATCAGATATCACTCCTTTTTCTAAGGTATTTAATATCCATTCATTCACATTTTCCATTCTAATTAAGAGAGGATAAACGAAAGATGATAGAGGTTTAAAAAAAAAAAAAAAAAAAACTGAATAGTGACGCTGTAAACTTTTCAAATGTGTAATATGTCTAATAAGATATAATATTGGATTATAATAAAATAATTCAAAATCATTTTATCGATTGTTACAAATCTAAAAAAAATCATTTATTTTTTAGAAATGATAAATTGTGACGAACAAAACAGAAATATTTTTTTGCTATTGTACTATAGGAAACGTGAAAATCCCGTGTACAAAAGAACACTTAATAATTTACCAAATAGTGAACTTAACCATTTAATTTTTAATAGTAATGCATCAACAGGACCAATTTTTTTAATATAACAGCATAAAAATACGTTTTGACTGTCGGAGAGAGAAAATATTAAGGACAGATATGTAAACGCAGCCGTCTCACAGACGGTTTCCAGTTATAAGGCAATTCATTAATTAAACCAGAAATAGTTTTATCCTTATAACTTTTGAAACAATGACTTGACATTTTCAAAATTCATATCAATTTATACAAAATATTTAAAGACTTTAAAAAAGACTGAATAATAAGCATTTGTTTTATTAGCGGGCGTGCTTGAAGTAATTTTTAAATAAAATTAGCTTTTTTCCCCCTAGCAAATCTAACATCCCTCCGATAAGCTTGGGAGCAACGCTGATTATCTGATTAAGCTTCTTTTTTTTTTCTTTTAAAATACTTGTATTAGAGGTATTCTCACAATCTTTTGACTTTCGGGAATAAAAATCTGGTGAAATTAAACTTGCTAAAATAACATTTTAATCTGATAGACGAATGCCTTAATTATTCAAAATAAAGAAAAAGTGGTCAGCAGCGAAAAATGTTTTATTTATCTGAGGTTTAAGTTAAACTTGCGAGTTTAATTTTCCCTACCATTTTACCACTATAACTTTCTATTTTCTTCTACATTTTTACTTATAATGAATTTGCATAGTACCCACAAGACATTCAAATAAGAAATAATAACAATGTAGTATTTTTAATGCAAAATTTTGGTATAACATTATCTTAAAGGGGTATTAAAGAAGAGACGGAAGGGGAAAAAGGGGGATGGTATAGGAAAAAAGGGACGGTAATAGAAAAAAAACGGATGGTAAGGATGGGACGATAAGGAAAATTACCACTATTTTTAGGAAAATCATGTTAAGACTAAGTGATATCCACAATGTTCATTGATTTTTAGAAACAGTTATTTACATTGGATTAAATAAAAAAAATAATAACTGCAAAAAACAGCACTTTTAAAATCTCCTTTACTTAATACCTATTCGTCGGATTCCGCTTTATTTTTGTTTTCCGAGTCACTTGGTACGCCCCATTCCATAAAAACATGAATTTTATTTCAATCATAAATAGAACGCGAGATATAGATGTGTCAAAATCCCGTTTTGGTCAGTCTGGAAAATATAAACTAGACAGAGTACTTAAAAATTTCTGTAAAATCGTTTGGCATCCATTGGCGGAAATTCCTTTCATTTACGATTCATTGCATTGCTGTTTCTTTTGCTTGGCGAGAAACTCTGTCGAGTTTTTATGATAAAATATAAACTAGACAGAGTACTAAAAAAATTTTGAAAAATCGTTTGGCATTAATTGGCGGAAATTCCTTTCATTTACGGTTCATTGCACTGTTGTTTCTTTTGTTTGGCGAGAAACTCTATCGAGTTTCTATGATATAGATACTAAAAAAAAAATATATTTCAAATAAAGGATTTGAGTGAAGTTATGAATATTGCACAAAATCCCTACAAATACAAATTTAATTAATTAATTTTAATTGGCAAAATCCTTCTAAAATTTATTAAATGATTGTGTAAATTTTCTAATGTAGTTTCAAAAATTTACGAAAAATGCTTTAGAAGATGAAATTTTATTGAATTCATAATTCGGGACATAAAGAGTTAAACAATTTAATTTTTATTCAAAAAATCTTGATACGATCTGGGCGGAGCTTATTTGTTTTTACGCAGATTTTTTTAAACACGGACTAGCGACGATTCCCCGCCTATTTTATATTACTTAATACACTAAATTGACGGTTGTTTTTATTATAAATGAATGTATATCACAAAGACAGTGTTTCCAGTACAGGTGTAAAATGAATAATATCATTCGCGATTTAAATTGCTTATAGAGGGTGCTGTAGGTATCAGAAAATCATACTTTCCACTAATGGAAAAGTTTTCTTAAAATTATTATTTATATAAACGCGTTCGAAAGTTTTAGATATTTAAATTCGAATAATTCTTACCTTGCAATTAATTACATGTAGATATAACTTACTAAAATGTCACATGAAAAATGAAATTGTGCTAAAAATGATCATTAAGAATAAGTAAAAAATGCACATAATGCTACAATTATCGATATTTTGTCCTGAGATGACAAGTTTAAATTATTGCTCACCAGATGTCCTATATGCACGTAATGCTATAATTATCGATATTTTGTCCTGAGGTGACAAGTTTAAATTATTGCTCACCAGATGTCCTATATGCACGTAATGCTATAATTATCGATATTTTATCCTGAGGTGACAAGTTTAAATGGACCCTATTCAGGTGACGTCAGACACCAGAGCTGGCGGTATGATAATCTGTTATTCTAGTTACTGCACCAGCGGAATACCAATATGCGCAGGCGCAAACACCGCTAGCAGACGACTTTAGCCTTGACCCAGGATGAGTGCATACATTTTAACTGAAAATTTGTAAACTTGGGGAATTTTCTCGCATACAGAACAACAGTTTGAATTTAGATTACAATATATTAAGTATATACTGCTGCATCAAAGAATTTTTCTGCGGTATTTTTAAGACACAAGCATTAATAACTCGCACTCCATAGACTGCTATGCTAAACACCGCCAGTAAATACCTCCAGCAGACGAATTTTAGCCTCGACCTCACGTCGCGTGCATAAGGTCCATTATTGCTCACCAGATGTCCTACATGCACGTAATGCTATAATTATCGATATTTTGTCCTAAGGTGGCAAGTTAAAATTATTGTCACCAGATGTCCTATTCAAGTCTAGAATCGCGACTATTTTCCGTGTCATAATGTGCTAAAATTATAATCACAAATATAAATTAAGTACTCTGGGTTATCAAAACGTATCTGCTTAAGAGACTGGTTTTTGATATTGAAAAAAACATCCTTTTGGGGGTATCTATGCTCCTGTGATACATGATTTAACACATATAATACAATGTAACATGATCGACTAGAATCACACTAGATCCAAGCTAAGCTAAGCATCAAGCACTCAAATTCCAAAATACTTTAAAGTACCTTCCCTTTCCTTTAAAACGAACGTTGGGATAGTATCAGTACGGTACGGTCCCTACGTTCTAGATATACAGCAAATGTCATTCCAAAATACACCACAGTTACTTGCATTGCATCTTACATACACTATAATAAAGATTTTATGGTGTGAACTTTAAAATAAAATGTTATCGTTTACATTTTAAGAGTGTAATATCTAAAATTACTTTTGTAAAGCCATGTTAAAAGTGGGAAAAGCAGTTACTTTCTGTTAACGGATTCCACTGTTACACAACTAACTTTGTAACAGGTGACAATAGTCTGTTAATCTATCTTTAGCTGGTTAAATTCAACACACTACGACCTATCATGTAAAATGCATGCACGAGCGGAAAGCCAAACCGAAAAATGAAAAACAAACAAAAAATATTCTGATCACGCGATCGATTATTTGATTTTCTCCCTTACGATAAATACTGGAATCTATCAACCGTAGAGAATGAGCATGATTTTGATTGTTTTTTATTGGACTCTGAAGTCCCGCGTAATATCGGGTGGCAACAATTAAAACATCTCTACTCTGACCCAGGGGCGCCGTTTGAGAGGAGCTGGATCGGGGGGGGGGGGGGGGGCAAAAGCCCCTCCAAGGAATTTGATTTTTCAGAAAATTTATCAACCATCAACTGTCAGATTCAAACAAAAATTTAAAAATTACTCAAACGCTAAAATAATTTATCAGGTTGTAAGGAAAGTTTCCGCCAAAAAAAGTTCTTAAAAAAGTTAGGGGGAAAAAAACATGAAAGCAGTACCTTTAGTGCGGATAGTTATCACCACCCGAATCTATGATTTTCTGCCAACGGTTTGGTAGTTTTTCAAAGCCTTCGGCCCAGAAACTTGAGGGCCGCGAGTCCAAATACAGATCAACCTCATTTCGGACGTCCTGCGCAGAATTAACGATAGCATCATCAAGACGTAGCTGCAGGTGAGAAAAAATGTAGAAGTCCGAAGAAGCGATGTCGGGGTTATATGGTGGGTGTGGCAAAAGATCCCATTCGAGTCCATACAGAGTCCAGCCGGTTAATGCAGACACATGCGATCCAGCATTATCTTGATGAAACATTACCTTCTTTCGCCGGAACTCATTTTGACGTTTTGCCTTGATAGCAGCGTCAACACGGACTAGCATCTTGCTGCACACCTTACTGTCCATGGTTTTACATTTTTCCAGATATCGTCACAAGTGACGATCCGGTCCCGAATTTTGTCCTTGCGTTGATATTCGAGCAGATTAGCGCAGGCCTGAACACGTCTACCCTTATATGCATGAGTCAGCTCATGCGGCACCCAACGAGTGAACGTGCACGTCAAGTTTATGCAATGCATAGCGCGACTAATGGACATGGCACTAACGTCTAACTCCTTAGTTAGTCTTGAGTAGTTGAATACTGATATTCTTCCACAAGTTTCCGCAGGAGGGCGTCATCAACATCAGTAGGCCGGCCAGAGCGCTCTGCTTCTTGAATGTCATAGCCTTGTTTTTTAACTTTAGGTACCAAACCTTCACACTGTCACCAACAGTAGCACCTAAAGCTGTACACATGATTCGGTGACATAGTATATCTGACTTTTTGCAACAGAACTGGAAGTAAATGCTGGTTCTAATCTGGTAGCGTGATAGTTCCATTTCAGACATCCTGTACTTGATGATAAAGAGATTTTTTTACAAATTTCACAACACAGTGTTATAAAGCAAGTCTTTTTCTTTCAAATGCCAAAAATCATTTGACAAAATATGAGCAAACACGTCAACGCGAACTGTTTGAAAAGACGATATTAGCTGTGACGGGAAACTTTCGTTACAACCTGATATAAGATTTGATTGCAATAAAAACATATGCACGAAATAAATGCTTTATGCATAGAAATTAATAATCATCAAAAATACTTCCGGCAGGGTGGGGAGGCCTACCAAATGGCTTAAGTTCGCAAGCCCCACCCTGCAAAACTGTACTACGCAAATCTATTCTAACTTTTCGAATACCGGGAACAGCGCGAACGCAGTCCCGACTACCAAACATTGTGCAAAGAAATGGAATAGTACATGCAGTAGTACAACCGTTCAAGATTTTTGCATTGCGCGCCCCAACAAACCGCTTTTTGCGGAAGTGTTAGTCGTCAGCATCCCGGTGTGCAAATGACGTGCAATGGACATGGACAATCTCCGACTGAGAGAGATCCATTCTTGATCAAGGTATCTCAGGCGCCAATTAAGTGTGAGAACGAAAAGGAAAAAAAACTTCTGTTTGCAATAGAATATTATTTATTCCACAAAAAAAACAAAAAAAAACTGGTGTGAGTATTATATTCTTTAACTGTTGAGTTGTATTAAACGTTTCAGGTGCAAAGTACTTATCTTTTCTGCCCTGGATCAGAACTCTTTTCAGTGATTTTAATGTAACTGCAGCATTGGAAGATGTCCTTCCTAATATTTTCAAACTAACACCCGTTTTTGAGAGTACTCCATCATTCTGAACGATGATCATGCAAATAAATTGGATTACGACTGTGTGGTATTTATTTATTAGGGAAACACCATTCTACTGTTGCTGTGATTATTCATTACTTTCTTCTATTTTTACAAGGAAAAATTATTTGATTCGTGAAAATTTTCGACTTCCGGTTTTCGACGGATTTAAACGTTTTAGAATGTCCTGAACACGATTTGATGGTTTTTAGAAAATGTCTGTCAGTCACTCTGTGAGTCTGTATCTGACAAAAATTTTATGGGCGCTCTATCTCAAGAACTAATGCACGGAATTTCAAATAGAACTTTTTGACCATTGAAAACATAAAATCTCAAATCTTCCGGGGGGGGGGGGGGGGCTTCTCATTGCTTCGGAAGAGAATGTCCCCCCTGAATTCAACACTGTCTGTTTTCTATCCTGGTCCAAGTTGGTAACTAACAACAATAAAAAAAAGACGAGTTCGTATAATATTATATTATCAATTATATAATTGATGAATTTAGGGGATGGCTCAGTGGCAGGGCTGCCACAGGCGACTATTTTTCTATCCTATTCGTACCATTATTTAATAAAAAATATATTTTGTTGCATATTTCTCTTGCAAATGTTGTCGAACAGTATGTCAATAATTTTTGTTTTGAGAAAGTTGTGTGAGGTAGAATTAAAAGATAGTTGCATGTGGTAGCCCTGCAGTGAGGATATCCCATTCACAAGTCAGTGAAATGTACTCCGAAAGCTTGAAATTTGACATTTATTAACGGTGGATCTGCTCAGATATATAGATCTGTGATTTGGAAGTCTAATATTGACTTGAGGACGTGAGTTTCAAAACTCGCCTTATCCAAAATTTAAAAAATCGTGTTTTCTCTATCAAACTATTCTATTGGTAAACCTGCGTCGAAACAATACTACAATCTGCCCCTTGGCAGAACTAGCTTAGAATCAACTAGTTTTACCCTATATTTCTGCCATAGTAAAATCTTGGTTTCAATGAAAACCAGTGGACGCAGCCAGAGGTTTTTCGTGATTGGTTTCACAAAATTTGATTTTCTGGATAAGGCGAGTTTTGAAACACATGTCCTCACTTGATTTCATTCATGTACTTGATATGCGTCATATCTTGATTTTATTAAAATTATTCATGCTTGTTTGTGTTTACATTACATAGATACATATTATATTACACCACGGATAATATATTTGTCTGAAATATTAAATGCAATACTTTTAAAGAAGAATAAAGTACGGCCACGCGTCTGTTAATTCAGCGTCTGTTTTTGGGTGTGCTAATAAAACCGCATTTGCAATTAACTGTTTGCAATTGTTGAATTCTTCCTCTGCTTTATCTGACCAATCAAGCTTTGTCTTATCATTTTTCTTTGCCCCTCTTAAATAGGAAGTTAGGAACACTTGATGGTTTGCTATATTTGGCAAAAATCTGCGAATAAAGTTTAAAAATCCCAAAAATCGCTGAAGATCTTTAATGGTTTCTGGCTGTGGGTAGTTCAGAATAGGGTCAACTTTATCAGGTAAAGGTTTAGTGCCAGTACTAGTGATTAAGTGCCCTAAGAACGAAATTTCTGACGCCCCAAATATACATTTTGAAACATTTATGGTTAGTCCATATGAATTTAATCTCTCTAAAACGGTTCGTAAGTGAGCTTTGTGTTCATCCTCATCAGCACTAAATATTAAAATGTCATCTAAATAGACATAACAGAATGGGAGGTCACCCAGAATTTCGTGCATGAACCGTTGGAAAGTTTGCGCGGCCCCGCATAGCCCAAAATTTAAATAAGGGAACTCGAATAACCCAAATGGGGTGCAAACTGCTGTTTTCTGCACATGGTCCGGGTGCACAGGAATGTGGAAATAGGCTCGGACAATATCCAATTTTGAAAAAATCTTTTTTCCATACAGGGTGTTGGAAAAATCCTGGATGTGGGGTATGGGGTAGCGATCTGGCACTGTACGAGAATTTAATGCCCTGTAGTCTCCTACGGGACGGATGCTACCTGAGCTTTTTGTTACTACATGAAGAGGAGACGACCATGGGGATTTGGATGGGCGGCAAATGCCTTGGTCCATCATGAATTGAAATTCTTTTTTTACTGAATCGTACAGTTTCGGACTGAGCCTTCTTGGCTTACTATGTACGGGCGGGCCCGTTGTCTCAATATAGTGCATTGTATTATGCTTAACAGAAGTTATGCCAGGTATCAATTTGGTTAATTCTGGAAATTCTGACAATATTTGATGATATACTGAATCACCAGAAATTAGCTTGACCGAAAAATAGTGTGAAGAATTTGAAACTATCCCGGATTGAGTTAATTTAGTGATATTGTCGATAAGTTTTCTACGTTTAAGATCAATTAAGAGATCAAAATGCTGTAAAAAATCTGCCCCTATTATTGGGACAGGGACATTAGCAATTAAAAATTTCCACGTGAAATTTCGCCGAAGGCCTAAGTCCACATTCATAAGTTTCGAACCATATGTATAAATTTTAGAATTATTGGCTGCAAATAATTGTAATGAATCAGGTGTAAGGTTTTTCCCATTATTTGTGAGTGGTATGCACGAGACATCAGATCCAGAATCAATTAAAAATTTTAGATGAGATTTTTTGTCGTAAATGTGTAAGCGGCATGATTTTGCGACTGTCGCCGATGTATTTCGATCGACAGCCGCTACTGAGAGTTTTCCTGATCGGTAGTACTAGCATAAGAACAGGGCGAGCGACATTTACGTGCATTTTTTCCAAATCGTGCATGATAAAAACAATAATCGGCATTACGATCACGCGAGCGTCCACGCGAAAAACTGCGATGTTTGGAATTATTACGATGTCCTGGACCTCTGCTCCTATCGCGAGAAAACCGCTCAACCTGTTTACTCAAAGCGGCGATTTCATTTCGAAGTGCAGCGACTTCGTCTAACGGAGAAACGCGCCATGTACTGTCAGCCGCAACCGCAGTAGTCTGCCCAATAGCGAAAACATTGCTCTCAGTTGAAGTACGAACTTCGGAAATTTTATCTGCCATTTTTGCCAAATTGTCTAAAGATTCAGAACTGATAGATAGAATAGTTTGAATTGCAGACGGCAGTCTTTGGAGCCATAAAGTTTTCAGAAAATCGTCATTTATGCATTTACCCCCTAATTCTCGCATCTTACGCAGTAGCTGAGAAGGTTTGTCGTCACCCAAATGCATTTCCGAAATGAGCCGCCGGATTTGTTCGTTTTCAGAAGCGGAAAATTCTGTTATTAACCTATTCTTAAGTGCGTCATATTTATTTGATTCTGGGGGAGCAAACAAAATATCAGAAACGGATGATAAAGTTTCTGGGTCGATGGAAGAAATAAGATGATTGTATTTAGTTAAATCGTTTGTTATTTTAGCGAGCGCGAAATTACTTTCGACCTGGATGAACCATAATTTAATGTTTGTTTTCCAGAGTGGGGGAATTTTTACTGATACATGGGATACTTGTGACGCACCTAAAGCGCCGTCATTTTCAGTGTCGTTTCCCGTCATATTAACATGTGATGGGTAAGTGAGGGGATACTAAATGCTAAAATATGTTACTAAATACTACAATATATTACAGATAATGCACACAATTAAAACGATAATAAAAACATGATACTTAAAAAAACACTAGGGGGGGGGGGGAGTCGTACATATCAAGCCGAAATAATTGACCAATCACAGAGTAAAATTAAGGAAATCGATCACATACCTGATGCTCTTGAAATCTGTCGAAAGGAAATCACATGTGCATGTTTTTCACATGTTACTTTATTTAAAATCCTCATTTTCGCGAAATTATTGGAATTTCAAGGAAAAAGTTTATAAAAAGTTAATATTTTAAATCAATTATGGCTGGGCTTCGCATATTTTGAGAGATGAAAAAAGATTGCCGGGTCACCAGTTTGGCGTGCGGTTTTACGCGTGCCAAGAAATTAGATAAATTACTTTAGGAAATAATACATAAGAGATATTAAATAATGCCAGCCTGAAAGTAAAACACTAACAAGTTTAATAAAACAAAAAAGAAAATAAAGTTACATTACATATTGAATTAAGATTAAGCGTTAAATAATAAGAGAACAGCAGCGGCCATTGCCGAACACGAGACAAGCACAGACGAGAGACAAGCGCAGACTGACTGCGATCGACGGAGAACGTTCATCCACAGTGGAGGTTGCCATAAAAGTCTTATCTCGCCAAGCAGCGATGAAAGTTTATTCAATATGGCTACTTAGCGCTATGTTGGCATAGCAGTCCGCTGCACATCTTTTTCTTATTCTATCTTTCGATTTTCTACTCCGGACTTCATGTAACAGTGAAGCCCCGCCCTCCTACTTTCGTATTGGCTGCCAGTTCGGCCACTTACTTAAAAAGACTTTCCTCTCTCTTTCACTTTCATTCTGTCCATGAAGGTCTGTCTTTTATTCTCGGCAGTGATGCTGGGGGTTATCGACACTCTCTATTACAGAACTGTTTCACTACACTTAGACTAACAATTCCTGTTTTTTTCTTATGATGTGCTAAACAAAAACTCATCGACAGGGCGTTGATTTGTTTAACAAATGGGTAGCCCCTGGAACTGTATGCTGTTCACTGTTCAGAAATGTTATTAAATGATATACCCATATTCTAAACTGGTATGGGTGTGACGCTGTACCTTGTTCACCACACTCGCATCGGTCTGAAGAAACACAATGGAATTTGCATATGTACTGGCTAAGGGACCATGACTAGTAAGAAAAGCTGTAGTGTGGGGAGTGTCAGCCTTTTGTTGAAGTGGTGTAATGTGTTTGCCAGTCTTTACGAATATTTGTTTTGAAAGAACGTTTGACGTAGCTAGATGGAAGTGGAAGGTAATGATCTATTTTGGGTTTCCTTGTGGCTTCTTTTGCTAGAGTGTCCTACAGTGAAAAAACATACTCTAATCCGGCATTCTAAGGTCCGGCATGCTGGATAATCTGTCACGACTTTTGGAAAAAATAGTATTCCTTGTTTCATCACTCCTGATGTTTATAATAATTCAATGACATTTCAGAATGAGGAATTATGCAACAAACCATTGCAAACGGTTCACAATCGCGAATCTGTAAATAGCTCAGTCACCACGTCGACGAGGAGAAAAGAAAGGAACATTTCTGTAGATAATTTTCAAAATCATATTGCTGAAAGTAAATATAAATTTTTGTCATTTGAATTAATTTTTTTTTTTTTTCATTTTAAAAGAGAATTTTATAGTGACTAGCAAACAAACTAATATTCGAGATTTTTTTTATAGTTGGCTTCTAAGAGTAGGCCTACAGTACACGTTTTCATTTTGTATTCGTGTACATAAGTTTTACTTTTACATTATTGATTTTTTTTTTATTCTATTCAAACTGTTTGAAAAATAAAAAACATGCTCTATGGCCATTTTATGTTTAATTCTAACCTCTACACTTTATTCCCGACATTCATCCTGTAATTCCGAAAATTTCGTAAGCTAATCTTTTCAGTTAATTTGTTCAAGTATAATTTTCGAAAATAAAATCTGATCGCATTAACCGGAATTTCGGATTACCGGGATTTTACTGTATATATATATATGGTGACAGGAAATGGACTCTGTATCACAAAGCTTAGCAGATTCTTTAGTGTGGCTCTGGAAAATAAACTTCAACTACCGAACAATAAGAAAAGTGTTCAGTCTGCAATTAAAATCTTTAGAATTAAGCAGGCAACACTTGATTGCGCCTGTGAGCAGACGTGACACTGAGGACGTCGTGTTCGATGGAAACGCGGGTCAGACGGACCTGGAGCAAGCAAAGTCTTGCATCGACGTCTAATAAAAATGAAAAAAGCCAACAGACGGTTGGCTATGTTGCATAAAATGACCTTCAAACTGTAAATACCTGTTCTGTTTATATTTACTCAAGAATATTAAAATTTGTTAAGATTTCGTCAAAAATCTGCCTGGACTATTACTACCCACTAGACACCGACCATATAAATATATATATATATATAAGATATAGGGTAGTGTCTGTTTCTGTATGGACCCATACAAGTGCTTGGAGGATAGCATATAGCTCGGCTTGGTAAACCGTGTTGTTGTCATCCACCATTGGTGGATGACCGAGGTACAGTCGTGGAAAAAAAAAAGTAAACACCCCCTACTAACTCCACAACAAATTATCGTAGAAGAACGTTACTGGTACCGAACGATTGGAAATAAAGTCTACTTTTAAATGATGTATATAAAATTTGCTTAGGGAACCATCTACATATTAAAACTAACCATAACTTTGTTTTTTTCAATAGCAGTACCCAATTCTGACAGCATAAACTCTACACCCTTCAATTAGCCTAAAAACGAATTTTTATGCAATTCGTACCATAAGTTTCTGAGAAATTAATTATTTTAAAACGAGCGTATTTTAAGGGCTGTATCCAAATTGAAGTTCCGTACTGGATTGTTAACCGAGAGAGCCCCTTCCTTGATTAAGGCACCTTAAGCGCCACTCAAGGAGTCAATGAAGCGTGTTAGATTACAGTACAGCAGAATAGTTTTCAAAATTTCTACTCACTTCCATCATAGACGGCCCCTTAAACCATCATTTTGCCGTTTTTTAAGCATAATTTGAAAACTACTTGGAAGAAAATGTGAAATTTTTGAATTTCCATAAAGCAGGACTTAATAAATCTAAATCCATCAAAAAATTTGTTGGTTGCAATTCATAATTTTTTCGAATATTAATTTCATAATTCATATCATAAAATTATAAAAATTGCAAATTCAGCTTATTTATGTTTGGGTATATTAGTATTATTACTACAAAGAAAATTAGCACATTAGGAGCATAATTTCGGGAGATATAAATAAAAATATGAAAATGTAATTTAACATTAGAAGCACTCAATTTTGAATGTTTATAATTCAAAAACTTATCATTCAAATGACTTGAAATTTGGTGTCTAGGCATAGTTTGAAACGAAGATTTGAAATATCTCGTTACAATTGGGTATTGCCATTGAAAAAATGAAGTTTGGATTCGTTTTAATATGTAGATGACCCCTAAGAAAATTTTATATGCATCATTTAAAAGTAGACTTTATTTCCAATCGTTCGGTACCAGTCACTTTCTTCTAAGATGATTTGTTGAGGAGTTAGTAGGGGGTGTTTACTTTTTTTTCCACGACTGTACCTTCCGTGACATAGTAAGCTGGTCCCACGCCGGTTGCTGTTTGAGATCCATCACTAAAATTTTCTGCGCGGTAGCTGGTGTGTATGTGTTACGATTTGTATTTACTTGGAGATGTGATGCTTCTTCGGTTGGATGTAAATGTCAACCATGGGCACTTCGTTGATATGTGTGGTATGTCTGTTATTACATTTAGTGCGTCTGTTGAGACGGTTTTATATCCTCTTGGCAGTTATACTAGGAATGATCTTTGGATTGATGTTAATTTTTTTTTTATTGTTGTTAGTTTACCTCCCCATAAAAAATAATTTTTTCTGTGATTGTATTGTACCGTATTTTAACCATGTTATTATATTTGGTGCAGATGAAAGTACAGGGTATTTATAAAGTCCCGGAGTCATTTTGATGTTTAATAACTCATAAAATAATGAAGATATAAACAAACTTAGGGCATTTATTGATGGAATAACTCATATATTTTCCTTTTCAGGTTTGAATATCTTTACTTTTGTAAATATCGTCTGCGCGTGTGGTTAATTTCATATAATTTCATTTTCCAGTCTAAATATCTGTACTTTTCTAAATATCGTCTGCTTATTAAATGCATTTTGCTCTCTTTTGTTTTTGGCAACTATTGCAATGGTATGTTTACTTTTGATGTGTTTGTTCTATGTTACTTTTGTATGTGATGTTTTATTCGAGCGGATATTAAGGAGAATGCACACACCACAAGAGAAAGCACAGATTTTATGGTGATTCATAGAAACAAAATCGATAGTGCAAGCACAGAGAAATTGCAGAAGAATTTACCAAAAAGATCCTCCATCCAAAAGCAGCATCTTGCGGTGGAAAAAGAATTTTCTAGAAACTGGAAGTATCGCAGATAAGAAACGTTCCAGACGTCCCTGCATAAGTGATTTTGATGTTGTGCGTGTCAGAGAGACATTTTTACACAATCCTAGAAGTTCTGTGAGATCAGCGGCAAGAGAATTGGATATGCCAATTTCGACGGTGTACAAGGTTATTAAGAAAAAATTAAGACTGCATGCATACAAAGTTCAAATTGTTCAAGATTTGGAACCGGACAATAGGCCTAGGAGGATGGCCTTTGCAACAGATATGCTAAGGAGAATAGAAGATGATGCTGATTTTCTGAAGCGCATAATGTTCTCCGACGAAGCATCCTTTCATGTTTCTGGCATTGTTAATCGCCATAATGTGCGCATATGGGGATCTAAAAACCCGCATGAATACCGTGAGGCAGTAAGGGATTCCCCAAAGATTAATGTGTGGTGTGGACTAATGCACGACCGAGTCATTGGACCTTTCTTTTTTACAGAAGAGACGGTCTCATCAGTCGTATACTTAGACATGTTGGAAAACTTCGTATTTCCACAACTAGAAGAGCTTCAGCCACATGTCATCTTGCAACAAGATGGTGCACCACCTCATTGGGGTACCATCGTTCGTACTTCTTTGAATGACCATTTTCCAGGAAGATGGATTGGGCGAGGAGGTTAAATTCCTTGGCCACCCAGATCACCTGAAATAACGCCGCTGGACTTTTCCCTTTGGGATTTGTAAAGGACAATGTTTACAGGAGGAGAGTGTCGAACATTGATGAGTTAAAAGCCAGAATTACAACCGCAATAGCCTCTGTGGATGCCGACATGCTTGCCGCTACCTGGCGTGAAATTGACTATCGACTTGATATTGTCCGTGCGACGAAGGGGGCACACGTGGAAGTTCATTGACAAGGGTCATGAAACTTTTTGACTCTATCTAACCATTTATGTTATTAATTTTAATCTATCTTTATTATTTTATGACTTATTAAACATCAAAATGGGTTCGGGACTTTATAAACACCCTGTACTTTATGTGTTCATATTAAAAGACACAAGTTGAAACGAGATTTAAAAAGACTATTTCTCCCCCTTACCCACAAACTGACTTGGAGCTAGTGGTCGCTGTCATCAATCAATGTCAAATAGGCGGAACCTATCGAAGGTGGACTTTATAGAGATTTCGCTTAAATTATCATTAAAAGTCCCAATCGGTTTCGCTGATTTTACATTCCCTAATTGGTATAAAATTGTGAAACAAAATTATCTGAAAAGTTCAAGGTTTAAGCTAGGGGGCGTTGTTTGTTAATTTTCAGAATCTTTCACAGATAATATTTTACAAAGCTTTGAATGAAAAAACACCTCCGTTTTTCACGTACCAAAATTGTAAGTCAGATCAATCAAGCAGCAACAAAAATCGATAATTTAACCCATTAACCGTCAAAACTATAAGGTTGATTTTTCAACTTTTTAGCTGAAGGTCGTTTGCCACCACAAATTCTGAAAGGTAATTTTAGTTTTATTTGATCTTTAACACTAGAACGGCGGCGAGGGGTCATTTTGACCCTTGCCTACTGAATACATGTCGATTCGAACCAGAAATTTTTTTAAAATATAAGATTAATTGGAAATGCCCATCCCTACAACTGACATGACACATACTGTTGGCCTTCTAGCAGTTGCTGACAGCCAACTAACATGACAGGATTGCCGCTTGTGGGAGACAGGTAATTCAGCATAGAAATCATACATATATCTTTTATAAAATATTTCTGGGATGAGTGAAATATTTTAAAGGTATTACTTACGCGTATATTAAGTGGTACCAGAAATTTAAGATAATACGCATACGCACTTCTTTCCTTATAACGCATCACTGATCTGCCATTTGAGTTGTCATTTAAAAGTTGTTAGATTATCAATTAATAGCAAACTTCACCAGCTACGTTGGTCTGTTTCTCCAAAGGAATCTTGAATCAAACAAAATGTATCAGAGAATTTGACAATGTGATTTAAAGCAATATGGACTTTTAACTATATACTGAGAGTGATCCATCCGTATATAGCTACTTCCGGAGTGATGAATCGATATCAACGCCATTGTGCTATTATATTTTCTAATGTACAGACAAAATTTCAGCTGTTAATATCTAACTCTTTCAGTTTATCACTGACAGTAAGATTTGGTAAAGAATGATAGTACAATATACAATATTTCATTTTGCACCTGGGTATTCCGTTAATATGAGCCAATATGGCGTTCACAGAATTTCCCTCATCTCTTTTTTTAAATAATTTAAAGAAAATGTATTTTACTCTCTTACAAGGGAACCACTTTTGGTGCTGCTCGCACCTAGGATTGAGACCTGGTGCATTTTAAAGCCTTATATTACGAAGTTTAACCCATTAATGCCGGTTGGTACAAAAATGAAAAATCTACAAAACCGAATTAATTTTATTATTAATTACTAGATAGCACTATCTGTCAAACAATGACGCATTTGACATCTTAAATAATCACAAATAAGTTTGAAAATAGAATTCTCGAATTTTTGTGGTAAATGAGCGTAGTAGTAGGTGTAAAAACTGAGTGAATACGAAATAAATCAGCATGCCTCTACCTTCAAAAAGAAAAAGGTAAGTTAGGCATATTTTTTTTTGAAATTTGAATAATGTTTTCAAATGGGATCACAATTGTAATAGTGCACTTTATACAATTATGCTATTTAAAGTTAGTTTTACCTTTGTTTCTTTTCGTATACGCACTTTTACTTTTAATGGTTGAAAATTGTACAAACCGGCATATATATAGTCTCAATCTTAGGTCGACGAGAAAATAAAGAAATAAACCTTCCTTTCACTGGCCATCAACATCATTCGTTTGTGCTGGTTTCAGCCTCAAAAATTTTTGTTTGTGCCACTTTTGTTCTCTCGTTATAACGAGAACAAAATAGGGCGTGGCCAGTGAAAAGACAGCCCGCCCTTCAAAGAAATCAAAATTTTATTAATGCATTCGTTTGTACTACGTTTGTGCTGGTTTGTGCCGCAAAAAGTTTCGTTTGTGCCACTTCCGTTCTATCTCGTTATAACAAATTTTTATAATTCAAGTTCACTTATAGAAAATGACTTATGAAAATCGTAAATAAATACGTGACAGAAATGAAATACGTAATTCTTTAGGGCTATGTAAATGTAGGTTTGTGACGTAAAAAGTTTCGTTTGTGCCATCTGGTTCCCTCGATATAACGAATTTTAAACTTTTTCAACACTGGGCGAATTCAAAGACAAATTCGGTGGCCCATCCCAACCAACGAAATCTAAATTCTATTACGGCATTCGTTTGTGCTGGTTTTGGTCGCAAAATGTTTCCTTTGTGCCACTTCCATTCTCTCTTTATAACGAATTTTTATAATTCAAGGGCACATAAAGAAAGCCGCGCCCGATGTAAAAAGTACGGCTGAAGAAATGGTTATAAGTGCGAAAAGTGTAATCAACCCTTTCATCCCAAATGTCATAAAAGTTATCATGTTGATTCTAATGCATAAATATTCAGTTTTAAAAAAATGTGTTACTATATTTTTAAGGTAATTATAATTTTTAAATCTTTTTTATTAAGTTTTAGAATTTGAAAATTATATATTTTACAAAGTTTTCTTTTCCAAATTGAATTGCAATTAAATTTTTTAAGTATGATTTTAATTTAAAAAAAAACCCTTATTATACAAGTATTAGTTATATTTTACTAGTTTATAAATCTAGAATATATTATTATGATTATTACTATTTTTATCGCAATCAATCAATAAATTCAAAATTTGCATAAAAAAGTGATTTCATACTACGCAAACGCCGGTTGGTACAAAAATCTACCATTAAAAAAAACTTACAGGAAGGTCTCCATACGGGCATACTCAGAAAAATCTGAAAAAATTACAGAATGTTCTTCTCATATGAATATATATGTTTATAAAAATTTTTTTGGCGGAACCCCGATACAGCGTCCGTAAAAAAATAACGAAATTTTCGTTTATTTGGCGATTTATCACCGGTTGGCGATGAAAACAAAAATACTCTTTTATGTAGGAAAAAAACTTTTTATGTTGAATTTGTTTATACAAGTTTAATTTAAATAACTTTAGTTTTGTCATTTTTAATTTGTTTTAACAATAGTTTTGTCATCTTTAGTTTGTTTTAACTATAGTTTGTGATATATATTTATATGTATTTATAATAAAATTTAAATATCATATTTTACTATTTAAAACAAAATTTAAATTGATTTAAATTATTTCAAGCTCAAAAATAAGGCAGATAGAACACTGTCGATTTGATTTTGTTGCTATGGAAACGACTTCGTCTTCGATATGGAAATGTTAAATCAAATGTCCTCTTTAATTGATTAAGTTTGAATTCGTTAAAAACCGTGCATTCTAAAAAACAATTAATAAATTTTCAGATGCATTAAAATCGTTTGCTTTTGGCGAGGAAAAATCCTTCTCGTCAAATCGCGTGTCACTTTCATATTTTCGCGCCAAATATTCGAAAGTATTTTATTTTTTTACAGACTTTCTACTGAAATTCCGCCGTTAAATTTGACTAATACCTTATTACATACATGAGTAGTTTCGCAAGTATTTTTTTCAACACATTCTGAGTATGCCCTGTAAGGAGACCTTCCTTGTTAGTAAATACAACGGGAAAAATAAAATTTATGTATCATGTACTTAATAGTCACAGAATGAACAAATATGAACAAAACTTTCAAAGTTGATCGAGTATTTTGAAGTCGGCATTAATGGGTTAAGAATCGGTAAAATTTTTCTGTTAAAATAATATTTCTTGATTTTACAGCAGCATAACTTTCTGAAAATGCAATTTTCGAGACCACTTATCGGATTATTAACATTGAAGTTTTTTAAAGAAAAGCATTTAAAAATAAAAATTGGTTAATAATAAGTATAAAATATTGAAAAAAGTTTTAAAATGTCTTCAAGAACCCATGAATTTGATTTTGAAAAATTGCAACATTATATTCACAAATTTGGCGGAATAAAAACTTGGCAATTATTTTCAAAAGTAGAGCTTTCCGGCAACCCTAGCCAAATGTCATATCTGTTTGTCTTGTGTGAGTGGAATTCAGTAGAAATTGTAATATCCGACCTAATTAGCCACAGTAATTTTTCTAAATTGTGTAACAATATTAATTTACGATTACTTTTACCAAAGAACCATTTAATACTGCAACATTTCAATTTAAACATTCGAAACTTTATTCCATTCCATTTCAAAAGAAAATAGTTTGCTTATTTTGTATTTCACTAAAAAATAGTTTTCAATGATCTTGAAAACTTTTATAGAAATATATTTACTAGCTATATATTTATCGTCTGCATAGAAGTAAAAAAAGAAAAATCTAATTCTTGTTTCTTATGCTATCAACTCACAAACATATTGTAATCTGATATAATTCTATGTACTGTACTGTACATTTACTCCCCGGATAAAGCGGACGGATAAATTGTAGCGCCATATTTGGCGACTTAACTCACTTTTGACGTGAAATAAACAAATAAAAATGTAATAATAAAAAAATTAAAAGTATAAAAAAGTATATAAAATATAATTTAAACAGAGAAATTATTTCGGTTCTCTAACTTTTATGTATAGGGCTACAAAATGCACCAGGTCTCGCTGCCATGTCTTAGCAGCACCAAAAGTTGTTCCCTTGTCAGTGCCAACTTGAAGCTATATAAAACAGTTTCTTTATTGTGTATTGTCAGTGCCCATGTTATATATTAAGCCTCCATGCTGCAATGAAAAACTTTAGTACTTTTCCGGTATTTCAACACCATTGTCGCCAAGCATAATAGTTGGCACCAAACGAAGCATTTAACAAAAAAATAACGTTGTTGACGCGAAAGTTATCATTTAAAAATTTAACATTTCAAAATTACAGAGTTTCGAGAACTATTTTATTAAAATAATACAAATATATACTGAAAATAAAAGCACAAATAAATATTATACAATAAAATATTTTATTTTAAATAGCAATTTAAACTACACACACGAAATTGTGTCTATTAGCGATGCTGTAAACAATTTCATTTTTGAATCAGTGAAAAATGAAGTTATAACTTAATTTTAATTAATAACAAAAAATATTTTCGATTCAAAAAATATAAAATTAAAAAATTCATGCTTACGACTAAATAATAATTAAAGCCAAAAAAGACTCGCGTTCAATAAATAGCAAGTTATAATGTTTGGCACGGTTTGCAATAAAAATTTGGTACTTTTCCACTATAAGGAACTTTGTGTTTTTAAATAAATCTTGGCGCAATTCGGGCATCAGAAAGTGAGATTTGTTGACAAATGATATAAACAGTTATAAAAACAAACTTGAACTATTTTGCTTGTTTACATGTGTATTTTAATGTGTGTATATTATTAATGTTTTTGTACTCATATTAAATGGGTATCTATATAAAATTAGATAACTGGCGTTATTACGTTAATATAATTGTAAAAAAAAATTGAAAAAAAAATGCGTGTTTATATGAAATGAAACAGTGAATAGGTTGCCAGAAAATGTATTGTCAAATGTCCTTATCCGCCAAGGCTATTTTCCCTATTTCGCCCAGGTCTCGATATTGAAAAAGTACCTAAAAAATCTTTGCACGTTCAGGTTCAAAATAAATAACGCAGTTGCAAACATTTTGGTAAGTGTTGGTGAAACGTGTAAAATGTCTCCAAAAAATCTTGTCCCAAATTGCGCCAATTCTCTTTAAAACTCAATTATGGAAAAGCAAAAAATCTACTTAACTTCTTTTTTTAAGTTAATTATGTATCAAACCACGGCCGGTAACATATACCAATTGTTTGTAGACTGGATTATGTAATTTTTTGGCACCAAAAACTTCAATTGTCTGTAGACTCGATTACGTAATTTATCTCCTTCATTAATGCATATACCTTACAAACTAAATCTACTTTCCAATTTTTCTGGGTTTTTTTTAATCAGTGGTTACAGTTAGATGTATATTAAGGTGGAACTAAAAAACGAAGTTTCGAATTTTATATTCTAATAGTGATTATATTTTTCCTGTTTCACTCCATAAAACAAAAATATTTTTTCTTTAATTTTAAAATGATATTTTCCGGTTCCTCAAAGCTTCTTATTTTTTTCTAAAAAATGAATAAAAGCCAATAATGGCATGAAAAGTGTTTTAAGTTTGTTGTTAAATTTATATTTTGCAAAATTAAATTAATGAAGTGTGTGAGACTACTTCTCACAGTATTTAAATTTGGTTTATTTTTATTTCCTTTCAGCTATTTTTTTGCATCGAGGTCTATTTGAATTCAATCACTGCGCCGCGATGTTGATGTTTTTATCTCTCACCGTAAAGGGAGTGTGTTTTTTGCCGCCGATATTCATCTCTGCTTTGGGAGCGAGTCGGCAGTCTTGCGTATGCGCGCACGCCGTTTTTTTTTTTTTTTTTTTTTTTTTTTTTTTTTTTTTTTTCGGAGCACATCTCTGGAGCTCTGGTATCATCGAAGTCAACTTGCATTATGATGACGTCATTGAAATGATTAGCGCTGCCCTCTTTTGACGTATTCGTTGACCGATTGATAACAGGAGGATATTTTGGTTTCGTTTTCCAATCAGTGGAAACATTTTGAATTCTGCACCTTGTAATTCGATTTTCATTAATTTTCCGTAAATTTTAATTTAGCTAATCAATTAAAATTCTGCCTTTGAATCACTTTGTCAACCCCGTATTCATCATTTAAATACTAAAACTCGTTAATTTTAAAATTAGAATTGAGCTTGATGGTGTCTGAAAAAGATGTAGTCTTTTAACGTAGTTTTATCGGAGCGCAGGCTTCGCCTCCCGTTTGAATGACACGCCGCTTTTTGGCCGAATAACCCCTTCGGGACGGGAGCCTTTTACGGAATTTTTAATCGTTTGTCACCGTTTTTTAAAAACAGAAATTTGTGTCTTCGTGAATCGAGAAAATGCGCTGATTAAATAAGGCAAATTTTATAGTAAAATTTTACTGGTGAGGAAAAAGAAGGATTCTGAGCGCTTCATACGGCACGTATACGTGTCGCTCGTCCCCAAGGGGATAAGCATGTGGATATGTTCTTTCTCAAAATTTAATTTAACTAAAAACGTGCTGTTCTTAACAAAGGAATCTCATAGAATAATTCTACGTTTGCTGTTATTTTTCTCATCTATAGGAGAATCAATTCTTGTTTTTATCTTGGTGACCAAAGTAAGAATCCTTCATAATTTTCTTCAACTAACGTATGGAAAAAATACAGAGATTATTTGTTTCATCAGTTTGCCTCTTCACTGTCTTCTGTCAAGTAAGAATTCTACATTTTATTTATTTCTTTAACGATTAATAGTTTTGTTTAAAGGAACTTCGCAATATGTACTTTAACCACTTAACGATCAATCATTTTATTACCGCCACAAAGTGTTTATGTCCTGTAATAAAGAGAAAAATTTAGTTTGAGTGCCATGGAAAAGATAGCCCACTTCATTTGACTTTTGTAGAAGAACGTAGTGGGCGCCGACTTTCATTATCTCTGATTTATTTGGCTGCGGCTTATAAAAAGTTAGTCTGATTTAGTGTGTGTTAACAGTTTCTTCGATTATTTTTCAATTAACAGTCGGTGCCAAATGGGACAATGTCTGCTAACGTGCCTACATCTAGAAAATTGTTGAAGTATCTTATATTTAGAGAACCAAAACAATTAACATTAAACTGTCATCTTTGCCTAACATATGAAGATGTTATGAAACATTATTTATGGGTTCAATTTAACTTAAAATCTGACAGCTGGAATCTGGAACACGCTGTTTCTGAAATATCTAAACCTGTTGCTGATACAATTAAAAGTGTATTGTTGAGACCTTCAACTGGAAAGTTTTCTGATACACAAATCATAAAAAATAGATACTATCATGAGAAATTTCAAAATTTGAAAAAAATATTAAGATTAGAAAGAATAATCCCACATCTAATATAGAATTGCAAAATGTTAGGTAATCGTGCAAAAAACTTTCCTTTGTGTAAATGCACTAAATATTATCGTGTATCAGAACAAGAACGTCACTTTCTCAAAGATCAAAGAGAGGTAGGGTGTTGGCAATAGGATCAATAGATATAAAATCTACAAAAAAAATGTGTAGCAAGACGGGAAAATGATCAAGGAAAGAAAAAGTTATTTTAAAACAAAAAAGTGATGTTTTGATTGAATGACTCGCCAAATGAAGAAAATAGTTTGGAAGGAAATAGTTCAATCGGTAGTTCTTCTAAACCTGAATTTGACAATCAACAAGGTGTCAGAACTGCAAATATTATACAGAATTTTCTGTACTTTTTCCGATCAGCCTTGGCGTTTATTTATTTATTTTTTTTTCTTTAAAGCATGGCGCAATTCAAGCTTCAGAAAGTGAGATTTGTGGACAAATGATATGAACAGCCATGAAAACAAATATGATGAACTTTTATGCTTTTTTACGCGTGTATTCATACAATAAACTTTTAAGGTTAACTAACAAGGTTTAATAATTTTCACTTTTATTTTTCAGTTTTAGAAATGTTTATTTAATATTTTTTTTTTCTACATTTTAACTTTTTTCAATAAACAGTGCATGGAGGATAAATGCTGAAAAAGGTAGCAAAATTTAATTTGTAGGATTGCAGTTTATATTCCTACAATCAAATATTTTTACACTTTAGGCGACAACAATTTCGATTGTACGTCTTTCTCAGTTATATTAATTATTAAAGGTATATATATAATTAAACAAAAACATAATTTGAAGAACAAATTAAAAAAACAAAATTTATTTCCTACATTGTTTAAGCCCGAGAAGGGACAGATATTAAGTCATTTCATCATACAGCACGATAGTGCTGTATAGTAGAGCTCAGCCGCATCTTTTACGTTTTGAAACATAATGAAAAGACAACAACTCAATTACAATCCAAACCAGAAAACATTCAGTGATGAATAATGGCTTGTTGGTAAGTTCTTAATTTAGTGATGTGCCTTTCGCAGGTCGCGTTAAAAAATATCCAATATTAAGGGACTGGCACCCATTTAAACTTTACATAGCACTGTACTTTCCGTAATTTAACAATTTAGAAATATCCCCTTTTTAGCTCACAGGCTATCAAAGCCTGAGAGCTAATGTGCCCGCCCGTTCTGTATGTATGTATGTATGTATGTATGTATGTACGTACGTATGTACGTACGTATGTACGTAACGCGATAACTCTTGATAGAAACATCCGATTTGCTTCAAATGTTTTTCCTAGGTTCACTGTGATAAGGCGCTTCCCTGATTAGTTTTGGGAGTTCATTGGTTAAGGATAAAGGGGGAAAAACGGGGTTAGTCCACACACTACCCCCTTAATTCAGTTAAATGGGTTTTTCATGCAGAATCATTCAATTTGCTCCGAATTTGGTATAGCGGTTTATTATGTTAAGGAACTTCCCTGATTAGTTTTGGGGGTTCATTGGTTAAGGGTAAAGGGGGAAAAACGGGGTTAGTCCACCCCCCTTAATTCAGATAAATGGGTTTTTCATGCAGAATCATTCAATTTGCTCCGAATTTGGTATACCGGTTTATTATGTTAAGGAACTTCCCTGATTAGTTTTGGGGGTTCATTGGTTAAGGATAAAGGGTAAAAGGGGGTTAGTCCACCCCCTTAATTCAGATAAATGGGTTTTTCATGCAGAATCATTCGATTTGCTCCGAATTTGGTATATCGGTTTATTATGTTAAGGAACTTCCCTGATTAGTTTTGGGAGTTCATTGGTTAAGGATAAAGGGGGAAAACGGGGTTAGTCCACACCCCACCCCCTTAATTCAGTTAAAAGGGTTTTTCATGCAGAATGATTCGATTTGCTCCGAATTTGGTATACCGGTTTATTATGTTAAGGAACTTCCCTGATTAGTTTTGGGAGTTCATTGGTTAAGGATAAAGAGGGAAAAACGGGGTTAGTCCACCCCCCTTAATTCAGATAAATGTGTTCTTCATGCAGAATGATTCGATTTGCTCCGAATTTGGTATAGCGGTTTATTAAGTTAAGGAACTTCCCTGATTAGTTTTGGGGGTTCATTGGTTAAGGGTAAAGGGGGGAAAAACGGGGTTAGTCCACCCCCCTTAATTCAGATAAATGGGTTTTTCATGCAGAATCATTCAATTTGCTCCGAATTTGGTATACCGGTTTATTATGTTAAGGAACTTCCCTGATTAGTTTTGGGAGTTCATTGGTTAAGGATAAAGGGGGAAAAACGGGGTTAGTCCACTCCCCCTTAATTCAGATAAATGGGTTTTTCATGCAGAATGATTCGATTTGCTCCGAATTTGGTATACCGGTTTATTATGATAAGGAGCTTTCCTGATTAGATTTGGAGGTTCACTGGTTAAGTATAAAGGGGGAAACGGGGGCTAATTCCCCTTCACTTATTTTTTTGAGTGGCATTATTCTTTAAAATAAGAGTATAATATACAATTAGTGTGAATAGTCTGTGAGCTCAATGCCATCAGTTTAGCTGGGCACTTTTCTTTTTTATTAATTTTCTAATTAAATCGTTTCTTTCCTGTTGCCATTCTCTAAAAACTGGCACAATAATTTTAAAAAAGTCATAACACGCGCATTTTGCTTTTACGAGCCAATAAAAATTCAGATTTTCTCGCTATATTTTTGCATTTTTGAAATAGAAGTCATTCCAGTCAGAAAATGAAAATTTTGCCCATATATATGTAAAAACTTTAACTAAACATGTGTTAGAATGATGTAGTATGTTCATTTGAATGCTTCAAAAGTTAAAAAATATATTTTAATTTCAAGAAAACAATTTAGGAAAAGATAATAATTTTAAAAAAAAATCGTTTGCTAGGTATGACATCAATTTCCGTTTAACTGACATAACTTTGTAATGATGTTTTATTCTGAAGAGAGACTCCTGATAATCTGAAATTAATCCTTATTATTATAATCCATAAAACGAAAGATTTATTTTTAAGTCGTACGAAAAAAAATTTCGGTAAATGCTAGTTCATTTGGTTGTATTTATTGCATTTTCCTGAGTATTGTCAAGGAAATCGTATACTCCTATTGGCATATTTCTTTTTTCCAATTGAGATTTGCCATCTCGTAACCTGCTTGGTCAGAGCTTCCCGTGTCAAAGTGACTTTTCTTGGCGGGAAGGAATTGTGCTTTCGACCATGAAAGTAGAGAATTTTGATAGAATGGGCACGGGGAAAGGGATGCATTTCAATAGACTTCTGATTTATTTATTTATTTATTTTTGTTAAAATTACAGGTCAATGGCAAAAATGATTTCTAGAGGAAGAAGATAATTTCCATTACCTAATGTCAAAGAGGGCGGGGTGTCATCTGAGAAGTGAAAAGATTCCAAATAACTTTAATAAATTCGTTACTTTTTAAATTTAAGATATTTTTTAATCTATTTTACATTAATTTTTTTATTTTAAATTTTCTATTAATTTGTAATTTTACTTAATTATAAATTTATTTAATTGAATTCGTAATTATTCAAATAAATTATAAATGTTACCCTTTTTTAATGATTTTAAATTTAATAGTCCTTATAATTATGAAACTCTGTAAGCTTTAATGAAAATAAAATTGTCAGGAGTCGGGGAATCGTAGCAGATGTAATAAAATACTATAAAATAACAAATAGGAGAGATGATTTAAAAAAGAAGTACATATAGATATTAAACTTTGCGTGATTTTGTGGAAGTAGAAATTTCAGATGGCGGTAAATTTAAATGAAATCTTTAGAAAAAGTGAAAATCTGCGATATGCAAAAATTTTAAAACTTAAAAAAAACCCTGCTCTGTTTGTTATTTTGCTGAAACAACAAATAAATAATACGTCGTCTGAATTTCATTTTAAATTTCAATTTCTCCTGTCCATTTCTCAGCATATATAATCCTGAAATATTTATATTTAAAAAAAAAAATCAATATTTGTTAAAAAAATCATCAGTCATCTAAAATCCCCCTTGAAATTTCTGCAAAAATATTTTTACCCCCCCCCCCTTTTACACACAACAAAGTTCAGTTTTCTTACAGTTTTTTTTTCTTTTTTGTATGCACATATCTTTATACACAACATCTGAATGGCTATTCTGAATATGTTAAGGAAATTAATATGTTCCTTTTTGAAAATGATCCTCAAATCGCTAGTTTATTTTCTTTTGAAGAAGAAGAAAAAATAAATTATTTGCGTTTTTTATTTTACCTGTATGATGTTATTTAAAGAAAAATAACCTAATGCTTACAAAATTCGAATATGTTGTTCAAATATAACACAGTATTTAAGCATATAAAAATGGGCATCTTGTAAAAACCTCTACCCTTTTTTTTACTGAAAATGTTGAAGATCCTGTTATATTATTGCCTAAAGCTGTTATATTTGTTGGATACTTAAATTAAATTAATGATGGTGGGTTTTTATTCCTTAGTTTAGTGCCTGTGTTTCCAAACAAAAATGAATTCAGAAAGGTATTTGAGAACAGTCGTTAAATTTTCTGTCACATATTTAAGAATCGAACAGTGTTTTTAATTTTTTTCATAAATAAATGGAGAGTTGTAAGCGATTGTTGTCACGGAACGACAGGTTTTTCTCCTTTCCCTCGCTGTCGCATCCAAAAGTTCAGTTCAAAAAGCCAACTTTGGCAGTATTTTTAAAAAGATATTCTGCTTTTACCAAAATATTGAAAGCACCATTCGATTACATAGTTTATTAATAAGAACACCTGTCAATTTTATGTGTTTCCGAACAAAAATGAATTTAGGAAGGTATTTCAGGACAGCCGTGAAATTGTCTGTCACATATTTAAGAAACGAACAGTGTTTTCCATCTTTTTCTCATAAGTAAATGGGGAGTTGTAAGCGATTGTTGTCACGGGACGACAGGTTTTTCTCCTTTCCCGCGCTGTCGCATCCAAAAATTCAGTTCGAAAAGCCAACTTTGACAGTATTTTAAAAAGATATTCTGCTTTTACTAAAAAATTGAAAACAGCATTCGATTACATAGTTTATTAATAAGAACGCCTGTCAGCGACCCAAAAAACTTAAAGTAAACCTTATAAGAAAAGTTCGGAGGGGAGATGGGAGGGCGAATGTAAACGTGTGAGTGGTTAAGTGGAATTGCGCAACTTAGTCCACGCAGCACCGCGCGCATGTTCCGAGGCAGATCCCCCTTCCCCTTCATCCTAAGTCATAGTGTCATATGTCTAATTTGTTGCAAATTTGTCTACTTTCTGAATTTCTAGATACTTTTCCCCTAAAACAACAAAAAAATTTATTCTTTTAATAAAAACCTTTTTGAGGGGCTTTTTACCAAAGTTTGGGGGGGTTGCCGAGGGAAATTTTGGTGGGAAGTTACAAATTCGGATTCAGCGACCCCAAAAATATAAAGTTAGCCGATTTCCAGAACTACCATTAATTTTGCTAGGTAAAATTCCCTATTGCCTGGACTATTATGACTGTTTCTTACCCTAGCTTTTTGTGTGTTTGAGGGGTTGACATAGGAGACTGCAAAGTCTCTTAATACAGAGGAGTGTGGGTACGTAGCAGAAAAATTTAAGAAATCACACTATGTATAAAACTAGTCTGGCGGCTAGTCCTGAGTAAAGTATAGGTCAATATCCCAATATAAATGTTAGCAGTATGTATCGGGTCATCAGAGCTCTTGAAATACACTATTAAACCAAAGTTTCTATTATTTTTTTATTAGGGAAATTGGCTGGGCCGGTTGATTGAGGTCATTGGTTGGTTAGTTGGGGCGGTTTTTTGGTTAGTGGCAGTTGATTGATTAAGTTCCTGAAAGGATCTGAAAAAGGTGTGAAATGATATAAAAAACTGTTGGAACCAGAGTGCAAAGTAAAGCTCAATCTAAAAAAAATTACAGTAAAAAATTGGCAAATAGTTTCAGTCTAAAAAAGTAAGTAGTGCGTAGAAAAGTAATGGAACGAGATTATCTGTAAAGCTCATGAAATTACCCAAATTTTTGTTGATAGCTGAAAATGTGGACTGAGCTTTACTGGTGCCTTATATTCAGAATCATATTATCCACTCAAAATGAGTGCCGGGTATAGTAAACAGAATGTGTAGTTATATACTAAAAAAAATCTGCCAGTCCAAGAATTGTGGACATGATTGCATCATGTCAAGCTAAACTCCATAAAGCTAAAAGAATGTAAACCATGAAGTAATATTTTAAGTGTAACATTAATATAGTCAGGTTGTCGAGGAATTGTTGTTATTAACATTTCTGACATAACACACTAACATAATAATTTTACTTTCATGTAATTACTGTGAAAAGGGAACCTTATGCCAATGGACTTACGCCAGACAAATAGTTAGCGTATGGTTTAATCGTACATGTTTAGGGTTTTGGGTTTACTTGGGCTTTGATTTTCCAGGCTTATCAGTGACCCCTGGAATAGAATTTGGTCCATACTTCGTACCGAACGGATCTCTCAGTTTGTCACTCATTACCAAATCAGCCACTAACCTATTCTTATGAGCCCACATTTTTAAACTGGTTATGAATGATTGGAATTCAGAATGTGTTAAAAATGCCTTTATTATCCTGATTGATTTTAAGGCACCAGTAAAGCTCAGTCCGCATTTTCAGCTATCAACAAAAATTTGGGTAATTTCATGAGCTTTACAAATAATCTCGTTCCTTTACTTTTCTACGCACTACTTACTTTTTTAGACTGAAACTATTTTCCAATTTTATACTGTAATTTTTTTTAGATTGAGCTTTACTTTTCTATCTGGTTCCAACAGTTTTTTATATCATTCAATTAGTTCTACATTCAATGTTAAATTTTTGTAACAAATAAGTTAAACCAATTGAACATTAAAAAATAAAAATAAAATTCATACAATATGATACTTAAAACACCCTAAAAAATTAGATTCCGTTCAAATGAAATCGAAATAAATCTTAGACTCCTTCCATTTTTAATTGAAAATATTTGTATTGCAGATTTGTATTATGTTTATGACAATAGTGCATCAAATGATAAGATGAAATTTTGATATATTTTCATCGATCATGACCCCCAGACCCCGAAACCACCCTCCGTTCAAAATTTATATATATATATATATATATATATATATATATATATATATATATATATATATATATATATATATATATATACATATATATATACATATATATATATATATATATATATATACATATATATATAATATATATATATATATACATATATATATATATATATGTGTGTGTGTATCAGTATATATATATATATATATATCAATATATATATATATATATACTGATACATACATATATATATATATATATATGTGTGTGTGTATCTGACCTATGTCACACTGTAACTCTCGTATTTATGAACCGATTTGGATGTAATTCGGTGTGTACATAGTAGATACCAATGTCTCGACCGAGTTCGTTGGCCAGCTTCATCCGCCATTTTGTTTCAAAATGGCGGCCATTTAAAAAATTTTAAAAAATTTAAAATTTGAAATGTTGTACCAAAAATTTGAAAATGGAAAAATATTTTTTTCTTATGTATTTGACCGTTATACAAAGACTCCGTAGCAGTTTTTGTTTTGTCTATATCTTAAAAAATGGCTGAGTTATAGCATTTTGAATTTCTAGCGAAGCTGACATTTTGAAACGTCCTGAATTTTGTCACGCGATAAAAGGCGTATTTATGAACCGATTTGGATGTAACTTCGTTTATACATAGTACAGACCAATGTCTCGACCGAGTTCTTTGGCCAGCTTCATCCGCCATCTTGTTTAAAAATGGCGGCCATTTAAACTTTTAAGAAAAATTTTAATTTGACATGTGGTACCAAAAAATTGAAAATTGAAGAAATATTTTTTTTTTATGTGTTTGACCTTGATAAAAAGATTCGGGAGCAGTTTTTGTTTCGTCTATATCTTAAAAAATGGCTGAGTTATAGCATTTTGAATTTCTAGCGTGGCTGACATTTTGAAACGTCCTGATTTTTGCCACGTGATAACAGACGTATTTATGAACCGATTTGGATGTACCTTGGTGTGTACATAGTACATACAAATAACTCAACCGAATTCGTTGGCCAGCTTCATCCGCCATCTTGTTTCAAAATGGCGGCCATTTAAAAAAATTTAAAAAAATTTAAATTTAAAATGAGATACTAAAAAATTGGAAAATGAAAAAAGATTTTTTTCGTATGTGTTTGACCTTAATACAAAGATTCCGGAACAGGTTTTGTTTCGTCTATATCTAAAAAAATGGCTTAGTTATAACATTTTGAATTTCTATTGTGGCTGACATTTTAAAACGACCTGATTTTTGTCACGCGATAACAGGCGTATTTATGAACCGATTTGAATGTAACTTGGTCTGTACATAGTACATACCAATGTCTCGACCGAGTTCGTTGGCCAGCTTCATTCGCCATCTTGTTTCAAAAGGGTTGCGATTTTTAAAAAAAATGTAATTTAAAATTTAAAATGAGGTATTAAAAAATTGGAAAATGAAAAAGATTTTTTTTTATGTGTTTGGCCTTGATACAAAGATTCTGGAGCGGTTTTTGTTTCTGAAAATTTGTTCTTTTGTTTATATCTTAAAAAGTGGTTGAATTATAGCACTTTGAATTTCTATCATGGCTAACACTTTGAAACGATCTTGTATTTGTCACGCGATACCACACGTATTCGCCTATTTCGATGGAAGAAAGCATGTGGATAGTATACATCAATATCTCGACCAAGTTCGCTGGCCAGCTTCATCAGCCATCTTGTTTCAAAATGGCGGCCATTAAATAAAAAAAAAATATATTTAAAGTGAGATGCAAAAAAATTAGAAATTGAAAAAGGTTTCTTTCTTAAGTATTTGACCTTGATATAAGGATTCAGGAGCATTTTTTGTTTGTTTTTATCTTAAAAAATGGCTCAGATATAGCAGTTTGCATTTCTAACGTGGGTGACATTTTGAAAAATCTGATTTTTTGCCTGCGACAGCAGTCGTATATATCAACCGATTCCGATGTGAGTGAGCATGTGCACAGCAATTACTAAGGTCTCGACCAAGTTCACTGGTTAGCCTCATCCACCATGTTGTCTTAAAATGGCAGGCACTTTAAGAAATCGCCGAATTTGGCAGCCAAATATAAGTTACTTTAAATAAAAGCAGCTTGGATACAGCTGACTAATTTCGCTAAATTCTCATTCATAATGATTTAGTATTGATAAAAATTAGTATTGAATCTCCTACATTCGGTTTCCACTTAATTAAGCTTCGTGTGTTTGAATAATATAAGTTGTCTTTTTTTAAAATAAGGAATATGAAAGCTACCTCTTCCTCCCGGCACTGGCCGGAAGGACTTTTTTAATCTTCAATTGGCTCAACTAATTCGTTACAAAAATTTAACATTAAATGTACAACTAATTGAATGAAATAACTTAATATCTGTCCCTTCTCGGGTTTAAACAATGTAGGAAATAAATTTTGTTTTTTTAATTTGTTCTTCAAATTATGTTTTTGTTTAATATGTCAAGTTTTTTAATAACTACAGCACTCAGACGAACGCATTTCAAAATTAATAGAGAGTATCATCATCAGGCTTTGATGTATGCGGTATTGCATCCCAATGTGGGATGCAGTTTACCAATGTGTAATTCAAAATGTTTCACCACTGTATTAATGCAGGTTGCGGTAGTTTGAGCAAAAACTTCCAATCTGAAACCAAAAAATCTATAATCAAAACATAAAAAATTATCTTCATTTAAATTTAGATACCCTATTTCCCACTCAGAAACGCTATGAATGAAAATGTGAATTGTGTTGAATCCTTACTGCTAATATTTAACAATAGTATAGCTGTGATATAGTAAAAAATGAGTTTTACTTAAATTTTTAAACCTTATTTTCTCCCAAGGGATGATGTAAACACATCAGAAAATTATTACCTAAGTTTAACTTGGGGTATAAATAGTTCTCATCTCGGAAAAAAAAATACATTTTAAAATTTAAGTTATGTGATTCCCTACTAAGTTCGCTACCTGCGTAAAAATAGCTATCCATTAGAAACGTTTTACAAAAATATAAACTGGACCAAAGCAAAAATTTATTCTGAAAATATCCTTTTTATTTCCACTATGACGCCATATTCACTTTTTTAATTTTTGATAAAAAAAAAAAAAAAAAAAAACTAGCTCAATTTAATATTTCACGTGAAAATCTTTCAACTGAAAAGAAATAAATTATTATTACGGCTTTTGAAATTTATGCAACAATGAAGTAAAAATGTTACATTTTCTGTGAAAAATGTCCGTTGATTTTCAATGAAAAAAGCGAAAATTGGAATTATTAAGAAAAATATTTGAATAATGCAAAAAAAAAATTAGCCCATGTTTCTCTCTGCGTTATAATTCACCCATATGCAAAGGTATTTTACCATTCGTTTTGACCCTAACGTCAGGCAAACGTTTTTACACTTTAAATTTATAATATCATTAGAATTAGTAAAGAATAAAAAATGAGTGGCATCAGGGACAAAAAGGTGGGAAGAAAAAATGAAAAAGTTATGATCTCCATAGGCTTTTCCATGTTAAATTAACATTGAGAAGTGACACTGGAAATAAATTTCCAGGATTCGAACCTGGGTCCAGAGCGTACCGTGCTGTTGCTTTACCACTAAGCTACCCTGGCCGATATCCTAGCCCGGAAATTTCTCACTAATGAACCATGTTGTTTCTTAGTTATACTTTGCTATTATTTTAGAACAGTCCCCTGAAAAACGTATAATCGGCGCTTTGCTGTAAAGTAGACACTCCCATATCCGGTTCTCTCATATCCAGACTATTCTATATTTGGACTGATAACAGTTAAACATTTATTACGAGAATGCAAATTATTTTTTTTCTTGTTTATTGAAATGTTCTTAGAATTTCGCCTACTTGTTCGACGTATTCACTAAAGATGTTCAAACAAATTTTTGCATCTTTGCAGACCTAGCGCCCATTTATTCAGCCCTAACTCATTATCTCTTCTATTCCTTATCAATTGTTAGTACGGGCAATAGAAACCGTATGGGGGCTCTACCTAGCAAAATTCATGGTAGTTCTGGAAAAAGGCTTACTATATGCTTTTGGGGTAGCTGAATCTGAATTTTTAACTTCCCACCAAAATTTCTCCCGACAACCCCCCAAATTTTGGTAAAATGCACCCCCCCCCCCCCAAAAAAAAAAGAATTTTTTATTAGAAAAGTCAATTTTTTTTTGTTTTAAGGAAAAAGTATCTAGAAATTCAGAAAGTAGAGAAAATTTGCAGCAAATAAGATATATGACATTATGACGTAGGATGAATGGGGAGGCGGGGACCTGCCTCGGAACATGCGTCGCGATGTTGCGTGGACTAAGTTGCACAATTCCACTTAACCACTCGCATGGTTTACGTTCACTTTCCCGTCTCTCCTCCGAACTTTCCCTATAAGGTTTACTTTAAGTTTTTGGGTCATTGAATCCGAATTTTTAACTTCCCATCAAAATTTCCCCCCCGCAACCCCCCCTTCCCTAAAATAGTTGTTTTTAAATTTGATTCTTTTTTGTCAATTTGATCACTATCAGATCCATCAAATGTTGCTCCGTGGATTTCACCCAAGTATGAAATATACGGAAATATTTGTTATTCAAGTTGAAAATTAATTTCATGCATTGCAAAGATATAATTTGTTTCAAGTCAAATTTTGTCTACTTTTTGAATTTCTAGGTATTTTTTTCCCAAAGCAATTACAAAAACCAAACTTTTTCAAAAATTCTATTTTCTTTTTTTTTTGGGGGGGGGGGGGGGGGGTTGAAATTGTTGGGGTTTGCAAGAGAAATTTTGGTGGGAATTTACAAATTCGAATTCAGCGACCAGAAAAACATAAAGTGAGACGATTTCCAGAACTACCGTTAATTTTCCCAGGTAAAATCCCCTATTGGCTGGACTATTAAGTGGAATTGCATAACTTAGTGCACGCAGCGCCGCGGTGCATGTTCTGAGGCAGCCCCTCTCTTTCCCGTTCATCCTACATCATAATGCTATAATCCTATTTGTGCAAATTTTGTTTACTTTCTAAATTTCTAGATACTTTTTCCCTAATACAACAAAAAAATTTATTTTTTGAATAAAAACTTTTTTTTTTGGGGGGGGGGGGGGTAATTTACCAAACTTTGGGGGTGTTGCCGGGGGAAATTTTGGTAGGACGTTACAAATTTGGATTCAGCGACCCAAAAAACTTAAAGTAAGCCTTATAGGAAAAGATCGGAGGGGAGACGGGAGGAGAGCGAACGTTAACGATGTAAGTGGTTAAGTGGAATTGCACAACTTAGTCCGCGCAGCACGCGGCGCATGTTCCGAGGTAGGTCCCCGCCTCCCCATTCATCCTACATCATAATGTCATATATCTTATTTGCTGCAAATTTTGTTTACTTTCTGAATTTCTAGATACTTTTTCCTTAAAACAAAAACAAAAAAAAAAAAGATTTTTCTAATAAAAACCTTTTTCTTGGTGGGGGGGGGGGGGGGCATTTTACCAAAATTTGGGGGATGGGTGCGAGGAAATTTTGGTGGGAATTAAAAATTCAGATTCAGTGACCCAAAAAGCATATAGTAAGCCTTTTTCCAGAACTACCATTAACTTTGCCAGGTAACATCCTTATTGCCTGGACTATGTATGGACTTCGAAAACGCTTTCCACAATTCATACCTAAAGAAAATTGTATAACTCTCCATCAAATCCAGATGTAGACATTTTAAAGAATGGAGACAATATTATCCAGTTTTTACCTTCTAACATGACTAGCTTAATATATGTCCTGGTCTGCTAAAGCATGGGAGACAGTCAAAAGCTGTACTTAAAAAGAAAAAAAAACTTGCAATAAATTATTAAGAATTAATGGAAGAAAGTTGTGAAAATTAAGAAGACCTATATTTAACAAATACAGCAAGGAAAATTTCTGGTAGTGAAAATATCACATAATCAGAAATTTTTGAATGGGTAAATTGTTATGCAGATCAGTACCCGACCGACGAAAAAATTTTAAATTTCCTAAATAAAAAAGATATCGATGTAAGCAGTAAAGATGAAGAATCTGTTGAAATCCGTTGTTCTCCGAGAAATGCGATTTTTCCGAGGAAGCATTTCAAGCGTTAGAGATATGCAATTTTTGCTCTTCTTTTTTTTACATTTTTTAATGTGTACACGGAATTTTATATATCTTCAATTCCTTTTTAGGGTTTCTTTCATCTGACGAAACCCTATTCGTCTCTCTCCTCTGTCTGTCTGTCCGTCAGTCTGTCTGTCCGTCACAGAGCCCGTTCTCAGAAACTATACATGTTGAAGGCTTCAAATTTTGCACACTTATAGCTGAGCACCACACATCATACGACAAATCATAAAATTTTGAAAAAGTCGTACATTTAACCCTTTAGACTCCCACATGTGTATTTTAAACAATTCTTTGTAAGTGAGCCCCTAATTAGGTTGAAGGCGTGAAATTTTGCGTATTTATAGCTGGGTATCTCAGATCAAACGACAAATCATAAAATTTTGGAAAAGTCTTACATTTAACCCTTTGGACCCCCACATGTGTATTTTAAACAATTCTTTCTATGTAAGCTCCTAATTAGGTTGGAGGCGTGAAATTTTGCATACTTATAGCTGAACACCTCACATCAAACGAGAAATCATAAAATTTTGAAAAAGTTGTAAATTTAACCCTTTGGTGTCTCACATGTGTATTTTAAACAAACTCGACCCCGACAAAATAATTTTCGCCCTCCGTATTCTTAACCGAACCCGAAATACTTCAAACTAAGCCGACCGTAAATCCACAATGAGTGAAAATTGATCCACAATGTAATGTTATTTATAAAAAAAATAGCATATGATCATAACTTCAGTAAAAAATTTACCTTTTATACTGCAAAATAAACATGTAAAGAGTCATCCATGTATCAAATATGTAGATTTTTATCTGAAGGAATTTGGACTTTTTTTTCTTTTCGAAAAATTGGGTTCACCTGTATCCAACCAGCAAGAATCACAATTCAATCTAGAAAGCGACTCATGACCGGAAGAATTTGTTTAGTCAATCCGACTTATAAGGAAAAAAAATGGGCTCTCTCAACCGGGCCGAAATTCAAGTCAAAATATTTTCCCCGACGACATTGAATTTTGACCCCGATGGGGGGGGGGGGAAGCATGCCCGACGGGGGGCATATGCCCCCCCGGGCCCCCCTCTGGCGCCGCCCTTGTATCCGTATAATAGTTACAATAAAAAAAATTATAAAGTAACTTAAGTAACAGATAAATTTAAAATGATCAGAACTTTATAAATTTCTGATCATTTTAAATACCGTCTCTTATCAGATATCTTATCTCTTATCTTATACACTTAGCAGAACTTTATAAAGTTCTAGCATGAAAATAATTTTAATGTAAGCCTAGGAGATTTATTGTTGCCTTTTAATAAATGTTTACTTTAATTATTAAAAAATAGATTAAATGAATTTTTTAATTTAATTATTTAAATTTATTTTAAAAAATAGTATAATATTTACAATAAAAAAATTATAAAGTAACCTAAAATTCATTAAAATGCCCAAATATAATAATATATAATATAATAACCTAAATTCATTAAAAAATAGATTAAATGAATTTTTTAATTTAATTATTTAAATTTATTGTAAAAATTACTATAATATTTATAATAAGAAAATTATAAAATAACCTTATTGCACTTTAATAAATGTTTACTTTAATTATTAAAAAATAGGTTAAATAAATTTTTAATTTAATTATTTAAATATATTTTAAAAAATCTAATTGACAAAAAAAAAAATACAAAGGAACTAGTAATAAAGATCAACTGATTTTAACTAACTGACTTAAGAAAATATTATTTTTACACTTTAATTATTAAATACATTTATTTATTAGAAAAATACTCTATAAGTCATATGAATTTTAAAATTTAATTTAATTATCTGTATAATATTTACAATAAATTTTTTTTTATAAAATAACCTATCATAAATTAATAAAGATTTTTTTGTCTCAAGAATAATTTTAAAATTAAAAAAAACTCCTTTAATACATTAATTCTGATAATTATACTTTTATCTGTTACTGTAGTAATAGACAAATTTAAAATGATCAGAACTTTATAAAGTTCTAACATGAAAATACTTTTAATATAAACCTAGGAGATTTATTATTGCATTTTAATAAATGTTTACTTTAATTATTAAAAAATGGATTAAATGATTTTTTCAATTTAATTATTTAATTTATTTAAAAAAAAATCTAATTGATAAAAAAAATTACAAAGGCACTGGTAATAAAGATCGAGTGATTTTAACTGACTGACTTAATAAAAATCAAAACAAAACTCTAAAAAAGTGAAAACGCCAGCGAGAGGACAGAACACGCAATTTTAGGATTACAAATGCAAAATCTTAACCAGCCCTAGTCTTAACAACTGGGCCAGATCATTCATACGCTATGTTTGCCAAAATACCTTGTGCTGGCTTTATACAGTATTTTACTCTTATACTTGTCCTTTCAGGGAAAGAAGTTCGGTTCAGTTTCAATGGCTATCCGTGAAGCGATAGCCAATGAAATTGCAGGATTTCCCACTAATGCTAAAAGTCTTATGGAAAGTCAAATTTCGCGGCTGGCGTCGCTCAAGATTTCGTTGTATGTTTTTTACGTCTTTGTTGGCTTTCGGGGATTTGCCGACTGCCTAATTAAATAAGAGTTAGCTACACTGTACATGTATGCAATACGTAGCTGACTGTACATTGATTATTACGTTTTTTTTTAACTCAAAGAGTCTCACGTTGGAGACTCTACTACTAGATCTCCCTTAATATATCATTGCCAAAAAAATCACAGGTTAAATTAATAATAAACAAATATTTAAATATTTCTGGTGTGAGATTTTGCTTAAAAATAGAATTAATTTTTATTGTCAATTATTTTATGATGACGATCACTATGCCTAAAAATTCTAAAGGCATTGTTAACACATGTTTATATGACTGAAAGAAGATTGACATGCTGTAATCAAGCAGGACGGTCGTTCTGCCAAGCCAAGCTGAAAAAAAAAAATGCTAACCTCGCCAAACAAACAAACGCCAAGAATAAAACGCAAGACACCGTAACTGCTTATTATACTGATGACAACTTCTCCATGTAAAATCAACCAAACATGCCAGCGTAAAATTTCCCATATCAAAAGAACCAATCATCGCAGAAAAATAAAACCAAAACCAGAAGGACCCAATGGAAAATATCTTCAATTTGAGACCAAATGCATCCTCATAAATTAATTATAAACAGAGATATAGATTTTTTAAAATAACGTCGAGATACTGAAAATGATCGATTTATTTTCTTCGTCACAATTTATGGTTCAATCAAGGTAGAGACTTAAATAATGGACATAAAAAAGTAAGGATTGCATTTTTGGACAGATATTTACTCAATCTACGTGCTTTTGTAAAATTCAGCTTTAAAAACACAAATTTTCTATTCTTAATTAGCGAAAAACTGTTAATTAATTTTAAAGTTTATAAATTATGCCAAACAGCGATAAACCCGCCAAATCATTTTAGAAGTCTTTTAAAATTTTTTATATTATCCTTTTGCATTGATTTCATCGAAGAAAACTATGGCCGAGATCCAGATAGATTTTTCGCTGTTAGCGAAATGAGTTTGACCAATCAGAAGTCAGAATGTTTGAGAATTTTTGCTGCTTCTGGATCCCGGCCTATGTCATAAAAGTTTTGAGTCATTTTCTTAGTGCCATGGATGAAGTGCAATGTTTACAGAAATTTAGGCTGGGATCCAGATGGATTTTTCGCTGTTAGCGAAACGAGATTCACCAATCAATAGCCTGCATTGCTGCAAACAGGGAAAAGTTCGCAAAAGTGCAAGCTTCTGATTAATGAATCTCGTTTCGCTAACAGCGAAAAATCTATCTAGATTGCGGCCAATTATGTTGAACACAATTTTGCATTTCCACATCCAGGAAGGGTATTGATGTCATAACAACAGTGCGTATTCGAAACTATTTAAGGCATTGATTCTGAACTCCTTTGCTATACATTTCAAGATTAAAGAAGTTGTTGTTTCAATAGTTTTAGTACTTTTCTCTATTGCTCACTCTAAAACACGAATATCGAAATTTAACCAACAGCGCTCAGAAACTATAGCGCCTAGAATATATAGTGTTGAAATCGGCTAACCCTGTAATACTTAAAAAAGCGCTAAAATATTGTATCCCTTAAATGTGCAATGATACTGCTGTAATATGCAGATCGCAGCGGCATCTGCAGGATATTTTCTACAACTGCAAGAAATTGCTAGTCTATACAATGTAATAATAGTAATACGAAAATCCCACAGATGTCGCTGCGATCGACACTTGAAATTTTAGCAGTATCGTCGCACATTTAAGGGATACAAATTTTTAGAACTGTTTGGATAGCATATTTCCACACTAGGTATTCTAGGCGCTGTATCAGAAACAACACCATAACAGAGAGCCTTTATACATAAGAGTGGTGATATATACACAGGAGACATGCTCATTTCAAGCTTTTGTCGAAAGTACGGCAATCCGCTTTCTTGAATAGAGGATATTCAATCTACGTTATGATCACATGGTCAAGGCAAGAACGTCTAGCGTAAAGAAGGGAAGGCTCCGTCTACGTAATGTAAATCCCCGCTAGCCAAGGAAACAGTTCATGGGAGAAAGCAGTAGTACACTGTTAAAAATATCGTGAAAAATTACCTCTGTTTTTAAAGGCTATCTGTATTCTGACCAATGAGAACGCTTCATAGGCGTTTATGTAGCGTTCTCATTGGTCAGAAAATAGAGAACCTGTAAGAACCGAGGTAATTTTTCACGATATTTTTAACAGTGTAGTTTCCTGTTTCCCTTCTATCAGTTAGAAATTCTTTGGGTAAATTACCGGTACCACGTGACTTTTTCAGCCTCGAACCCATATTTGGAATATCCTCCATTAGAAGATACGCGCATGGACGATCTCTATTAGACTAGGGAAATAATTCAGCATGCATTAACCTGGCGATAATGGCATGCTCGTAAAGAACTTTAACGATTTTTTTTTTATCACTTTTACCAATAAACACTTATTGGCCGTATGTCGCTACTTCGTTATAGAGACACACTTGTTCCTAATTAGATCCCGGCCTTAATGTATCAAAATACAGAGTTTGCTTTCTGTACTATTCCTGAGCTCAGTTATAGCGTCTAGAAATATAGGCCGGTATCCAGGTACAATTTTGCAAACAGTGAAAAGTTAGCAAAAATTCTGGCTTCTGATTGATCAATCTCGTTACGATAACACAGAAAAATCTACCTAGATCACGGTCACAGTGTGAAAACCGGCTATTCCAGTAATTCTTTAAAAAGTGCTAAAAATTGAATCCCATAAATATTGAAAAATACTGAATGACAAATGTCGATGGGAGCAACATTTTCTAGATCTTCTCTGAGCGAAACATTTTCTTTTGAAATAGTTATGTTGGAATTACCATATGTCGCTGTAATCGACATTCGTCGTTCAGCCCCGTTCAACATTTATGGGATACAATTTTTAGCACTTTTTTAATAAGCCGATTTTTAAACTATATCTTCTAGAAACTATAGCTCCGTTATAGCGTCTAGATTATATGTTGTAGAAATCGACTATCCCGGCAATACTTAAAAAAGCGCGAAAGTATTGAATCCCTTAAATGTACAACGATGTCGAATTCCAAACAGTCATTTGCATCGACATCTGCAGGATATTTTTTAAAGAAGAAAGAGACATGTGTAATGCACCGCTACAGCGTCTAGAATACATAATGTGGAAATTTGCTATCCAAGAACCGCTAAAAAGTGTATCCCTTAAATGTGCACTGACGCTGAAATCCAGGGAGATTATCGCAGCGACATCTGCTACATATTTTCAAATTTCAAAGTAAACATCGTATTATTACAGCGGGTTTGACGCCAAGAACACAGGTCAAATGTAAGTTAATAAAACGTTTAAAAAAAATGTTACAGCGCCTAGACCAAATTGTCTTGGAGTTTTGGGAAATATCCTGCAGATATCGCTGTGATCGACTGATTGGATTTCCACACTATATATTCTAGACGCTGTAGCGCCGCGGTAGCCTGTCCTTTTTCGTTTGCCTCGAAGTAGATGACGTCATTTGAAGCTGTTCCTAAGTGTGGAGTTGATTATCTGTACACGGCAATGGACACAAAAAAAATCGGCGCACCGCTTTGTACTAATCATCGTGTAAAGATGATCCAACTCCGTGTGACTTTTAAACGTCATAAACTGGCCTATTATGTCATTGGTCACGCTAACACCCTCCCCCTTGCGTCCGCCATATATAGCAGCATCTTGCTATGGAGACTGCTAAATGGGCTGCTATCGGTCAAAATCAAGAGAGAAAAGGGCAGAAGAGGGGGAAAGAACTCGTTTTCTTTATGTAGTTTTTCACACGGGAAGATTGACATGCCTGCTCCTCTCCTTTCATAGCTTCATGGTGGTGAAATAAACAAACGCCCCTTAAATATTTGAGAAAGTCTTGACACGCGTCACAAAAACATCACACAAAGCAGGCAAAGCAAAGGAACAAAATCATTCATTCGCTCGTGGATATGAACGAGCCAATGAATGATTTTTCTTCTTTGTTTTGCTTGCTTTGTGTGATATTTTCCTGACTTGTCAAGGCTTTCTCGAATATTTAAAGGACGTTGAATAGACCGGGATCAAGATAGATTTCACGCTATTAGCGCGATGAGATTGATCAATTAAAAGCCTGCATTTTTGAAAACTTTTTTTATGTTTGCAGTAAACACTCTGGATCCCGGATATTAACTCTGGTTGGTTAAGACGATTTTGAATAAAATCAAATCAGAAAGCCAATGTTTTTAAACTTTTTTGGTTAGTTTAATTGAAATCTTCCACGTCTATTAATGAAAACTGAGTTACTGTACTTTGGACAAAAACTTGAATATGAGTACACGACTTGTGCATATGTGTCACCACTCTTACATATAAATGTACTCTGTTATGAGCATGATTCTAAGCGCAGCTGGTTAAATTTGAGTATCTGGGTATTAGATAAAGCAATAGTGGCCCACCGTGGCTGAGTGGATAAGACACCACGCCGCTAATCGCTTGAGAACGTAGGTGGGGGCGGGTTCAAATACCGCCGTGATCCTCACGTGGTCTGATATATATGTGTTCAATAAAACAAACAAACAAACAAGCAATAGTGAAAGGTACAGTTGCCATGGAAACAACGACTTCTTTAATTCGTATAGAAAATTAATGAATAGTTGTAAATAATTTAAGTTTAAAATGTAGGCAAATGCTCTGAAAATATCAATGGCTCCCATCTAGTATTTTACAAAAGTAATTTAAGATATTCACATGGTGTATAAGTTGATGCAACTCTTACCTAATGAAAATTCTGCAACAAGACTTACATAGGCAGATCTTTTCAATGATTAATTCAGAATTCTAAGAACAAAACGAAGTTCTTAAGCGCCCTTCCTCACCCCTCCCCCCACTCAAAAAAAGAAATACGATAGAAAGGTATAAGTATTTGGATAATTTCAGTATTTCTGTGATCTTTGGTCAGAGTTTAGAAAAGGTGTCTGGGTATTAAAAAAAACATATAACAAATTTGACGAATGATAAGACTATAGATTTCAGGCAATTTTTAACTGCAAAAAAAATTTATTCTAATGTTTATGCGGCTTTAATAATAGACTATTAAATATAATCAATTTACGGGAATTTTTGTACGAAATTATATTCTCACATTTATGCAAATAGGTATGGATAAACAGACTTGAGTAAAATTACATATTTATTCTTTCTTCTCTATAACACGATCTAAATGAAGATGAAGTTATATGTACAGTTTATATCTTTAAATTTTTAGATTTTTTTTTTATCAAAAATGTTTCATCATCATGTCTAGAATTGCTAGATTTACTTCTTTAGACAGATCTTCGATTCTTTGGATGCCTGCGGGGCTTCATTCTCAGATTTTCCGTAGCTATTTGTAAAGGTAAATTTATTTTGCAAAACCGTCAGCAAAAAAAGTTAGAAAAAACAATTAACTGACAGACTAACTGTAAATATATATTTTATTTTGACTCTATTTGATTTTTACTAAATTTTCACCCTTCATAGAAAATTTTAAGGCGATATAAATTGAGAAAGACTGATACTTTGAAAGAAGAAATTGACTTTCCTTACTTTTAAATTATTAATTACTCTAAAAAATGAATGATAGGTAAACAAAGTGTATACTATTGTGTTTGTTCCCTACTTATAAAGGCTATACCAGGACTAATTTTAGCGAGTAGAATTATTTCAATTATATATAATCTGTTTTAAAAAAAGAACTGATATCTACTAAAAAACAACTTTTCAAAAGTAAAAAAAAAGCCAAGCAAAAAAAAAAAAAAAAGAAAAGAAAAGAAAAAAGGGGAAAGTTGTGGCTAAAAAATAGTGTGATATCAAATTTCCAAGCTAATATTATGGTACTTATTTAACATTTTTTATTAAAAATTTACCATATGTAAGTCGAGTACCTAAGTATGCGTTGATAGAAAGCCTTTTCTCCTTTACTAAATACATCATAAGTGTTTCTGAAAATTAATTTTTTTTAATTATGCATGATGGGCTTGGCGGCCATCTTTCCATATTTTACACAAATTTCTAAGCAGACAAGCTCGTAATATGTTTGCATTATTAAGAATTTTGAACTTCTAGTTTTGGCTACAGACAGATAAATTAAGAAAGTCTTTTATTTTGAAGAAAAAAAACAAATTGATTTTTACTGCTTTAACTAATTAATTAACCCCCTCCGAAAAAAGAGAATCATAAGATAAAACCTGAAGTTACTTCAACTTTATTTTAAGACACAAATTTCTAGGCACTCATTTCCATAAATTAAAAGCATAAAATGTTTGCTTTAGCAACAATTTCGAATTTCCGATCTTAACAATGTACTTGTGTGCTTAGAAAATTGTGTAAAATATGGAAAGATGGCCGCCAAGCCCATCATGCATAATTAAAAAAAATTAATTTTCAGAAACACTTATGATGTATTTAGTAAAGGAGAAAAGGCTTTCTATCAACGCATACTTAGGTACTCGACTTACATATGGTAAATTTTTAATAAAAAATGTTAAATAAGTACCATAATATTAGCTTGGAAATTTGATATCACACTATTTTTTAGCCACAACTTTCCCCTTTTTTCTTTTCTTTTCTTTTTTTTTTTTTTGCTTGGCTTTTTTTTTACTTTTGAAAAGTTGTTTTTTAGTAGATTAATATGGTCTGTGAACCTCCAATGCTCTTAACTTAGGTTTTTTTTTTTTAATTTAATTGAAAGGTAAATTCACTGAAATTTAAGTAATTTGATATTGAGCAACGCAATTGTGCTATCAAAACACATTTGTTAAATCATATCTACATTTGTAATAAAATTCATTACATATAGAAATAACTTTTTTCTTCAATAATGGCAAATAATAAAAATAAATAAATAAATAAATACGAATATCCTTTGACAATTTTGAAAACAAGTAAATAAAAATTCAAATATTTCTGTTCCTAGGAAAAGTCGAGAATACTCTTTCAAAATGGAAAATTATATATTAACATTATTAAAATTTCCTTTTTTTTTTTAATACGTTTGAAAAATTTTCCCCAGATAGCATGCACATTAGCAGCAGGCTTTATTTTTTTGCTGATATTATCTCGCCGTGACAAATTTGACTTGACAAATTCGCAGAAAATCTCCCGCAAATTATACCATCAAGCACTTGCATGAGTAGTAGGGTGGTCACAAGAAATCAATTTTCGAATTTTTTCGGGGGGACCCCCCAAAAAGTTGCCAATTGACTAGAAAATGAGATTGGCAAAGTTTCAGCTCATTTGGATAATATTAACCCGTGCCTCATTGAGGTTCAAGTTTGAAAAAAGCGTGATTTTTCGCAAAAAAATGCTGTCTTTCCTTCATGAAAGGAATACAGTTGAACCTAGAAACATAATGCTGGTCTCATTTTATAAAAAAAAGTTTTGCTTTGAAGAACCACACACCATTTTTTCTAAAAATGTATAGATTTAAAAATATGCGCATTTTTCAGGACCAGACTTCACCTGAATCCTAAAAATTGACTTTTTATGAAAAAGCGAAAAAAATGTGTAACATTCCATTTCATCTGCTTTCCACCTTTTGTTTTTCTTTTTTTCATTTTGTAATGTCCAATAAAGTGTTTGATTAAAAAAAATTCCAAAGAAAAGGAAAAAAATCTAATTTTAAACTGAAAGAATTTTTAAAAAAATTGAGGGCAAAGGAAGTATAGAAATGAGAGCAAATAATGCTCAATTGCATTTTATTATTAAAGTTGTGTTACAAGAAAGGAGGCATAATAAAGAAAATAAATTATTTTCCCTTACAACTGTCACGTTAACCCTTTCCGGCACAGAAAAATTCTGTTCGTAAAAGGATGAAATGATTGTCTACCCCGGAATTTACAAACGATTTTTTAAAATTAAAAACACGTTACTTTAACCTTTCATTGTGAAAGCAAAATTTTATTAAAATATTCTTCGTGCCGTTTGTAAGTTTGGAATTAAAATTAGGTGGTCCCGGCGTGGAACACTGTGCTGGAAGGATTTAAGTGGTAATGGTTTAGATAAGATGGCTTATGTTGACTTTTTTTTATCAAAGTATTATCTAAAAATGAAAATGCAACTTGATCCGAGTTAAGATACCAAAGGCGGTTTGTCATTTTAGCAAGTGCTTTGTCTGTAACCTATTTATCAAATTTTCTGTAGTGAACAAGTGATTTTATTATTTGCAGGTCTTGAATTGGGGGCTAAAGTGGCAGTGGAAGTATTGAAGCACGCTTTTACATAAATATTGATTAGAAATAAGAAAAGTTCTCTGATACCTTCTTTTTCTAAATTTGTTATTGAAAGATGATCCCTGAAACAATATATTTTGAGAGAATGAATGGCCTGTGCCGCCATCCATCTGACATGATTAAAAGCACCAGGTGCTCTGAAAAAAAGTCTTAGCAGGAAGGAGTTCTATAAAAATTAAACAAAGTTGGATAAACTCTTTATAATCATCCCTGAATTTTTAAAAGTTCCTGTAAGAAAATTTGAAATTTCTTCTGAATTAACTATTTATGCCTAGTATTTCATCTTCAATAGCATTTGTATAATTACTCTGGTTTAATTTAGACCACCCAATCAGAATTGTTTTTTTTTTTTTTTTAATATCTTGCTGAGGGGCAGTGACCAGTGATTACGCCCATTTTACAATCAAGAACAGCTTTTAGGAAAATTTCTAAATTATGGTGGCGGCATGGTAAATATAGAAGACTTTTCCTTTAACAATTGCTATAAAAAAAGGCAGGTTCCTCTGAGGCGACCTGTGTTTACTGCAGTTGTATCAAAAAATATTGCCTGGATTTTACCAACTTCCTCCCACTCTTCAACTGCTGTAAATACAGCTTTCGCCTGAATTATTCCGATACTATTTTCAAGTTGAGGAACTCGTAGTAACTGTTCTTCATCACCACAACTAATTAAAATTTTATCCACTCTACATTTTCTGTATTAAAAAAATGGTGAAGCAGTTTTCCACGGTTTCCACCAGTTTTATAAAAACGCACAAATAATACATGAAAAGCAGCAAACAGCTGTTTCGAATCTACTAGCGAGATTCTTTTTCAGTGCAAGATAGGGAAAAAGGAACAGCGTGCTAGTTGGCTCAGCCTTGCTTTTTCTAGCACGCTGTTCCTTTTTCCCTATCTTGCACTGAAGAAGTATCTCGCTAGTAGATTCGAAACAGCTGTTTGCTGCTTTTCATGTATTATTTGCTGCTTTCATGTATTATTTGCTGCTTTCATGTATTATTTGCTGTTTTTTCTGCTTTTTAGTATGGATATTATTAAAGTGAAAAATAAAATGTAATAAATTATTATTTTTATTTTTCTTATTCATAAAAAAAGACTTTTAAATTAAATCTAAATTGAGAGATGCCGAATGCTGATAGATGAGTCTGAGTCCAGCCTTTCCTTGTCGCCTTGTTCCATCAGGGCTGCCATATGCGACTATTTTTTTATTCTATTTCGCACTACTTTTTCAAAACAAAAATCTTTCACATAAGCTTTGACATTATTTGGAAGAGAAATATACTACAAAATATATCTTTTAAAAATAGTGGTGCAAACGGAATATAAAAATTGTCGCCTGTGGCAGCCCTGTTCCATGCACTTGAGCGTTTTCATTGGATCGTACGTTCGGACAATAAACTAAGATTTAGCCAATCAATGTATACCGTACAAACTTGCTTTGGATTTTCTCAGATCTTGATAAAAATGATATGACGCAGTACTGTACCCTTTCAACACTACTAAAAGGGAAAAGGAACTTTTTTCTCTAAGTTTTAATGTTAGCAGCCGTTCTCCTCCCAGTAACACGTACGGTTTAGTGTTCCTTACTTACTGGCCTTCTAGCAGTTGCTGATAGCCAACTATCATGACAGCGAATTCTACTATTTTCATATCTTCGACGACGACGTGAAGAAATTTTTGCCGAGGAGCCCGAGACCTATAACCCACATCCCCGGACAAAGCAACTATAACTCCGTAAAGAAGGCTGACTGCCATAGGCGTCATAGGTGCCATAGGTAAATGGGTCCAATCAATTCGGTTCCTCAATATGCAATGTGCTATAGGGAACTTTACAGGGGAGTAGCGTAAATAGACGGGCGATTTTTACTTTTCTTTATCCCCCGGTCCTTTTTCTTTTCGTCAGTTTTTATTCTGTAATTCTAAATTACGGACATAATTAATTCATTTAAATAGAAACTATTTTCAAAACATGAGATAATATTATTATTATTTTTAATCAGACAATAACGTGTATTATAAAATAATATCAATGTATGAAAGAACATTGAGTTTTCGAAATGAGAAGAAATTATCTTTTTTTTTTTTTTTACTAGGGGGCTCGGTCCCCTACGAGCTATGCTCGCCAACCCCCGTCCAGACACCGCAGACTCTAAATGCACGCTAATGTGATCGGCTTTAAAAAGATTTCGAAAGATTGAATTATAATTTTAAAAAGTCCTTCCGGCCAGTGCCGAGAGGAAGAGGTAGCTTTCATAATCCTTATTTTAAAAAGGCCAACTTATATCATGCAAACACACGAAGCTCAATTTAGTGGAAACCGAATATAGGAGATTCAATACTAATTTTTATCAATATAATGAATGAGAATTTCGCGAAATTAGTCAGCTTTATCCAAGCTGCTTTTCTTTAAAGTAACTTATATTTGGCTGCCAAATTCGGCAATTTCTTAAAGTGCCTGTCATTTTAAGACAACATTGTGGATGAGGCTAAGCAGTGAACTTGGTCGAGACCTTAGTAATTGCTGTGCACATGCTCACTCACATCGGAATCGGTTAATATATAGGAGTGCTGTCGCATGCAAAAAATCAGATTTTTCAAAATGTCACCCACAATAGAAATTGAAACTGCTATATCTGAGCCATTTTTTAAGGTAAAGACAAACAAAAAATGCTCCTGAATCCTTATATCAAGATCAAATACTTAAGAAAGAAACCTTTTTCAATTTCTAATTTTTTTGCACCTCACTTTAAATACATATATATTTTTTAATTTAATGGCCGCCATTTTGAAACAAGATGGCTGATGAATCTGGCCAGCGAACTTGGTCGAGGTGTTGATGTATACTATCCACATGCCTTCTTACATCGAAATAGGCGAATACGTGTGTTATCGCGTGACAAATACAAGATCGTTTCAAAATGTTAGACATGCTAGAAATTCAAAGTGCTATAAATCAACCATTTTTTAAGATAACAACAAAAGAACAAATTTTCAGAAACAAAAACTGCTCCGGAATCTTTGTATCAAGGCCAAACACATAAAAAAAATCTTTTTCATTTTCCAATTTTTTAATACCTCATTTTGAATTTTAAATTTAATTTTTTTAAATGGCAACCCTTTTGAAACAAGATGGCGAATGAAGCTGGCCAACGAACTCGGTCGAGACATTGGTATGTACTATGTACAGACCAAGTTACATCCAAATAGGTTCATAAATACGCCTGTTATCGCGTGACAAAAATCAGGTCGTTTTAAAATGTCAGCCACAAGAGAAATTCAAAATGCTATTACTCAGCCATTTTTTTTAGATATAGACGAAAGAAAAACTGTTCCGGAATCTTTGTATTAAGGTCAAACACATACAAAAAAATCTTTTTCATTTTCCAATTTTTTGGTATCTCATTTAAATTTTTTTATTATTTAATTTTTTTAAATGGCCGCCATTTTGAAACAAGATGGCGGATGAAGCTGGCCAACGAACTCGGTCGAGATATTTGTATGTACTATGTACACACCAAGGTACATCCAAGTCGGTTCATAAATACGCCTGTTATTACGTGAGAAACATCAGGACGTTTCAAATTGTCAGCCACGCTAGAAATTCAAAATGCTATAACTCAGCCATTTCTTAAGATATAGACGAAACAAAAACTGCTCCCGAATCTTTTTATCAAGGTCAAACACATAAGAAGAAAATTTTTTTTTCAATTTTCAATTTTTGGTACCACAATTCAAATTAAAATTTTTCTTAAAATTTTAAATGGCCGCCATTTTTAAACAAGATGGCGGGTGAAGCTGGCCAACGAACCCGGTCGAGACATTGGTATGTACTATGCATAAACGAAGTTACATCCGAATCGGTTCATAAATACGCCTTTTATCGCGTGACAAAATTCAGGACGTTTCAAAATGTCAGCCACGCTAGAATTTCAAAATGCTATAACTCAGCCATTTTTTAAGATATAGACGAAACAAAAACTGCTCCGAAATCTTTGTATAAAGGTCAAATACATAAGAAAAAAATATTTTTCCATTTTCAATTTTTTGGTACCACATTTCAAATTTTAAATTTTTAAAACAATTTTAAATGGCCGCCATTTTGAAACAAAATGCCGGATAAAGCTGGCCAACAAACTCGGTCGAGAGATTCGTATGTACTATGTACACACCGAATTACATCCAAATCGGTTCATAAATACGCCTTTTATCGCGTGACAAAATTCAGGACGTTTCAAAATGTCAGCCACGCTAGAAATTCAAAATGCTATAACTCAGCCATTTTTTAAGATATAGACGAGACAAAAACTGCTCCGGAATCTTTGTATAAAGGTCAAATACATAAGAAAAAAATATTTTTCCATTTTTAATTTTTTGGTACCACATTTCAAGTTTTAAATTTTTTTAAAAATTTTAAATGGCCGCCATTTTGAAACAAAACGGCGGATGAAGCTGGCCAACGAACTCGGTCGAGACATTGGTATGTACTATGTACACACCGAATTACATCGAAATCGGTTCATAATTACGGGAGTTAAAGTGTGACATAGGTCAGATATATATATATATATATATATCAATTTTGAACGGAGGGTGGTTTCAGGGTCTGGGGGTCATGATCGATGAAAATATACCAAAATTTTTTGAAATCGCTTTCCTCCGAACGGCTGCAATAGGTAGCTTTTTTGTAAAGAAAGCTACCTAAAACACTGGCGATCTCCCTATAAACAGATTTCTATTCATTTCTCTTTGATTGGGGAAATTTTAAAGCCAAATCCGTTACGGTACTACTTGATTATCCCGTCGACTAATTTCGCCAAATTTTATAAATCGCCAAACCACTCGCCAAATTATACAAATTGACATAATTTTTATTTTAAATAACGAAAGAACAAATAATTTAGTACAACATTAACAAAAATACAAATAAAACGTCGAAATAAAAATAACTTGATGACGTAGACACGTGTAACAACATTTCAAAACAAGCTAGTATAAAAGGAACTAAGTAAACAGAATCTTTGTCTCCCGGTATTTTTTAACAAAGCGAAAAGAAAGTTCTTTTAAATGAGACATTTTAAATTAATCGTTTTTAATTTGACGTAATTTTGACCAAATTATTCTTTCTCTTTTTAGTATTCTCATGAAAATACTTGTGTTAGAAATGAAATATTATTTGCGATTTCCTGAGAAAAATAGTTGAAAAGTATCCGCTCAAAATATCAAATAAATGTCTAGCGCAATTTCTAAATTTAAACCGTTTTGCAATATTATTTTGTGTGCGTTTTATGTAATAACTGTAATGTGACGTAAATATGACGTAATTTCTCCTATTTAAGACTTCTAATGCATGTTAATAAATTTATTATTTTACAAATTCCTTTCTCTCTTAAAATTCACGTGTAATTATAGTTTTATGACGTAATTTTTAATAAGTTCCTGCTTTTTGTACATAATTATTTAATTCTAATTCAAATGTTTTTTTCTGTTTATAATAGTCACGTGTAAATAAATTTTTAATTTATTACACGTATAAATATATCTTTTTTTTTTTGAAGCAAACATTATTGTTTCCGCTGTTTATACAGTTGGCAACAGTTTAAATTAATATCACTTTCTAAAATCTGTAAAAAATATCTCAAGAAATGCTGAAAATTTGAATTTAAAATAGAAATAAAACCTCAAAAAATTAGTCAAAATAAAAAAATTAATGCAATCTGCACTTCGGCAAATTCTAACGCATAAAATGATCTAAAAATGATTACACTGCCATGTATAGTTTTTGCTGCTATAAAACTTTTTTAGTGAAACGATTTTGTCCAACTTTAGCATTAAATATCTCTTAAAATAATTCTTCGATTTGAAAACTGTCTTCATCAGCGTGTTTATCAAACATTTCTGTATAAAACCACCGATTTTCATATTTTTGTATGCATTATTTTTCTCAATATTAATGAAGAAAGACCTCCGGTCACAAAAAATTCAAAACCGGCGGCGGCGGTGACAGCGGTAGTTACTTTTTTTTAGAATAGAGAGAAACAAGGCTTTTCTAAACTACATTTGATTATTAGTACATATTCTTAATATACTAATTTCACACATATTTAAAAAATATACAACTAAAAATAATTTACATAAGTGATGTTTTGAAAATGATTTCTAAAGTTACTATCACCTTGAAAACTATACCGAAATAAAATTAACCCATTTATGCCTGAATTTTTGTTTTCTGAAATTTGTTGGTAAAATCTCTTTACAATGTTGCAAAATGAACTGGAAAAATACTAAAAAAAAATTACGCTAAAATATTTTTGTATTTATTCGATAAAATGTAAACGTACTAAATATGGGAATATCCATATGTGGAAAAATGCATAATTATATGTTTTGTTAAAATTTATGTAAATTAAGCTTTTAAATTATATATCATATACTATAATTAGTATTTTTATGAACTATTAAAAAAATATATTTAATTCTTTACAGAGACTAATAGGTAGGAGAACTTAAAAAATAAATCAATTAATTAATTTCCAAATGTAATAACAATATGTCTAAATATACATTTTAAAATTAGATTATTTTTTCAATAACTAGGGGGCTCTGCCCCCTACGAGCTACGCTCGTCAACCCCCGTACAGACACCGCAGACTCTAACAGCACGCTAATTTGATCGCCTTTAAAAAGATTTCGGAAGATTGAATTATGATTTGAATCTGACAATTATAATCTGACGTAATTTTCACCAAACTTTTCTTTCTCTTTTTAATATTTACGTCAAAATACTTTTGTTAGAAATGAAATATTATGATCATCTTAAAATGTCAAGTAAATGTCTCGCGCAATTTTTAAATTAAAACTGTTTTGCAATATTATTTTTTGTTCATTTTACGCAATAAGTGTAATATGACGTAAATTCTCCTATTTAGGACTTCTAACGCATGTTGCTGAATTTATTATTTTACAATGTTCTTTCTCATTTAAAATTCACGTCTAACTATAGTTTTTATGACGTAATTTTCAATGAGTTCCTGCTTTTTATATTTTTTGTTTATAATAGTCACGTGTAAAATAAATTTTTAATTTGAAGCAAACATTACTGTTTGAATTGTTTATACTGTTGGCAACAGTTTAAATTAATACAATTTTCTAAATTTGTAAAAAATATCTCTCGAAATGCTGCAAATTTGAATTTAAAATAGAAATAAAACCTCGAAAAATTATTCAAATTAAAAAACTAACTGCAATCTGCACACCGGAAAATTCTGACGCATAAAATGACCTAAAAATGATTAAATTCCTATGTACAGTTTTTGCTCCTATAAAACTTTTTTAATGGAACGATTTTGTCCAACTTTGGCATTAAATATCTCTTAAAATAATTCTTCGATTTGAAAACTGTCTGCATCAGCGTGTTTATCAAACATTTCTCTATAATACTACCGATTTTCATATTTTTGTTTGCAACAGTTTTTTTAATATTAACGAAGAAACACCTCCGGTCACAAAAAATTCAAAACCGGCGGCGGCGGCGGCGGCGGTGACAGCGGTAGTTACTTTTTTTTAGAATAGAGAGAAAGTCGCTGTATTCAGGATATACTCATGTATCACGTGTATCTGGTAACAGGAATTTTCAAAAATATTTGAAAATGCTAAAACTAACATTGACAAAAAATAAAAAGAAGAGTAGAAGTTCTTGATATTGCGGCGTATTCTCCTTGTTGCATCGAAAATGTACTACATTGTAATCCTTATATCGCTGAAACAGTACCACTTTAATATAAATGCTTCGCACATTTGACTGAAATTACAATTCAGTTAATGTTGATAGGCGACGCAACTTTCCGGCGTATGTTATTGCAGCATGTACAATCCTGGGAAAAGAAAGTAATCACCCCGTATTAACTCCTAAACAAATTATCGTAGAAGAAAGTTACTGGTATCGAACGATTGGAAATACTACTTTTAAATAATGCATATAAAATTTGCTTAGGGGGCCATCTACATATTAAAACGAACCATAACTTTGTTTTTTTCAATAGCAGTACATAATTCTGACAGCATAAATGAACTCTACACCCTTCAATTAGTCTAAAAACAAATTTCTATGCAATTCGTACTATAAGTTTCCGAGAAATTAATTATTTTAAAACGAGAGTATTTTAAGGGCTGTATCCAAATTGAAGTTCGGTACTCGATTGTTAACCGAGAGAGCTCCCTTCTTGATCAAGGCAACTTAAGCAGTCAATTAAGCCTGTTAGATTACAGGATAGCATAAGAAATTTCAAAATATTTAGTCACTTTTATCATAGACGGCCCCTTAAACCATCATTTTGCCGTTTTTTAAGCATAATTTGAAAACTACTTGGAAGAAAAATGTGAAATTTTGAATTTCCATAAAGCAGGACTTAATAAATCTGAATCCATCAAAAAAACTGTAGGTTGCAATTCATAATTATTTTGAGTACTAAATTCATAATTCATAATTCATATCAGAAAATTATAAAAATTGCAAATTCAACGTATTTAGGTTTAGGTACATTAGTATTATTGCTACACAAAAAATTAGAACATTAGGATCATAATTTCAGAAGTTATAAATAAAAATATGGAAATGTAATTTAACATTAGAAGCACTCAATTTTGAATGTTTATAATTCAAAAACTTATCATTCATACGACTTGAAATTCGGTGTCTAGGCATAGTTTGAACCAAAGATTTGAAATATCTCGTTAAAATTGGGTATTGCCATTGAAAAAAGGAAGTTTGGATTCGTTTTAATATGTAAATGGCCCCCTAAGCAAATTTTATATACGCCATTTAAAGTAGACTTTATTTCCAATCGTTCGGTACCAGTAACTTTCGTCTACGATAATTTGTTGAGGAGTTAGTAGGGGGTGTTTACTTCACGACTTTCCACGACTGTGAATGGAACACCTCATAGAAGTGCCTTTCAAAGCTACTTTTTATCTTATTTTTGCAGTAATTGGTGCTTTTTTAAACAGAAAGATAATTTGTATTCCTTATAATGTGTCAGACTGGTCTGCACCTTATCGCCGTTCATCTAGTACAGGGATGGCGAACCTATGGCGCGCGTGCCGAACTTGATACCCAAGAAAACTTCTCTGGCACGCGAAAAAACTTATAGATTATATTCAGTTTGCGGAGAATAATCCATTTTATGTTTTTCTACAACAAGTATAGCTTTTTGTAACATATATATAATTTACTTTAAAATAATCAGTTACTTTTGAATGAGTTAAGGTATTATAAATTTCAATGATAGTGCCTCAGAGCGCCATTTTCTCTCCAAACTCCTCAACATATAATGTTTTTCAAGTCCCTCTATCAAATTTCAAAGGTTTTATTTTTTAAAATTGATTTTAAGAGATAGTTTGCATAGTAATATGCCTAATTGACAAGCTTTACTTTAGATTAGGTTTTATTTAATTTAGGTTTAGTGGTTTTAAATTATTTTATGTTATAAAATAGGTAAAAAAAAAAAAAAAAAAAAATGACCATAATTTTTTTGCCATTTTTTTTTTTTTCCATTCTGACCAGAAAATCAGAGTTCTAACTTTTTACGGCTGCTCTTTCATCTTCACCTAACGCTTCATTTATAATGGCTGTTTCATAATAATAGAAACCATCAGTCACCAGAAGAAAATGAAGTAATGGAAATGCCGGGGGTGACACTAAATTCTGAAAAAGCAGAATTCCTGTTTTCTAGTTTTATTAATTATTCATATCGCCTAAATGTTTGATTTATTTCACAATGAGTATTTTGTTTCATTAGTATACTTAATTAAGTTCCAATTCTAAATACAATCATAAAATCTGTTAATTACTTTTTTAGTCTGGTATACTATAATTTGGTGTGTATTTGATTTAATTCTATTATTACAATTAAATTTAAATTCACAATAGGGAGTGTAACTATAAGGTTGGTTAAATATTGTTGATAGATTGCTATAATACTACAAAAACTGGAGTATAGTAATTACAACTATTAATTTAAAAGTAGCTTTTAAGGCAATTCCTTAAGTTTGTCCATTCCTGACGCGTTTAAGGGGGTCCGGGACACATTATCAAAAAATTTTATTTATTGAGTTAAAATTTTGAAATTTTTTGTGATGGTTAACCATATCATTTGTAAACAAAATCGCATGATAAAACTTATCATAATTTTTTTTTATTTAAAATTTAAATTATGTTAAAAAGTGGGGTAGTTTAAAATCGTTATAACTCGAAATATTTATAGAATTTCAATTTTTTTTCATTTAAATAAACAGAAATATATTTTAATTTAGATTCAGCATTTTAAAAAATATTAATTTTTAACAAGATTAAAAATATTTAAAGCAAAAATTAGAAAAAAATGATGTAACTTTTTTTTTTAAAGAATCCTATTTTCAAAAGAAATATATATTTTTTAATTTGCTGAATCTAAATTAAAGTAAAGCTATTGAAAAGGATATGTTCCAAGTTTGAACTATTTATCTTTAACGGTTCTTCATTTATAACAATTTAAATATGAGTAATGGTGAAGAAACCCATCATGAAGAAAACCGCAATTTCACAAGAACTCGTTTCCTTGACAACCATAGCTTGAAAGGTAGATTTTGAAAACAAACCAAAACGAAAAAAATTATATTTCCTGTTCTAATTAAGATAGAAACATGATTTAAACGTCATTTTAACCAGAAAACGGCAGAGAAAATTTTAATCAAAAAAAAAAAAAAAAAAAAGAAACCTATTTTAAGTTTTTTGAACAGAGAAGATATTTTGAATATAAGAATGCATCAAACGCCCATAGACTTAACATTACCGAAGGGTATTCAGAAGCTGAGTGAGTAGCTGCCTTAAGGCGCCTACTCAGAATATTTTTTTAAAAAATGCTAATGAAACTACTTATGTATGTAACAAAGGATCAATAAAATTTAAGAGCGGAATTCCAGTAAAAAGTATGTAAAAAAAAGTAAAATACTACTTTCGAATGTTTGAAGCGTAAAGACGAACGCGCAAGGGCATTTGGCAAGTAACATTTCCCCTCGCCAAATGCAAGCAATTTTAATGCATTTCGAAATTGCTAGTTAAATGAGTATTTAAATGTGCAGTACTTAATGGATTTAAACTTAAACGTTGAAACAGTTTTTTCTAAAAGATTATATAATGCACACTAATTGCTTGTTGCTGAAGTTATTTCATTTTACACAGTTTTACTGACTGGATAATAGTCCAGGCAATAGAGAACGTACTACTTAGCAAAATTTATTGTAGTTATGGAAAAAGGCTTACTATATGTTTTTGGGGTCACTGAATCCGAATTTTTAACTTCCCACCAAAATTTCTTCCGGCAACCCCCCCAAATTTTGGTAAAATGCCCCCCAAAAAAGGTTTTTATTAAAAAAAATCATTTTTTTATTGTTTTAGGGGAAAACTACATAGAAATTAAGAAACTAGACAAAATTTGCAACAAATTAGTTATATGACATTATGACTTTCGTTTTTGACTTTCGTTATGAAGGGGAAGTGGGGATCTGCCTCAGAACATGCGCGCGGTGCTGCGTGAACTAAGTTGCGCAATTCCACTTAACCACTCACACGTTTACATTCGCCCTCCCATCTCCCCTCCGGACTTTCTCTATAAGGTTTATTTTAAGTTTTTTGGGTCGCTGAATCCGAATTTTTGACTTCCGCCCAAAAATTTCCCCCCGACCCCCCCCCCCCCCCAAATAGTTGTTTTTAACTTAAATTTCTTATTGTTTTAGGGGAAAAGCATTACGGAATTCAGAAACTAGACAAAATTTGCAACAAAAAGGATATATGACATTATGACGCAGGATGAACGGGGAGGGGGAGGGCTGCCTCTGAATATGCACTGCGGCGCTATGTGCACTAAGTTATGAAGTCCAGGCAATAGGGGATTTTACCTGGAAAAATTAATACTAGTTCTGGATTTAGACTCACTTTATGTTTTTTGGGTCGCTGAATCCGAATTTGTAACTTCCCACCAAAATTTCACCCGGCAACCCCCCAAAAAATTGATTTTTTGAAAAAATTTGGTTTTTGAGAAAAGCGCGCGGGGAATGTTCCGAGGCACCCACCTCTCTCCCCGTTTATCCTACGTCATAATGTCATATACCCTATTTGTTTCAAATTTTGCCTATTTTCTGAATTTCGTAATGCTTTTCCCCTAAAACAATAAGAAATTTAAGTTAATAACAGCTATTTTGGGTGGTTTTCGGGGGGGGGGGGAATTTGGGGGTAAGTTAAAAATTCGAATTCAGCGACGCAAAAAACTTAAAATAAACCTTATAAGGAAAGTTCGGAGGGGAGATGGGAGGGCGAATGTAAACGTGTGAGTGGTTAAGTGGAATTGCGCAACTTAGTCCAGGTAGCACTGCGCGCATGTTCCGAGACAGATCCCCCCTTTCCCTTCATCCTAAGTCATAATGTCATATATCTAATTTGTTGCAAATTTTGTCTACTTTCTGAATTTCTAGATACTTTTCCCCTAAAAGAATAAAAAAATTGATTCTTTTAATAAAAATCTTTTTTGGGGGGCTTTTTACCAAAATTTGGGAGGGTTGCCGGGGAAATTTTGGTGGGAAGTTACAAATTCGAATTGAGCGACCCAAAAAACATAAAGTAAGCTGATTTCCAGAACTACCATTAATTTTGCTAGGTAAAATTCCCTATTGCCTGGACTACAAGTTTTAAGTGTAATCCAAAAGTAACTCACTTATAAACACTAGAACCGCCGGTAAAAACGTATGCCTAGAACCGCCAAAACGGTCATTTTGACCGATGTGGATTACCATGCTCAACTATTGTTTACTTGCCATTTTTTATTCTTAATATCGCTTATTACTATTATTACCATCATTGCCCATATAATAATATATAGTATTTCATAATTTTTATTATATTTTTATTCCATTTTATTATGTTATAATTTTAATATATTGAGATACATATATACTTTTAATATTTTTTATTTTAAGAATATTTTTCATGAAAGATCGAAATTGCTAAAAACAAAAATAAACTTGGTGAAAGTACACATTTATATTTATCCCCTGAGCAATACAATATAGAGAGTGGCGAGTGGTCAGGGAAAAACACGGTAAAAAAAGGGATATTTACCAGTATTTTCTTCTAGAAAATACTATCAATAATATAAAAGGATTTAAAGAAAGATAATTTATCTGTAACAAAATACTGGTATTTAACACCTTTTTTTACTGTGTTTTTCAGAATTGATGCCCTCTAGATGAAGAAAATTATGAAACACTTGTAGAGGTCATCGTCTAGAACTAGCTTTTGTAGAATACCTCTGTGCCATTTGGTCGAGCACGTCGACGCCAAATTTTGTAGAATTATGCAACTTTACAATTTCTGGTAAGTGTTTATCACCAGTTTCAAATGCAACTGATGGATGTCGGGAACTTAGAATTAAAACATATTTATTTTTCTTCCCTTGATAAACGCAACGTAATATCATCTTTGGCAAGAATTTGGTTACTGTACAAAGACTTTTTTTCAGATTTTATGGCCTGGGGAATTTTGTTTTTCGTTCGCGATTGACTGTGCCAACAATGCTTATTTTCAGTGACTTCAGCTTTTCTGCAAGGGGCAGTGAAGTAAAGAAGTTATTTGTGGTAATGTTGTAGCCTTTGTTGAAGTATGGTTGTATGAAATATGGACTGTTGCGACATCTACTAGATAAAATGTGCGTTAAAATTGATGGCGGTCATTTTGACCGTTTCGGCGGCTCTATGTATACTACTGCAATACTTCATAAATTTTGGCTGGATGTAAAATTTATCACTGGCATATCATAGCTTGTCGAATTATAGGAAAAGTCATGGAAACTGAAAGTTATACTCTAAATAGAAAGAAAATGGTACGGAATGAAAGCTTCGAAACGGTCAAAATAACCGCCTTGGAGGTTCTAGTGTTAAGAAAGGTCTCCTTATACATTTCGCTATTAATTAAATCATTTATTTTTAAATTTTAATTCAGAATAGGGAGTGTAACTATGAGGTTGGTTAAATATTGTTGATACATTGCTATAATACTACAAAAACTGGAATATAGTAATTACAACTATTAATTTAAAAGTAGCTTTTAAGGCAATTCCTTAAGTTTGTCCTTTTCTGACGCGTTTACCCTGCATTAACTTTGTTTATTATTCCTATTATTTTGGCTGCTATAAATATATGTCATACTATATGGCAAATTTTAGTTTAATCAACTCCTTTTGTATTTTGTAATAGGTTTTTAAAACTTGCTCATAGATTTTGATCTATTAATTAAACTCCATGTGCAATTTTATAGTGTTAATAAATATTTCACTTCATAAATATTGTTTGTTTTATTTTTGATGGAAATCCATTTACAAATAATGGTAAGTGCTACTAATTTATATATTATAATTAACATAAAAACATATATATTTAAATTTATATAATGAAATAATTGATGGACATTTGACTAAAAGTTTAGAAATCATTTGTCTTTTTAACCCTTAAATGCCTGATATTTCAAAAATCATTGTAATAATGTTTTTGGGCTTTCATTTTTTAAATAAATCATGGGAAAAATATTTTAAAAAATCATATTTTGTTTTAAGTATAGTTTACGGCTAAAAAACAGTTTGTTACTAATCGGCAATACTGGTGTTTAATTGAAAAAATAATTTTCCTTGATAAAATTCTATAATATTAAACACACAAGAATTTTAGGAACTAGAATAAGAAATAAATTTTACTTGCTCACTGCAGGTCAAAATAGGGTATTTCGCAAGCTTCCAAACAAAAGAAAAAGCTCAAGTATCAACAACTGAAAAAATAAATCTATCTTTATTCTTAAACAGCACAAGTGTTGCCATCTACATGTTGAAAATCGATTTAATAATATTTTCACAATGTATTTTATTGGCAACATTAGGCATTATAGCTTCAATATTATTCTAATAGTATTTTAGAGCCTAAATTGGGTATGTTGCCGAAAAGCAACACCAGGCATTTAAGGGTTAAATATTTTATACTAGTAGTATTAGTCACTTCTGCAATTTAAATTGGTATTTATAGTAGATACAAAACGTACATTCTAGAAATTATTAAGTAAAATATTTTAAACAAAATTTATTTTTTAAGCTAATTTATTTTAAAATTTTCCGTATGAAAATTCTCAATGCAGCCTTTGTTTACGATATTTAGCGGTAGGTACTTAAAGATCATGCCAGTTGTCAACGACAGATAGCGATGCATTTTAGGGTTAAATTAACTTTCAATTTTAATATGGAGAAACAGTTAACAGTGAACATGAGAGGGAATAATATTAACTCATCTATGCCTAGCGTCCCATTTTTGGGACGCTTCGAATTTTAATAAATTTGTATAATTTTCTTCTTCTTTATAGCAGGAAAATTGTATGAAATAATTATCTATAAACGTCTTTATCTGTTACCGAAAGGTGACAGCATAAGATGGATATTTATTTGCTTAACCCTTAAATGCCGGGTGTTGCTTTTCGGCAACATACCTAATTTAGGCTCTAAAATACAATTATAATAATGTTGAAGCTATAATGCCTAATTTTGCCAATAAAATACATTCTGAAAATATTATTAAATTGATTTTCAACATGTAGATGGCAACACTTGTGCTGTTTAAGAATAAAGATAGATTTATTTTCTCAATTGCTGCTACTTGCTCTTTTTGTTTTGTTTGGAAGCTTGCGAATTACCCTATTTTGTTCTGCAGTAGGCAAGTAAAATTTATTTCTTATTATAGTTCCTAAAATTCTTGTGTGCTTAATATTATAGAATTTTATGAAGGAAAATTATTTTTTCAATTAAAGACCAGTATTGCCGATTAGTAACAAACTGTTTTTTAGCCATAAACCATACTTAAAACAAAATATGATTTTTTAAGTATTTTTCCCATGATTTTTTTTAAAAATGCAAGCCGAAAGACATTATTACAATGATTTTTGAAAAATGAGGCATTTAAGGGTTAAAATGAAGGCTTTTTTCGGAGGTTATAGATTTTTCGCTTTTCAAGATGCCGAAATGTACAAAAGTAAGTTTGTGTTTTTTCTACTAAGGATCCAAATAAATAAGTCATAATCTTAGCTTGTAGACATTTTTTAAATACGTATTTTTTTACGTACAAAATATAGGGTGCTAGGAACGAATGGGTGCATATTTTTATTAGCCATTTATATTAGAGGATAGCTATTTATGTAAAGTCTTTTTCAAGATGGTTATGAAACAAATTGGTTTTAAACCTCAAATACGATTATTCTTTGTTTATTATTACTAACTAGGGGATCGTAATCGTACCCGGGCTTCTCGGATCACAGAGTATAGGTGAAAAACCTTTTTTTGAAATTAAAAACTAATAATTTTTTACATGCAATATATTTTTCAGATTGCCTACTAACAATAAAAAAGCATTTTTCATATGAAAATTTTGAATTATGCAATCAAATCAAGTTTTGAAATTTATTAAAAGCGATATCTACGTATTACCCGCATGCTAACAGTTATTAACCCAAGATTTTGCTACTTAGGGAATCTTTTTATATTCTGATAATTTCAGAGCTTTAAGCGCGTAGTTCTATTACATGTCTGTTAAATTTGTGTTTTATTTACATTATTTTATTTATTTTTTCATAGAGGAAGTTTTATTTCTTTTTTTATGGAATATTAGCCGTAAGAAAATGATGAACTCTTTATGTTGTTTTACGGGCAAACGGATTAATCTTTCGTAATCGAGCTCCACTTGACAGAGATAAATTTCAAAATATTTCATGTTTGAAAATTGTTTTTAAAACCATAGGCAATCAGTAAACTGAGATGCACTTTGCAAACAAATTCCATTTGAAAGGGATTACTTTTCCTATTTTGCTGTCTAAAAATTTAAATTGTTCGATTACAAATATGCTAATTTTGTGTTTTTTTAATATTACTCTTTCAATTATTTACAAAGGAAGTGTTAATTTCTTTATGGAAAATTAGTCAGAAATAAATGCTGAATAATTTTTGTTGCTTTATGTGCAAAATGTTTATATTATTATATATCGAAGCTGGCATGTGATAAGATAAATTACAAAAAATCATGCTTAAAATTTATTTTAAAAAAGGTAATAAATCAGTCAATTAAGATACAGTTTTCAATCAAATTGCATTTAAAAGTATATTTTTCCCCTGTACGACGTTCTAGAAATTGAAAATACACGATGGTCAGAAGATTAAAAAATTGCAGTAGCGAAAATTCAAAAACCGAAATTTGATCGTGAAGTCTTGCCATTCGCAAAATGACGTCAGCGTTACGCACAGATACGTTTGTCCTTTATAATATAGATACGTAATCGGTAACTTTTAATAAAGATAAGTTATTATGATGAAGTTATCGATTAAGGCTCTTATGCTTGGCATTTCGGAATTAAAAAAATATATATATATTCCACTTTGACACGATCACAGAATTTTTACCTTTTGAAATCTAAACCCGACATCATTTTCACCATCTCAAAATTTACATACGCACCTCTCATATCCGTATTCAACATTAAAAAAAAATAATAATAAAAATTGTATGCTAATTTGATCATTTAAAATTATTTTAACTCGAAACTTGAAGACACGATTGTCAGCAACATGTTTGCATGTGAACAGGCGCACTCCCAACTCGAGATTCTAATATCAGTACCCGAGTGTAAAAATTGCCGTTATTTATGTTTTTTAGACGTATTTGCGTTAAAATGTTTAGTTTTATCTAAGAAAATGATCGTTTTCTTTTAAATATGCCATCAGTTTCACTTAAGCATTTCGCCTAATGTCGGAAAGTTAGTGTCAGTACACATGCAAAAGGGGAAAAAATGGAAACTTAATAAGGAAAAATGAGTGTTTTCAAAGGCAGTACGTAATTTTTCTTTCAAAATATTATGGCCATAATGGGATTTTGCGTCACTAAACCCTATACAACAATTCTTATCAACAATTTTGAATTTTTATCAGAAAATGGCTCCTCATTATTTCTCTCTTCTCTGCAATAACGAAAGCTTTTGAATTACCACTATTTTGAAGAAATTTCATAAAATATTTTTAAATTGAAATATAAAAATGGGGATATTTTAAAAAAAAAACAGCTAGTGTGATCTACAAATCTGCAAATGAATAGCTTTTAGTTAAATAATTTATTAGTAAACTTGGTTCATCAGAAAGCCCAGGGCGGATGACTAAAAACAGTCTTGTGTTTTAAATATATAGGTTATATAAAGTTATGAAAAATTAAATTACGAAAATTATGTTATTTTGATAAAATTATAGTAGAATGTCATAAAGAATAGCAATAAAATTTTATTAGTCGAGAGAATTTTGGACAAAAACTTGGGGATCCTGATATTATTTTAAACCTCGAATTATTGCCAAGATATTCTTTGTTTGCTTGACTAACTCGGCGAAGCGAATTCGTCCAACCGAGAATCATCAAATTCTGTAATATAAATTGCTATTTTTTGGACAAAGACTTCCGATCTGAGCATGCACATTCTATGTTACTGCTCTTCTATGAAGACAATCTAAATTTTTATAAAACATTGCGTTTTATCAGTGTGTGATTTCGATTACCTTATTTTCAAAAGTGAAGTAAACATCTATTGAATAGTATGCATATGACGTCATTATCGCGGAATAATGTACAAATCCAGTAAAGAGCAATGTCGTCATTCAAGAAGCTCGGCAAAAGAAATCGGATACCAAATGATTCATATGCCTGCATTTGTTTGTTTATAATAGCTCCATGTTTTATCAGAAATCATTCATTTATATTTTTTCAAAAATCGGAAAATATTATTACACACGGATTAATAAAATTGCATTCTTTCAAATATCTGATACGAATTAAGTAAATGCGAAGAAAATAAATCGCACAAATATTCTGTAAAATACATTTTTCTAACGAGACAGTGTTGTATCATTTGTAAAGTAAGTTTGCAATAAACTAAAAATCATTTAATTGATAAATAAAAACGAAATAAAACCGAAATTCACTGGGTTTTATAACAGACGATGTTCTTGACATAGCACGTATTTTAATTTAAAATTTTTTTTTTCAGTTTTCATAAGAAAATGGCAAAAAAAAAAAAAAAAAAAAAAAAAAAAAAAAAAAAAAAAAACATTAATCTATTACTTTCCACAGAGGAAAGAGGTAGATGGAGATGCAGTATGCCGTAAAAACTGTTTGTAATATGAAGGCGGTTATCACTCAAATTTAAATGCCCTCAATCGGCCCAGCCGCATACAAGCTCTGTGGATCCGCAAGTATTTGGACTTAATTTTGACCGGTTTCAGGGTTGCAATTTTGGCATCATAGTAGGAGAGCTGCTGGACATTTTAGAGTAGGTATTTGAGGCACTATGAAAATTTGTGTAACACTTCTTTTTCAATGTCTGAATCCAAAATTGAATGTCTGGCTGAAGGATCGTGGAACTTAGCCCACCCGTGAATGTTTAAATTTCCAAAATTTTCGTTGCATAAATAATATCCTTGAGGCATTTTGAAATGTTAATACCTTCAAATTTAGTATTTAATGAAATAGAAAATATAAAAGCCAGACACTTTAAGCGGCCCAAAAACTGTGCCAGAAACGTGTCAAGTGCCATTTTTTAATACCCAAAAAAGGTATTTGAGGTACGCTGAGATTGAGACAGAATAATATTTATGCTTAGAAAAAAAATATTTTGAAAATGACAGACACTTTAGTCGGCCCCAAAACTGTGCCAGACACGTGTCAAATGCCATTTTTTGACTACCCAAAAAAGGTATATGAGGTACGCTGATATGAGACAGAATAATATTTATGGTTAGAAAAAAATATTTTGAAAATGATTTTTTCGTCGCTTTTTGCGCAAATAACATTTTTTTAATTTTTTTACTTTCCATGATTACTACTCCAAAATTTTCACAACAACTGCATGCTTGCTATGAGTCACGTGGTCTTGAGAGAGCCTATCACAGTTTTCTCGCACGCATCCAGTTGAAATTCATCTTAAGATGCAACGCGGTTTACGCTGTTTTAGGTAGCTTTCTTTACAAAAAGCTACCTATTGCAGCCGTTCGGAGGAAAGCGATTTCAAAAAATTTTGGTATATTTTCATCGATCATGACCCCCAGACCCCGAAACCACCCTCCGTTCAAAATTGATATATATATATATATATATATATATATATATATATATATATATCTGACCTATGTCACACTGTAACTCTCGTATTTATGAACCGATTTGGATGTAATTCGGTGTGTACATAGTACATGCCAATGTCTCGACCGAGTTCGTTGGCCAGCTTCATCCGCCATTTTGTTTCAAAATGGCGGCCATTTAAAATTTTTTAAAAAATTTAAAATTTGAAATGTGGTACCAAAAAATTGAAAATGGAAAAATATTTTTTTCTTATGTATTTGACCTTTATACAAAGACTCCGTAACAGTTTTTGTTTCGTCTATATCTTAAAAAATGGCTGAGTTATAGCATTTTGAATTTCTAGCGAAGCTGACATTTTGAAACGTCCTGAATTTTGTCACGCGATAAAAGGCGTATTTATGAACCAATTTGGATGTAACTTCGTTTATACATAGTACAGACCAATGTCTCGAACGAGTTCGTTGGCCAGCTTCATCCGCCATCTTGTTTAAAAATGGAGGCCATTTAAAATTTTAAGAAAAATTTAAAATTGAAATGTGGTAGCAAAAAATTGAAAAAGTATTTTTTTCTTATGTGTTTGACCTTGATAAAAAGATTCGGGAGCAGTTTTTGTTTTGTCTATATCTTAAAAAATGGCTGAGTTATAGCATTTTGAATTTCTAGCGTGGCTGACATTTTGAAACGTCCTGATTTTTGCCACGTGATAACAAACGTATTTATGAACCGATTTGGATGTACCTTGGTGTGTAAATAGTACATACAAATAACTCAACCGAGTTCGTTGACCAGCTTCATTCGCCATCTTGTTTCAAAATGGTGGCCATTTAAAAAAATTAAAAAAAAATAAATTTAAAATGAGATACCAAAAATTTGGAAAATGAAAAAGATTTTTTTTTGTATGTGTTTGACCTTAATACAAAGATTCCGGAACAGGTTTTGTTTCGTCTACATCTAAAAAAAATGGCTGAGTTATATTATTTTGAATTTCTATTGTGGCTGACATTTTAAAACGACCTGATTTTTGTCACGCGATAACAGGCGTATTTATGAACCGATTTGAAAGTAATTTGGTCTGTACATAGTACATACCAATGTCTCGACCGAGTTCGTTGGCGAGCTTCATTCGCCATCTTGTTTCAAAATGGTTGTCATTTTAAAAAAAATGTAATTTAAAATTTAAAATGAGGTATTAAAAAATTGGAAAATGAAAAAGATTTTTTTTATGTGTTTGGCCTTGATACAAAGATTCTGGAGCAGTTTTTGTTTCTGAAAATTTGTTCTTTTGTTTATATCTTAAAAAGTGGTTGAATTATAGCACTTTGAATTTCTATCATGGCTAACACTTTGAAACGATCTTGTATTTGTCAAGCGATACCATACTTATTCGTCTATTTCGATGGAAGAAGGCATGTGGATAGTATACATCAATATCTCGACCAAGTTCGCTGGCCAGCTTCATCAGCCATCTTGTTTCAAAATGGCGGCCATTAAATTAAAAAAATATATGTATTTAAAGTGAGGTGCAAAGAAATTACAAATTGAAAAAGGTTTCTTTCTTAAGTATTTGACCTTGATATAAGGATTCAGGAGCATTTTTTGTTTGTCTTTATCTTAAAAAATGGCTCAGATATAGCAGTTTCAATTTCTAAAGTGGGTGACATTTTGAAAAATCTGATTTTTTGCCTGCGACAGCACTCATATATATTATGATTATTTCGTATATATTATGATATTTTCCGATATGAGTGAGCATGTGCACAGCAATTACTAAGGTCTCGACCAAGTTCACTGGTTAGCCTCATCTACCATGTTGTCTTAAAATGGCAGGCACTTTAAGAAATCGCCGAATTTGGCAGCCAAATATAAGTGACTTTAAGTAAAAGCAACTCTGATAAAGCTGACTAATTTCGCGAAATTCTCATTCATAATGATTTAGTATTGATAAAAATTAGTATTGAATCTCCTACATTCGGTTTCCACTTAAATGAGCTTAGTGTGTTTGAATAATATAAGTTGGCTTTTTAAAAATAAGGAATATGAAAGCTACCTCTTCCTCCCGGCACTGGCCGGAAGGACTTTTTGTATCGTAAGTCAGTAAATGTATCTTCAGCGAGACACCACAAGTCCAACTTTACTGGCACTCGTGTTTAACATTCTATGTTGTCTGGCAAGTAGAAAGTGCCAACAAAAGTGTCTGTCATTTTCAAAATATATTTTTCTAAGCATAAATATTATTCTGTCTCAATCTCAGAGTGCCTCAAATACCTTTTATGGGTAGTCAAAAAATGGCACTTGACACGTGTCTGGCACAGTTTTTGGGCCGACTAAAGTGTCTGTCATTTTCAAAATATTTTTTTTTCTAAGCATAAATATTATCCTGTCTCAATCTCAGCGTGCGTCAAATACCTTTTTTTGGTAGTCAAAAAATGGACTTGACACGTGTCTGGCACAGTTTTTGGGCCGACTAAAGTGCCTGTCATTTTCAAAATATTTTTTTTCTAAGCATAAATATTATTCTGTCTCAATCTCAGCGTGCCTCAAATACCTTTTTTGGGTAGTCAAAAAATGGCACTTGACACGTGTCTGGCACAGTTTTTGGACCGACTAAAGTGTCTGTCATTTTCAAAATATTTTTTTTCTAAGCATAAATATTATTCTGTCTCACTCTCAGCGTGCCTCAAATATCTTTTTGGGTAGTCAAAAAATGGCGCTTGACACGTGTCTGGCACAGTTTTTGGGCCGACTAAAGTGTCTGGCTTTTATATTTTTATTTCATCAAATACTAAATTTGAAGGCATTAAAATTTCAAGATGCCTCAAGGATATTTTTTTGCAACGAAAATTTTGGAAATTTAAAAATTCACGGGTAGGCTAAGTGCCACGATCCTTCAGCCAGACATTCGATTTTGTATTCAGGCATCACAAAAGAAGTGTTGCACAAAATTTCAGAGTGCCTCAAATACCTTCCCTAAAATGTTTAATAGCTCTTGGACTATCACGCCCAGCCATTACTCTTCATCTCCATCTATCTATTTCTTCCGGGATTATTTTCCCATTGCTTTCAATCGAAATAAAGTACTTCAGTTGCCACGATTACAAAAAAGTTATTAAAAAATACAAAAAAAAAAAAAATCTTAAAATTAAATTAAGATACAGCTTTCAAACAAATTGCATTTAAAAGTGCATTTTTCCCCCTACACGACGGTGTAAAAATTGAAAATATGCGATATTTAGAAGTTTAATAATTTGCAGTAGTGAAAACTGCAAAACCAAAATTTCATTTAAAATTTCAAAGTGTTGCCGTTTGCAAAATGACGTCAGCATTACGCACAGATATGTTTGTCCTTTATAATATCGATTCGTGACAGTGGCGTACCCAGGATTTTATTTCGGGGGGGGGGGGGTGACTTAAATTTTCATAATGTTCTAAATCTTGCGAAACACGTTGAATTGTGCTATAAACAGAAATCATTTTTGTCAATAAGGCCGTAGCCAAAGGGGGGAAAGGGGAGGGGCAGGGGTGACTTTGTTCCGAATTTTTCGAAAATTTGAAAAATTTGGTCAATTCGGACTTTAAAAAATATCGCGATTTTTGACAAGTGGTCGCTGAAAAAAATCAATTTTGTCAATCGTTCGCAAAAAAAATCTCGAATTTCTTTAAAGGATCCAGGAAGAAACCGGAATTTTGTCATAGGGTGCGGATAAAATGCGAAGTTTGTCAAAGGATCGCGAAAAAAAAGTCAAATTTTGTCAAATGAACGCGGAGAAAACACGAATTACGTCAAATGCTCGCGGAGGAAACGCTAATTTCGTCAAATAAGCACAGAAAAACCCAAATGTCGTCAGAAGGCTGCAGAAAAAACGCGAATTTCATCAAAAGGTCGCGGAAAAAGCGCGAATTTTGAAAAAAAGATCGCTAAAAACACGAATTCCGTCAAAGGGCTGCGAAAAATAAGCTAATTTCGTAAAGGATTGCAAAAAACGCGAATTTCGTCAAAGGGACACGGAAAAACATGAATTTCGTCAAAAGAGCGCAGAAAAACGCAAAGTGTCATCAAAAAGACGAGAAACGGCGCGAATTTCGTCAAAATCCGCGGAAAAACTCAAATTTCGACGAAGGACTGCGAAAAAAACGCGAATTTCTCAAATGACCACAGAAAAAACATGAATTTCTTCAAAGGGCCATCACAGAAAAAACGCAAATTTTGACAAAGGATCGCTAAAAAACACGCATTCCGTCAAAGGGAAGCGGAAAAATGCGAATTAGCAGAAAAACAGAAGCAGAAAAACGGGAAATTCGTCAAAAGGCCGCAGAAAAACGCAAATTCCATCGAAAAAGACGAGAAAAGAACGCAAATTTCGTCAAAGAACCGCGGAAAAAAACGCAAATTTCGACGAAGAATTGCATAAAAAGCGAATTTCGGCAAATGACCACAGAAAAAACGCGAATTTCGACAAAGTATCGCTAAAAAACACGCATTCCGTCAAAGAGAAGCGGGAAAACGCGAATTTCGTTAAAGGATCGCAAAAAGAAGAAAAAGCAGGGTCACAAAGAAGGCCCACAGAAAAAAGTGAATTTTGTCAAAAGTCTGCGAAAAAAGCGCATTTCGTCAAAAAGCCGCAAAAAAACCTACTAATTTCATCAAAAACCCGCGTAATAAAGCAAATTTCGACAAAGGATCTCGAAAAAATTGCGAATTTCTTCAAACGGCCGTTGGAAAAACGCAAATTTCATCAAAAGGCCGCGGAAAAAACGCGAATTTCGAAAAAAAAGAGCGCTAATAAAACGCATTCCGTCAAAGGGCTGCAAAAAAAAGCTAATTTCGAAAAGGATCGCAAAAAAATGCGAATTTCGTCAAAGGGACACGGAAAAACGTGAATTTTATCAAAAGGCTGCAGAAAAGCGCGAATTTCATTAAAAAAACGGAAAAAACCGCGTATTTCGTCAAAATCCGCGGAAAAACCCAAATTTCGACGAAGGATTGCATTAAAAAAACGCGAATTTCGGCAAATGGCCTCTGAAAAAACGCAAATTTCTTCAAAGGTCCGCAGAAAAAACACAAATTTTGACAAAGGATCGTTAAAAGGCACGCATTCCGTCAAAAGGAAGCGGGAAAAACGCGAATTTCGTTAAAGGATCGCAAAAAAAGAAAAGAAAAAGCAAGGTCACAAAGAAAGACCACAGAAAAACGTGAATTTCGGCAAAAGACTGCGGAAAGAAGCGAATTTCGTCAAACAGCAGAAAAAAAAAACAAAAAAAACGCGACCATTTTCGTAAAAAAAACGCGAATTTTGTCAAAGAGCCAACGCGCATTTCATGAAAAAGACGAGAAAAAAGGCGAATTTCGTCAATAAGCCGCGGAAGAAACATAAATTTCGACGAAAGATTTCGTAAAAAAACGCAAATTTCGACAAAAATCCGCGAAAAAAACACAAATTTCGTCAAAGGACTACGAAAAAAAACGCGAATTTCGTCAAAGGGTAGCGGAAAAAAGCTAATTTCGTCAAAAGATCGCGCGAAATGCAAATTTCTTCAAAGCGTCGTGATAAAAATCTGAATTTCATCAGAGGATCGCGTTAAAAATATATACAAATATCTGGGTTTATTATTATATGTATAGTTTTTAAACTAAAATATTATACTGAACTAACTTTTTAGAAATCTGATTAACCCGAACCCAACTTGCAGGAATCTACACTCAGCCTGAAATTGACCTGAAATGAAAACAGAGTTAACCCAAACTACAAGAAAAATAATTAGCGGCAGGAAGGGATTTCCTCTCCTTCCCCCCTCTGCTGTAACCTTTCGGAAAAGTTGCTGTGAATTTCAGAATTTTTTTTTTTTATTTTTTTTTTTTTACTCAGAATCAAATCTGAAGGGAAGGGGGAGGGCACCTGTCCGATCCTGAGACCGTCCCACATTGAAATATGTTAAAAAGTGTGACTGGGTTTTTTTTATATAGTACTTTCATTTAACCCATTAACCGCTGATGTTGCGTTCACGCAACAGTCAAAATAATGGCTCATGCAATAAATTAATTACATTGGCACCACTATTTTAGAATTTAAAAGTATGTCTTATTTATTGGCAGAAATTTTGCTAGTTTCGTAAAGCGAAATTTACCTTACAGAATTTGTGGTGGGAAACTACTTTCAACAAGAAATTTGAAAATATCTATCGTAATAGTTTTGGAGGTTAATGGGTTAAAAAAAAATTTGTTATAACTTAAAATCTATAAAATTGTTCTTCCAACCCCCCAAAACTAAATTCTGGCTACGGTTCTTGTTTAAAAATAAATTAATATGGTAACAAACACAAAATACTTTTATACACATAGATAAAGACTTTGTTTATTATTTGTGCATTGCACAAGTAATAATACGGATTTTAAACTGTTCCAGATGAAAAATACTGGCTGCAAAGTTAAGACAGAATAAGTGGGGAGATATAAGTTAACATAAGTTGGGGGGAGGGGGAGGACGTTACCGAACTCCAAAGATGTATTTGCAGTCAAACAAGAAGTCACTGCGTATCTTACAGTTACGAGGAAGTAAATGAATATCATTCACATTCAGCTCTTCCGCGCATATATAGTGCCTGACTTCCTACTTAGCCAAAATTCTGAAGAGATTAGCTAAGATGTCACTATGCACAAATATGGGACTAACAAGAAAGACAAGTGCGATGCATGAAAAATATATGCATAATTGAATTAATCTAAAAAGTAAGAAGTAATTTTTTTTTACCATTTAACTCCGACCATTTTCGCAGATAAAAGTCCCTTTAATTTAGTCCCTTCAATCCTCCGCACCCCCATATTTCGGTGTGGTCTGGAGATGCGACTGAAAAATGAAAGTTAATAAGCTACTTTAACAGCCAACTCTTCCGCACCGGATTTCCGATTCAGCCGAAATCGACTTGAGATTAGCTGTGGTGTTCCTGTGCATTAACGTACTTCCGCATTGACAATCTTGGCGTCCGCCGGCTATGAGAGAAATTTAAAAAATCATTAAATTAAACTACTATTAGATTTGTAGAATTTATTTGTAGGTTTCTTAAACTGAGCATATATGTTTTCATTTATCGAGTAAAACAGGGATGGAGCTATTTTTCAGTCAATTGAAAATGAATTTTGTGGTCTCAAGTAAATTTGGTCGCAGGACTGAGGAGGATATTGGATTAATGAGAAAAACAAATTCGTGGCATGCCAGAAAATAAAACAAATTTATCTGAAAATGAAGGAATATTAGCCCATTTTTCATTTCACTGCGATCTCTTCAGACGTGCAATGGAGCTGTAACCTCATAACCCCCGTCCCCATCGACTCCTTTGGTGTATGCTGGGGCATTACTGTGCACTAATATATCGAGCTAACCAGAATAGCTGTGTCGCAGAAAAAAATTAAAAGTTAATCTCAAAAGAAAGAAAAAAAACAGGAGTTTTTTTTCCATTTCATTTTTTATTATTTCGAAAGGGACTCTATAACCCCATCAGCCCCTTCCCCTCATTGGGTATACTGTGGTGTAACTGTGCGCTGATATGAGACTAGCCAGAAAGTCTAGTTCGTTGTATTGCAGAACACAATTGCATTACAAATTTATCTCAAACAAAAAGAAAAATAGCAGCACTTTTTCATTTCATTTTCGACTATTTTGGGAGGGGGTTGTAACCCCATCACCCCTTTTCCACTTCTTTGGGTATAATGTGGTGTCACTGTGCACTAATACGGAACTAAAGAGAAGAGAGCGGTTAGTCTGTTGAATTACAGGAGAAAAAAAAATACAAATTTATCTCAAACAGAAAGGAAAAAAGCAATATTTTAACATTTCATTTTCGACTATTTCGGGAGGAGCCTGCTGTAATTCCATCAGCCCCCTTCCCATCTTTGGGTATGCTGAGATGTCCATGTGGACTAATATGGTGTTAACGAGAATGGCCCCAGCTAACACACGATTTCTGGCCGCAAGGCGGTTTCGTCGCGGCCAACGTCAGTTAAGGCCATTTGTAGCCAAACTATACCGTACCGTAAGTGACGCGCCGCTAATTACGGCAGCTACCGCGGAAAAGATTACGGATCGGTGGCGAGGAAACTGTTGCGTTTATTTTGCCCGCAAATCAATGAGGGCCAGTTTCTGGTAAAAATGTAATGGTCCATCATCGTTTAGAAAGTAGAGGGCTAATATTACCTAACTCGCATATTTATTTAAACAGAGGAAATGTATTTTTTTCTTCATTTTTTTAAGTAAACTTAATTATTTTAAATGTGGCTTTCATTAAAAAATATAGATACGTTATGAGATTTATATTTAAAGCAGTAAAATAGATTAGTTATTTTTGCTTAGTTTTAAAATATTTAAGGAATATATATTGATAAATATGTAACAAACATTTACTTTTACAAAATGTAAAATAATATTTCCAAACTATGCTTCGATATCTTTGCATGGATATATTTTTTATAGTCACACTGAAAACAATGAATGCATCATTTTTTTCTATTTGATTATTTTTTTATTGATTTTAATAGCCGAACTAAACAGATAAAAAATCCATAGGGAATACATTTGAATTGGAACAATACAAAATAATTAATTATAGTAAGACGCATTTATTGGGAATGTATATTATACTAAACATCTACTAGAGATTTAATGATAAATGTGATTTTTTTTTTTTCAAGTTCCATGAAAAAATATTTTTCTTAAAAAAAAAGTCACTTTGATTGTTCAAACAACAACTTATTGTTGAACATGTGTTGAGCATGACAGAGAAAAGGAAAGAGAAAAAAAAAAGGGTGGGGGGTGATTAAGCTGCTTCTAAGGCATAGATTTTTAATACTATTTGAAATATATTTTCATGTAAAATAAAATATTATAAGATTTAAAGTTCTGAATTCAGTGTAAAGCAAAAAATAAATAAACATGCTTTTATTAAATTCCTAACAATTTACATATATTTATTTGTTTTATTATTATTATTATTTTACTAATAAAAAATACATATAAAGTCATATACCTGGCATTAGCAAAGCAAAAACCTGGATTTGTTTGAAAACACTAGTACGTTGCACGATTCATATTTTATATTTTTATATATATAAATTCCCTAAATAAAAGATTTTATATGGAAAAAACCATAAATACGCTTAATGTTCTTGCTTTTAAAATATGCATTAATATTTAAAATAAATATATTTTTGTGAGCACATTGGAATAAAAATGAATATATTTAATGGTTATTTTATATAATTTTTAATTGCCAGAATTTAATTTATTAAATAAAAAGAAAAAGGCAAATCTAATTTATTTGATACATTGGTTGTAAGTTATAAATATGATGAAGCATGTTTTATAAATAAATAGAAAATGAACTTGAAAACTCTACTGCACCTTTCCCCTTGTTGAAATTTTATCGATGTTTTTTTCCCTCTTGCAGAAATATATATATATATATATATATATATATATATATATATAAACATTAAAAGAAAAACTTATGATTGAGGAAAAAAGACCGTTTTTTAGCTATTAGAGTTGTGCATTTCTTCATAAAACTAAAGAATTATAATTATAATTCTTTGGTTTTATGAAGAAATGCATACATAATTCTTTGGTTTTATGAAGAAATGCATAATTTCTTTGTATATCGGTTATAAGTAAATGTTATAACATTTGCTTACATTTGTGACTGTTAAAAGCAGATAACCTTTTAGAATCTATAATATTCTTTTCCCTCCCTCCCCCGAAAGAAAAACCGTGCTTGCATTTCCATGTTCAAGGACATTTGGGGTTACAGGAAGGAGAAGGGGATAAATTCTGAGAATGAAATCAGCTACCTTTCAATTCTCCCGCGTTCTTCTTGTCATTTTACAAGACCGAGAGATAGGGGATGGTCATAGAAAAAGTGTTGTGCTGTGGAAGTTTAGTTGACAGTAATTATTTGTTAAAATATTGGTAAGCTTAGTTCTTGTTTATTTATTAAAGAAATTAATTTATTAAATTATAATCTTTTTTGCATCATTTTATATTTTTACGTTTGTTTGACAGAAAACTAAAAATGTGTTAGTTTTTTGAAATCACAAGTATTTTTAAAACATATTGTAATTTTAGAAAACGTAGTATAATATCTAACATATATTGCCTTTATCATATAAAAATTTTGCGTAAATTACGAAATAGTGAGGGTATTTTTTAATTTTTTTTCCTCAAAGTTTAGAATTATATCGTTTTTTGGAGTAATGATTGCCATTTCCCGATCGTGATATACAATATTACGAAAGCTTGATAGTTTAATTTAAATTTATTCTTATTGTTAAAAATAAAATATACAGTTTTTTCGTATATTTGTTAAATACCTGTGAAATTTCGACTAGTCTACAAAATTTAATAACTAAACAACAGAATAAAGTTTAAAAAAAATAATAAAATTTAGATAAAATCGTTAAAATAATAATACATTTAAGATTACTGCAAGTACTTTTCTGGTATTTTGAAAAGGTTAAAGTATGTTTGTAATGTAATGCATATTGTTGTACAGTTAGACTACTGTTGCTACTTTACTCAAGCGAAAACACCAGCTCGCTAATGATAATCCTATGGAATTTTTTTTTAAATATCTCTTTCGCATTTCAATAATTTTAAATATATATATTGCATTGGATAGCTGAGGTGGATCTCTACAAAGAACCTGTTTATTTTTTTAGATTTTGTTTGCAGATTTTTTTTTTTTTTTTTTTTTTTTTTTTTTTTTTTTTTTTTTTTTACTAGGATACTTTGATTTTCGGAAACAAAGTATGTTAAAAAAAGAAAAAAGTGTAAACGAAATCGAAAAAAACATTTCTAGAGATTGACCTCAGCTATCCAAAGCAAACAATTATTCAAAAATATTGAAATTCTTACGAGATATAAAAAACAAGTCCCCCCTTATGTTTAACATTAGCAAGCGGGTGTTTTCACATGAGTGAAGTAGCTTTTTAAGCTGTGAGAAAAAAATTTAATGTAAAATTAAAAAATATTTAAATGATGCAAAAATAGTTATTGTTTCTCAGATTATGATTTAATAAGGTTTTAATAAATAAGCATATACTAGTACAGGCTTCCCAATGTGTAAAAATCAGATAAAATGAAAGAAACATGTTAAGTAAAACATGTATAAAAGTCATGCTGGTGTTATAAGCACTTATTAAAAAAATCCTAGACCTCTTCTTAATTTTACATAGTATATTTAAACTGTTTTTAGATAAACATTCAAAACCAGTAAATTTAGATTTTAATTTTTATCAAAATATTTTTTTAAAAGAAAATATGATAAAAATTAAAATCTAAATTTACTGGTTTTGAATGTTTATCTAAAAACAGTTTAAATATACTATGTAAAATTAAAAAGAGGTCTAGGATTATTTTTTTTTTAATAAGTGCTTATAACACCAGCATGACTTTTATACATGTTTTACCTAACATGTTAAACTTAAACAGTATAATTCTGGCCACATTCAGGCTATTTTTTATTCATGATAACCAATAGTGGCATGAATGTGTCTAGCTTCCGGCTTGCATTCATTAATGGTGCCCATTGATGGCATAAATGTGGCTCGCTTCCGGCTTGCATACATTAATGATGCCCATTGATGGCATAAATGTGGTTACCTTCCGGCTTGCATTCATTAATGATGCCCATTGATGGCACAGCTGCGGCAAGCTTTTATTCATAAATGCCATTAAATGTATAATTGTGGCCAGATTGCGGCTAAATATCAGTTTTAGATGACCGTTAATGGCGCATTTGTGGGCAACTTCTTGTATTTACGGCCAATTGTCTTCCGGCCTTATTATGTCCGGCGTGACACATTTTTTACGATGCCATCACGGCCAACTATAGCGGGCCGATATCGAACACTTCGGGGCAAGGCTAACGTTCACTTCAGTGGCCCACAAGTTATGTGTTTGTTGGGGCCATTTCGCTGTATGGCAGAAGAAAAATTACAAATTTATCTCAAACAAGAAGAAAAAAATCAGCCTTTTTTTCATTTCAGTTTCGACTATTTAGGAAGGGGACACCCCCATTAGCCCCTTTCACCTCTTTGGGTATAATGTGGTGTCACTGTACACTAATATTGAACTAAAGAGAAGAGAGCGGCTAGTCTGTTGAATGATAGGAGAAAAAAATACAAATTTATCTCAAACAGAAAGAAAATAAGCAATATTTTTTTTTCATTTTCGACTATTTCGGGAGGAGGGGGCTGTAATTCCATCAACCCTTCCCCATCTTTGGGTATGCTGTGATGTCAATCTGGACTAATGTGGTGTTAACGAGAATGGCTATTTTGCTGTTTGACAGAAGAAAAAATTACAGATTTATCTTTAAAAAGTAAGGAAAAACACTTTTTCATTTAATTTTTCAACTATTTCTGGTTGGGGGCTGTTACCCCATCACCCCCTTTCTACTTCTTTGGGGTATAATGTGGTGTCACTGTGTACTAATATGGAACTAAAGAGAAGAGAGCGGCTAGTCTGTTGAATGATAGGAGAAAAAAATAGAAATTTATCTCAAACAGAAAGAAAATAAGCAATATTTTTTTATTTCATTTTCGACTTTTTCGGGAGGAGGGGACTGTAATTCCATCAGCCCTCTCCCCATCTTTGGGTATGCTGTGATGTCAATGTGGACTAATGTGGTGTTAACGAAAATGGCTATTTCGCTGTATGGCAGAAGAAAAAATACAAATTTATCTCAAACAAGAAGAAAAAAGTCAGCATTTTTTTCATTTCATTTTCGACTATTTCGAAAAGAGGGGGCTGTAATTCCATCAGCCCCCTCCCCATCTTTGAGTATGCTGTGATGTCAATGTGGACTAATACGGTGTTAATGAGAATGGCTATTTTGCTGTTTGACAGAAGAAAAAAATACAGATTTATCTTTAAAAAGTAAGGTAAAACACTTTTTCATTTAATTTTTCAACTATTTCTGGTTGGGGGGGGGGCTGTAACCCCATCACCCCCTTTCTACTTCTTTGGGTATAATATGGTGTCACTGTGTACTAATATGGAACTAAAGAGAAGAGAGCGGCTAGTCTGTTGAATGATAGGAGAAAAAAATACAAATTTATCTCAAACAGAAAGAAAATAAGCAATATTTTTTTATTTCATTTTCGACTTTTTCGGGAGGAGGGGGCTGTAATTCCATCAGCCCTCTGCCCATCTTTGAGTATGCTGTGATGTCAATGTAGACTAATGTGGTGTTAACGAAAATGGCTATTTCGCTGTATGGCAGAAGAAAAAATACAAATTTATCTCAAACAAGAAGAAAAAAATCAACATTTTTTTCATTTCATTTTCGATTAGTTAGGAAGGGGGCACTCCATTAGCCCCTTTCACCTCTTTGGGTATAATGTGGTGTCACTGTGCACTAGTATGGAACTAAAGAGAAATGAGCGGCTAGTCTGTTGAATGATAGGGAAAAAACACAAATTTATCTCAAACAAAAAGGAAAATATCAGCACTTTTTCATTTCATGTTTGATTTTTTGGGAGAGGACTGTAACTCCATTAGCCCCCTTCTACCTTTTGGGGTATAATGTCCACTGTACACTAATATGGAATTACAGCGAAGGGAGTGGTTAGTCTGTTAAATGATAGGTGAGAAAATTCAAATTTATCTCAAATAGAAAGAAAAAAATCAGCACTATTTTTTCATTTCATTTTCGACTATTTCGAGAGGAGGGGGCTGTATTTTCATCAGCCCCCTCCTTATCTTTGGGTATGGTGTGATGTCAATGTGGACTAATATGGTGTTAACGAGAATGGCTATTTTGCTGTATGACAGAAGAAAAAAATACAGATTTATCTTAAAAAGTAAGGAAAAAACACTTTTTCATTTAATTTTTCGGCTATTTCTGGTTGGGAGGGGGGGCTGTAACGCCATCAACCCCCTTTCTCTTCTTTGGTGTCAATATGGACTAATATGGAACTAAAGCGAAGGAAGTGTATAGTCTGTTGAACGATAGGGGGAAAATGCAATTTTATCTTAAACAGACAGAAAAAATTCAGCGCTATTTTTTCATTTCATTTTCGACCATTTCGAGAGGAGGGGGCTAAAATTCTATCAGCCTCCTAACTAATATAGCCTGAATAATGTGGTGTTAACGAGAATGGCTATCTTTCTGTATGACAGAAGAAAAAAAATACAGATTTATCTTAAAAAAGTAAGGAAAAACACTTTTTCATTTAATTTTTCGACTATTTCTGGTTGGGGGGGGGGGGGGGGCTGTAACGCCATCAACGCTCTTTCTCTTCTTTGGTGTCAATATGGACTAATATGGAACTAAAGCGAAGGAAGCGCATAGTCTGTTGAACGATAGGAGGAAAATGCAATTTTATCTTAAACAGACAGAAAAAATTCAGCACTATTTTTTCATTTCATTTTCGACCATTTCGAGAGGAGGGGGCTGAAATTCTATCAGGCCCCTAACTAATATAGCCTGGAATAATGTGGTGTTAACGAGAATGGGTATCTTGCTGTATGGCAGAAGAAAAAATTACAAAGTTATATTAAAGTAAGGAAAAATACTTTTTCATTTAATTTTTCGACTATTTTGGCAGGAGGAGGGGGGGGGGCTTATAACCCCGTCAACCCCCCTTTCTCTTCCTTGTTGTCAATGTGGTCTAATATGAGACTAATGAGAATGGTTAGCTCGCTGTATGATTGAAAAAAAATTAAAAAACTTTCCAAAAAAGAAAGAAGAAAAATCAGCACTTTTTCATATCACTTTCGAAAATTTCGGGGTGGGTGGGGTGTAACCCCATCAACCCCCCCCCCCTTGGGTACGCCCATGATTCGCCAAATGACGTCAGCTTTACGCACCGATATGCTTGTTCCTTATAATATAGATAGACACGTTATTAGTCTCTGTAAAGAAATAAATATATTGTTTTAGTAATTAATAAAAATACTAATTATAGTGTATAATATACAATTTAAAAGCTTATTTTATATAAATTTAGACAAAACATATAATTATGCATATTATATTATTACAATTATTATGCATATTTCCATATTTTGTACATTTTATCAAATAAATATAAAAAAAATAGCCTAATTTTTTTTAGTATCTTTCCATTTCATTTTGCAACATTTCAACGGGTGAACCGCCGCGGCGAGCGGCTTCTTTCTGTCCGCAGCCCTTTATCCTACTCTTATTCGACTTTTTTGCGAAAGCCGGTTGAAAACAAAATCAAAAATTGAAACCGGACAAATTTAAAAAGGAAATTGCAAAAATAAAGACACCGAAAAGCGGTAAGGTACGGTTAGGGCCCTGAAGCAATCGAAGGACCGCTGCCGCGTCCAGCTTACCAACAAATTAGAGAAAAAAAAATTAGGAACAAATCGGTTAAAACAGTAGTGAAGTCACTCAATATGTCATGTCGTTTACTATTCTTTACTTTTCTGTTACCTTTCTAGCAGTTGCCGATAGCCAACTGACATGACAGGGACGGACGAATGTGGGAGCAGAATAAAACGGCATAGAAATAATACATTTATTTTTCGCGAAATATTTCTCACTTAGATAAAATATTTTGAAGGTATTATTTCATCATTTAATAATTGGTACCTAAATCTTAGGATAACATACACTTTTCTCCTTATAACGAGTTACTTAGTTGTCATACAAAAGTTGTTAGTTTATCAATTATAACGGTTGCTACCCTAAGAAAAAAATCCCCGAAAAATGCATATATGATGTCGAAATTAAATACTATTCCTATTGGAAATTTCAGTCTGGTACAATTTCTCAATTCATTTGTTAGTTGGTGATTAAAACGCATTTTATTTATTTATTTGTCGACGACTGAACATGGAACAAGGCAACCAGTGAAAATCTAGTGAACAGTGGGATAGACAGGGACGTAGTGGAAGGTAAACGGTGGTATACCTTCTGGATTTCTTTAAGGAACATCGTATACCCTATGTTTCTCAAAAAAGCTATAGTATATACAATGTAGCGTATACCCTCTGCTTTTTTTAGGTAGCTTTCTTTACAAAAAGCTACCTATTGCAGCCGTTCGGAGGAAAGCGATTTCAAAAAATTTTGGTATATTTTCATCGATCATGATCCCCAGACCCCGAAACCACCCTCCGTTCAAAATTGATATATATATATATATCAATATATATATATATATATATATCTGACCTATGTCACACTGTAACTCTCGTATTTATGAACCGATTTGGATGTAATTCGGTGTGTACATAGTACATACCAATGTCTCGATCGAGTTCGTTGGCCAGCTTCATCCGCCATTTTGTTTCAAAAAGGCGGCCATTTAAAAAATTTAAAAAAAATTTAAAATTTGAAATGTGGTACCAAAAAATTGAAAATGGAAAAATATTTTTTTCTTATGTATTTGACCTTTATACAAAGACTCCGTAGCAGTTTTTGTTTTGTCTATATCTTAAAAAATGGCTGAGTTATAGCATTTTGAATTTCTATCGAAGCTGACATTTTGAAACGTCCTGAATTTTGTCACGCGATAAAAGGCGTATTTATGAACCGATTTGGATGTAACTTCGTTTATACATAGTACAGACCAATGTCTCGACCGAGTTCGTTGGCCAGCTTCATCCGCCATTTTGTATAAAAATGGCGGTCATTTAAAATTTTAAGAAAAATTTAAATTTGAAATGTGGTACCAAAAAACTGAAAATTGAAAAAATATTTTTTTCTTATGTGTTTAACCTCGATAAAAAGATTCGGGAGCAGTTTTTGTTTCGTCTATATCTTAAAAAATGGCTGAGTTATAGCATTTTGAATTTCTAGTGTGGCTGACATTTTGAAACGCCCTGGTTTTTGCCACGTGATAACAGACGTATTTATGAACCGATTTGGATGTACCTTGGTGTGTACATAGTACATACAAATAACTCAACCGAGTTTGTTGGCCAGCTTCATCCGCCATCTTGTTTCAAAATGGCGGCCATTTAAAAAAAATTTAAAACAATTAAATTTAAAATGAGATACCAAAAAATTAGAAAATGAAAAAGAGTTTTTTCGTATGTGTTTGACCTTAATACAAAGATTCCGGAACAGGTTTTGTTTCGTCTATATCTAAAAAAATGGCTGAGTTATAGCATTTTGAATTTCTATTGTGGCTGACATTTTAAAACGACCTGATTTTCGTCACGCGATAACAGGCGTATTTATGAACCGATTTGAATGTAACTTGGTCTGTACATAGTACATACCAATGTCTCGACCGAGTTCGTTGGCCAGCTTCATTCGCCATCTTGTTTCAAAAGGGTTGCCATTTTTAAAAAAAATGTAATTTAAAATTTAAAATGATTCATTAAAAAATTGAAAATGAAAAAGATTTTTTTTATGTGTTTGCCCTTGATACAAAGATTCTGGAGCAGTTTTTGTTTCTGAAAATTTGTTCTTTTGTTTATATCTTAAAAAGTGGTTGAATTATAGCACTTTGAATTTCTATCATGGCTAACACTTTGAAACGATCTTGTATTTGTCTCGCGATACCACACGTATTCGCCTATTTCGATGGAAGAAGGCATGTGGATAGTATACATCAATATCTCGACCAAGCTCGCTGGCCAGCTTCATCAGCCATCTTGTTTCAAAATGGCGGCCATTAAATTAAAAAATATATATATTTAAAGTGAGGTGCAAAAAAATTAGAAATTGAAAAAGGTTTCTTTCTTAAGTATTTGACCTTGATATAAGGATTCAGGAGCATTTTTTGTTTGTCTTTATCTTAAAAAATGGCTCAGATATAGCAGTTTCAATTTGTAAAGTGGGTGACATTTTGAAAAATCTGATTTTTTGCCTGCGACAGCACTCGTATATATCAACCGATTCCGATGTGGGTGAGCATGTGCACAGCAATTACTAAGGTCTCGACCAAGTTCACTGGTTAGCCTCATCCACCATGTTGTCTTAAAATGGCAGTCACTTTAAGAAATCGCCGAATTCGGCAGTCAAATATAAGTTACTTTAAATAAAAGCAGCTTGGATAAAGCTGACTAATATCGCGAAATTCTCATTCATAATGATTTAGTATTGATAAAAATTAGTATTGAATCTCCTACATTCGGTTTCCACTTAATTGAGCTTCGTGTGTTTGAATAATATAAGTTGGCTTTTTTAAAATAAGGAATATGAAAGCTACCTCTTCCTCCCGGCACTGGGCGGAAGGACTTTTTATGACTACACCTACTGGGGATAGATCAGGCATTTGATCAGGGTTCATACGGGTACCATTTTTTCAATGCAAAATATCAGTATTCTTTTCATAGTAGAGTTGGCCGAAGAGTCGACTCAAAATCTCGACTCCTTCCAAGAGAGTCGAACTGTCGACTCCTTGCTAGTGGACTGCCTCGACTCAAAAGAGTCGAACTTTCATTTCCACTCAGTTTGGGATTAAGAGTCGAAGAATCGAAGTCGACTCACTCAAAGAGTGGTTGGACGAGTTTAACACAGTGTCGGACTTGGAGAGTCGAGAGTCGAAGAGTGGATTTTCGATTCTTCGACTCTTCGAAAACCACTCTTTCAACTCAGTATCGGATTTCAACTCTTCGAATCCGGGCTGGGTTGTTTAGGGAGAACGGAGATCTTGGTTTATGTATTGGCGGTTTTGGGAAAGGAGAAAGCCGTGTAGATGTATGTTTAGGAAGATGACGGTATGAATGAAAGGAGAGGGAGGGACTGAGACAAGGGGGCGGGCAGCATGATATTTCATTAAAGGTTATTTGAATTTGCGATATGCTTAGGGAAAAGAAGATTTAAAAAAAGCAGATGTTACCTTTGTATTTTTTGGCAAAAAAAAAAAAAAAAAAAAAAAAAAAAAAAAGAGAGAAGTAGGACTAGTTAGGGGAATATTTTCAACTGTTTTAATATCATGCAATATTAAGAAAATCTTTGAAGAAAGAGAAATAAAATTCTACTTTAGTAACAGGTTGTTTAAAATATACTAAGTTACTGAATATATTTTATAATAGATGTATTTTAAATATAAGTTAATATCCTTTATTTGTTTGCGTATATAATGTTATTTTAATTCCGTTTTATAAATAAAAATGTTCGCAGGTAATATTAAATGGATATAATTTACATATATTTTTTAAAAGTTTAGCCAAACGTTTTTTTTTAGCGTTCCTTATTTAAACCAAGATATGGAAGATATTTTCGGAATCTTGTCACTTCCACGCCCCCCCCCCTTTTTTTTTCGTAAACAGCAAGGCTGTGTGTCTCTCTCTACGGCTATACCTGAGTATATAATCACGGTTTAAAAAATAAAATTTTAAAAGGGAGTAAATCAAAAACTATAAACATGAGAAAAACAGAACTTTTTAAAACTTACTCCCAGCCCCCTCCCGGTGGGCGGGGGACTAATTATTGAATTATTTTTTGTTAGGAAACGCGTAAAATTGACAGGTGTTCTTATTCAGGAACTAAGTAATCGAATGGCGTTTTCCTTTTTTTTTGCCGAAATATCCTTCAAAAAATACTGTCAAAATTCAAGTTTTTAAACGAAGTTCGGGACATGGTAGCACGAGGAAAAGAGAAAAACTTGTCGTTACGTGACAATAATCGCATTTTTCTTGATAAGCAATTTATTTATGTAAAAAGGTGGAAAACGCTATTTGATTCCAAATCGCCACAATAGTCAGGCCTGTCAATTTTATAAATTTGGTAGTTAAAAATACTGCCGCTGAGCTCCGCAAAGTAAAGTTTGTGTGTAACGTAAAAATGCGATTTTCTTCAAAACTATGTGACCGAGGATAATCGCTATAATTTTCCCGCAAAGTTTGAATAAATTACTATTGCCCCTAGTTTTTTTTTCCATCATTTTAGTTTTAGTAGTTTCGGAAATAGGCTGAAGGGGGGGGGGGGGGGGGACATATATCAGATTTTTTACACTATCTAAAATTAGAACAAATATATTTTTGGTTTCGGTGTTACGAGGTCTTTCCAACAATACCCAAACGAAACACATACACACACGCATTAAAAAAAAAAAAAAAAAAAAAAAAAAAAAAATCAAGTAACTAAATTAGTTCCCTTTTTTTCGAAAAATATTTATGAATAGCTTTTAATCTATAAATTTGTTAACACGATCAACTTATAATAGCTCCGTTTTCACTTTTTAAGGAGGTCCGGGACACATTTTAAAATAATTTTTACTTATTGATTTAAAAATCTGAATTTTTTTTTTTTTTTTGATGATTAACTATAGCATTTTAAACAAAATCGTATGATAAAACTTCCGATATTTTTTTTTTTATTATTATTTAAAATTTATTAAAAAAGTGGGGTAATAAGCAATTTCGTCTTAGACGATTTTTATTGTGTATTAGCTATCAGATTCTTAAGCCTCCAAAACATATAATATGGATTAACGATATTAATGTTAACTGAATCATTTACATACAGATAGCGATTCATTAAAAAAAAAAATAAATATCACCGTACACAATGTTTGTTTAAAAATGAAGATTATAAAAATGAAAAGAAAAAAGGATAAAATAAATATTTTTAGTCAGAACTCCTCCTACGAAACAATTTTTAATCCTATCGACATAAAAATCCATGTTTTCTATGTTTTAGTACCTAGATTTTAGCTTTTTTTTTGGGGGGGGGGGGGGGGGGTCGGGCCAAGACGGGATCGGCCCGAAGTTTTAAGTTTTCTACCGGGGCGGCCCAGTAATTTTTTTTGTACGGAATGAACTTTTAGATTTTATACCGAGGCGGGTATTTGATTATTTTTCGACGGGCCGGGCCAAACATTTTTTTATGAGCAAGCCGAACTTTTTTTCCGTGGCGGGACTAGACAGGACCTGGAAATTTCGGCCAATAGAGACATCTAGTGTGGCTGTTTCCAGTTACCATCCAACAAAGTTTAATATAAAAAAAATTCTTCTATATAAAATCAAAACCAAAATAATTCAAGCTTACGCACAAATATTTTCTTCTGCGCAATAAATTTGATACGAAAAGTGGAATTGCGTCATCTTTACAACCAACCAATCCTACTTCGGCAAGTGAGTCGAGAGTCGAGTCAGTATGTCGACTCATCAATGAAGTGAGTCGACTCAGCGTCGACTCCTCAAAATGAGTCGAAATGCCCATCCCTAATGAATATATTCTGAACAAAAATAACTTGAATAAATAAGTTAAATAGCTTTACGTAAAAATTCTGATGTGAAATATTTTTATAAAATCTGAGTAAAATTTCCCGCCGTTCTAGTGTTAAATTTTGTGTCTTTAAGTAAGGCCAATTTTGTAATTGAAAAATAATGGTGGGTATGCAATTAATTGAAATATTTGCATTTATTTTTACTGTTGCGTGAACGCAACACCACCGGGTAATGGGTTAATCAACAGCTACCCTTTATTATGATCTCAAATATCATGTGCAAAAAGAAAAATTTTTAAATATGCAAATGCGAATGAGAAATCAGTGAAACGGTCTCTCACAGGTTTAGCATTGGCTCGCGAGTGTCTTCGCTTGCAGGGACAAGAGCCTTAACCCTTTAATTCTCGCTCCCTTCATATTCACGGGCTGTGTCTTTTTAGGTGCGTTCGTAATTATATAAATACGTAGCACCTATAGTCGTCGTTCAGTCCGTCCGTCTGTCTGTCCGTCTGTCCGCATATAACAGAGCAAAAACTACCCAACCGAATGGTCTGAAATTTGAAATATAAGATTGTTGCAAAATTTTGTCGAGCCATTTCAAATTTTATGAAAATCGGATGTATAGTTTAATTACAGGGACAGTCAAAAGCTTTTCTTTACATTACGGCCAATGGGAAAAATTATTGCAAGTGCATTTTAATGATGTTACAGCCTTCCGAATGGTCGGAAATTTTAAAGATATAATTGTTGCAAAATTTTGTCGAGCCATTTCAAATTTTAGGAAAATCAGATGTATAGTTTAATTACAGGGACAGTCAAAAGTTTTTCTTTACATTACGGCCAATGGGAAAAATTATTGCAAGTGCATTTTAATGATGTTACAGCCTTCCAAATGGTCTGACATTTTAAATATATAATTGTTACAAAATTTTGTCGAGCCATTTCAAATTTTAGGAAAATCGGATGTATAGTTTAATTACAGGGACAGTCAAAAGTGTTCGGGGAATGGGAAAAAATTATTGGGAGTACATTTTAATGATGTTAAAGACTATGGACTTTATGAAGTGCAAAAAATTATACATTCAGTACAATATGGGGTGCAAAAAATAATTATAAAACTTGTTATAGTACGAACGCACCTCATTTGCCACGTTTGACGAGCAATTTCCAACTTGTTTCAGATTTGTTTCATTCCCACGAGTTTTATAGAATAGTGTAATTGGCTTTATTATGGTATCATTTTACCTGTCATTAAACAAGGTGAGCATTTCTTTTTCAAAAAAGTTGTGCCATTAAGCAATTTGAATTTTTAAACCGTAATTTAATGCGACCGTTAAGGGGTTAAGATCGATTGCTGTAACGCCCATCCTACTATGGAGCATGTTTGGAGTCAGTTTCCAAGCAGAACGTCATGACTTACGTCACGACTGAAAGAAAGCGTCTATTTAAAATAGAGCAGCACCTCAATCCCAGCGCAAATCCATAACAAGTCCTTCCTGCGATTGAGATAATTTCTACAAAGTAATTAATACGACTGTAAATGCTAACAATAGCAATCACATATTTTACTAACATTAAATACTACTATTCACACCATAATATTTTTATAGTAACAGTTTAAGATATTTGTATTGAGTTTCAACATGTTATTTTTAATTCGACAGATATACATCACGCTGTATCACTTGCGTCTTCTCACACAAGGAAGCAAGTGATAGAATTGCATAATCAGAGTAGTGGATGGGGACAGCTTAATGCAGCAATGTTAAAGAAGGACCTGCGTAATAGAAGAAGGGAGAAGGGAAATCTTGTAAGGTATTCTTTAAAGCTGGTTTCAAAAAATAAGATTTTGCATTTAATACTGACGCCACCTATCCAAAATATTTGAAAATAATATTAAAAACGAAATCTTTAGAACATGATCTTTCTAACATTGTAGTAAGAATTATTTAAATAAGTAAACAAATATCTATAACTTTTACTTTTAAAATTTAAAAGCAGTTCAACTTTTATGTCATAATAATGTGCATTTTATGGCATATATAACTCATTGCATATAAATAAATAGATAGAGATATGCATGTGACATTTTAACCGCTTTAAGGCTTATAGCAAATTAGTTTACAAGGGATAAAATAAAATTATTATTTCTTATCTTAAGGTAAATCTTTGTCTTTGCTTTCAATCAAGCATTTAAAAAAACAATAAATATGATTTAAATAGCATATACTTCTATAATTAAAATATACATAATTTAATACTTGTTTCCTAAGATAATTATGCATATATCATTATTACTATACATTAGTATGTCAATGTGGTTTCAATTTGTTTTTAAAATAGTTTAGAAAGATTTAAAAGCTATTACTATTTGTTTGCACTTTGGTCTTAATTTAAAATGTTTCTTTGCTATATATAGTATTTAAAAAAAAAAAAAATCGAATTAATAGGGCACAGTTCAATTTCTTTAGTTATTACATTGAACTAAACATAATTTAATTTTAGGATTATTTCAGTTCCTATTTTATAGCAAATGTATAATGAGAGCATCTCATATTTTTTTTTAACATTACAATATTAATAATTATAATGCGTTATCTTCAAGTATTAACATCTTAAATTATAATAATAACAGTAACATTAATAAAAAAAAGTATGAGGGAAAAAACAACACATGGATAAGTACCAAGTACAAACGAAAATCAACATCAACAAAACAAAACGTGCCAAAGTCGGCTAGGGACTTTTTGATTTTTTCCCCATATCGCTATGCTACCCAGTACGCTCGAAGTTTTAACATTGTTGCATTAAGTTGTCCCTATCCGCTACTCATAATCCGTATTAAAAACTTTCTCTTTCGTCTGCCTGTGCCTATAAGACGAACATAAATCAAATATCTATTTTATTTTTTAGAAAAAAGCACCACGAGCAATTTTGTATATTTATATAAAGTGCAGCAGCGGCTCGTCATTGAATTGGAACTTTAATGTCAGTTCAGTAATTTCGTAAGCTACGTTGTTTAAATCGTAGAACATCCCATAATAAAATAAGGTCAATTTTTGCTTTTTAAGGGGATCGGGTAAGCTCTATCTCGGCCATGTTAAAATATACCAACTTTATGTACCTTTTTCACAGAAATGGTGAAAGATAGGGGTCTAGATTTTTTAGAGTAGTTTGAATAACATGCTGTATTTTAACAGACCATTTTCTTTCTAAGTGAAACTGAAAATTAATTATTTATTGAAAGACATTTTTAAATTAGCATTTTTGGTAAGAATTCACTGCCTAAAAAAAATAATTCTTAATAAATCATTAAATCCCTGTGTTAAAGTATGCACTGTAACATAATATAGGTATTTAGAAAAATCTGAGTTCTTGAGATTAATAGATATTGAAAAAAAGGAACACAAACCTGAAAAATCGAAGTTTTGAGAAAAAGGCAATTAAAGCTGCGAAGCAGTGTTGCCAGTGGACTACTTTTTTTAAAATTCTAATTTCTTAATTGGCACCTGTTTTTTGAAACAGTAAAATTCGCCTTATTTAATAACATATTAATTAAGGCGAAAACAATGGGAATTTTACCACTTCAGAAAAGTGGTGCCAATCAAGAAATCTGAATTTAAAAAAAGTAGCCCACTGTTGTGACGTGCTCTTATAAAGAACGAAAAATTTCAAAACTTTATATATATATATAAACATGTATAAATACATGTTTATACATTTTATATATATATAATACATTTATACATTTTATATATACGATACCCAGCCTGGAAATTCTCACTATTACAAGTTGGCAAGGCTACAAACGCAGCACAAGATGGAATATTTTTGTGCTGCGTTTGTAGCCTTGCCAACTTGTAATAGTGAGAATTTCCAGGCTGGGTATCGTTCCATGTGGTTTAGCGGTAGAACGTCAGTGCGCTATACTGATGGCCCGGTTCGATTCCCGGCATGGAATCTTTTTCACTAAGTTGGTCTTTGCGCCTTTTAAGCAAAATAATTTGAAATTTGATTTTCATTTGAAATATTGTATTCAAAGCGAATGTTTCTCTCTGGAAAAATTTCCAAATATTAATATAGATTCATTCGATGCTGGATTTAATTATGTGTCTGTGTTTGCCCCATGTTGGTGGCTCACGGAAAATATTCCATCTTGTGTCTAAAATGTCACAAACTGATATTCAGATATGTTAGGAAATATTGGCCAGCAATGCCAAATATCAAAAAATAATATTAGTAGAATATCATTTTAGGGGGGGGGGGTGTCATTTAACGTTGGCCAATATTACTTTATGTATCGGCCAATATCCCATTTTGATATTGGCCGATATCTTTGTGCTACCTGGGTAATGTAACCTGTTTTTAATATACAGTCAGACCTCGTTATCCCGACACCCGGATTTCGCGTCACTCCGCTTATCACGTCAGTTTTTCAGTGTCCCGATTTTCTGTATATGATTTTAATCAAAATAAACTTCGGATTTTACATCGTTGAATAATTTCCAACTCCGGATATCCCGACGGTTTAGGAAAATTGTCCATTTTTCATAACCCATCTTATAAGCACGGAAATTAAGCGGTAAGAATTGTCTTAGCTAAACTTTTCACAAAAGTCCCTAAATTACCCATTGAGATAAATGAGAATTTTTACTTCAATCCTTTATCTGAATAAATAAACCCACACACTATGAATGACCCACTTGAGCGTAGATAGACGTATCAGTCTATTCGCGGTCTTTTTGTTCTGGTCAGGCTCCGCTTTCTTGCGGTTACACGGGGTTTTCCATCCAACTAAAACAAGAAGCATTGCATTGAAACGATCAGAAATTATCTAACATCCATTTGAAACAACTAATTTTGGTTACAATTCATTGTATAATATTGAAAAAAAGAATTATAGGAAGCACACATAGGGATAAGCAAACCTTAATTCATCAATATTTTATGTAACAATAAAAAACAAGTCACCATAAATTTGATTTTTATTCTTTTCAATTTTGTTTTCGTGTATATTTTGTTTATTAATAATGTTTTATTGCTTAAAACTGCAAGAACAATTATGAATTTAAAATTGTCTTAAATTAATTAAAAATACAGCTTTTTATAAACATATTTTTCTACAACTCCGGTTACCGCGACACTCCGCTTAAGACGACACTTTTTTCTGGTCATTATAGTGTCGGGATAACGAGGTTCGACTGTACTTTGATTCAGTTGAGAACATAATTTGCAATATTTTAGTATATGTCAATCACTAATTGCTTTAAAAAATAACAAAATACAGCAAAAATATCTTTAGTACTAGTTTTAAAAATAATATAACAATTCTCTGTCATAAGCATCATTCGCTTACACGATTGAATGACTAGTGAGAGACCGATAAAATTTACACTATTAGCTTCTGAAATTTGTGCTCATAAATTAAATTTCCAAAAACAATGCATATTCTCAAATTATTCCTCCAGGGAAAATTTAATTACCCATTAATACATTTTTAGGAAATAAATTAACTTTATAAATTTAAATGAGGGACTGATAACATCATCTTAACACTTGCTAATCTGTTATTCAATTCTTCCTTACATACTCAAGTATTTCGTTAGGATGGCTGCAAATTGTTTTACAGACAGGTTAGGGTAGCATAACTGCTAACTTTTACACTTTTTTTCATACCACTATAATTTAAAGGAAAATTTTGACTTATTTAGTAATTGTAGATTGGCTCCCTAATGCCCTTGCAACACAATCACCTATCCACTGGATGTAAAGTTGCAACGCAACTAGGTAATCCATTCAGCTGCTCACATTGTTCCATTGTTCACATTGCAAGCACTGCGATGTCATGTCAGGTAAGGTAAGGTCGTATGCTCAGTCAGTGTTGCCAGTGGGCTACATTTTTTTTAATTCAGCAGATTTCTTAATTGGCACCACTTTTCTGAAATGGTAAGAATCCCCTTGTTTTCGCTGCAACTAATATGGCATTAAATAATGCGAATTTCGCTATTTCAAAAAAGTGGTGCCAAACAAGAAATCTGACTTTTAAAACAGTAACCCACTGGCAACACTGTGCTCAGTACATGTGCAATGTTTCAGTCCACAATAGTGCCATCTATCTAAAGCAACCTGAGTTACTAATGGATAAGGAAATGATCTGAAATATGAGTTGCAAATTTTTTTGCCAAATAAAAATTGTATGTGCAGACAAAAAAAAATTTAATAAAGGAATAATACTTTATGTGTTCATATTAAAAGACAAAAGTCGGACAAAGCAGTATTTCAGTAAGAGTATTTCTTTAAGAAACTAGCCGCCTCTGGCGGCCAGTTTGGTCTCCCTTAAATGTATGCTAAGCATTGCATCATGTTGCTTTCATTCTTAAACTAATTGACTTGCTCATTCCTTCCCCCGAGTCCAAAGATTTTGATAGAGAAACCAAGAATTCTTTGCGAACTTGATGACATTTCATACATTTTTGTCGTTATGCATACTTCGTCTTTTTTGACAAATACCATTTAATTTCCGTAGCTGTAAAAATGGGTGAAATTTTAAGTGTTTAAACTGAGATTTGTACATAAATTATCTAAATTAAACTTATTTAACATGCTATTACTTCAATGCCATTTTTTAGTATTAATAAATTTATTTAAATTTTGCAAATCATGCATTTATAATTTTTTTTTTCACTACTTAATAACTAAATCATGAATATATATACTTTTGCTTATATAGATTTGATTTCTGAGTTCATAAATATGACAATATACTAACGTAACTAAGAAAAATAGCAAAATAAAACCCTCTTAAATGCAAGCCGTTAACAAACTTTAGCGCCGCCAATTTACCTACTATGACGTCATAAGAATATTGTCCATTCATTGTTAGAGAACCTGCTTTGTGAATGATTACCTCCATGGTCATATTTTCTACCGTTTATATGATGAATGAATCTCTTGTGTTTGTTTACTCTATGAAGTGAAATAGAAAGCTGTCAACTTAATTTCAATTGAAATCAAATCTTGGAATATATATTTATTTGAATGTAAATTAGAAATAATACTTTGATGTTGAAATGAAATATTTTAGTTTGTGTTATTATTATTACGATTAATTGTTTATTTAGGTACTTTTCCATTACAAGGGCTTTGGCGTTATTTTTTTTAAAGCTTGGCGCAATTCGGGCTTCATAATGTGAAATACGTTGATCAAATATATAAATAGCTATGAAAACAAACCTGGTGAAATTTTATTTTTATTTATGTGTATTTAATTTGTATTTATTTGCATATAAACATTTTATTTATACATATTATACAATATTTGTTTACATAGAAATTACTTCTGTTTCTATATACAAATAGATTATTGGCTTCTTTAGATTAAATAAATTGTATACATATGGGAAAAAATTACTTATGTATATGAAATAGGATATAGATTGCCGGAAAATACGATGCCTTTTTTTTTCTCGCCAAGAACCTATCCTGGAAAAATATTTATTTATTTATTTATTTATTGTATTTTAAATGAGGTAAATGCAATATGTGTATTTTAAATGAAAGATTTATTTTAAAGGAAATGAGTGATAGGTTTATATTTTTAATGAAATGAGGGCGATGGAAGAATATTTGACGTTTCTTATCACCTGCACCCGACTAATATAAAAGTACTGAAATGTCCGTTTGTCATAAAAAGTGAAGCGGTCAGCCCGGAACTATTGATGACAGTCACATGACTTCGGCTTTTATTATATAGATGTCCGTTTGTCATAAAAAGTGAAGCGATCAGCCCGGAACTATTGATGACAGTCACATGACTTCGGCTTTTATTATATAGACTAGCCGCCTTTGGCGACCAGTTTGGTCTCCCTTAACCCTTTGCACTCGAAGTTTTTTTTCATTCGTATTACCACGAACTTGAAGCGATTTTAGTTATATTATTTTTTTAATTCTTTATGAATACAAATGTTATGATATATAGAAAAAAAAAAAAAATTATTAAATTATTAAATTTTTTAATCGTCCAAAGTGTGATACCTCTCGAAGCAATTGCCAATCATGGCTTTTCTAGACAGATATCACAAAATTATTTGCATTGTCTCCGTAGCGGAGCCCTCGAGTTTGAAGACAAATTTTAAATGGCTCCGCTCCGGAGCCCTCGCGTTCAAACGGTTAAATGTATGCTAAGCGTTGCATCATGTTACTTATTCTCAAACTAATTTACTTGCTCAGTCCTTCCCCAAATTCAAAGATTCTGATAGAGAAATCAAGAATTCTTTGCGATCTTGATAATATTTCATACATTTTTTGTTGTTATGCGTATTTCGTCTTTTTTGACAAATACCATTTAATTTCCGTAGCTGTAAAAATGAGGGAAATTTCAAGTGTTTAAACTGAGATTTGTTCATAAATTATCTATATTAAACTTATTTTAATTAAATATGCTGATACTTCGATGTTACTTTTTTTGCATTAATAAATTTATTTAAATATTGCAAATCATACATTTATAATTTTTTTTCACTACTTAATAATTAAATAATGAATACATGTACTTTTGTTTTTATAAATTTGATTTCTGAGTAACTAAGAGTTCTGAGTAACTGAGTAACTAATGGTGTTATTACACGAGGACTCAAAGACGCTTGGAATCCCAGGCGTCTAGCGACAACAGCCGCCTCAAGCATTTCATTGGCTGTTCCGGAAAAGGCTTTTCTATTATCAGATTTCCAAGCATATGATTGGCTGTTACTGGCGACTCGCCTCGTTTCGGGCGTCAAAGATGCTCCGACAGAAAAAAGACGCTCGCTCTCCAAGCGACTCCCCTGGAGCCATAGGAATACATGGAGACGCCCGGAATCTGAAGCGTCTTTCACCCCTCGTGTAATAACACCATAAGTAACGTAACTAAGAGAAATAGCAAAATAAAACCTTCGTGAATACAAACCGTAAATAAGCGTTAGCGCCGCCAATTTACCTACTATGACGTCATAAGAATATTGTCCATTCATTGTTGGAGATCCTTCTTTGCGAATGATTACCTTCACGGTTTAATATTTCCTACCGTTCATGATGAATGAATCTCTTGTGTTTGTTTACTCTATGAAGTGAGATAGTAAGCAGTCAACTTAATTTAAATTGATGTTATTTTAGAATATATATTTATTTGAATGTAAATTAGAAACAATACTTTGATGTTGAAATGAAATATTTCAGTTTATGTTATTGTTATTGTGATTAATTATTTATTTAGGTACTTTTTCACTACAGGGGCCATGGCATTTTTTTTTTTTTTTTTTTTTTTTTTTTTTTTTTTTTAAGCTTGGCATAATTTGGGCTTCAGAAAGTGAAATACGTTGACAAAATATATACATAGCTATGAAAACAAACCTGGTGGATTTTTATTTTTGTTTATATGTATTTATTTGCATATAAACATTTTATTTACGCATATATATGCAATATTTGGGCACTACTTAGTTATCCCGTTGACCAATTTCGCCAAATGAAATAAATCGCCAAATTATACAAATTGACATAATTTTTATTTTAAATAATGAAAGAACAAATAAATTAGTATAATTTTAATAAAAATTCAAATAAAACGTTGAAATAAAAATCACTTGATGACGTAAACACGTGTAACTTGCTTAAAGTCAAGTGTATATGACATTTAAAATCAACCATTATTGGCATTTAATCTCATAGTTTGGCGATGGATTTTTGGTCGACGGGATAACTAAGTAGTACCAATATTTGTTTATATACAAATTATTCTAAAAATAGATTATTGCCTTTTTTGGATTAAATAAATTGTATACATATGGAAAAAATTGCTTATGTGTATGAAATAGAAATAGGACATAGATTGCCGGAAAATACGATTCTTTTTTTTTTTTTTCCCGCCAAGAAAAAATACCATTATTTATTCATTTATTTAAGAGATGAATGAAAGTTGTGTATTTTAAATGTATCCGTTATATGTATTTAAATTTGTGTGTTTTAAATGAAGTGAGTCATAGGTTTATATTTTAAATGAAATGATGGCGTTGGAACCCTATTTGGCGATTTAATCACCTGCTCCCGGCTAACATTAAATTACAGAATTGGCCGCTTGGCATACAAAAAGTGAAGCGGTCAACCCGGAACTACTGATGACAGTCACGTGACTTAGGCTTTTATTATATAGATGGTATTTTTTGTATTTGTGGGTGATAGTGGTTGCAATGTGAGGAAATCACATTTCATAGGTTTAACCCCTTCAAGGTCGCTGGTTCATTTTCGGACCACTTAATTTTAATTCCTAAAGGCCACATTGGCACCAGAATAATGTAATGAAAATTTTCGTTTTATTAAATATCTGAACGAAAAAGAGCTTCGACCAAAAAAAATATGCATTAGGGGCCTACCCTGTTACACCGACACTAAAATAATTGAAGATAGTCTCAGGGAGCATGGTTTCGCAGTCACTAGGGCTGCCATGCTTAAAAATCGTAAAACTGGCCAACCAATGCCGATATACATGGTAAATGTTATACCACGTAAGAACTTTGAAGAACTTTGTCAAATCAACGTTATACATTACATTTCAGTTAAGATTGAAGCTTTTACTAGCAAAAATCGTGTAAAACAGTGTTACAAATGCCAAGGTTACGGTCACGCATCAGAAGTGTGTGGCTTCGATGCTAAATGTGTAAAATGCGGAGATCTACATTTAAGTACAGATTGTCACCACAAGGGGCGTATTAAACCCACTTGTGCCAATTGTGGTCTCGGGCACCCAGCGAATTTCCGCGGTTGTCCAAAAAATCCCTATAGACTAGAAAATAAACAAAACCGTAAAACAAGTAATAGCGTCAGCAATCTATCCCAAGAAACCCAAATCTTAGCATATATATTTAAGAATTATAACTATACCAAAAATACTAAAGACTCTAAACCCTCTACTAGTACTGATGAATTAAACTCTGATATCAATGATAGTACTACCGCAAACACCCATTCCTCCCCTACTACTGAAAATTCTAAAATTCCTACAAATTACACCAATGATATAAAAGGCATTCTTAATACTTTCAACGAAGTTAAACAAATTTTTCAAATCACTAAATTCCTAAAATGTATAAAGAACATCTCAACTCAGACTAAGAAACTCGATAATCCGATGCAAAAATTGATGGTTATATTAACCGAATTTGATAAACTTGCAAGTCATATCAACATTAACGAAGATTAAGCTCTTCATTTGCTAAACTTTTTCTTTCTTTTTCTTTTTGTTTGTGTTGTTCGTTTAAAAATTAAAAAAAAAAACTTCTATTCTTGTATATTATGCTCTTCTCATGATATTACTCTTATTTTTTTTTCATTCTCATGTTTAATTCACCTCAAATTACTAGACTGTGTGGACGCCGTCCTCTTGCTGTCGTTTGATCCCCTCGGCTTTTGCATTTAACTGTTTATTTAGTTTGAACTCTCCTCATTGTAGCTTTTTCTTACATTTTTATTCTTTTTTACCTAAAGTAATTTAAATTCTCTTGTAAATATGTATATATTTCGTTTTTGTTTCATTTCTTCACTGTGTTAAACTTTTTTACTTATCAAGATAAATTGAATGTATGGTCTCTGAATTGAGTCTTTTTTTTATGGGGCTTCCTTTGGTAGCTTTTTCGCCTGTCCTGGACATTTATGTGGATCATATGGAACATTTTTAATTTTTTTTTTCTCCTATTAGTTATACTAACAATTTTTTCTTTTTAAAAATTGTCTATCTTTTTAGCTTTTACTCTCTCTTTTTCGTGGCTACTAGCCACGTTTAAACGCTCTTTTTTCTAAGGCTCCCATTGCATTGTAACACGATTTACTCTTAGCCTGGATGTGAAGTTGCCAAGCAACTAGGGAATCCATACACCAGCTTTATTGTTCCATTGTCCCATAGCTTTTGCTTATTTCGAAATAAATTTGTTTGTAAATTCTGGTGTCGTTCACTCATTTCAGCATTTTACGAATAGAAGTGCCTTGCCCCTGAAAGGGCTAAAAAAAAAATAATAACAAATATATTTTTAATTACCGCTTTAATTTTTGTCTAATCCATATGTTTAAAAAAATGTAATAGGTTTTTCTGATGAAAAAAATTACAATATCATTCAGATTGATCATTTTCACCTATTAGCGTAGAATCACCCAGAAAACATACTTAACCCTAAAACATTTCTTATATGTAATGCATGTAACGTATTTTTTTAATTTTAAATGGTTTCAGTTCGCGAATTTAAAGTTCTTATACTTTTAATATAATTTGTTAATTGTTTACTATAGAAAAATACAGATGTTATAAATGTAAAAATCGGAAAATACAGAGAAACTTCCATGTAAAGAAGTCTCATCGTTATAATTAAACACTTCGTTAGGAAGAAAATTCCTTAAACAGAAATCAACTTAAATTCATGAAATTTGTATAATAAAATACACATGCATAAGATGAAAAAATATGTATAAAATGAAAATGTTGTAAAAACGTATTTTAATTCGGGTACTAACTTTGTTTTAATGCAATGCAGATACGAGGGTGAATCAAATATTAACCGGATTTTCTGCAGAGAGGCATGAAGGTTGTCGCGAAAGCGCTCAAACCTCTGCGCATGGTAGGTGGGGATGTCACATGACTATCTATGCGCCGGTATGTGTTACTCAATCCGTTCTTCAGTTGGCATCAGGATGAATGAGGGAGGGGTTCACCCCAACGTTGCGCAGCGCATTATCGTTAAATTTCTCACAAATGAAGGCGTAAGACTGGCTGAAATCTTACGAAGACTTCAAGCACAGTTTGGGGAGACATGCCTGAATAAATCCCAAGTGTATGACTGGCACAGAAAGTTTGTGGAAGGACGAGCAGAAGTTGAACCTCTCCCCCGGACACCCCCCCCCCCCTCGAACAAGTTTGACTGAAGAAAACATTAGCGCCATTCGGGACATTCTCAAGGGTTCTGCCTACTACTGCCAGCTGTTGGATGAAACAAAACATGCATATCGGCGGAAAAGACGTGAATTTCCGATAAAAGAAGTGATTTTACTTCATGACACTGCCCGTCCCCATACAGCCAACCTGACTCGCGAAAAGTTGGAGGAAATGCATTAACCATTACTGGAATACCCTCCCTATAATCCCTCTGTGATTATCACAGATTTGGGCCTTTGAAAGAAGCAATAGGAGATGAACAATTCGCCGATGACACTGCTATTGGAGCCTTTGTGCGTAATTGGCTGGAGACATACCCCTCTTCTTTCTATGATGACGGCATCGAAAAACAAAAATATGTTTTGAAATCAGGAGATTATATAGAAAAATAATATGTAACTTTCTATTTCGTATCCTGTACCAATAAATTAAAAAACAGAAATTCCGGCTTATATTTGACCCACCCTCATATATGAGAAAAATTTAATTAGAATAATATCTAAAAAAAAAAAAAAAAAAAAAAAAAAAAAAAAAAAAAAAAAAAAAACATAATAAAGAGAGATAACAAAAACTGAAGCGGAGCGTAACTTTTCTTTCCCCCCCCCCCCCCCCCTCCGTATTTCAATTCCATAACTTAAAAAAATTCTGTAATGTTACTTTGTACAGGGTTCTTACAAAAAAATACATTGTTCATAAAAGTTTTCGGACTTATATAAGTACCCGAGCAATTCATCTGTAACATTCTCGTGAAACTGGAATCCCCTTTTTACTGTATCGAAGGCTTTTAGTATTTCTTCTTTTGAATGGAAATAATCAAATAAATAAAAAAAATCATTTACATACAATCCTCTGGAATAAATTCATACATCCCTCACAACAGCAACCGCACCGTTTGAAGTTTGTACGAAAGTGGAATAAAATAATTCCTTATATAGAATATATTTTACGTAATATGGAATTTATTTGCGTTTTAATGGTGTTCAGCCAAAGTTCAGCTAAAAATTTCATTAAGTATAAAACTCCGTTAAACAGGGACTTCGTTAAGGAGACTGTATCGACTGTATCTAAAAATTATCTAATATAAAATAAAATAACTTTTGCGCATTCAGTGTTGTGGAAATAAATGTAAGCATAAACAAAATGGTTTCTTCCTGTATAAATTTCATGAAAGTCTAAAATATTTGCTTTTATTCCCGAATTCCCGTACAGTCATTCAGGGTAACTTTGATCCGCATTTTCAATAATTTCATATGCCACACTCTTATTTTAAGAATAATGTTGCAACTAGGGGCATAAAAGAGAAGAAATGATCCTAAATTATTGTTTGACTATCAAAAATTGAGGAATAATAAGGATAAAAGCAATAAAAAATGCATTTTTAACCTGGTTCAAAGTTACCCAGACATTTAGAGTAACTTTGCACCATATGATAAATATTATCTAAAATAATTCATCATAAAAAAAGTATTATAGTTAGGACAACTTTAAACCCCAAAAAATGCTTTCAGATATGTAAAGACTCCGAATTTACATTTCCCAACATCACAAGATTTGTATAATTTATGATATTACAAAAAAAATTATGCATAAGAAAAGTGGAAGAAGAGAATTATGAATATTTAGAAATTTTAAAAAAAAACGTTCATTGTTCATCTAAAACATAAAAATGCAGTGAAAAACAATTTTCAATGTTTTAACTCAATAATATATCCATAGTTACAGTTATACATACTAGTACTAGTATTATTCAAACAAGAATGAAAAATGTCGAATGTGTGAAATGTATAATTTGAGTAGCTCCGCCCCCAAAAACGCCTTTAAAGGAATTTTATATATTTTACACATATTTGTGAAAATATTTACATGTTATATCTAATGCACACTTCCGACATTTATATAAAATATGCGTGCAAATATGGGAAATTTTCGACAGTAGCACCTATAATCAGTAAATTATAAAAATCAGTATAACTTTGAGCCGGCTCAAAGTTATCCTGAAAATGTTCTAAAATGTTAGTACCTTCTTATTTTACATTTTATTAACTATTAATAAATAAATAATCACAAATTATTAACACATTTATAACATTTAGATAATAATATGGCTGATAAATGATTATATTGTTACTTACTATGAAAATTTAATTGGTTTACAACAACTTCAAAACAGCATTCAAAATTAACTTGAAACTAGTGCTTCACAAAAATAGTTAGATGATGCAATTAATTGCGCATAATGTTGCTAATTTATTTTCTAAAATAAAGATTAGAATCCCAGTTTAGAACCTTGCCAACAGAACACAGTTCTGGAGTTTATTTAGTCTTTTGGAGTCAAAAATGTTGAAAAATAGGAGGTGGTGCAAAATTACACCCCATGGTTCAAAGTTACCCGGAATTAGTGATGGGCGATAACGAGATGTTTTTCTCGATTGTCTCGATTGTATGGACATCTCGATATTTTTCGATTGTGTAAATTTTTTCTCGATGACTCCAGTTTGCCAATTGCTTTTATACATCATATATTATATACGTCATACATTTATCAAGAATCGTCTGCGGGTGAACTGGAATGAGTCGGTGTTAATAAAGACAAGGTGACGTCGCCCGCTAGTGGGCCACTCCTTTAATCGGGTCCCTAAGTTATACGTAATCTTGTAATATGAAATCACGAACAGGTTACCCGCTATATACGACACCGTATAGCAGGCGTGGTGTGCACGCACTACAAAATCTTGAAAAAAAATATATAATCTCGAAACGAACGAACCTCGGACCAGATCTCCTGGTGGTGGGGTCAAAGTGAGCGGAGGGGCAAAGTAGCTGCATAATATGAATAAGCCGTCACAGGTCTTCAGGCCTTTCGAACCATATGTCACGCGATGGGTCTGGATCTGAATTTATAAAAATGCCCTTCCCGTGGATGCAAAGTGGGGGGAGGGGTGCGGGAGGTGGATAACATGAGTAAGTGGTCATAGGCCTTTCCAACAATATGTCACATGAGAGGTCTCGGCTAAATTTAGAAAAGTGTCCCCCGTGTGGGGAAATTTGGGGGGGGGGCGATTACCGGAGGTGTATAACATCAATAAGTAGTCACGGACCTTTCCAACGATATCTCACATGTGGGGTCTTGGCTAAATTTGGAAAAGTGTCTCCCGGGGGGGCAAAGTTGGGGGGACGGACACCGGAGGAGCATAACATCAATAAGTAGTCACAGACCTTTCCAACGATATCTCACATGAAGGGTCTTGGCTAAATTTGGAAAAATGTCCCTCGGGGGGGGGGGGGGAGTGGGGGGGCTGTCACTGGAGGGGCTTAACATCAATAAGTAGTCACAGACATTTCCAACGATATCTCACATGAGGGGTCTTGGCTAAATTTAGAAAAGTGCCCCCCGGGGGGGCAAAGTGGGGGGGACGGACACCATAGGTGCATAACATCAATGAATAGTCACAGACCTTTCCAACGATATCTCACATGAAGGGTCTTGGCTAAATTTGGAAAAATGTCCCCCGGGGGGGCAATGTGGGGGGGGGTCTGTCACCGGAGGTGCATAACATCAAAAAGTAGTCACAGACCTTTAAAATGATATCTCACAAGACGGGTCTTGACTAAATTTGGAAAAGTGTCCCCCGGGGGGCAAAGTGGTTGGACGGCCCCCGGAAGTGCATAACAGCAATAAGTAGTCACAAATCTTTCCAACGATATGTTACGTGAAGGGTCTTGGCTAAATTTAGAAAAGTGTCCTGACATTTCATATATTATACATAATATTTATCGGAGGGCTCCATAAAAAAATCCGATCTAAAATGATAAAAACGGAAAAAACTACCCCCCGCAGTGGGGGCCAAATTGGGGAGGGGAGGAAGAAAGTCTCATAATATGAAAGAGTCATCCGAGAGCTTTCCGATAACATATCACATGACGGGTCCAAAAAAGTTTGAAAATTGCTCCCCCTCCCTCCCCCCTTTGGGCCCACTCTTTCGCCCCGGAATTTACGCAGCCCCCACTTTAAAATTTTTATGTTCAATAAATAATATTTATTGGAAGACTGCATAAAAAACCTACATCTAAAATGATATTTAAATTTATTATAGAAGTCGGCTACGGTTTTAAAAATTTGTTCGCCCCCACCCCACCCTCCCCCGAATTTCACCTTCGGTGGAAGAAAGGTTCATAATATGAAAGAGTTGTCAAAGGGCTTTTCGATTATATGTCACAGGAAGAGTTCGGTAATTTTTTTTTAATTGCGCCCCACCCACTCTCACGTCCTCGGAACTCACCCGACCCACCTTCCTCTTTGAAATTTTTATATTTAATAAATAATATTTATCGGAGGGCTCCAAGTATGTGACAGCTTGGTAGGGCTAAAATAAGAAAAACATTGAAAATTAAAGCTTCATTTCACAGTTCATTGTCATGCCTATTTCTTTCTCCAGTTTGCCCCTCGATATCTCTTCTCGGCCCTTCTTGGCTGAGCGTGAAATGACAATCATCGAGAGTAACATTTCGGAGAAAGGACGAAAACTGATTTCTCATTATGTCATATGAAATGTTGAACAGAGACCGAGAGCGAGAAACGAGACGGTGAGATATCTCGAAGTAAGCGAGAAGTTTGCCCTCGAGCAGAATGTCTCCTCGAGATAAACGAGCAGTTTGCGTCCAGAAAATAGATCTCGGAAGTGCGAGAGCCCTCTCTCGCACTTCGAGAGAAAGGAAGCTTTCAGAAGAGTCAAACTTACCGCGCTTCTGGTGTAAGTCATGATTTCCCAAAGGAGTGCATGTTTTTTCCATTCGCTTTTGTTATTAACCGATATGGGTTAGGAGGCATAGTGGTTTAAGTTATCAGTTCGAGTTTCAGTTGTTGATATAGAAGTTTTCTATTGAATTTGGCGCCAGTTTGTCTTTGATTTTCAATGTTTCTCTTATTTTAGCCCTCCTTCCTAAGCTGTCCCATATCTCTTAATATTAAAATGCTATTGTTAAAACAAAACTGCACTGCAAAATATGTGTTTTCAAGATTTTAAGTGTCGCCTCAGGGAAGAGGATTTTTCAAAATTAGTTTACCCCACTCATGTAATATATTAAAATAATGTAATGTCATAACCTTTCTAAATCTACCTTTCTTTTGTCAATCCACTGTTAATTTTAGACCCCTGGGCTTAAAATGCTCTAAAGGAATATACTTAGCGGTGGTTTTTTTCGTACTCTGGTACGGTATCTTTCACTCATAGGAAAATTATAAGACTAACATCAAATTGCGTCTAAAATCGAATAAAAAATATGGACATGTGTTTCTTAATTTTAACTCCCTTCTTCGCCCCAAGAGGGCGCTTTAAAGTTTTGTTTCTTTAAACCTTTTAGTATACTGTTTGTCCAAAAATTATAAAATTCACAAAATAAAGTCTTTTCACTCTTCCCTATCTTCTCGTATCAATTTTATTTTTACTACCACCAGGGACGCCGCCCAGTGAAACATTTTACTTTTAGCCTCAGTCTATTGGTATTTTTCATCTGTTTTTCATAATATTTTGACTCATTGTTTTTCTTCCTTGTAGATACTATTCTCTAAGTTCTTGATCCATTCTGACCATTTGGGCACTCATTCTGGACCAGCTGTGGCCCATTGGGCCCCTCTTCATTTGTCTGGCTCTAATCACACGCTTCACTTGTTCTTTTACCATTTCTTCTTTTTCTTCAATTTTTTTCTTATTCAATGGTTCGGTTTTTTTTTTTTACCATTCTCAACTTCCCCTAGTCCTCTCTTACATCAAGTTAACTTCCATCCTTGGTCTGCCCTATTGTCAATTTGGGGCCTAATGCCCCTTCGGGGGGGGGGGGGGGGGGGGGGTTCTTCTACCTTTTCCAGGCCCATCATCTAATACCACGTTGGTAAGGATTGGAAGATTAAAATTATCCGAAATACCAAAAATGAAGTCCATTGAAGTTTTATTTTAGTTATAGAATTCCCTATTAGCGGATATATTTGTCTGTTTACCTTTCTATTTTTCGATAACACTCCTTTGTTTTCGATAAACGGAGAAATTCACCAGCATTAGACTCACTTTAGACATTTAGGGAACCGGAACTTTCACTTGTATCAAACCTTCTGCCTTTATCGAAAAGAAGAAAATGCTAATCGATTCTAGCTAATGCGCCTAAAATAAAAAATGAGCTAGTAAATGTGTTAGAAACTAGCTACTTTGGATTTTGATACAGACTTGAAGAGTCATGTTGGAATCCCTAGGCACTGGAAAACAATTTCCGTGTTAGACAGGTTCCCTCTTAGCAGTTATATTTGTCTGGTTGCCCTTATGTTTCTCGATAAACGGGGAAATTCCACAGCATTAGACACACTTTAGACATTTAGGGAACTTTCACTTGTATCAAACCTTCTGCCTTTATCGAAAAGAAGAAAGTGCTAATCGATTCTAGCTAATGCGCCTAAAATAAAAAATGAGCTAGTAAATGTGTCAGAAACTAGCTACTTTGGATTTCGATAAAGATTTGAAGAATCATGTTGGAATCGCTAGGCACTGGAAAACAAGTTCCGTGTTAGGCAGGTTCCCTCTCAGTAGTTATATATGTCTGGTTATCCTTACGTTTTTCGATAAAGCTGTCTTGTTTTCGATAAACGGAAAAATTCCACAGCATTTGATACACTTTAGACATTTAGGGAACTTTAATTTGTATCAAACCTTCTGCCTTTATCGAAAAGAAGAAAACGCTAATCGATTCTAGCTAATGCGTCTAAAATAAAAAATGAGTTTTTAAATGTGTCATAAAGTAGCTACTTTGGATTTCGATACAGACTTAAAGAGTCATGTTGGAATCGCTAGGTACTGGAAAACAGTTTCCGTGTTAGGCAGTTCCCTCTTGGCAGGTATCTTTATCTTACTATCCTTACGTTTTTCGAAAGAAACTTTTGTTTTCGATCAATGGAGAAATTCCACAGTATTTTACATTTAGGGGAACTTTAAACTGTATCAAACTTTTTGGAGTTATCTAAACAGTAGAAAGGTTAAAGGTATATATACATATTTTTAAACTGTTGAATGCAGGCGTTATTTTTTTGTGTGTATGTGTGTCTTAATATATATTGTAGTATGTGTGTTTTAGTAGAAAGGTTATTTGATTCATCAAATGAGCCATAGTTACGTGATTTGGACATTGCAGTTTCATAAAGAAGAAAGGGAATTTATTCCAATGCAAAGAAAATCACTTTAAAATACTGAAATTCAAATGAGATATCTTTATAAATTTCTTCCATAAGATTAGCATTAGCGAGCAGGTCTTTTCAATTGACTGAAGTAACCCCTTAAGCCTAAATCAGGAGAAAATAATTACGATAGCAGAATTATCGAGCAAACCCCTATCACTACTACGAAAATTTCGGCCAGAATAATAGCTAAGTTTTCCAATAATTGTTTTTACCTCACTCGTTATAAATCGATTGTAAAACATCTCGATTGTAGATTCTAGGAATTAATCGATGGCTGTATCGATTGTGATTTTTTACGATGACGATTCTTCTCGATTGTCGAATTTTCGAGAATCGCCCATCACTACCCTGAATGACTGAATTTATTATTACGCGCTAGGCCTAGGCCTTAAATCGGTTTAAAGTTTACATCGGAAACCCGATTTAACCATTGGTCTTGAATCGATTTAAGCTAACATCGGATATCGCGATTTAGCCAATGTCTTAAATCGCGATTTAGCCATTGTCTTATATCGCTATGTAAAGCTAACATCGGAAATCCGATTTAACCATTAGTCTTAAATCGATTTAAATCTAACATCCGAAAACTGATTTATCTACATTGATGTATCTACTGCATGCATGGCAAGCTGGTGTTAATCGATTTAGCAGGATCCGATTTAAGTAAACATCGTAAGCCTCAATGCTTTCCTAATTTAAGAGAAAGACGATTTAAGAAAAACATGGTAAGCTGGTGTTAAATCGATTTAGCAGGATTCGATTTAAGTAAACATCGATCAAACTCGGATCAAAGCATCGAATCGTCAAATATTTTTTTGCAATTGTATATAAGTTACAACAACAATAAAATTAATTATACGCAAAGTGCCAAACCACTCTTGGCAAAAAAGGCCATCAGGCAGTGAAACTGCAGCAATGAAATAGTTTAAGTACTATGCAGTAGAAAATGTAATAAAAAATAAGATGTGTAATATATTTTTTGAAAAATACGCTTTAATAAATAGCTAGTTTACGTTGAGGAATCATTGTAGAATTCCCAAAAAGATAGTTTAAGTTTGCTAGTTAGTTTCCGAATTCCCCTCGGCAGTGTTAAGGGCGCTTGATGTATTCTTATAATTAAAATATCTCCCCAGAAAATTAATATTTTTAACTTCTTTTTTTCTGTTAACTCTTTTTAAAGGATGTCTCATTTCTCTTAGTTGTCATTTTTTTTTTAAGTATGTGCTTAATTTTATATGAAAGGTTTAAATTTTACGCCCAGTTCATCAGTTTTTACACGTAGAATATTAAATTAAGCATAGATTTTAGAAATATTTTGACAGCATAGAAAAAAGGGACATATTTTAAGAAGAGAACATATAAAATAGAAGTAAAAAATATCAATTTTCTGAGGAGATATTTTAAATACAAGAAAGCACCAAACGCCCATTCTTAACCCGTAGCCTTACATTACGTAAACTGACTGACTAGGGTTTAAATAATGATTTTTCCCTTTTTCCCTTGAAAAATACGTCCTTTTTTTTGGGGGGGGGGGGGGGTTCGGTGCCTACACGCCTACGCCATATTAATGTATTGTACCGCAAATTCTTTGGAAGAAATCTTGGATGGCAGCCATGAAATCTCTCTATTCTAAAAAAAAGTAACTACCGCTGTCACCGCCGCCGGTTTTGAATTTTTTGTGACCGGAGGTCTTTCTTCGTTAATATTAAGAAAAATAATGCATACAAAAATATGAAAATCGGTAGTATTATACAGAAACGTTTGATAAACACGCTGATGCAGACAGTTTTCAAATCGAAGAATTATTTTAAGAGATATTTAATGCTAAAGTTGGACAAAATCGTTCCACTAAAAAAGTTTTATAGGAGAAAAACTACACATCGGAATTTAATAATTTTTAGATCATTTTATACGTTATAATTTCCCGGTGTGCAGAATTCCTTTATTTTTTAAATTTGACTCATTTTTCAAGGTTTTATTTCTATTTTAAATTCAAATTTTCAGCATTTCGAGAGATATTTTTTACTTATTTTAGGACATGGTATTAATTTAACCTGTTGCCAACTGCATAAACAACGGAAACAATAATGTTTGCTTCAAATTAAAAATTTATTTACACGTGACTATTATAAACAGAAAAAAAAACTTTCAAATTAAAATTAAATAATTGCGTATAAAAAGCAGGAACTTATTGAAAATTAAGTCATAAAAAGTATACACGTGAATTTTGAAAGAGAAAGGATATTGTAAAATAATAAATTCATTAACATGCGTTAGAAGTCTTAAATAGGAGAAATTACGTCATATTTACGTCACTTTACAGTTATTACATAAAATGAACACAAAATAATATTGCAAAAGATTTTAAATTTAGAAATTGTGCTAGACATTTATGCGATATTTTGAGAGGATCTTTTCAACTATTTTTGTTAGGAAAGCGCAAATAATATTTCATTTCTAACTATTTTAACTAAGTATTATAATTAAGTATTTTCACGTGAATATTTAAAAGAGAAAGAATAGCTTGGTCAAAATTACGTCAGATTAAAAACGATTAATTTAAAATGTCTTGTAGTATTTCTCTAATAATTAAATTTCTCTAATACATTTATTTTCATGCGCGTGCATCTTACAATCTCATCGCTCCATGGATGAAGGAAACGATATTTTTAAAAGTTGAGAATTTATACCAGTTGCATGGCAACAAACGATATCTGATGCTGATATTTATTATTCTTCATGTTCTATTTGTTCGTCTTGTGAGTGTTTTATTAAATGTTGTGGTGTGACTCAAAAATGGCTTATTTATTTAATATAAATACGCAGACAAGCGCCAAATTGGTGACCCGTACTGGAGCACGTTAAAAGAACTCTGTAATAAGTGAGTAATATTTCATTTTATTTTGGAAAATGACAGAAATTAGCGCTGTTCGTATTCCACCGTATAACTTTAATGATGTCGGTCTTTGGTTCGCAATGTGTGAACATTCATTTGAATTAGCTCATCCAAAGGCCATAACAGAAAGTCGAACTAAATTTAATTATATTTCGGCTAACTTACCTCCAAATGCCGCATCTGTTGTACGGGATTTAATTATCAAACCGTCCGATAATACACCATATGAGGATTTAAAAATGGAATTAATAAAACGGACAAGCGACTCGTCAAAATCTGAAATAAGGAAATTGTTAGCTGGTGAACAGCTCGGTGATAGTAAACCCAGTGATCTTTTAAGAGTAATGCAAAGAAGAGCTGAATCCCACAATGTATCCGATGAATTGATGTTGGAATTATTTATTTCTCATTTACCGTCATATGTACAGAGCGTTTTAGCATCTATCTCACCGCTGTCACTTGATAAAGCAGCCGAAGTTGCTGACCGAATTATGGAATATAATCCCACCGCAATAAATGCTGTTTCAGTACCATCAAATGCTAATTCAGAAATTTTATGTGAAATAAAAAAACTGAATGATCGAATTAAACAACTGGAATTACGTAGGTCACGAAGCCCTTTTCGTCGGCGTTCCTTTGGAAGGCATCGTAGCATTTCAAAAGATTCCAGACAGCAATGTTGGTATCACGAAAAATTTGGCGAAAAGGCCACGAAATGCTCCGAACCTTGTTCATCTTCAAAAAACACAGACGGCGAGGTGTAGCGGCGACAGCCACCTTGCATAAAATATCTCGTCGCCTCTTTTTAAAGGATCGAAAGACCAATATAAATTATTTATGCGACACAGGCTCCGACATCAGTATTATTCCAGCGTCATTTTCCCACAAGAAAAATACCCCTTTTATGACCCTAACTGCTGCGAATACCTCAAGAATCAATGTTTATGGAGAAAAACTTTTGACACTTGATTTCAATCTCAGAAAAACTTTTCGCTTTCCCTTTTTAATAGGTGATGTAAGCACTCCAATTATCGGCGCAGATTTCCTATATCATTTTAATCTAATTCCGATCTTCGTAATAAAAAGTTAGTGGATAATGTTACAAATTTAGCTACTCCCGGCCATATACATACAGCATCTGTTCATTCTATCAAAACTGTTTCGGGAAATAGTATTTATCATAAATTACTACTTAAATTTCCAGATATAACTAAACCTCCTCGTGCTGATCAACAAATAAAGCATTCAATATTTCACCATATAGAAACTACCGGATCTCCTGTCCACGCCAAACCAAGAAGATTAGCTCCAGACAGATTAAAAACAGCCAAAGCCGAATTTCAGCAAATGCTTGATCTTGGTCACATTCGGCCATCCAAAAACAATTACGCTTCACCACTTCATATGGTTCCTAAAAAACATTCTACAGATTGGAGACCTGTCGGAGATTACCGAGCACTTAATGCACAAACAGTAAAAGATAATTATAGCATTCCAAATATTTTAGACTTTACTTCGAACCTTCATGGTACAAAAATATACTCCCACCTTGATCTCATAAAAGCTTACCACCAAATACCAATTCATCCAGATGATGTACATAAAAGTGCCATTATTACACCGTTTGGCTTATTTGAGAGTACAAGAATGCAATTCGGCCTTTGCAACGCATCTGCTACATTTCAACGGTTCATGGATCAAATTACACGAGATCTTCCATTTTTGTATGTTTTCATTGATGACATCCTGGTAGCATCTCGCACACCAGAAGAAAATCTCGAGCATCTGAAAATCATATTTCAGCGTTTGCAAGAATACGGATTAAGCTTAAAACCATCAAAATGCATTTTCGGCGTATCATCCATAGATTTTCTAAGTTATAAGGTATCTGAATTTGGCATTGAGCCCCTACCAGATCGTGTTGATTGCATTTTAAAATTCCCTCAACCTACTACTCTTACACAGTTAAGACGATTTCTTGGGTTATTTAATTATTACCGTCGATGTATATCAAAAGCTGCTCACATATTGGCTCCATTAAATAAATTCTTGGAAGGAATAAAGAATTCAAAAAAGTCTAGAAGACGCTCTGAAATAAATTCACAGGACTCAATTCAATGGACTGTGGAGGCTGAGCAGGCTTTTAATGACGCCAAACAAGCTTTAGCCAATGCAACTCTCCTGCGACATCCCATTCCCGTCGCAAAGTTAAGCCTTTGGATTGACGCAAGCGACAAAGCCGTTGGCGGTTCTCTTATGCAGCTTAATAAAAAGTATTGGGAACCCATTGCTTTTTTATCAATCAAGCTTTCAAAAAGTCAGCAGAAATGATCTACATACGACAGAGAACTCTTGGCAATGTATACATCAGTAAAGCGTTTTCGACACATGCTCGAAGGAAGAAACTTTATCATATATACAGACCAAAAGCCTCTCATATATGCCTTCAAACAAAATCCAGACAAATGCAGCCCGCGCCAATGGCGGCATCTAGATTACATATCTCAGTTTAGTACAGATGTACGTCACGTAAGCGGCGCCAACAACACAGTTGCTGATGCTTTATCTCGAATTGAAGTAGATCAAATCTCCAGCTCATTTTTAGACTTTGAGGAGTTTGCAAAAGCTCAAGAAGATGATGTAGATCTACGCAATTTGCAAAATGATAACAAATCTTCTCTTGTGTTTAAAAGCATGCCATCTCCAATGTCTGCCACAGAACTGATATGTGATGTATCAACAGGTTCTCCGAGACCATTCGTACCAGCGAATTTTCGTAGAACAGTATTTGAACATTTCCATAATTTAGCTCATCCTGGTGTTGCAGCATCCTTAAATCTTATTGCATCACGATATGTATGGCCCAATATGCAGAAAAATGTGAAAGAATGGGTCAATAGTTGTAGTGCTTGCCAACGTTCTAAAGTACACAAGACTCACGAAAACAAGCCTAGGTACTTTCGCATTACCCGATGCAAGATTTTCACACATTCACATAGATTTGATAGGTTCATTACCTCCATCAGATGGAAATGTATACTGTTTAACAATAATAGATCGAATTACAAGATGGCCAGAGGTGATTCCTTTAAAAGATATAACTGCAGAATCAGTTTGCCGTGCCATTTTTGACGGATGGATATCTAGATTTGGTTGCCCCATTATAATAACAACCGACCAAGGTAGACAATTTGAGTCAAATCTGTTCAAAGAACTGACAAGATTTCTGGGCACAAACCGCATACGAACGACAGCATTTCATCCTCAAGCAAATGGTTTAGTTGAACGATTCCACAGAGTCTTAAAGAGCGCATTAAAGGCTCATGAGCATAGTAAGTGGACCGAGAGTTTGCCTGCAGTTCTACTTGGTATACGAGCTGCTGTGAAACCTGATATAAAAGCTTCAAGTGCTGAGTTAGTTTATGGCATTTCACTCACACTACCAGCAGAAATGTGTTCAGAAATCCAATCTTTGGTATCTTGCGACAATAATTTCGTCCAACAATTGAAAGAGAGAATGAATAGTTTAAAACCTTCATATACATCTGCTCACGGACACTCAAAAATTTTTGTTCACCCAAAATTGAAGGATTGCACGCATGTGTTTCTCCGATTAGATAAAGTCCTTCCATCCTTATCTCAACCTTATTCTGGCCCTCATGAAATTCTATCGAGAAATGACAAGCACATAACCATAATCCTAAATGGAAAGAAAAGTTGTGTTTCACTTGATAGAGTTAAACCTGCATTTGTGTTCAGTGATTTACCAAGTAATACAGATAATTCTGAAACTAAAAGTTTTCCAGTAGATAGCCAGCCAGTAAAATCAGAAGAACCAACTACCAAATCAAGTAGACGAGTAAGATTTCCTAAAAGACTGATAACTGAAATAAACTATACTTCATACAATTGATTTTTTTTTATAAATATATTGTGTTTTTTACATGCATCTTGTATTTTCACATTGTTTCTTTTGTTGTATCGTTCCTTCGTCACTGGGGGGATACTCATGTAGTATTTCTCTAATAATTAAATTTCTCTAATACATTTATTTTCATGCGCGTGCATCTTACAATCTCATCGCTCCATGGATGAAGGAAACGATATTTTTAAAAGTTGAGAATTTATACCAGTGGCATGGCAACAAACGATATCTGATGCTGATATTTATTATTCTTCATGTTCTATTTGTTCGTCTTGTGAGTGTTTTATTAAATGTTGTGGTGTGACTCAAAAATGGCTTATTTATTTAATATAAATACGCAGACAAGCGCCAAAGTCTCATTTAAAAGAACTTTATTTTCGCTTTGTTAAAAAATACCAGGCGACAAACACTCTGTTTACTTAATTCCTTTTATATTAGCTTTTTTTTAAATGTTGTTACACGTGTCTAAGGAAGTGTAAAATTTTTAACAGAAGTTTTTGACTCCTGTATGGCAGGAATCTTTTTTTTTCTTTTTTTTTTATGAAGAATATACAGTTCAGTTAAGCTAAAGTAAAAATGTTTTATCAAAAATCTTGTAAAAGGCAATTTTTAGACACACCAGTGTCAAAAATTAATTCAGAAATAAATGTACAAATATAAAAAATAAAAGTATAAAAGTAAAAGTTATTTTTTTTTAAGAAGGAAAATACTCTTTTATAACGATTCAGTGTTTACCTTGTAAATTTTGTCTATCTAGGGGGCTCGGCCCCCTACGAGCTACGCTCGCCAACCCCCGTCCAGACACCGCAGACCCCCTAGTTTTGGAAAAAGCAGGAAGCCGTCACATTGCAGATAGAATGTAAGTGGGGGTAACTCATCAGCGATATTCTAGAGACAAAAAGTAGAAAGCACTATTTTAATACTTTTTATTATTCTCTATTCTCTAATTTCTTAATTGTCTGTCTATACAATCCACTATATAAAAATGAAAATTTGTTTGTCTGTAATGCTATACAAATCCACAGTTTGTAAGCGAGAATTCTGAAATGTTACGCATATGTGTATTAAAACATGGCCGAGGCAACTAAAGTAATCCGGAATCGAAATAACATATATTAAAATAGAAATTAAAGCCTTTGTGCAGGAATATTAAAGAGCAGTAAACCAACCTTTAAAATGCACAAATAATGCGTGAAAAGCAGCAAACAGCTGTTTCAAATCTACAGCGAGATTCTTCTTCTTCACTGAAGAAGAATCTCGCTGTAGATTTGAAACAGCTGTTTGCTGCTTTTCACGCATTATTTGTGCATTTTAAACGTTGGTTTACTGCTCTTGAAATAACATATAGTTCATTTTTCATTAATAAAAAAAACCGCAAATTTAACCATTTTTCTTTATAGCAGTTGCCAAAAATTAAAAATCCATAATAAAATTCTTACTATAAATATTACTTTTCCATTGCAAGACGCATTGCATATTACGTAGGCCACGCTTCACTAATAACCTGTCATGGGTTTTACGATAATTCTTTTACCTCACATGCATATAATTAGAGATATACATATTACGTACGCCACGCTGCAATAAGAAGCTTTAGCGGGTATTACGATAGTTCTTTTACCTCACATGCAAATAATTAGAGATTATTTAATTGCGCTTAATTATTACAAATTTTTAAAAATAAAGAAACATATTTTATCACAAACATCAGCAAAACTTTTTATTCTATTTATTCCCTTATTCCAAAGATATTGTTATATCGTCTGCTGTCATAGTAACACCATAAATTAAATTTCATTAAAAGAAAAAAGTTACAGTAGTAGAAAAATATTTTACTAAATCGAATAATTTTTAATTTTGGTTTTAGAAAAATTCATGAACCCCCGTGCATAGAACGGGTTAAACAGCTAGTTATACATAAAATTAATTTGAGCGAAATCTTTTATGTGATGATTCCATCCTAATGATGTTGATTCCATTTTTCAAAGTGCCAATATATCTTTTATGACTGTAAATGATACCTGACTAATATTACATAAAATCTTGGACTCACACCATAATAATTTTATTGCCACTTTTTAATGTCATTTTATCGTCATTTGCTTTGACTGTATACAGTATTGTATCTCATGGCATATTGCTGATGCTCATTCTCAGAATGCAGCAATCAGTGATAATATCCATAGCAAAATTATTTTTACCTCTCTATGTTTTTGTACATAATTTTATGCTTATTGTATACAGGCATCCCCCACTTACATATTACGCGATTTACACAAGTTCGCAGTTACGTAATAAATCTCGAAAATTATATTTGATAGTATACCATACAGTGGAATTTCTTTTATCCGAAACGCTCGGTTAACCGAAATCCACTTTTAAAACCTTTTTTTTTTTTTTTTTTACTATCAAATTCCTTGTGTACAAAATAGATTTTGAAAGATTTTTTTTTTCTTTGTTTAACTATTATATTCCTTGTGTGCAAACGGTCCTTTCCGAACTACGAGTGCATATACTACGAGTAATATTTTCGATCCCTTTCTTAGAGTTCCTTTGAATTTAACTTGAGCTCCTGTAATCTGCGGAGTGGAACGAAGAAAACGAACAGATTAGCGATTCTGAAGCTTTTGAATGTTTTGCAAAATATTTGCAATGGCTGGAGCAGCAGAAAGACTGTGATACTGGTGAAGTAATAATATTAAAAAACTCTGTGATAGAGCTTCAAAGCAAAAGGCAATCGAAACTGCGGCAAACAAAACATTTTCTCCAAACCCTTGTTATGTATGTAAAAGGTACTTAATTTCAAAATTAAAATTAAGGTAATTTATTCTTGTTTCTGTTTTGCTATTGCTTCATTTTTATTAAGCACTTGTTATCATAATAAGAAATATTGCATACACTTCTATTTAATCTTAAAATTGAAGCATTCTCGATTAACCGAAAATTTCGATTTTCCGAAAGAGGGTCGGTCCCAATTACTTCGGATAATCGAGGTTCTACCTTATTCTATTTCATCTTATGTCATATTGCTGATGCTCATTCTCAGAATGCAGCAATCAGTAATAAAATCCATTGCAAAATTATTTTTTACATTGTTTTATGTTTTTGTACATAACTTTGTACTTATAGTATACAGATATCCCCCGACTTACGCAAATTCGCAGTTACGTAATAAATCTCGAAAATTACATCCATGAACACACTAAAGCGTTTCATATGCATTTGCATACTTTTGATAATCATTTTATGATATAAATAAAATATGCAGATAAAAACCACAGTCATAATATAATTTTATATATTAGAGAAAGTTATAATTTTATTGGGATATACAAATAAATAATTAACAATTCAAACCCTCAGCCTTCAATATCGAGAGTGGTAGAAGTTGTTAGATAACAGCATTTCTCTTCGCAACGATTCACCTCGAGCGCTGACTCTCCCCCTACTGAATTAAATTACCTGTTACAAGTGTCAATTTATTTTTGATTTTGTGTACTATAAGTAGTATCGTCATAACTTAATCTTTATTGCTAGTTATTCCTAGTAGTCATCTATTTCATAATAAATATTGTGCTTATCAAGGATTATTTTATTCTGTGAGAGCTGTTTATTTGTCTTGCCATCAGAAATTTATGGAGAAGAAATAATTTATTCCTCTTTAATCCCTTTTTTTTTTTTTTTAATAGCCGTTTGATGTAGATTCAAAATTGTTTTACAACTGTTCATCAATGTTAAATTATAAATATCGTATTCCACAGGATATTTTTTATTTGCAAAATGTTTTTTTCTCCAGTTTTTTTAATTTTTTCGTATTTTTATAGTTTATAACCGCGTAAATACTGCTGTATGATGTTTTATTCAATTCCTACTATTAGCTCACACTCTCCCTATATTTATTTATATATTTATATATTTATCTTGTACAAATTTTCAATCGTTAATAAAATACTCATTATTCATCCTATCAGGTTGAAATAATTTTTTTTAAACTTGTACTGGATGACAATTGATGTTAATAAAGTTTTTTCAAATATTAATTAATTAATTAAATTTTAATTAATTAATTTTAGTTTTGCATGGGAAACAAAATGGCCGCCATTGGTTATTGAATTTCAATGAAAGTATTTTCAATAAGGGTTACCGTAGGGGGGACCTGTTATGTCGCCAAATACCGCCAAGTTTGTCGCCAACTTGGCGATAAATCGCCAAATTTGGTGACCAAAATGAGTCGCCAAAAGTGACGCCAACTTGGCGATATCTGTAATATTTCGCCAAATTCCCATAGAGTTCCATTGTAAACCTACTTGCTTATAGAAAATCAACAAATTGAGATATTTTAATGCAACAAAAACTCATATTAGCTTGATTATATTAAATTTTTCTTTGATGGCCTAAGTAGGAATTGACTTTAAAAACAAAATTTTTATATTACTTGTTTATAAAATAATACTGTATAAATTATATATATGTACATACATATTTCAATTTCTTACGAAATTTTACTTAAATAATTAACAAATTCGACTTACGTAAAATTCAAGTTACTTAAAAGTTTACGGAATGCATTACTTACGTATGTCGGGGGATGTCTGTATTAAGAAGTGAATTAAAACAGATTACGAATTTCCATCTTTGCATACAAATATCAAGCAGAGTAAAGTAAAAAAAATCTTTAAAAATAATATAATAACAGGAAACGTATCCTTATTTTATCGGCACTCATATCTTGAAATCTTCTGTGAAATTCTCTCGTCTGTAAAAGATATGCAACGCAAAGGTTTCAGCAAAATACTGGCTTACTATAATTTTATTGGGATATACAAATAAATAATTAACAATTCAAACCCTCAGCCTTCAATATCGAGAGTGGTAGAAGTTGTTAGATAACAGCATTTCTCTTCGCAACGATTCACCTCAAGCGCTGACTCTCCCCCTACTGAATTAAATTACCTGTTACAAGTGTCAATTTATTTTTGATTTTGTGTACTATAAGTAGTATCGTCATAACTTAATCTTTATTGCTAGTTATTAATAGTAGTCATCTAATTCATAAAAAATATTATGCTTATCAAGGATTATTTTATTTTGTGAGAGCTGTTTATTTGTCTTGCCATCAGAAATTTATGAAGAAGAGGTAATTTATTCCTCTTTAATCGTTTCTAATTTTTTAAAGCCGTTTGATGTAGATTCAAAATTGTTTTACAACTGTTCATATCGTATTCTACAAGATAATTTTTATTTGTAAAGTGTTTTTTTCCCTCCAGTTTTTTTTATATTTTTCGTGCTTTTATAGTTTATATCCGTGTAAATACTGCTGCGTGATGTTTTGTTTATAAAATAATACTGTATAAATTATATATATATACCGGGTGTCCTAAAAAGGACTGACTGATTTTAAAATTTAATAACTTGCAAACGGCGACAGATATTTAAAAAATTCTTGCAAGAGGGTTAAGCATGAGGTCAAAAGTTTTTTTACAGTGATTTTCGATTTTAGTTCGAATTACAAACAATAGATGGCGCTGCGATCAATAGACGCTAAATTCAGGCTTGAATTTTGGTACTTTGGGACCCATTCAATACATTTAATTAATCTCCTTTTTTTGCATGGAAGTAGAGAAATGGCAAAAAATCGAGACTGTATTTAGCGCCTATTGCTTACAGCGCCATCTATTGTTTGTAATTCAAACTAAAATCGGAAATCACTGTAAAAAAAACTTTTGACCTTATGCATAACCCTCCTGCAAGACTTTTTTAAATATCTGTCACCGTTTGCAAGTTATTGAATTTTAAAATCAGTCAGTCCTTTTTAGGACACCCGGTGGATATTTCAGTTTCTTACGAAATTTTACTTAAATAATTAATAAATCCGACTTACGTAAAATTCAAGTTACTTAAAAGTTTAAGGAACGCATTACTTACGTATGACGGGGAATGGCTGTATTAAGAAGTGAATTAAAATCGATTACGATTTTCCCTCTTTGCATACAAATACCAAGTAGAGTTAAGTAAAAGAATCTTAAAAAATAATAACAGGAAACGTGTCCTTAAAAGATATTTTATCGGCACTCATATCTTGAAATCTTCTGTGAAATTCTCTCGTCTGTAAAAGATATGCAACGTGATCAATTTCAGCAAAATACTGGCACAATGAAAAATTGCATTTTGGAAAAAGCAGAAAGGCGTAACATTGCAGATGGAATAACCCATCTTCGATATTCTAGAGAAAAAAGTAGACAGCACTATTTTAATAATATTTATTGTTTTATTCTTGAATCTTTAATTTCTTAACTGTCTGCCTATACAATTATACATAAAATTAATTTGAACGAAAACTTTTATCTAATGATGCTGATTTTATTTTTTAAAGTGCCAATATATATTTTATCGCTGTTAATGTTAACAACACATATCTGACTAATATTACTTAAAATAATTCCATTCACCCCATAATAATTTTATTGTAAGTTTTTAATTGTATTTAATTGCTTTATTTATTAAAATGCAGAATTAGGATTACAGTATTTCTCAAGAATTATCGCTCACGCTCTTTCTGAGAAGGGAGTAAGTGATAAAATCAATAGTAAAATTATTTGGGCCATCGTTTCATATCAAAAACTATGCACGCTTACGCTTGTAAAAGATGAAGTTTAAATAACCAAAAAGAGAGGTGCAGGCGTAGGGAAATAAGAATTGATTATTTACAAAGGTTACATTATTTAGATTTACGGTTATAATTTTTAATTCATGTTAAACCGGGAACATATTGAGATTCTAGCACTTGAATATTTCTTTTGCTAAGCCCGTAAAATAATAATATATTTTATATGTTAATATATATATATATATATATATCTATATATATAATATAATATAAAGAATCTTCTTATACATTTAAAAAATATATTTTTGACAATATTCTTCGAGGTTTGAGGCTATAAAAAACCACTTGTTTGGGAAAAGATTGGAAAATCGCTTCATTTGATAGCATTTGCTAATTGTTTCTTAAAGGATGCAAATGTATCCAATAGAGCTAAATAACATAACGAATCTTTATTTCATTTCAGAACAATTTTGTGTTAATTATAGAATTTATTACATAAATTATGTTATAGCTGATGTCTATAGAAATGGGTGAAATTCCACGTATTTAAATTAAGATTTATTTATAAATTAATAGCTGACCAGCCTGCAAATTCACAAACACTCAACGTCCCAGTACACTTGACGCCAACCTCTGTAGCCAAGAGCTTTGGCGAGAAAATGAACTTCGACGCGCATGCAAGTCTGAATTTACTTCGACCTCCGATATTTCGTCCATTTGACACTGTATTTCTTGTTTGTGGAATACTTGCAAGAATACGAGTGCGAAATCATAAATGCTTATATCATCTTCTAAATAATTATATATGCATTATGAAAAGTGAAATATTTAATCTTACAGATGTATGCTCTATAACTTTGACTTTTCTTCTCCCAAGCTAAAATGTTTATTTATGGAGTTGTACGTAGCATGTGCTGCAATCTAGTGTCAGCAGGTACTAAATACATTACAATAATCATTTTCTGAATAATCATAATGTGTATGTAAATAAGCATGTATATTCTATAGTGTGAACAAGTGAAATATTTAATCTGATAGATCCGCTCTCTAACCTTCGACTTTCTTTAAATGATCACCATAAATAAATGAAAATTCACTTTAATATCGTAGTTAGTAGTTGAGGTATGCTAAGATAAGTATTTTGTTGCTGGTTAATAATAGGTTAAAAATATCCAAGAATGGGCACCCCCCAACCTCAAAGTTTTTTGGTTCATAAAAAAACAGACAACAAAGATGTAGCTTTTATTTATTTTTTTTTCATAACTCTTCTCTGTACGCTATAATGTGGTTATTGTTGACGATCTTGATTAAACCAGCCAGGAAGCAGAAAATTGGCTATTTTTCCCCACAGTAATATAGAAAACTTTGAATTTTATACAGTAATGGCCTTATACAAAATTGGATTTATTGCAAAGATTTTAAGGCTAGTATCAATTAACGGAATGTTCAATTACCTTTCTTTTATGAATTACTATCCAATTTATTTAAAGAAAATAAAATTATATCGAATTATAAAAAATATAAAAGAAAATTATAAAAAATACGATGAATTTGGAAAAGTAAAAACCTCACCATGCTCATTATTCAATTTGTGGTACTATTGCAGTTCTGTACGAGGGCTTTTCGAAAAGTAAAGATACAACGCTCACGATAGGAGAAAAAAAGTTTTACTGAGCACGTTCGCAACACAGATTGTAACCTAGAACCTTTGACTTTTCCCTCGCAGCTATTCGTTAATTCTATGGTGATCCTGCTTTGTGTAGCAAATGCTTAAAATGGCTGCGTCAATTAAAAATCCCGCCAACTGTGAAGTTCGATCCGTCATACGTTTTCTTCATGCAAAAGGGGAGCGTCCAGCGGAAATTCACAAAGAAGTTGTTTCTGTCTATGGGAACAGTATGAATCGACAAAATTTAACGAAATTGTGTTGTGCCTTCTCTAGTGGTAGGACTAATGTTCATAAAGAACACAGAACAGGTAGACCATCTGTGATCTCTGATGCCCTTCTTCAAAGGACGGAGGAAGCGATTCGAGCAAATAGGCATCTCACAATGAAGGAATTGCATAAAATCATACCTGAAGTGTCTATCAGAACTCTTCATGAAGCTGCGACTGTGACTTTAGGGTACCGTAAATTGTGTGCAAGCTGGGTTCCGAAAATGCTAACGGAATAACACAAAAAGTAGAGGATGGCCTACGCATTCGACTTCCTCACTATGCAAAAGCTTGTGATGAAATTCAAGTGGGAAGTTTTAATCAATCCGCCATGTGGTCCAGAACTTGCACCCAGTGACTTCCACATATTCCTTTACTTGAAGAGACACCTTGCAGGGAAAAACTTCCACGACGATGATGAGATCAAAATTGAAGTTAAAATGCGGTTTCGACAACAGGCGGCAAACTTCTATGACAATGGGATACAGAAGCTTGTACCCAGACTAAACAAATGCTTGGACAACGGCGGCAATTATGTTTAAAAATAAGGTTTATAGCTGTAAATAATTCGTAATAAACATTTTATCAAATAAGATTTTTTTGAGTGTGTATGCGGCATTGTATCTTTACTTTTCGAAAAGCCCTCGTATTTTTCCTTTAGAATGTACGTCATACCATCAGTGCTTAACAAACTGTTAAAAAATAAATTTAATATTTTTGGAAAATTAATTGAAAAATAAACAAGAACGGAAAATCATGCGTCAAGCATAGATTATGAAACATTTTCCAACGCATTCAATTCAGAATACTGTAACAAAATTTCACAGTTTATTAAGCTGATTATGTCTAAATAAACAATTTGGAGAATGCATATAACGCACTTGAAAATCCAATTTCCGCAATTTCCATCAATAGTCAGAAAAATATTCGAATTGTTTGTGCAGCCCTGTATATGATCTATATGATTTGTATGTATACTATACTAGGTAGTATGCTATAAGTTAGTTTAGTTAAACGCAGGGCCCGACTTATGCAGGGACATGCGGGGCAGCTGCCCCCCCCCCCCCCCCATAATAGTAATCAGGATCAGAATTTTCATTAAAAGGTGCCAAATGATTAAAATTATACAAAAGTGACCAAAATTCCTATATTTCAAATATTTAGGAAGAAGCGCGGTCCCCCTTCCCCTCTCTACTTCCAGTAGCCCCTGCAAAAACCAAACTATCTATATTATAAAGGACAAACATATCTGTGCGTAACGCATACGTCATTCTGCGAATGGCAACACTTTGAAATTTGAAATAAAAATTTGGTTTTGCAATTTTCGCTACTGCAAAATTTTAAACTTCTAAACATACCACGTTTTAAATGTTTACACCGTCGTATGCAGAAAAAAATGCACATTTAAATGCAATTTGTTTGAATGCTGTACCTCAATTTATTTTTGAGATATTAATTTTTTTATAGTTTTTAATACCAATTTTCTAATCGTGGCAACTGAAGTACTTCATTTCTATTAAAAGTGGTTTAGTTATCTTTATTGATTATATTCTTACTGATGCCATTTTCTCATTACAATTAAAAATATATTTTTTAAAAATTTGAACAGAAAATGACGTTACGCTTTAAAAAAGACACAATTTCCTTGATGATGCTGTTATATTTCACTATTTTTTCATTTCGCTGACTTTGAGTTTGAGACAATAGGCAAAATATTTCAGCGACTGAAAATGACGTCATATTTAAAAGAAACCGATAATTTTATTTGATAAAACGAGATATTTCCCCATGAATACGTCTAAAAGTTATAAATTTCTGGAATTTTTACGCGCAGGTACATAGATTGTTATAAGACCTCAAATCACGAGTGGGAATTTTAACATAGCAAGTTGTAATAGTTGACAAACGTGACTTAAAGCTTGAAAATATATTTATCAATAACCTATTGCGCGTCAAAATGTTTTTAAATGGTTAATATTGATGTGAAACGTTGAAAATGACTTGATTTGTTTAGATTTAAAGGGGGGGGGGGGGATTCTATGATTATGTCAATGTGAAATCCTTTTTTCTGATTTTTTCATTCCGTAATACCAAGCATCAGTTGATAACTTAATCAAAATTACTTACCTTGATTATATGTTACTGATTACGTATATGAATAAAGTTTAATTTTCCAATAATTTTAACAGTTGAAGTTTAAGAAAAAAGTATTTTGTTAATCTTAGGTTAAAATATGTCTTTGGAGAGTTAAATTAACAAGTGTAAGATGGATTTTTTTATTGTAATTATTGTTGTCGATGTATTATAAATTTGATGCAACATTTCCTAAGTAAACATTTTCTTTCGTCGAAATTCGACGGGTTCCACCTCGTATGATTAAAAAACTAATGATTAAAATTTTATTATGACAACTTAGTATTCTATTGTTTTCAAAAGAAATTCTTTATTAACGTTTTCCTCGCAGTATGGCAAGTTAAAACCATTCATTATGATCAATTTGGGGCATTTTCTTTTATACATCTTATAACGTACGTAGATAAGCAAAGCAAAAAAAAAAAAAAAAAAAAAAAAAAAATACTCGTGTCAACCAATCTATCATTTTTTCTGCTATTATCCTACTAGTATTTTTTCTTAAAGTTGTTTGTAACCATCATTTTGTGATACCCTGTTTACAGATGGGAGCAGTACCGGGTACAAAATTTATGCATACATACAATACGTATGAAGTTTAGTACTAGCCACTTCCACATTATTCCAAAAGAATTCTATAGATATATAGAAGCCCCCCCCCCCGAATGATGCTTGCCCCGGGGCCCCCCATACCCTTAGTCGGGCCCAGGTTAAACGCTTAACGCAGTTAAAAATCCCCTTCAAAAATATCCACCAATAAACGGAAATGTAGTCGAGATCTTTTGTACAACTCTGTATGTAAAATTTATACACACCAAGTAATATGAGAAAAAAAAATAAATTTAAAAACGCGTATCACAACTGAAAACGTATTTCCAGCAATTATTGTTCAAAAGAGTACTGTCGTGAAATTTTTTTGTGTGTCCTTGTCAATGAACGATAGATTCTATGCACACCCTATTCTACAGTTAGCTCCTTGCAGTAAACTTCATATAATATATAAATTGCAATATGTTTAAAATAATGTAATATCATTAAAAATAAAATACATCGCAAAGATTTTTCCCCACAGACCGTATGTATCGGAATTACTTTGAGTGTTCCTGTAAGCGAAACGTAAATGCTACATATTTTATTTTCAATACCGAACATTCCATAGTAAACCCCGATAACATATAGCAATTTCATAGCAATCTGGCTGGACAAATCGAATTCGTAAACACTTTTCAACTATGTTGATGGACTATCTTGCTGAAATATCAAGGAGGGGGGCGGGGGATTTTCAAAAATTCTTCCTTAGTGCTCACTTATGTCGTAAGAAGTATGTTTCTCCCAATTTTCAGTAGTTTAGGCTGGGCGATGATGAGTCAGCTAGCGGGAGATTGCCTTTTATATATGGAAATGTACAGTCGTGGAAAAAAAAAAGTAAACACCCCTACTAACTCTTCAACAAACTATCGTAGAAGAAATTTACTGGTAACGAACGATTGGAAATAAAGTCTACTTTTAAATGATGTATATAAAATTTGCTTAGGGGGCCATCTACATATTAAAACGAACCATAACTTTGTTTTTTTTTCAATAGCAGTACACAATTCTGACAGCATAAATGAACTCTACACCCTTCAATTAGTCTAAAAACAAAATTTTATACAATTCGTACCATAAGTTTCCGAGAAATTACTTATTTTAAAACGAGCGTATTTTAAGGGCTGTATCCAAATTGAAGTTCGGTAGTCAATTGTTTACCGAGAGAGCTCCCTTCTTGATCAAGGCACCTTAAGCAGTCAATTAAGCCTGTTAAATTATAGGATAGCATAAGAAATTTCAAAATATTTAGTCACTTCTATTATAGACGGCTCCTTAAACCATCATTTTCATTTTGCCGTTTTTTAAGCATAATTTGAAAACTACTTGGAAGAAAAATGTGAAATTTTGGATAAAGCAGGACTTAATAAATCTGAATCCATCAAAAAAATTGTAGGTTGCAATTCCTATTTTTTTTAATATTAATTTCATAATTCATATCAGAAAATCATAAAAATTGCAAATTCAACGTATTTATGTTTGGGTATATTAGTATTATTGCTTCACAAAAAATTAAAACATTAGGATCATAATTTCAGAAGTTATAAATAAAAATATGAAAATGTAATTTAACATTAGAAGCACTAAAATTTCAATGTTTATAATTCAAAATCTTATAATTCAAATGACTTGAAATTTGGTGTCTAGGCATAGTTTGAACCAAAAATTTGAAATATCTCGTTGCAATTGGGTATTGCCATTGAAAAAAATGAAGTTTGGATTCGTTTTAATATGTAGATGGCCCCCTAAGCAAATTTTATGTACGTCATTTAAAAGTAGACTTTATTTCCAATCATTCGGTACCAATAACTTTCGTCTACGATAATTTGCTAAGGAGTTAGTAGGGGGTGTTTACTTTTTTTTTCCACGACTGTACATTAAACTTATTTTACTTAAATGTTTTTATTTTACGCTTTCAATGTTAATTTTTATTGTTTAGGAAAATTTTCATTTGAATTTTCCAAATCATGAATTTATCATACTTTTCATAGTTAAAAAATGAAATAAGATGCTTTTATTTTCATTTTGTGCTCTAGCTTCACTTAATAGATGGCGCTGCTTTCCAAGCAGATGTTTAAGAATTAGTGGAATAATAACAAAAACATACCTAATAATAACATTATTATTTCGGCATTATCATTAAGTACGTTATTAGGTGCGCTATGAGTGAACGTGGACAATTTCCATTTAAAAGTTAGGAAGAGCAGATCTGCGATAGAAAACTGATACCGATGATACATGACCTTAAACGACAGTTAGTAACGCCAGAGTCACCTATAAAGTTGAATTTTCCATACCTTTTGTTTGGTGTTGTTTAATGTCTGTTTTGAGCCTTTTTTGTTACGTACATGACATTGAGTGTGTTCAGAAGTGCAGTTCGCGCCGCACGCGCGCTCAGAAGTTTATAACATGGAGTAGGTCTTATCGAAGAAAGGAATTTTTAAATAATTCAATTATTTCATTATTTTTATGGTTCAAAACAGGTAAAACTAACGACTATATTTCTTTATCCTTCCAAAAAATTATTTTTGTAACAGAAATACACGCCTATGTTCACTCAGATAAAATCCAAAATATTCGGGAAAAGCATCACGTGACCTACTTCATCTACTTTAGGTTGGGATTACGGTGCCTCGCTCGACCGTATCTTACGCTCGATCGTAGGATAGGCGTTCCTGCGATCAGTCGTAACTTGGTATGGACCTTATGCACGCGACCTGAGGTCGAGGGTAAAATTCGTCTGCTTGCGGTATTTACTGGCGGTGTTTAGCATAGCAGTCTATGGAGTGTGAGTTATTAATGCTTGTTTGTTAAAAATACCGCAAAAGAATTCTTTGATGCAGCAGCATATACTTAATATATTGTAATCTAAATTCAAAATGTTGTTCTGTATGCGAGAAAATTCTTTAAGTTTGCAAATTTTCAGTTAAAATGTATGCACTCAACCTGGGTCAAGGCTAAAGTCGTCTGCTAGCGGTGTTTGCGCCTGCGCATACTGGTATTTTGCCGGTGCAGTAACTAGAATAACAGATCATCATACCGCCAGCTCTGGCGTCTGACGTCACCTGAATAGAGTCCATTACGGTGCCTCAGCGCAAGTCCTCGTGCTTCGGCGTAAGTCCTCCTGCAGTCAGCCAATCACAGGCTGCAGTTACATTTGTTGTGGTTGCGCGCGCATCCACTTCTGTCTTAACTTACGGCTGCTTCCAAGCTGTCGTAAGATCGCGAGGCACCGTAATGCCATTTACGTTTTGTTTATATCGTAAGTCTCTAAGTTGATCTTAAGTGAGGCACCGTAATCCCAGCCTTAGCCTGTTCGGCGTTTAAAATTTGACAACCAACCCCACCCAAACTACTCAGAAAATTTTTAAGGGCGATTTGATCACGTGATTGTGCGTTTTGTGTTTATGTCATAGACTTCGAATATAATGTGTTTATGTCATAGACTTCTAATCTTCAATTCCTCCTCTAAGGTTTATGTTTTATTGATTGTGTTTGTTTGGTAGGTTGATTGATACAATTCAACTGGTGATCTAAAAATTTTAACTTTTTAATAATTTTCTTTTTATTTATTTAAAAATGATTTATCAGTTGATTTATATCTTCCGTGATAAATAGAATGCTGTTAGTAAACCAAGATTGGGATATCAACATATGAGATTTGTTTGTAATCTACTATACTGGATGGATTTCAATGGAATTTGCACTGTTAGTTAGACAGTTTTTCAGAGAAGGTTTTAATATATATATTTCTTATTTTATGATTGCATATTTTAATACAGTGTGGATAACAGACCAAAATACATTATGAAACATGAGAAATAAATGGCATTCAAAATTCTGTTAGTAATAGCAAAATACTTACTTATACTTTCAGTAGAAAATTTATAAACATTTCAATCATACTTTATTCACTACAAAACTAGACAGCAAATCTATATATTTTATCTCTTTAAAAAATATATCTACAGATTATTTTAGTTAAAATAATGTACAACTATTACATTTTATTTTTATAATGTTCAAAGTAAAATATGATTTCCAGCCTAGTCTCGATAAAAATTCACTCCTAAAGTACTCAAAAAAAGAAAATCAAGGAATTATCCTACGCGCAAAAGGATATTTTCGCAAAATATATATTATTTTTTCATTTGCTTAATGTATATATCATTATACATATACATACTACATACATAATCACTTAGAAACGAAACTTTGAATATTTAAAAGGCGTTCAGATGTGAAACTTTCATCTCGAAATACCTCATTTTCTCACATTTAAATAAGTATTTTATTATTATAATAAAAATACATGTGCCTCTGTATAATAAAAATAAAAAATATATCTTCATCAAAAATATCTTATTCATTATGAAAAATATAATACAACCAATAAACAAAAGAAAAAAAAATTATAACACAACGTAGGGCTGGAATGATTCGAGCAGGCCCGTAGCCAGGATTTTCCTTCGGAGGGGTCTTAATCTTGGAATTATTTCTGATTTAACACCAATAATTTGCATAATTTAAAGCATAAAAAAATAAATTAAAATAAGCAAGGCTTCACATGAGTTATATTTCTGCACAGGATACTTGATATCCATCTCAAAAATTATTTCTTTGTATATTTTCGAGTTCTGTTACAATTTATGGTTTTCAAGAGCACTTCCAGTTTCCAAACCGGTTCGAAAACCGAAAGTGTTTTTTAGGGAAAAACCGCAACGAGCATAAAAACACAAACTAACAATGTTTGAGATGAGCCTCATATATCATATGAGAAAAAGGTTTAAAATATTGAAATACAAAGAAGTATTTTGAATAGATTTAAAGCGCGTGACCCTGTTATATTCTTCAGCGGAGGTAAGGTTTGCACATGTTGTCTGCCTAAATGTTAGTCTTAGGATCTTTATTTCAGTTTGGAAGACATCATCGATAGTTTCAGATGACGGGAATGAGCATGCTGTTGGATAATGCAAAGTTTAATCAGTTTATAATATGACGTTCATTTCAATTCATCATCTCCATACTTTGCTCTAAATCATATAGGCGCTCTGAGCTTGCAGTCTTTTTTGTATCGGTAGTGGTAGAGGACCACTATAATGATCACCTCTAAATGGCATTTCTTGCTCTGCACAAAATAAGATTGTTAGGCTGGGTTACGGTGCCTCACTTAAGATCAACTTAGAGACTTAAAATATAAACAAAACGTAAACGGCATTACAGTGCCTCGCGATCTTACGACAGCTTCGAAGCAGCCGTAAGTTAAGACGCAAGTGGATGCGCGCGCAACCACAACAAATGTAACTGCGGCCTCTGATTGGCTGACTGCAGGAGGACTTACGCCGAAGCACGAGGACTTACGCTGAGGCACCGTAATACGAAGTTACGACTGATCGCAGGAACGCCTATCCTACGATCGAGCGTAAGATACGGTAGAGCGAGGTACCGTAATCCCAGCCTTAGACGTTGCCCCCTACAAAAATCTAGGGGGCGCTGTTAAAAGCAGCCAAAAAAATCCCTACATAGGGGTATCCATCCCTAAAGTTGATAATTCATAAAAATAAAAAAGAAAATTTCCCTGACAAACAGACTACTCTGCGCACATTTTCTTTTTATTAAAGGTTCATACGCAAACAATTTAAAGCAAAGTTGTTCAGTGAAGAGCCAGGGGACGCTTGCTGGTCGCCATTGAAGGTTTCTCCACACCCTATCGTTTTTCTTCAAACTATTTCTTTTCAAAGTTTCCAGCTACTAGTTTTTTTAATAAAAGACCTTTTACAGTTATAACACTATTTTCAAAGATACTTTCTTTAAAATCATTAATTTTCACATGATTTTACATTATAAGCGGCTATTAAAAATTTTGGCTCCTTTCTCTACAAAACATTTTAACATTGACCTATGTTTTCATTATATGTGTGATATAATGAGAATAGAGAAAATTAAGGAAGATCATAACATGCAAGCGTTTCATGTTTACTCCTAAATTTAACTTATACGAAATAGATGCATTACACTTACTTTTCCTTAGTCAAATTAATGAATTAACCTTATCAAATTTTATTGTGCATAAAGACAGTTAAAATTGCGTTTTAAGAACTTACATTTTTAATGGTAAATATGAATAAAGAACAATATTTCCGAATGAGTGATATAATAAGAGATTGGTATAACTGTAATCGAATAAATTAATATTTTTACAACTACAAATGTAAGTAATTTTAATGTAATGGATAAGAAAAACTTTGTCCATTTTTGTTATCATTAGAGATAGCTTTGAAAAGTCTTTTTTGAACTTTCGGGAGGGGCTTCAGCCCCCTTAGCCCCCTCCCTGGCTACGTGCCTGCCCAGAATCCCTAGTCTAGAATTCAATGCCTAATACTATGTTCACACTACGATAATTAAGATATCTTAGGCCGCCGAACTCTCTTAATTTTGAGGTGGTACCCTCCCGGAATTGGAAACCTGTTCACATGGAAAAACTCATTTAAGATAACTCAGTGAACGTCTCTGTGTTGTTTGCGCATGCGCTTAAGATAAAACCGCCTGCAACACCCAATCAGTTAATGCGAAGCTTCACAGCCAGCGAGAGTGAATGGTCCTGACTGTCTCTAGCCCGAAGAAAGTTGAAACTCTCTCAGAGAGTTTGTGGAACTCCCTCAGAGAGTTCGGAGACTCCAAATCGGCAACCATGAACATAGAATAGAGAAGGACTTCTCATGAAATAGGTTTTAGAAGAAAAAAACCGTTCCTTGAAAATTTGTCTAATAGATGGCGCTGTGTCGCACGGTTGTACTCGGTTTCATCTGCTTCAATTTGCTCTACCAATAACGTCTTTGATCATTGAGATCCAGCCAATGAACGTTGTCCGCTAGAGGCGCTGGTATGTACATGGTTGTATTCTAACCGTTGCCATCCCTTCATTTAAGACCAAAATCGCGACACGATATTCACACTATTTCGTGTGAAGTCCTTCTCTATTCTATGTTCATGTCGGCAACCTTTTCTTGACCCCTACATCTCCATAGATTAACATCCAAGATCGGACATTCCCATAGAGCGTAATGGTAATGCGATTGCGATCGTAGCGCCCTTAGTGACAATGTGGAAGAAACTCCCCATCCTTGTAGTATGCTTATTATTGAGTATCTACCTTATTGTGATCTTTCTGTTTTTAATGTTGCATGTTTACGTTTTCGATAGAATCTTACACCGATACATGAACATAGAATAGACATTCTGTTTTACATATCTAATATCTATTCTATGTTCATGCACTGATATATGTTTTTTTTTTACATGATTAGTGAACTGTTTTAAGTGCAACGAATACTAGTTAAAAAATTCGTCTTGAATGCTATATATCAAAAGCAATGGTGTGACATAAAAATATACGAAATGTTGAACTCTACAAATCCCAGAAAATTTCATAATTATTCCCCTTTGGCAGGAAAATTTTTATAGCCCGTGTTTTATAAATTTATGAAGTTTAACGTATTAAACAATCGTTACAATATTCTTTTAAAATTTATGCATTTTCACTTCCTTACAGATAAAATAAAAATATTGTTTTTAATGTAAATAACGTACAATCAATTCAATAATGTTTATAATATTAACATATAAGAAATAATAATAATAATATTACAGATAGGGAAAAATTCCTTTAGACAAATTTTTAGAATTGTATAAATCTAAAAGTTAAAAATAAATAGAGGTACTGACATTACACTCAATAAAATTTTATTCGATATGAATAAATTGACACAATACCTGAATTTTATTTTTTACAATTTAATCTTATAAACTTACATATTTGCATACTTAACAGAATTTTCTGGCGGCTTTCTTTTATATTATTAGTCTAATTATCATTTTGCAAGTTAAAAATGAACAATACAAGTACGGTAAAAAAAAAAAAAAAGCAGCTAAATAAATAAAGCAAGCATGAATAGAATATCGTCTGATACCTGTTTCGTTTTAGGAACGAATAGATATTCAAACCATAGAGGATAAACATATTTCTTCAACATAGGTAAATTTCGGAGGTTTGTTAGTTCTTCCCCCTTGCCGATAGTGACGCTAGTACTGTTGCCATTACAGATTTTGCCGTAAATGTCCCATCTTGGTCCTTAATCTATGTACATCTCTGCCCTCCATCACGTGATGGAAGGCAGATTAAGGCTGTGATTACGGTGCCTCGCTCGACCATATCTTACGCTCGATCGTAGGATAGGCGTTCTTGCGATCAGTCGTAACTTGGTATTACGGTGCCTCGGCGCAAGTCCTCGTGCTTCGGCGTAAGTCCTCCTGCAGTCAGCCAATCACAGGCCGCAGTTACATTTGTTGTGGTTGCGCGCGCATCCACTTCTGTCTTAACTTACGGCTGCTTCCAAGCTGTCGTAAGATCGCGAGGCACCGTAATGCTGTTTACGTTTTGTTTATATCGTAAGTCACTAAGTTGATCTTAAGTGAGGCACCGTAATCTCAGCCTAATACTATGTTCACACAACGATACTTAAGATATCTTAGGCCGCGGAACTCTCTTAATTTTGAGGTGGTACCCTCCCGGAATTGGAAACCTGTTCACATGGAAAAACTCACTTAAGATAACTCAGTGGACGTCTCTGTGTTCTTTGCGCATGCGCCTAAGATAAAACAGCCCGCAACACCCAATCAGTTGATGCGAAGCTTTACAGCCAGCGAGAGTGAATGGTCGTGACTGTCTCTAGCCCGAAAAAAGTTGAAACTCTCTCAGAGAGTTTGTGGAACTCCCTCAGAGAGTTCGGAGGTTTAAGAGAGTTCCGATAACGCAGTGTGAACAGGGTATTAACGCCAAACCGATTTTTCTCCTCGGAATCTCTCTCCAGATTCCCGCCGAAACATCGTCTGTCAGCGTTTGTCTTGAGTTGACCGCACTTTTGCTACAGCGCCTAGAATATTGAGTGTGGAAATATGCTATCCAAACAGTGCTAAAAATTTGTATCCCTTAAATGTGTGACGATACTGCTAAAATTTCAAGTGTCGATCGCAGCGACATCTGCGGGATTTTCGTAATACTAGTATTACATTGTATAGACCATGGAAGAAGGAATACAACAAGCTAACAAATACAAGCTATTTCCAACTTCTTTGGTATAGACTAGCAATTTCTTGCAGTTGTAGAAAATATCCTGCAGATGTCGCTGCGATCTGCATATTGCAGCAGTATCATTGCACATTTAAGGGATACAATATTTTAGCGCTTTTTTAAGTATTACAGGGATAGCCGATTTCTACACTATATATTCTAGGCGCTATACTTTTGCTTTGCCAATAAAGGGATTACCGCTAAAATACCGCACCCTTTTGGCGATGAAAGTAAAAGATGTTGGAGTCAAAACCTTCCCGAAAGAACAATGGAATTGGGAGTCTACTTATATTAGAAGTCTGTGATTCAGCCATCTAGCACATGTTCCTTTTGCAACAAAACATCTTTATAATTAGCACTATAATTAATCAAATCCATGATCTGTTCGTGAACACACTAGGTGTTATTCCTTCCATGATATTAACCCACTCCATGTTCCTGTCTCCTGAGCTCGCTTGCGTTCATCTTGAACACACCCATTAATGCATGCATGATATGATGATGCACTACATTACATTACTACATATCCTACATATTTTTCGGTATAACATGAATTCGTGAAGCTGGCTAAAGTTATGTATTTCCGCACTATTGTGTAGATTTTTGTGAAAGATAAAGTACCTAATGAAGTAAGCTTGTTAATTATAATCGACTACGTTTTTATGTAGTGTAACTATTTTACTCTCATGTTTGTTTATTTTGTTTTAAAAACTTATGTAAATATTTTATCTCTGCTGTTAAGGTGTTATTTCCCACATGCCGCTTTAACATATTTTTAAAAATGTAATACCAATACTTTCAAATGATCTCTAAAGATATTTTTTAATCGACTTCTGTTTCGTACATCATTGAATTTCACATTAAAGTAGATGCTCCAATTTTGGCCACACTGGATCCAGGGTGTCTACAGAATTTGGAAATCAGGGAAAAATCAGGAAGGTTTATCAATCTGGAAAAATCAGGGAAAAGTCAGGGAACTTTGTAAAAATACTGGAAAATCAGGGAAATTTGTCTATATGCAAAAATATTTGAATTTTCACCTTGCCAACGAGACTGGTTTGTCTACTTTATATACTATATTTTTTTCGCATGCTGATTACTCTTTCTTAATATTTTAAAAAATATGCACATGGTATGAGTTTTTGATTATTTAATGCAAATTAAGGTAATCAGATGTCCTCATTTTCTGTAGATACTGCTTATATTGAAGTCAGTTTACCCATTTTTAAATGATACATTAGCATAAACCTGACCAGGTGGCCAGTTTAACCCTTTGAAGGGCGGTGATGGCGTCACGGCATCACATAATTTTAATCATCACATAATTATCATCAACAATCATCACATAATTAGCGTCTCTTTCGTGCGCTATTCCCTACCTGAGCGATGGATAGCGGTTAAGTCCATTCTAAATGCAGGTGGGAAGGTTGGGAGAGCTCAGAAATTTGCTCCGCAAACCACGTGATGTTTGCGTAATCATTGTTTATGTTGAGATTTACTACTCTGATTTCGGCGTTAAGATATGCAGCTTCTTAAAATCTTGTATATCGTCATTGACGACTATTTTATTATTAAAAACATCATAGGTATAGGAAGGTGTATTCCTTATTCCAAGAAAAACATAATTTATAAGAGTTTAGAAAATGCACATTTAAATATTCATCCTCATCAAATAAAATCAGTTTTTCATCTTTTTAAATTTATATGCTCTAGTATTTTATTTTTGCAATTTTTCTGATCATAAAGATATAATTATATTTAGATGATGATAAAAAGGTATGATTGGTAAAATATTACGGTTAATTTCTTTGCCGATCTAGTTAATTTCATTAAAATCCTAATTATGTAAATATATGCTTAATAATAAGCATCTCTTAAAGTGATAAAGGGTGTTGTTTTTAAAAAGTGCTTTTAAAGAAAAAATCAAATAAATATTAGTTATTTGTGATTATAATATTCCAATAATATTTATTTCAATTTATAGAGCATAACGTGGTTTTTTGTGAATGATACAAATAGCTATTTTATTTCTCTGTTGTTAAGGTGATGATTTTAAAACTAATGTTAATAAAATTATTGAATTAAATTAATAAATTAATTTATAGGGTTTGAAAAAAGTTGTAAATGCGAAATTTGGATAAAATTTTTAAATATATTTTAAAAAACAAAAGGTTTTTTTTAAGTCCATATTGAAGAGCATATTGTAGTTGTTTTTTTATTTTTAACACACTCTTAAATAGTTATCATAATTAACTTAAATAACTGATAGCTTTTTTTTCATTAAAAATATTTATTTTTGCAAATTATTAAAAACTTGTGAATGGGTATGAGAAATGTTTTGTGTATGAATTGTACTATTTCTATATTTAAAAAAAAAAAAAAGAAAAAGAAAAATCATTTACATATTTAAGTAAGATTTACCTAAAGGTATTGGAAAGTAATTTCTAGCTCAAATTATTAGAATGTAACTGTCAATATTATTGTTTTATTTTTTCTCCTTTATTAAGCATAAATTTAAAATCTTATTATGAAAAATAGGATTCTAGAGAATCTTTAAACTTTTCTTATTTTTTAACAAGATGCAAGAAAAATGCATAAAAAAAACAAACTTCCCTGAATTCTTAAACAATAACTAAATACCATTTTTCAATGACTAGCCTTAAAATTTTCAGTATACACACACACATATATTTAAATATAATTCAACATTTATTCGGTATTCAAACATATTATCACCCCCCCCCCCACATACACACACACACACACCTCTATCTTTCATACCTTATAAATTGAATCATTAACTTAATTCAATTAGTATAGTATAAGAAATTTAATTCTCCAACAAAATATGGTTCCACACTGTCATGTTTTTGATTTAATGTCGATACAAGGCAGAATTAGAAATCCGTCTTTATCTTGATTTAAACTAGGTCTTAGCTGAAAATTTGCACTCTTTTTCTAAATGTTTTCATCATTTGAGCACTACTATATGGCAGAATAGACTTTAAAATCCGAAGGATCAAGATTTAAAATTAAAAATTCAGTTCTTAATTCACGAATTTACTATTTTCAGTATCTTAAGTTCAGATTAATAAAAGATTTTAAAAATAAAATTGAAATTTTAAAATAAAATTGAAAAGTAAAGTTTAAAAAAGAGAGAGGGAGAGGGGGGGGGAGGCGGAGGGGATATATTTTAATGCCAAATATTAAATTTATATGCTTTAACATTGAAGTTATATTTAAGTATATGTACTGCAATTTAGATGCATAAATACTTTTCTATCCTGAAAACCTAAAAAAAAAAAAAAAAAAACCTTCTTTATCTTGACTTAGGTCAAGCATCTGTTAGTATTAGCAAGTTTTATTTATTTGATATTTATTTCTTTCATTATTTTTACTTTTAAAAAATTTATTTTTAGATTTACTAGTTTATGATTCATACAATAAATTGAAAAAATTACGGCTATTCATAGAAAAATCATAATTAATTATTATTATTATTTAAGAATTCAAGAAAATTTTTTTAAATTCATTATTTTTGCATCTTGTTAAGAAACAAGAAGGGTTTAATTTGAAGAACCCCTTAGAATCTTATTTTTCATAATAATAGTTTGAATTTATACATAATAAAAGAGAAAGGGAGAGAGAAAAAAATAATATTAAGAATTACTTTCTAATAATTTCAGCTATCAATTATTTTCCAATATCTTCATCTAAATCTTACTTAAAGCTTGTATTATACTTATTGAATTAAATTAGTGAATTAATTTATAGGAGTCTTTAAATGCTGCAAAATTTGGATTTAAATTTTTAAATATACTTTTAAAAAATTATTTCTATATTTTTTTTTTTTTTAAGTCCAAGTGTAAGAGTATGATTTTTTTTTCCATGTAAGGAACTCTTAAATAGCAATTTATGAAAAATAACTTAAATTTAATTATGCCTTTTTCTGTTGTTGTTGTTGTTTTTACATTAGAAACAATTTTTCTGCACTAAATTATTAAAAACTTATGAATGGCTATGAGAATTCTTTTGTATAAATTTGTCTTTTTTATTTATAAAAATTTATTATTTATTTAAGTAAGATTTAGCTAAAGGTATTGGAAAGCAATTGATAGCTAAAATTAATGAAAAGTAATTATTTTTTTTTTTGTCTCCCTTTCTCTTTCATTTAGTATAAAGTAAAAATATTACTATGAAACATAAGATCCTAGGGGGTTCTTCAAATTAAATTTCTCTTGTTGATGCAAAGAAATACAAGATGCAAAAATTATGAATTAAAAAAAGTTCTTCTTTAAATTCTTAAATAATAATAATAATTAAATAAGATTTTTCTATGATTAGCCATAAATTTTTCAATTTGCTGCATAACATCATAAACTAGTAAATCTGAAAAAAAAAAAAAAAAAAAAAAATTAAGTAAAAAAATAAAAGAAATAAATAACAAATAAATAAAACATGCTATTATTAACATATGCTAATCCTAAGTCAAGATACACACATATATTTTAATATAACTTCAATGTTAAAGCATTTAAATTAAATATTTGGTATTAAAATATACCCCCCCCCACCAAAAAAAAAACCCCTCTCTTTTTATTTATTTATTATTATTATTTTTTTTTTTTTGTCACAGAAAGAACATATTATAATTTTTATTGTTATTATTATTTTAAGAATACAATGAAGAATATTTTTTATTCGTTGTTAAGAAGAAAAAAGAAATACAAAATTAATTAAAAACCTTTCTACATGTTATTTTTAGAAGATTAGTCAGTAGATGGCGCTCGTTTCTAAAGTCGGAGGAGCTTTCCGAGGAGCTTTCAGTTTGTTTATACCTAAGCGTTGTGCGATTTACCGCTGACCGCAGAATTCTGTCTACCCTTCCCACCTGCATTTAGAATGGACTTAACCGCTATCCATAGCTGTCGTAGGGAATAGCGCACGAAAGAGACGCTAGCAGCGTTCTCATATCTAGGGGAAAATCCCTAGATCTAGGGAAATTGAAGCCTATCTAGGGATTTAGGGAATTCCTTCTTATTTCTAGGGAATTTTTAGAAGACTGGCTATATTTTCTTAAAATCTAGGGAAAAAAAGGATTTTTGTTAGACTTCTGTGTTTTTCTGGCAATGAACATGAGAAAGTGAAGTAAAGGGATGGGCAGTGGGGAGAAATTGTCCTCAAGCAATTCTTTGGTTAGCACTACAGAGGTTGGGGGGAGGAATTTATGGTCGGAACTGGTCTCGGATCTCCCTTTCGTTTCTCGGTACAGGGATCCTAGATGGATAATAAATGATTATCACCTGGATCAACAGTTGTTAATTACTCCAGATGCGAACACTACTTATTTTTTGCAGATTTCAACATCTGGATTTGAATCCCTAAAAGCTTTTTTTAATGAAACTGTCTCTGAGGTCGTTCGTTTAGAAGGGGAAGTGGGGCGGTGGTTACTGCTGGTTTTTCTTTCTTTTCTACTATCAAGTAAAACCAAATAAAGAAATCATCAATCTGATTTCCTTTTGTTAAAAAACCGTGTATTATGTGCATATGGAGACTTCGCTATAATTATACCATAATGAAGTAAAGTACTATGCATAATGTATTAAAACAGAAGAATGTTAGATGAAAATATCAGATCCTCTAAAGAAATTGTATTCTACCTCTTTTAAGCCATAACAATAGCGAGCATTTCTTCCAAATAACATGAAATACAAGAAAATTAAATGAATATTTTATTTCAGATTTTCTTTTTTTTTTTGGGGGGGGGGGGGGGGGGACTTATTCACGGATTCATTTTTATAGATAAAAGCATACAATTGGCAGGCATGACCATTGAAATGATTTTGGATCTAATAGCATTTTTCGATACATGTGTTGCATCTTCAGTTGTAAGCGATTGCTGTCTCATGACGGCATTTCTCCTTTATAAATATGGTTCAAAACGCCAGCTTTGACGGTACTCTTTTAAAGCACTCTTTATCTTTTATAGAAATGGAACGCTATTCAAGGTTTCGCTTTTCATTCATTTCCTGGTTTTTTAGAACACTGCCTGTCAATTTTATGCGTTTACGAATGAAATGAATTGAGATAAAAACTTATGCACAATTTTTACTAATTTATTTTGTGTTTTCATGCATTAATTTGGGACATCTAAAGTTATATCTATATCTGAACATACAAAATAATAATGCAATAATATGAACACCTGAAAACTTCAAAAACTATAGAAATAGAACTTGAATATTTGTCAAGCAACTGTTATATTTCCTTTTGTTTGACCACTCACAGGAGATTTTAGAATAGTAATTTGATATAAAATATATGTACATGAATATCAAATAATAAAAATTATAGTAATAATAATCAAAGTATGTTATTTCGTGATTGCAACGATTTTCTCAAAAACCAAATGTAAAGAGTATATTTAATCAAAGTTACTTGTTTTTAAATAAATATAAATTTATATTCTAAACAGTAGTTTTGAAAAAAATATATAGCAAGATTTTGTCGTCCCAAACAAAATAAGTTTGTTTTTGTTTTTCTATAACATGACTACTCCCCGGTGTTTATGAATCTCATATGTGAATGTGATTCAGGCTGTTACAACCATAGACTTCTCATATAACTGGACTCAGAAATAGCAACCTTTTCTTGACGCCGAGATCGCTACCCACCGTCACGTGATGGTGGGCAGAGAAAACGCGCCAAACCGGTTTTTCTCCTCTGGTTCCCGCTGAAACTTTCTTGCATCCGCGTTTCTCTCGCATAAATCAAATCAGACAGTTGCCAATAAGGTGATTACCGCCATAAAAGACAACCTTTTGGCGATGAAAGCGGGAAACATGTGTGCCTCAAGTTCTGACCGAAATAACAATGGGATTCGGCCTCTACTTCTTATCTTTACTCTGAGGTTACAACCAACCAAAATGCAGAATTTCTTCCATGTCACGTGACTTTAGAATCTAAGGAAATCTAGGGAATTTTTACTCCGTAGTCTAGGGAAAAAAGTAAAATCTATCTGAGAACGCTGGACGCTAGTATCTTGAACACACCCATTAATGCATGCATGATATGATGATGCACTACATTACATTACTACATATCCTACATATTTTTCGGTATAACATGAATTCGTGAAGCTGGCTAAAGTTATGTATTTCCGCACTATTGTGTAGATTTTTGTGAAAGATAAAGTACCTAATGAAGTAAGCTTGTTAATTATAATCGACTACGTTTTTATGTAGTGTAACTATTTTACTCTCATGTTTGTTTATTTTGTTTTAAAAACTTATGTAAATATTTTATCTCTGCTGTTAAGGTGTTATTTCCCACATGCCGCTTTAACATATTTTTAAAAATGTAATACCAATACTTTCAAATGATCTCTAAAGATATTTTTTAATCGACTTCTGTTTCGTACATCATTGAATTTCACATTAAAGTAGATGCTCCAATTTTGGCCACACTGGATCCAGGGTGTCTACAGAATTTGGAAATCAGGGAAAAATCAGGAAGGTTTATCAATCTGGAAAAATCAGGGAAAAGTCAGGGAACTTTGTAAAAATACTGGAAAATCAGGGAAATTTGTCTATATGCAAAAATATTTGAATTTTCACCTTGCCAACGAGACTGGTTTGTCTACTTTATATACTATATTTTTTTCGCATGCTGATTACTCTTTCTTAATATTTTAAAAAATATGCACATGGTATGAGTTTTTGATTATTTAATGCAAATTAAGGTAATCAGATGTCCTCATTTTCTGTAGATACTGCTTATATTGAAGTCAGTTTACCCATTTTTAAATGATACATTAGCATAAACCTGACCAGGTGGCCAGTTTAACCCTTTGAAGGGCGGTGATGGCGTCACGGCATCACATAATTTTAATCATCACATAATTATCATCAACAATCATCACATAATTAGCGTCTCTTTCGTGCGCTATTCCCTACCTGAGCGATGGATAGCGGTTAAATCCATTCTAAATGCAGGTGGGAAGGTTGGGAGAGCTCAGAAATTTGCTCCGCAAACCACATGATGTTTGCGTAATCATTGTTTATGTTGAGATTTACTACTCTGATTTCGGCGTTAAGATATGCAGCTTCTTAAAATCTTGTATATCGTCATTGACGACTATTTTATTATTAAAAACATCATAGGTATAGGAAGGTGTATTCCTTATTCCAAGAAAAACATAATTTATAAGAGTTTAGAAAATGCACATTTAAATATTCATCCTCATCAAATAAAATCAGTTTTTCATCTTTTTAAATTTATATGCTCTAGTATTTTATTTTTGCAATTTTTCTGATCATAAAGATATAATTATATTTAGATGATGATAAAAAGGTATGATTGGTAAAATATTACGGTTAATTTCTTTGCCGATCTAGTTAATTTCATTAAAATCCTAATTATGTAAATATATGCTTAATAATAAGCATCTCTTAAAGTGATAAAGGGTGTTGTTTTTAAAAAGTGCTTTTAAAGAAAAAATCAAATAAATATTAGTTATTTGTGATTATAATATTCCAATAATATTTATTTCAATTTATAGAGCATAACGTGGTTTTTTGTGAATGATACAAATAGCTATTTTATTTCTCTGTTGTTAAGGTGATGATTTTAAAACTAATGTTAATAAAATTATTGAATTAAATTAATAAATTAATTTATAGGGTTTGAAAAAAGTTGTAAATGCGAAATTTGGATAAAATTTTTAAATATATTTTAAAAAACAAAAGGTTTTTTTTAAGTCCATATTGAAGAGCATATTGTAGTTGTTTTTTTATTTTTAACACACTCTTAAATAGTTATCATAATTAACTTAAATAACTGATAGCTTTTTTTTCATTAAAAATATTTATTTTTGCAAATTATTAAAAACTTGTGAATGGGTATGAGAAATGTTTTGTGTATGAATTGTACTATTTCTATATTTAAAAAAAAAAAAAAAGAAAAAGAAAAATCATTTACATATTTAAGTAAGATTTACCTAAAGGTATTGGAAAGTAATTTCTAGCTCAAATTATTAGAATGTAACTGTCAATATTATTGTTTTATTTTTTCTCCTTTATTAAGCATAAATTTAAAATCTTATTATGAAAAATAGGATTCTAGAGAATCTTTAAACTTTTCTTATTTTTTAACAAGATGCAAGAAAAATGCATAAAAAAAAACAAACTTCCCTGAATTCTTAAACAATAACTAAATACCATTTTTCAATGACTAGCCTTAAAATTTTCAGTATACACACACACATATATTTAAATATAATTCAACATTTATTCGGTATTCAAACATATTATCACCCCCCCCCCCCCCCCACATACACACACACACACACACACACCTCTATCTTTCATACCTTATAAATTGAATCATTAACTTAATTCAATTAGTATAGTATAAGAAATTTAATTCTCCAACAAAATATGGTTCCACACTGTCATGTTTTTGATTTAATGTCGATACAAGGCAGAATTAGAAATCCGTCTTTATCTTGATTTAAACTAGGTCTTAGCTGAAAATTTGCACTCTTTTTCTAAATGTTTTCATCATTTGAGCACTACTATATGGCAGAATAGACTTTAAAATCCGAAGGATCAAGATTTAAAATTAAAAATTCAGTTCTTAATTCACGAATTTACTATTTTCAGTATCTTAAGTTCAGATTAATAAAAGATTTTAAAAATAAAATTGAAATTTTAAAATAAAATTGAAAAGTAAAGTTTAAAAAAGAGAGAGGGAGAGGGGGGGGGGAGGCGGAGGGGATATATTTTAATGCCAAATATTAAATTTATATGCTTTAACATTGAAGTTATATTTAAGTATATGTACTGCAATTTAGATGCATAAATACTTTTCTATCCTGAAAACCTAAAAAAAAAAAAAAAAAAAAAACCTTCTTTATCTTGACTTAGGTCAAGCATCTGTTAGTATTAGCAAGTTTTATTTATTTGATATTTATTTCTTTCATTATTTTTACTTTTAAAAAATTTATTTTTAGATTTACTAGTTTATGATTCATACAATAAATTGAAAAAATTACGGCTATTCATAGAAAAATCATAATTAATTATTATTATTATTTAAGAATTCAAGAAAATTTTTTTAAATTCATTATTTTTGCATCTTGTTAAGAAACAAGAAGGGTTTAATTTGAAGAACCCCTTAGAATCTTATTTTTCATAATAATAGTTTGAATTTATACATAATAAAAGAGAAAGGGAGAGAGAAAAAAATAATATTAAGAATTACTTTCTAATAATTTCAGCTATCAATTATTTTCCAATATCTTCATCTAAATCTTACTTAAAGCTTGTATTATACTTATTGAATTAAATTAGTGAATTAATTTATAGGAGTCTTTAAATGCTGCAAAATTTGGATTTAAATTTTTAAATATACTTTTAAAAAATTATTTCTATATATTTTTTTTTTTAAGTCCAAGTGTAAGAGTATGATTTTTTTTTTCCATGTAAGGAACTCTTAAATAGCTATTTATGAAAAATAACTTAAATTTAATTATGCCTTTTTCTGTTGTTGTTGTTGTTTTTACATTAGAAACAATTTTTCTGCACTAAATTATTAAAAACTTATGAATGGCTATGAGAATTCTTTTGTATAAATTTGTCTTTTTTATTTATAAAAATTTATTATTTATTTAAGTAAGATTTAGCTAAAGGTATTGGAAAGCAATTGATAGCTAAAATTAATGAAAAGTAATTATTTTTTTTTTTGTCTCCCTTTCTCTTTCATTTAGTATAAAGTAAAAATATTATTATGAAACATAAGATCCTAGGGGGTTCTTCAAATTAAATTTCTCTTGTTGATGCAAAGAAATACAAGATGCAAAAATTATGAATTAAAAAAAGTTCTTCTTTAAATTCTTAAATAATAATAATAATTAAATAAGATTTTTCTATGATTAGCCATAAATTTTTCAATTTGCTGCATAACATCATAAACTAGTAAATCTGAAAAAAAAAAAAAAAAAAATTAAGTAAAAAAATAAAAGAAATAAATAACAAATAAATAAAACATGCTATTATTAACATATGCTAATCCTAAGTCAAGATACACACATATATTTTAATATAACTTCAATGTTAAAGCATTTAAATTAAATATTTGGTATTAAAATATACCCCCCCCCCACCAAAAAAAAAAAACCCCTCTCTTTTTATTTATTTATTATTATTATTTTTTTTTTTTTTGTCACAGAAAGAACATATTATAATTTTTATTGTTATTATTATTTTAAGAATACAATGAAGAATATTTTTTATTCGTTGTTAAGAAGAAAAAAGAAATACAAAATTAATTAAAAACCACAGACTTCTAATATAAGTAGACTCCCAATCCCATTGTTCTCTGGGGAAGGATTTGTCTCCAACATGTTTTGCTTTCATCGCCAAAAGGGTGCCGTATTTTGGCGGTAATCCCTTTATTGGCAAAGCAAAAGTGCGGTCAACTCATGACAGACGATGTTTCGGCGGGAATCTGGAGAGAGATTCCCAGAAGAAAAACCGGTTTGGCGCGCTAAATCTGCCTTCCATCACGTGATGGAGGGCGAAGATGTAGGAGACAAGAAAAGGTTGCCGATTGGGAGTCTACTTATATTAGAAGTCTGTGTTAAAAACCTTTCTACATGTTATTTTTAGAAGATTAGTCAGTAGATGGCGCTCGTTTCTAAAGTCGGAGGAGCTTTCCGAGGAGCTTTCAGTTTGTTTATACCTAAGCGTTGTGCGATTTACCGCTGACCGCAGAATTCTGTCTACCCTTCCCACCTGCATTTAGAATGGACTTAACCGCTATCCATAGCTGTCGTAGGGAATAGCGCACGAAAGAGACGCTAGCAGCGTTCTCATATCTAGGGGAAAATCCCTAGATCTAGGGAAATTGAAGCCTATCTAGGGATTTAGGGAATTCCTTCTTATTTCTAGGGAATTTTTAGAAGACTGGCTATATTTTCTTAAAATCTAGGGAAAAAAAGGATTTTTGTTAGACTTCTGTGTTTTTCTGGCAATGAACATGAGAAAGTGAAGTAAAGGGATGGGCAGTGGGGAGAAATTGTCCTCAAGCAATTCTTTGGTTAGCACTACAGAGGTTGGGGGGAGGAATTTATGGTCGGAACTGGTCTCGGACAAGGGCGGATCTGGAGAGTCCTCAAGGGGGGGGCGATTTTAGAAATCTGGAAACTCCAATCTGACGCGCGGGTCGGGGCTAATTTTTTCACTGCGGATCGTGTTACTTCTACTTTTTGCTGTGGGTCGGGTTTGGGTCCGGTTGACTTCTATTTTTTGCTGCTGGTTGGATTAACTTATACTTTTTTGCTGTGGGTCGCGTTTGGGTCTGGTTGATTTCTATTTTTTGCTGTGGGTCGGGTTAACTTCTACTTTTTTGCTATGGGCCGGGTTAACTTCTACTTTTTCGATGCGGGTCGGGTTTGGGCACGGTTGACTTCTACTTTTCTGCTACAGGTCGGGTTGACTTTTACTTTTTAGATGCGCCTAGCGCTTTGGGTTTGGGGCAGATTGATATACATTATATCCGGTTTGGGTCAGTTTCGGATTGGGTTTTCACTACTGCGACTTGCGAGAAGGGTTCGGGTCGACCCGTTTTTTTAAAAAGAAAGTCTAAGTATTTTTGAAGATAAAAACTATATGCAGTAAAATCTATATGCAAAAAAACAGACACGTCCAAATAATTATTTAGGAATACTTTTTAATCTCCAGAATTATGTAAAAAATACTAATTTGGTATAAGACTGCTTGCCTCTTTATATCTAAGGTGAGTCGTAATTATTAAAGAATGCTTTGAAAATTATTAAAAAACATGCCGGGTGTCCTTAAATGGATTTTAAAATTTAGTACTTTTCGAATGGTGACAGCTATTTAATTGTAGGAGGGTTATGTAAGATGTCATGAGATTTTTTACTGTGATTCTTGATTTTACTGTATAATAGCAGCGATAGATGGCGCTGTAAACAATGGTCGTTAAACCTACCTCCTCCGAGAACCGATTTAGCGCCTCTTGCTTCCAGCACCCTCTTCGTTGCTATTTTAAACTAAAATCAAGAATCGCAGTTAAAAAAATTATCAGGGGTAGAGTAAAAAAGAAAAAAAAATTCTGAAATTCAAAGGAAATTTTATGAAAGGTTACAGCAGATGGGAGGATTCCCTTCTGGCACTAATTATTTTTGTTGCAGGTCGGGTTAGCTGTTTTGGATTCGGATCGATTTCAGGCTGAGTGTAGATTCCTGCAAGCTGGGTTTGGGTTAACTTGTTTTTTTTTAAATTAGTTCAGTATATTATTTCAAGTTAAAAATTATACCTATAATAATAAACGTATGTAAGTGTGCTGATTTCTAAAGAGACCACTGCATTTTTCCCACGACTCTTTGATGAAATTCGCTCGTCTTCGGTCCTTTGATGAAATTTGCGTTTCTTCTGCAACCCTTTGACGAAATTAGTGTAATTTTGCAGACCTTTGGTAAAATTCGCGTTTTTATCCGTGACCCTTCTACAAAATTCGCGTTTTTTCAGCGATCCTTTGACTAAATTCGCGTTTTTAAAGCGATTCTTTGACTAAATTAGTTTTTTCCCACGATTCTAGGAAGGAATTCGTGTTTTCTCCGCGATCCTTTGACGAAATTCGCGGGGGTTCTTTCCGCGGCTATTTGACAAAATTTGCGTTTTCTCCGCGATCCTTTAACGAAATTCCAGTTCTTATCCGCTGCCTTTTGAAGAAATACGTGTTTTCTGTGATCATTTGAAGAATTTCGCATGTTTTCCGTGGTTCCCTGAGCAAATTCGCGTTTCTTCTGTGATCATTCGGCGAAATTGAAGTTATTTTCTGCGAACGATTGACGAAATAGATTTTTTATGGAGACCATTTATCAAAATTTGCAATTATTTGTATGTCCGAATTTTCGGATAGGTGAATTTTCTAAATTTTTGGAACCGAATGCCTTAACCCTGGAGCTGCATATTATTATTATTATTATTATTATTATTATTTTAATTATTAAAATAGGTTAAAAAAACTTGCATATTTTTTATAACACATTTCAAATCTGCATACATTTTAGAGTAAAATATGTCCCAAAATCTTTGTGAAACAGGTTTTTTCTAATAGGATTAGATCATAAAAAAAAGATTTGCTGCGGAAATTGCGGGTTGCGCAAATTTGGCCACTTTTACGTTGGCCGTGGAAATCGCGGGTTGCGCAGCGAGAGAGTTAAATTTTCGGAAAATTTGGAACATAATCACCCCTATTCCCGACATCTATAACCCTCCTGCAAGTTTTTTTTTAATATCTGTTACCATTTGCAATTTATTGAATTCTAAAATCAGTCAGTCCATTTAAGGACACCCGCTATATTTAGTATAGTTATGAGATGATGGCTGAAATTAAGCATTTAAAAAAAAAAAAAGTTAAGCTGGCTTCGATAGTCAGTTAGAGGTTTACCTGAGCTGAAGTTATCAGGCCCAAGCCTAGCTCCAACCCACATAAAAAAATAAAACTATTGGCACGCCCGGTATAAAAGCTAAAAAATCAACTCCAGCCCTTAAAAAAAACGGACTAAAAAACGAAAATACTACTGGCAATCTAGACGCCAGTACTATTTCGGTTTTTTTACGGGAATTTTTACCCATAAATTACAGAAAATTTTCCGTTTTTAGGGTTCCGTACTTAAAAAGTAAAAACGGAACCATTATAAGATCACTCCTGTGTCTGTCCGTCTGTCTGTCTGTCTGTCACAGCCATTTTAATCGTAAACTATGGAACGTGGAAAGTTCAAATTCGGGGAAGTAATAAAGACCATTGACCCACATATTTTCAGATTAATAAACATTCATAAATATATTTAGTAAAAAAGTAGAGGGGCTAATTATGCTACTTGAAAAAAAAAATCTTTTCTTTGTATATCATGTGGTAGAGGTCTGCACGGGCCCGGGCTTGGCCCGAGGCCCGTACCCGACCCGGCCCGCGGGCCGGACCGGGCCGGCAGAATTAGGACAATTTTTTCAACGGGCCGGGCCGGGCTGGCAAAAAAATTAATCGGGCCTAACGGCCCGATATAAGAATTTAAGCGACGCAGATACAATACGAGCCGTTTTCAATGAATATGATTTTTTCGAGAAGTATAAATGTGTGTCACGAGCCGATGCGAGTTTAACAACATCAATACAGAAATGTAACACGTCCATTGTAGAGATCGGCATCGTACAGTTACAAAATGTCTGATTCCGAGTTTAATTTTTTTTTCAGCAGACTCGTGCCGGGACGGAACTGGTCTTAATCGATCTCAGGATGTGTAGAACAGTCATTGTGTTTTGTAGTATTAATAGTGATAATGAACTTCTCTTAACAGTATCTTTGGAAATATACACTTAAGGTGGTTCTCATATTCACTGCTCAACAATGCGAAGCTTTCAGACACATTTTCTGACAAAATGTTTAACTATAAAGGCATAAAATTGACAGGCCTGCCTATTGAAGGCATTTGGAAACGAATAGCTTTTTCCATATTTGATAAATTACTTACAGAGATAACAGAGATTCATGTCACGTGACTGTACATTTTTCTCCTTTCTTGTGCTATCGCTTCCGGAAATTCGATTCAAAACGCTAACTTTGACAGTATTTTGAGAAGGATATATTGCTTTTATCTATGAAAAAAAAACACATTTACATAGCTTCTGAATTAGAATACCTGCCAATCTTACGCGTTTCCGATAAGAAAAGAATTCATAAATGTGTCGAAATGTAGCTCCTTTGGATTTGAAAAAAGCCTTAAAAATGAAAGAAATATTTTCACAAATCTACTTTTTATTATAAAGCCAGCTTCAAAAGTTATCATGTTTTTAATCCTTTATTCTGAACTACATTAATCTTTTAATGAATCCTTATTTCCATTTTGAAATGTCTGTAGACACGATGACTAAAACACTGTAAGTAATCGTTAATATTTACTATTGTGTGTTTTCTGTTTTGCGAACATCATAGTAATGTAAAATATACTGTAAAATGTTCCCATAAATATGTATGTAGTATTCATTAAAAGAATCTTAATTGTATGTTGAGAAAAAATGGATTTTTTTTTTTGTAGAAATTGTGTCGGGTCGGGCCGGGCCGGGCCTGTTTTCACTGATTTTTGTACGGGTCGGGCCGGGCCGAGAACTGTAAAAATTCAAGCGGGCCGGGCCGGGCTCGGGCCGAACTTCCAATTTTTACTCCGGGCCGGGCCAAGATAGCTTTCGTTCGGGCCGGGCCCGGGCCTGGAAATTCCGGCCCGTGCAGACCTCTATCATGTGGGGTATCTTGTGAAAGCTTTTGTAACGCTGAGCTCAAAAATACATTCCTTTTAATTTTAAGTATTATATTTTCAAAGATATTGTTGAAAATGTAGCGCAAAAATATGTCCCCCCCCCCCATCTAATTCCGAATCTACTGAAACTAAAATTATGAAAAAATTAGAGGTAGTAGACGTTAATATAAACCTTGCCGGAACATTATAGCGATTACCCTAGGTCACATAGTTTTTGAGTAATTAGCATTTTTCTGTTATACACAAATTTCGATTTACGGGCATTCAGAAAAATAGTTGAGCATCGCTGAATATACATATCGTTGCAGAAGAATAAAAGCATTGTTGATAATGATTTTCGAAAAAAATCATCGGTAATTAGCTGAGATATTAACCCTTAAAAATACAGTCAGTTTGGACATACACAAGGACAGGGCGGCGTACTCTATGCATAGTTAACGACTTTTAATGATATATATGTGTAATGTAATGTCCAGTAACAGTATAAAAGCAATAAACATCAAATTGTTAAAAACATACTAATTTAAGGGGTCTCGGGACTCTAAAAAGTAGAAAAAATGAAAAAAAGACCATTTTCAACATTTAATGTCTTAAAATGTATATGATTTTAAAACACAATTTTAATTGGGATGAAAGATATAAGTATGCTCTTTCGTTTCATGTATTTAAAAAATTGCAAGATACAGAATTAGTATTTATAGGGGGCTCGAAACTGTTAGACATTTGTCGAACAAAAAATTGGCATAACAGTTTACGCGCAGGATTATACAAAATAAATATTGCAACTAGAATGAAAATTTTGGTGCTTACTTATACTTCAGATTGTAATAATTTCCCTGAACTTAAATAAATTTGTATTTAAAGCATTTTTATATTTTTAATGCAATGCTGCATTTAGCTAGTACAAAATTTTGAAAATTTCAACAGTAAAATCACCTAAAAAAATATTTTTTTGAACAATAAAAAGGAAATTTTAGGTTCAATTTAAACAGAATAACATGGAATATATGTTTTGAAAATTTCATGAAAAAATATTCAGAAGTTTTTGAGGTATCCTGCGCGTTATACTCAAAAACGCCATTTAGAAAGTAATGACTTTAAAGTTTCGGAAACGCCGCTTCAGCTATTGAGAGGGTATAATTCTAAAAGCCAAAACTTCTGTTCTAATGGGAATTTCAAGGAAACAATTATATCAAAATATTCAGAAAAGATAAGAGTTTAACATCTAAAAAACAAAAAAATCTAAAATCTAAACATCTAAAAACAAAATTAAAATTTCTTAAATTTTGAAGCTTTAAGAGTCCTGCGACCACTTAATCCTTTCCGGCACGGAGTAATTCTATTTATAAACTTATGAAATAATGAACTGACACCATAATTTATAAACGAATTTATTAGAAAATGCGAACTTGCTTATTTTCACATACATGATAAAAGGAAAATTTGAATTAAATATTCTTGGTGCCATTTGTCTGTTTTGGAATTAAAATTAGGTGTCCGTTTTTTAAGGGTATCGCCCTCGAAATATTTAATTAGAATGAATCGCATAAATACGGTGAGATTCGCGATAGTTTGCATTGATTGTATCTCTCAATACGCCTCGAGTGACTTTAAAAGTTAATTAAACACCTATCTGGAAAAACGCGGCACTGACCAAGGCGGCGTTGCAACTTTGAGACCTCAATTCGAAGCGCGCTTAGCACACTGCCAAATTTAAACTTTGAACAAAGGTTTTATTTTAGATACACTGTAGAAATAAAGGTTATTACTTCGCTGAATTTAGTTTCATGAAATGCCAAATAAAGTTTAACTATGCACTGCCTTTATTGTCAGTACTGAATTAAGTTCATCATAAACAGATTAGGATAATATTAAAAAAAGAGTTATACGAATGGCTATATTTGATATTATTTAGGTTCCATATCTCTTTGAACTTTCATGGTATACCCGATTACACTTTTCTAATATATACAGTTATACCCAACCCTACGTTATATAGTTTTTAAAAAGTCTTAGTATTCTTTTAACAACTTTTTTTTTTTTTTTATAATACAATTACAAATTCCTATATTTATTCTACGGAACTCTGTGCGCGAGTAATGCTCGCACTTGACCGTTTATACTGATTAAAAAAGGAATTTTTTCTGTAATTTATTGGTAAAAATTCCCGTAAAATATCGAAAATAGTACTGCCGTCTAGATTGCCAGTAGTATTTCCGTTTTTTAGTCCTCTTTTTTTACAGTGATGCCTGCATTTTGCAATTAAAATTATTCATAAAGTACACTTGCTTATGCTCATATTTTATTTTCAGATTATGTTCGAAATTCATGAATACAGATAAACAACAATATTAATGACTGTAACGATGACTATTTAGGCAATTATGTAAGTAAACACTACTTAAAAGTATGACTTAGACAATTACATTCAAATAAAAATCCAGTAAGATAATCAGTTTAGAATGAAAGAAACGGTTGATAAAGGAAAATCATAATTTTAAAGCTCTACAAAGTAAAAAAGTAAATTTAAAAAAAATGCATCTCTGTAACTTATAAATCAAATTAAATTTCTAAAGATTTCGTTAAACAAATGTACAAAACAAATATAATTTTTACGAATGACAAATAAGTAAGATTGCAGACCAACTTGGGCTTGGGAGGAAGAATTTAGAGGAGCGCACGGGTCGTGGTCGGGCCAATAATGCTTATCATACGGGCTGACACGGACCGAATGTTTAGCTTTTTTTCCGGGCCGAGCCCCGACCTGGAAATTTTGGCCAGTGTAGACCTCTAGGAAAAATGAAATCCAGACCAGGCTCGATCTGGAGGAAAAAGAAGGCTGGCCCGACCCGAATCTGCAGAAAAAATTAAGATCAGGGCACGACCCGGTTCTAAAAGAGAAAATACCTGACCCTGCCCGAGTCTCGTGGATTTAAACTGGCGCGACCTAGGTCGGGTCGAACCAACTTGGGTTAGGGAGGAAGAATTTAGAGGAGTGTACGGGTCGTGGTCGGGCCAATAATGCTTATCATACGGGTTGACGCTTACCGAATGTTTAGCTTTTATTCCGTACCGAGCTCCGACCTGGAAATTTTGGCCAGTGCAGACGTCTAGGAAAAGTGAAATCCAGGCCAGGCTCGATCTGGAGGAAAAAGAAGTCTGGGCCGACCCGAATCTGAAGAAAAAATTAAGATCATGGTACGACCCGACTCTAAAAGAGAAAAGACCTGACCCAGCTGAGTCTCGTGGATTTAAAGTGGCGCGACCCGGGTCGGGTCGCGCCGGGCTCGAGCTCCGCCCCAAGTCATTTCCCGTGAGATGCATAATGTCGTTTTACAAACCCTTTATTTGCCCAAGGGGGGGGCGATCGCCCCTTCGCCCCCCCCTTAGATCCGCCATTGGTCTCGGATCTCCCTTTCGTTTCTCGGTACAGGGATCCTAGATGGATAATAAATGATTATCACCTGGATCAACAGTTGTTAATTACTCCAGATGCGAACACTACTTATTTTTTGCAGATTTCAACATCTGGATTTGAATCCCTAAAAGCTTTTTTTAATGAAACTGTCTCTGAGGTCGTTCGTTTAGAAGGGGAAGTGGGGCGGTGGTTACTGCTGGTTTTTCTTTCTTTTCTACTATCAAGTAAAACCAAATAAAGAAATCATCAATCTGATTTCCTTTTGTTAAAAAACCGTGTATTATGTGCATATGGAGACTTCGCTATAATTATACCATAATGAAGTAAAGTACTATGCATAATGTATTAAAACAGAAGAATGTTAGATGAAAATATCAGATCCTCTAAAGAAATTGTATTCTACCTCTTTTAAGCCATAACAATAGCGAGCATTTCTTCCAAATAACATGAAATACAAGAAAATTAAATGAATATTTTATTTCAGATTTTCTTTTTTTTTTTTTTTGGGGGGGGGGGGACTTATTCACGGATTCATTTTTATAGATAAAAGCATACAATTGGCAGGCATGACCATTGAAATGATTTTGGATCTAATAGCATTTTTCGATACATGTGTTGCATCTTCAGTTGTAAGCGATTGCTGTCTCATGACGGCATTTCTCCTTTATAAATATGGTTCAAAACGCCAGCTTTGACGGTACTCTTTTAAAGCACTCTTTATCTTTTATAGAAATGGAACGCTATTCAAGGTTTCGCTTTTCATTCATTTCCTGGTTTTTTAGAACACTGCCTGTCAATTTTATGCGTTTACGAATGAAATGAATTGAGATAAAAACTTATGCACAATTTTTACTAATTTATTTTGTGTTTTCATGCATTAATTTGGGACATCTAAAGTTATATCTATATCTGAACATACAAAATAATAATGCAATAATATGAACACCTGAAAACTTCAAAAACTATAGAAATAGAACTTGAATATTTGTCAAGCAACTGTTATATTTCCTTTTGTTTGACCACTCACAGGAGATTTTAGAATAGTAATTTGATATAAAATATATGTACATGAATATCAAATAATAAAAATTATAGTAATAATAATCAAAGTATGTTATTTCGTGATTGCAACGATTTTCTCAAAAACCAAATGTAAAGAGTATATTTAATCAAAGTTACTTGTTTTTAAATAAATATAAATTTATATTCTAAACAGTAGTTTTGAAAAAAATATATAGCAAGATTTTGTCGTCCCAAACAAAATAAGTTTGTTTTTGTTTTTCTATAACATGACTACTCCTCGGTGTTTATGAATCTCATATGTGAATGTGATTCAGGCTGTTACAACCAACCAAAATGCAGAATTTCTTCCATGTCACGTGACTTTAGAATCTAAGGAAATCTAGGGAATTTTTACTCCGTAGTCTAGGGAAAAAAGTAAAATCTATCTGAGAACGCTGGACGCTAGTATCTTGAACACACCCATTAATGCATGCATGATATGATGATGCACTACATTACATTACTACATATCCTACATATTTTTCGGTATAACATGAATTCGTGAAGCTGGCTAAAGTTATGTATTTCCGCACTATTGTGTAGATTTTTGTGAAAGATAAAGTACCTAATGAAGTAAGCTTGTTAATTATAATCGACTACGTTTTTATGTAGTGTAACTATTTTACTCTCATGTTTGTTTATTTTGTTTTAAAAACTTATGTAAATATTTTATCTCTGCTGTTAAGGTGTTATTTCCCACATGCCGCTTTAACATATTTTTAAAAATGTAATACCAATACTTTCAAATGATCTCTAAAGATATTTTTTAATCGACTTCTGTTTCGTACATCATTGAATTTCACATTAAAGTAGATGCTCCAATTTTGGCCACACTGGACCCAGGGTGTCTACAGAATTTGGAAATCAGGGAAAAATCAGGAAGGTTTATCAATCTGGAAAAATCAGGGAAAAGTCAGGGAACTTTGTAAAAATACTGGAAAATCAGGGGAATTTGTCTATATGCAAAAATATTTGAATTTTCACCTTGCCAACGAGACTGGTTTGTCTACTTTATATACTATATTTTTTTCGCATGCTGATTACTCTTTCTTAATATTTTAAAAAATATGCACATGGTATGAGTTTTTGATTATTTAATGCAAATTAAGGTAATCAGATGTCCTCATTTTCTGTAGATACTGCTTATATTGAAGTCAGTTTACCCATTTTTAAATGATACATTAGCATAAACCTGACCAGGTGGCCAGTTTAACCCTTTGAAGGGCGGTGATGCCGTCACGGCATCACATAATTTTAATCCCTAATCACCACATTGGCACCGGAATTTTATAATGAAAATTTCACCTCTATAAAGTACGCGAATATATACTTATACTTGTTTGCAAATAATTCCTCTTGCAAATACTGGTGTCATTAAATTATTTGAACGTTTTACAAATACAAGCACCTTGCCCCTGAAAGGGTTAATCCTAGCAGCTATCCGGTCAGATTTAGATAAGTCTTAGAATTGAATATTTTTCAGAAAATGAGGAAATTTTTTGGTCACCCTATATCCATTGGCCACTCTATGAAGTTGTTGGACTACATTTTGAGTTTTGATGTATAAAACTGTCAACCAATACTTAATGAATATTAGGCAATTTTTATGTTTTTCTCTTTTTTTTTTCTCCCAAATGAGATACAGTGAAACCCGCTTAAGAAGTTTCCCAAGGGAGTGGAGGGGAAAAACTTCTTAAACGGGAAATTAGCATTTTTTGAAAAAAAATCAATAGTTTAAATATTGATATTCAGAAGAGGGTTTATTTTACCTTAGTACAATAATACAAAGAGTACTTTCTATAAAATTGAGTTTTCTTAAGAAATTTAAATTAGTTTGCACACTTAAAAAATTAGCTAATAAAGTATAAATACATAATTACCTTAGAAACTCTTTATTTAATCCAAGACAAGAAATTTCTCTTTATGAGTGATTTGATATGTTTTTGCAAAAAAAAAAAAAATCGGTTATAGTTTTTAGTTTTTTTTTTTTTTTCGGCAACCTTTAATCAATAACTTTTCTTCCATAACTTCATATTTTCCTCTTTTCACATTTTTAATTTTACGAGATTTTTCAGAACAGTTTAAAATGAGATCTCGTTTTGCTAGAATTCCATTCAGAGTAGCCACTGGTATGTTCAACTTCTTTGCAATTTCAACTCTTGTTGTTTTGGCGTTACTATCAACTTCTTTCAAAATTTTGATTTTGTCTGTAATTGACAAGGCTTTCCTTGTAATTGCCTTGCCCGACATTTTTGGGGAAAAAAAACCCAGAATTTTTTGTCAGTGTATTTTCTAACGAGAAAGCTTTGATGTTATGCACTTTACACTGACTTAAAAACTGCGAAATGAATAAACCAAACGCAGATTTGGTACATTACACTTATGGAATATGGTGGTGGGAAAGAATCTGTTCTAACTATTGAACTGAAAGAACCACCCGTCGGTAGGGCGGAGCAATTCCCTTTTCTCTTATCAGTCACTATTGTTACAGTGACGAGAGGCCCATTCTCTACCCACATTTCATTTCCATCAAACACGTTAAACAGATTTTAAGGTGAAGGTGACCACATCTGCTATCAGTCCTAAACATTGACCTTTTTGAATAGCGAAGAATAATAAAGAAAGAGATTTCAGCACAGAAAATAAAATAATAATCAAAAAGACAAAATAAACGAGCTTTGAAAGTAAAAATGGAAGGAAAAATAAAACTTTTTAAGCGGGAAAGAGTTTCAAACAAAACTTTTTAAGAGTTATTTTAGTGTTGTAAGAATAAGAGAAAAATGGGAATCGAAAATATAAACTTCTTAAACGGGTTTTACTGTATTAGCAAGCTGGATAAGTGTGTTATTCGAGGAATCAGCATACATGAAAAAATACCGTTATGTGTATTGTTAATAATAGAAATCAGGGAAGTCTGATAAATATAGTCAGGGAAATCATGGAAAAATCAGGGAACTTTATTTTTCAATTTCTGTAGACACCCTGGGATCAGATTGTCCAATATTTAGGCTGTCAATTGCTGCAAACAAATAATATATGCATTCTTACACCTTAAGCAAACACTCCTTTATCATTCAGTACAATCTCATTTGTTTATGTTTTGATAAAATGCGACTTCAAAAAAAAAAAAAAAAAGTAAAATACATGTGTGAAACTGTAGTGTGTGTTCACATGTACTAGTACATTAAGATTTTTGCTTAGCTGATAAGTTTTCTTAAGAATCTTTCAACATTAGGCATTTATCGGGTTCTATTGTTCTGAAACAAATTACTTTTAGCTTTTATGAGGTCAACTTTCTCTCTATTTCAATTTCGCATTTAAATTAATTATTTTAAGTTTATTGAGGGGTGGCCCAAACTGGTGCATTAAATTTGCTGTATGTATAACAGTTATGGCCATGGAGGTGGCCAAAAAGGGTACAACATATGTTCCACTTGTGGCCACGTGTTTGATTATAGTGGGAATTTTTGCCATTTATTAAATTTAAGAACATCTGGATCAGGGTTGGGTTTTTGACGTCAAAAACTGGTTTTTGACATGACAGTGGTAAAAACCGTGTTTTTACCGGTTTATTCCGTCAAAAACCTATCATTTGCGATTTCCCTCTAATTTATAGTGTAAGTGTAGCATACAATACATTTCTAGATTAATTTTTCCTTGTTGTTCTTGTTATTATTATTCACAATTACTTTATTAAATTTATTTTAAAGAAGAGCATTTCCTAAATGGGAAAAATTTTAAAAACACAAGAGTAAAAGGAAAGAACAATATTTGTCATAATCTCCATTAATATAGATTCTACTAACTGCAATGGACATTAATATTATATGATAATAAAAGGTTATTATAATTATTAAATAACATTCTACATACATTTTTAATAAAATACATTAAAATTATTTTAGAGATGCAAAAATGCTGTTATATGGTATGACAACAGATGTCAAGCATGGACTGTGGCCATTGAATAAATTTAAATATTCTTAGATATAATATTTGCAAATTCATATCTTATTGTGATTTTCATTTTCACTTCAATAAGCAGAATCTTAAAATTTTAAATTAATAATTTTTTTATACAAACATGTAGGACCTGATTTCAGGTGAAAGCTCTTAGACTTAAAATTTAACACATAACAAAACAATATTGAAGAAAAATCAGAATATAATGTCCTGTTCCTGTATACATTTTACTTAAAATTATTTAGGTATTATTTAAGGTGAATTGAAAGAAATAACACATTGCATATTTTTATTACATACATATGACTGTATGAGTAAAAATCTTTTACCGTTAAAATTATTATTAAATTTAGAGAGATTCTTAAATGTTCTATTTATTTTTTAATGCAGTTAACTTTTTAATTAATGGATCTACATTTCTGCGTTAAAGTAATGTTTATTTATTTTAAGGAAATAATTAAATTACTTAACAAAATAACAAATAATAAATTACTTAACAAAAATATATAGTTAAAAATTGAGTTTTCACATGGTTTAAAGTTTAATATGGATTTGCAATTTTAATCTCTACAAGATTTAACTTTGAAGATCAAGTCTTATTCCTTTCTCCCAAAAGATGTATGTAATTCTCAACTATTAAAATATATTTCATTTATTTATATATTTATTTATATAAATCAAGTTTTGCTATATAGAAATAAAAATAATCAATGAACAATTTTGATTTAACACTTTAAGAAATCTTACTTCTGAGGAAATTTTTGAGAAAGTTATTTAGTTTTAAAGAGTGTAATAAATTTTCCCGAAATTATACACATTTTTTAATCTTACACTTATGGGTTATAGAATTTCTTTTAAAAATCTAATTTTTACAGAGTATGCCAAATAGCTTAAGATTATTATAGAGATCTGCTAACAGAGATGCATATGTATTATTCTAATGCAATTCTTTTTTGTTTTTCTCAGATAGATAAATATACTTCAGAATCTTTTCGATATTGAATATTTCATGTAAAACAACTTAATACTAAAGACAGAATGAAAAAAGATATTGTAAAAACAAACTACTACTAAAAATTGGGTTTTTGACAGTTTTCGACCTTTTTGACATGACGGTAAAAACCATGGTAAAAACCGTCATGCGTCAAAAACTTGCCAACCCTGATCTTGATAAAACAAAACCAATTTAGTTTTTTTTTATATAGTAATGGCTTCAATAGTAATCAGGGTTGGCAAAAAAACTGGGTTTTTTTGTAAAAAACAAAACAAAAAAAAAAACTGTTTTAAAATTTAAACCGGGTTTTTAAAAATATTTCGGCTGAATCCCAAAACAGTCAAGACACTTGGCATCGTTCAATTTGGCGAGGCGATAAATGGATCTTTGTTGTTACCAGTTCATTTCGTAAATTCTTTCCACGCCTACAGTTGTGTGATCTTGAATTTGGATTGGTTGATTTCTTGTGTATTGGATGGCTACGCCTACCTTTGACAGCTCAACTCTGCATGTTTTGTAATTTGTGTACAACGAGGTGTAGAAGAAAGGCGTTTTGTAATTGTAAAATTAAATTACGGTAAGGCAAGAGTTTGTTATTGTTAATATTATTTGCTGTTTTTAGTTGTAAAATTTGAAAGTTAAAGTACCTGTGTAATTTAGTTTGAAATTGTGAGTATTTGTTCATTTTTTTTGCTGGAAAGTTAAATGAAATTTATCGACGACTAAAAATTTACGAAATTATGGCAATTCAACATTTTATAGAGTTGGTTTTCAAGAAAGGAGATGTTTGTTAAGGTATGTTAATAATTTAATGTATTTTTTATTATAGTGTTTTATATTAGCCGTTTATTGTATATTTCTCATGTATGCTGACCTTACGAGTTTTGTACATTTTAATATTGCTATGCAACGAGAACTGCTGAATTTTGATATTGCTATGCAGCGAGAACTGCTGAATTTTGAGATTGCTATGCAGCGAGAACTGCTGAATTTTGAGATTGCTATGCAGCGAGAACTGCTGAATTTTGAGATTGCTATGCAGCGAGAACTGCTGAATTTTGAGATTGCTATGCAGCGAGAACTGCTGAATTTTGAGATTGCTATGCAGCGAGAACTGCTGAATTTTGAGATTGCTATGCAGCGAGAACTGCTGAATTTTGAGATTGCTATGCAGCGAGAACTGCTGAATTTTGAGATTGCTATGCAGCGAGAACTGCTGAATTTTGAGATTGCTATGCAGCGAGAACTGCTGAATTTTGAGATTGCTATGCAGCGAGAACTGCTGAATTTTGAGATTGCTATGCAGCGAGAACTGCTGAATTTTGAGATTGCTATGCAGCGAGAACTGCTGAATTTTGAGATTGCTATGCAGCGAGAACTGCTGAATTTTGAGATTGCTATGCAGCGAAAACTGCTGGTGACAGTGATGTTTTTTTTCGGTTATTGAACGCGAAGTGTTCATACATGTTCACCGATTGCTGCTTTAACGAGTTTCCTGCGTTTTTCAGATTGCGGCAGAACTAGGTTGCTGTATTCAGTGATATATATTAGGGGAGAGTGTTGTACCTTGGGACATTGTCAATTTTTAATAAACTATTGGCAACAGTTATCTTTTGTGTATTTCTAATAGTGACCTATAACCAACAGATCTCATCATAATAAAAGACAACATCAGAAGCATCGAATTTTAACAGCTAGGTGAAAAAAATAAATTTCATTAGTCCAAAGTAAATATTTTCCTCCATTCTAACTTCATTTTTTTCCTATGTATTTCTACAAGTCAACTGCAATTTATTTTTTTATGAAAGAGGAGATTTTTGGGTATGAGAAAATAATGATAGTTCTTCTAGATTTACCGCCATTTTGATTTTATTTAAACCGTGTGGTGATTGTACCTCGGGACAGTAAAATATGTTGTACCTTGGGACATGTCCAATGGTACAAGAAATACGTGGTTCGTAATAATTTGGATAAATAAAAGTATTTTTATTACTTATTTTACAGAAAATTTCACAAATCATGTGAAATGCAATAAATAAAACAACTCAACTTTATTTTGGATCTTGAACTTCAGTTTCATTCTCTATTTCCTTGAAAAAAAAAAAAAAAAGGTTTTGTTTGTTGGCATAAAATTAGTTATTGTTATTGTACAAAATATTGCATTAGTTATTGTACAAAATTATTGATGAGTTATGTGCATATTCCCTGAATTATGCAGTATGTACAAAGGTACAACAGGATGTTGTACCTTGGGACAGTTTGCCTTCCCTACTTTAAATGAATGGCATTTTTTTATTTTCAAACTGTCTGAATTTCTAAAATTATATTATAGAGAAGTATGTTGGTGTATTGAAATGTTGCCTTTAAATTTTAAATCTGATTATAATCATCGAAGTAAAAAATTAAAATGTGAAAATTGTCCCAAGGTACAACACTCTCTCCTATTTTTTTTATGAACGCGAAGCGTCCATACTTCTTTAAATTAGAAATGAATTGTTCAATGTTTACTATAATATAGGCACGTAGGGGAGAGGGGGGCACATGTGAACAGTACATATTTCACTCAGTTAATTTGAAATAAAAAAATTCAAAACATTACCAATTGATGGTAGTACTGGTACCATCTTTTGGCTGAATGTTCAGAACAGTAGGCCATTTTGATTTCTGGTAATTGTAATTTGTTTGTTTTAGAAGGTGTGAAGTAAAAAATTCTTCGAAGTTATTGAAGTAAAAATTCATTCAAAACATTTTTTAAAGTAGACTATCAGCATTGCATTCTATAGTGGCATTAATTAGATAAGTCTACAAAAAGTTTTGTTTCCTTATTCAATTAAAAAGATATTTTTTTGTATAAGTTAGGCTGAAGTTGGTAGATGGGGCACTTGTGAACAGAACATATGGGGGCAGAAGTGAACAGTTCACAAGTGTATTTTTTAAGTCTGTGAATGCATTTTTTTTTTAAGTTTAAAATTTAATTACCCTTGTCAAACATTGAGCTATATATTCAATGTTTTTAGGATTGCTTCACAGTTTTAATTTTGTGGAAGTTAGATAACAATTAAAAGTGACTCAAAAGCAGGCCCGTAGCTAGACGATGCTTCCAGGTCGGGCAAATGTTTTTCCAAGAGGGGCAAAATTTTTTCTTAATTTGTTTTAGTCTTTTACGATCTTTTAAAAATAAATATCAGGGCGGGATGGCGGGATTCGCACCCAAAATTTTGAAATCCCGCTCAAAATAATATTGTGGGCGGGAGACTCCCGTCCAAAAAAATTCACCATTTTCCAGAAAATTTTGCATTTTGAAATTACGATTAACTCCCGCGAACGCTTTGCAAATTTCCCGATATTTTCACGCGACTAATTGACACATTTTGCGTTTTTTTTTTTTTTTCTTACCGTGAAAGATCGTTGAAACTCACGAATTTTCGATGCGACCGATAGACAAATTTTATTATTTTTTTTCTCGATCATTTGACAAGTGTCCGCGACCGATTGGCGAATTCAGGGGTGATTCTGTTACGAATTTTCCGAAAATTTAAAGCATTAGGTTCCGAAAATTGTGAAAAATCGGTCATCAGTGCACCAGAAAGATATCGTGAATTTCGACAAATGATCGCCGCAAAAATCAATTTTGTCAATCGTTCGAGGAAAAAATCGCCAATTTTGTCACAAAGGATTGCGAATAAAACACAAATTTTGTCAAAGGATCGCATAAAAACATGAATTTCGTCAGATTGCGGGAAAAAAAACTTGAAATTCATCAAAGGATCGCATAAAAACATGAATTTCGTCAGATTGTGGGAAAAAAACTTGAAATTCATCAAAGGATCGCATAAAAACGCAAATTACATCAAAGGATGGCAAAAAAATCAAATTTCAGCAAAGGAACGCGAAAAAAATGAGTTTCGGCAAAGGATCGCGAAAAAAGAGAATTTCGGCAAAGGATCGCGAAAAAAGAGAATTTCGGCAAAGGATCGCGAAAAAAGAGAATTTCGTCAAAGGATCGCAGAAAAAAGCTAATTTCGTCAAAGGATCGCGGAATAAACACGAATTTAGTGTTTAGTCAAACGGCCGCTGAGAAAAAAACCGTGAATTTCATCAAAGAATCGCGAAAAAACACGAAATTTGTCAAAGGATCGCGAAAAAAACGTGCAATTCGTCAAAAGATTGCAGAAAAATGCGAATTTCGACAAAGTATCACGAAAAAACATGCATTTCGTCAAAGGGTCGCGAAAAAACACTCATTTCGTCAAAGAATTGCGCAAAAATTCGAATTTCGTCAAAGGATCGCAGAAAAACGGCAAATTTCGTCAACAGACCTCGAAATAACGGCAAATTTCGTCAAAAGATCTCGAAATAATGGCAAATTTCATCCCCCCCCTTCATCCCCTTTGTTGTAACCTTTCAGAAAATTTGCTGTCAGTTTCAGAATTTATTTCTTTACTCAGAATCACCCCTGTTTTTTTACTTTTTTAAATAAAAAAACATTTTGCATCATTATTCTGAGTTGTTGATTTAAATTGCTTCAATGGTATTCTGTCATGCCTGTATTAATACAGACATGACAAAATAATTAATGCAAATCTTTAAAAGGCACGTAAAATAACAGTGGGTTTCATATTTTTTTCTCCCTCCCAAATAGCTAAACTCCCCTCCATTTATAAATGTTGGTAGGGAGACTCCCCTCCTATGAAAAATTGAATTTCAAGCTCTGTATATTAAGTATTTAGTATAAGTTTATAGCGCTTGCCAATGTAGTTAAAAAGCGATATTCTCTCATCTCGCTGTCTAGCCATTCCATAAACTATTTTTCGTAAATATGAATTTCCACAAAAAATTCCCTTTCAGGCAACTTTCCATCTTAGCAGGCATAACTGGGGTGCTGAATTTAGGCACTTTTATTCGGGAGGGATTACTGATGCTCCCGGAGTGGTAGAACAGTATGGAGTGGATGGGAATTGCTCTTCTACAACTTTAATAAGAGCAAGATGACAAAGCTTCCGGGAGTGACATTTCGATGCTCAGGGGAGAACCCACTTCCCGGGTTGCCCCCCTGAATTCGTTACTTATTGTATGATATTCCTCTCAACGAGACCATGAAATGCTCTCATGTAAGACATTATTTTGTTATAGACAGGTTCTATTTACGCAGGTTTTTCAGAATTTATGGAATATTATATAATTTAAAATTTAATATAAAGAAGGACCTGTTAATTACCTTAATAACGTTCTTTACAAAACAGGTAACCCTCTCACAACTAAATATCAATATATTTTCTCCAATTTTTTTACGCCTGCTTCAAAACCATAATATGTGTTTATAACTAATAACAATTTCAAACAGTTTGGATAATAGAAAAAAGTCTTCTTACCAGCGTCTTACCACCAGTAAATATCAGGTATGATCCATGTCAATTCAGGCAGCCAAAGAAAAAATCTTACCTTCATAGTCTCAGAAGTTTTTGAATTGAACATATGTTAAAATTCAATAAAAAATAAGATACTTGTATATTTTGGTTTTGCCCCAAAAAATTCCTGGCCCGAGATACAGGCCGCCAAAGATGGCATCCCGGGCACCATTTCCAATTCGCCATTTTCGATAAAAATTTTAAAGTGCTCTATCTTTAGAACGGTGCAAGATATTTTGTTGCGGTTTTTTTTATTTTAAAGATAATATTCTTCTGTTTAAAATGATATACCCAATTTTGAAAAATGTATTCAACTTTTCTTGTGGCAACCTTTTGAAAAAAAAAATTTTTTTTCAAAAAAAATTTTTTTTTCAAAAATGCCAATCCTAAAAATTTTGATTTTTTTTGCTGTTAATCAATACCATTGGGAACTATCTTCACTGTAAAGGAGAACTTCCACTTTTGAGTTTAACAAATTTTAGAAACATTTAAAAAATTCAGAGAATTTTACAGGAACTGTATATATACAGTTCCAGTAAAAGTCACTGAATTTTTGCTTATTTGTATCATATTTGTAAGGATAAGCCTACTATGTATCCTAAACAAGTTAGAAATTGCAATATCAAATGTGGCAAATGAGGTGCGTCCATAGTATTAACTAGTTTTATAAATATTCAGATCTTGGTGCAATAAGTGTTACACTCTTGGGCAAAAGGGCATGAATACAAAATTTACTATGCATATATTAAATTCAGTAATACAGAAGTAATATGAATCCATCTTAAAAGGACTTAATCGCCATGGCAACCTAGAATCATTGCCTATCATAGTATATCAGTGAATCAATTATGTATTATAGGATTTTTAAATAGAATGAAGAAAACTTTTATTAATGTCTTTTATGTTTTAATTTGATTTTCATAGCATTTGAAGTGATACATACTTTATTGCAGAGGTTTACAAAAAACTACTTCCTGTGTCATAGAAAGTGCATAGTGTTTACAGGGACACACAAAAGATTTCGGATACTTTACCTTATTGGAAATACTGCACATTAGCGAAGATTGCTAGAGGTACATTTTTAGTTGCGATATGAGTTTTTAAGTTTAATTAAATATTTCCATATTACGTTGTGTGTATAAAGGCTGTAGATCATATACAGGGCTACACAAAAGAAATCGTAAGGGTATTGCTGGAAGTGCATTGTTAGTTGTGTTTGAGTTTTTAAGTTTAACTAAATTTTTCCATATTACGTTGTGTGCATAAATGCTGTAGATCATATACAGTCCTACACAAAAGAAATCTTAAGGGTTTACTGAGTATGAATGAAAGTAGCTTAAAGGTGATTTTTAAATGAGTTATGCATTTTTACACTGAACTACATTTAGTATACTAAGATATGTTTGGAGAATATAGATAAAATGATATACAGGTCCATGCAAAGAATTAGATACATGGCTGTCTATGGATGATAATCTCTGGAAGTGTGATTTCACTGGTTTTAAGGATGTTTTAATGTTAATTAAATATTAGCTAAATAGTGGCATGTATAAAAAGATAGTAGGTAAAATACAGGGTTGTATGAAAGTATTCAAGTATGCTTCCGTCTATTGACATAAATTTCTAAAAGTCAAATTCCGACCTATTTATGTGTTTTTAACAATTTCCAACATAGTTGAAAGTCTTTATGGATTCGATTTGTCTGCCCATCTGTCTGAGCTCTAACTTGTATTAATATAATTTGTATTGCTGTGTAATTGATATATGTTATTGAGATTGTTTTACTATGTTCGGTATTCAAAATAAAGTATGTATCACTTCAAATGCTATGAAAATCAAATTAAAACATAAAAGACATTAATAAAAGTTTTCTTCATTCTATTTAAAAATCCTATAATACATAATTGATTCAATGATATACCATGATAGGCAATGATTCTAGATTGCCATGGCGATTAAGTCCTTTTAAGATGAATTCATATTACTTCCGTATTACTGAATTTAATATGTAGAATCATAATAAATTTTGTATTCATGCCCTTTTTGCCCAAGAGTGTAACTTATTGCACCAATATCTGAATATTTATAAAACTAGTTATAGTACGCACGCACCTCATTTGCCACATTTGATATTGCAATTTCTAACTTGTTTAGGATATATAGTAGGCTTATCCTTACAAATATGATACAAATAAGTAAAAATTCAGTGACTTTTACTGGAACTGTATATATACAGTTCCTGTAAAATTCTCTGAATTTTTTAAATGTTTCTAAAATTTGTTAAACTCAAAAGTGGAAGTTCTCCTTTACAGTGAAGATAGTTCCCAATGGTATTGATCAACAGCAAAAAAATCAAAATTTTTAGGATTGGCATTTTCAAAAGGTTGCCACAAGAAAAGTTGAATACATTTTTCAAAATTGGGTATATCATTTTAAACAGAAGAATATTATCTTTAAAATAAAATAAACCGCAACAAAATATCTTGCACCGTTCTAGAGATAGAGCACTTTAAAATTTTTATCGAAAATCGCGAATGAAAAAGAATGCCGGGGATGTCATCTTTGGCGGCCTGTATCTCGGGCCAGGAATTTTTTTGGGCAAAATGAAAATATACAAGTATCTTACTTTTTCTTAAATTTTAACATATGTTCAATTCAAAAACTTCTGAGACTATGAAGGTAACCCCCCTGCCTGAGTTGATATGGATTCAGCCATCAATATTTTCCACGAATCTTGTGTACAGGCCTTGAACCCATTATATTTATGGGTCATAAAAATTTCAAAGCGTTTGGACAAAAGAACAATTTTTAAAAAATATTAAATTTCTGATGATAACAAAAAATCCGCCCCCTTTAAAATTCTGAATCTATTTTTTTTTTTTTTTTTTGAAATCTGAAAAATAAACACTTTCAAAAATACTTTCTTCAATTCACGGAAGTATTCCTGGCAGCGCTGCTGCCGGTATATATCCGAGAATAGAAGAAATTTCAGTTCTTTTTTTCGTTCTATGACAGAAAATTTCCGTAATCTAAAAAAAGTTTTTTTTTAAAAAAAATACGTCTCTCGCGTTCTTCCATAGATCCGCTTGGATTTGAACCCGAATCGAGCACCTTATCCACTAGGCCGGCGAGCATTTGGCAGAAGGCGAGTTTAGAATGGCGATATGGGTTTCTTGAAATGGGGACTTGGTAAGGCTTGTTAAATTTTTTGTTCAGAAAGCTTGGAAATTGTAATTAATTGTAGGAACATTTTGTCGTTATGAAATAATGGCTGGTGTTTTAACACTTATAGAATAATAGAGGATAAAAAATTATTACATAGTAGACACATTTTTAATAAATCATAATTTGATTGTTAGATGTAAAATATGAATATTATATTTTTAATTAAATTCTAGAAGAAATGGTTGCTTTCTTGAATAAAATCATTTTTTTAAGGCTGTTCTCACATCCAAAAGGACAACTTTATGTTATAAGTTTTAATTTATTTTTGTTCGGAAATGCATGAAACTAGAAGGTGTTGTTGTTCAGGAGCTATGTAATCGAGCTGTTTTTACCCGTTTTTTGCAAACTCAATAGATCTTTCAGAAAATAATGTCAAAGTTGTCATTTTGAACCAAAGTTCCCGAAAAAAGCAGAAAAACCAGTCAGCAAAGGGAGAAAAACGATTTTGTCACATGATCAAAATCGCTTATAACTCAATAGGTAATTTATTGATCAAAAAATGGAAAACACAGTTCAATTCCAAATCGCTTCCATAATCAGGTTTTCCAATTTTACATCTTTCCGTTAAAAAATTAATTTGTAAATGTGTCAAAACGTTTTGCGCTTGTTGAGCAGATCAGTTAAGAACAGCTTTAACTTCATTGAACTACTATATTTATTTTTAACGTGTTCTTTTAGAAAATATTTTACATGCGAATATATTTTTTTATACTCTAAAAAATAAATTGCGAATAAGTTTAAATGAATGAGAAAATTGCTGCTTTATTAAATTCAAAAGCATTATTTTTGTTGTTTTTAAATAAATTAAATATTTTAATGTATTGAATTTTCGATTTTTCATTTAAGAAATAAATTTGAACTTTGGTATTAATACAGCCAATACGCATGCATGCAAAGATTAAAAGGAATTTTCCCTCTTTTTTAGACATCTGTAAAGAATTAAAAAGCATGTTTACTAGGAGCATACATTTTTTTTTTTTTGGACGAATAATTTAGCATATAGGTCAGAATTAACATTTTTACCCACTGGCCACTGGCCAGTACACTGATTTTTTTCACTGGCCAGTTTTTTTTTTAACCACTCGCCAGTAACAAAGTTATGTACGCTCCATACAAAATTGTGTTTTTTCTAACTATCAACATTGTAATTTACCAATATATATTACTTACCATTCGATATGATTATACTCAACTGAAAAATTTTATTTTTTACTATTAATTGCAATGAAATAAATTCACAGGAAAATTTCAGAAAGGTTACAGCAGAGGAAGACCCCCCCCCCCCCCCCCGGCACTAACTAGTATGCATTTTTCTGCGACCATTTAACGATTTTCACATTATTTTCGCGATCTTTTGACAAAATCTGCGTTTTTTCCGCGATCTTTTCACAAAATTGCATTTTTTTGTAATCTTTTAATGAAATTTGTGGGGTTTTTTTCGACATTCTTTGAAAATATTTGCATTTTTTTTTTTTCCCGAGATTTTTTGACGAAATTTGCGTTTTTAGGTGATCTTTTGACGAAATTTGCGCTTTTTTTTTTCGCGATCTTTTCTCGAAATTTGTCTTTTTTCGCGATCTTTTGACAAAATTTGCGTTTTCTCCGCGATCTTTTCTCGAAATTTGTGTTTTATCCGCGATCTTTTGACGAAATTTGTGTTTTTTTCGCGATTTTTTCATGAAAGTTGCGTTTTCTCCGCGATCTTTTCACGAATTTTGCGTTTAACCGCGATCTTTTCATGAAATTTGCGTTTTTCCGCGAACTTTTCACGAAATTTGCGTTTTTTAGCGATCTTTGTACGAATTTTGTGTTTTTTCCGCGATCTTTTCATGAAATTTACGGTTTCCGCGATCTTTTCACGAAATTTACGGTTTCCGCGATCTTTTCACGAAATTTGTGTTTTTCCGCGATATTTTGAAGAATTTTGCAATTCTTTGTCGAAATTTGCGTTTTTTCTGCGATCTTTTCACGAAATTTGTGTTTTTTCCACGATTTCTTGACGAAATTTGCGATTTTCCACGATCTTGTCACGAAAGTTGCGTTTTCTCCGTGATCTTTTCACAAAATTTGCGTTTTTTCTGCTATGTTTTGACGTAATTTGCGTTTTTTACTTGGTCCTTGGGCCAAATTCACGTTCTTTCTCGATTCTTTGACGGAATTGGTGATTTTTTTTCTACCAACGATTGACGAAATTGATTTTTTTCGGCGACCATATCGAAATTAGCGATATTTTTATGTCCGAATTTTCGGACTGATGACTGTTTTTTTTCCGGAACTGAGTGCCTTAAATTTTGGAAAATTCGAGACAGAATCACCCCTGCTACTTTCTTTTCTTACGTTCGGGAAAATCGCCGATTTGGACGCAGTAAATTCCGAACGAATTTCACCCCTTTCCTCCCTGGCATCGATCTTTCAACCATCGCGTTTGGCGAGTGGTGCCCATTGAGTTTGGCAAGTTAAGACAATAAAGTTAATCGCCACCTTTTAAGTGTTACTCGACACCTGGCGAGTGCCAATTTTGTGCTATAGTATAAAGACTAATTTTTTTGACAGTGTATACTCTTTTCCTGTTTCTTACCTGTTTTCACTGATTTTTGTACGGGCAGGGCTCGGGCCAAACTTTTAATTTTGACACCGGGCCGGGCCAAGATAGCTTTCGTTCGGGCCGGGTCTGGAAATTCTGCCCCGTGCAGATCTTTAATCTGAGACACAATCGTTTAAAGCTCAAGATTCGAAGCATTTGTCAAAAAATGAAAAATGGTATTCGATTCTAAATTAATTCAATAATTTTGTCTGCCAATGTCATGCTTTTATATTTGAAAATAAATCCACGAACACAATAAAGTTTCGCAAAGCCGAGCAAAAAAAAAAAAAAAAAAGAAAAAAAAATTTACAAACAACCTTAAGTGATTATTTATTGTAAATTGTAGCTATATATTAAGGAAATACTAAATAAAAATGAGTATTTCATAGCTTTAAAATATTAATGCTCGTTTAGTATTGTTAATTTTTCAATTTATATTTCCATTTCACCAATCTTACATCTATTTCCCCTTTTTCATAGAGAAACTATGTGACTGATTTGGATATTTGTAGGAAAAATGTAACAAAACAAGTAAAAAGTAGAATAAATAACGTAGGGTGCGGGAAGCACCAGAAGAAACAAACACTTTTTGTACTTCTAAAAAGGATAAAATTAATTTCTTTAATATTCTCATTTCTAAATTACATTTATATCACTTAATTAAATAAAAATTATATAAAATATTCAAATAATAAAATATTAAATTCAAATAATCATAGATGACATTAACAATGTAATTATAAAACCTCTTTACTCTGAAAAGCACTTTCAAGATATTGCGATTCTGTGTGACACTGATTTTACAAACTTTATAGTTTATAATAGTGCCAAGAAAGCTTTTAAAGAATATTTTACACTTTTGTTGAAAAGCCCCAAAAGTAAGATAGTGAAGCTGAAGTTAACTGTCACAAAACCACATGAATGTAACACATGATAGGTGCATATTTTGTGGAACCTATCCTGTCAAGCCATAAAATAGGTAGCCAACTGCAACTGAAAATCCATCCCCATACCTGATTACAATAATAACATGTACGACAGTTGTACAAAGAAAACGATTTTCGCGGATATCAGTTAATGAGTTTGAGGAAAGGAGTAAGAGGTTAATCTCTAAACACGATTTTTCTCTAAAATCTGTAGTTTGACACTTTGGGGAGACGGTAAGGTAAATTTCTACAAAGCAAGAAAACGAAAAATGTCCTACAGCTCTTGGAATGAAAGAAAGAAAAAAAAGTCTTCACAACTGAATTTTTTGTTTAAATTGTTTTGTTTGAATTGAGAAGTTTTAGGGATGGATGTCTGATAGTTAAGGTCTATTCTAAAAAAAAGTTTTAATTATTTATTTTTTTTTTTAATTTAATTTTTTTGCTGAGGCAAAAGAAAGTTTGGAAATTTAATGTGTCGATCAGAGTGTCCAGTCAATTGTGCTAGGTCGGACAAATATTTTTCCAGGTCGGGCGTTGCCCGACCTGGCCCCCGCCTAGCTACGGGCCTGCTCAAAAGGAGTAGGCATATTAGTGTACAATTTTACGAATAATTTCTTGTATCTATGTTGAAACATTTATTGATTTATTCACACAACTAGAAAGAGGGCATCTAATTAGTCTTTATCACAGTTTTTATTCACAAAAAATTATTTTTGTCTTATTTATGCATGTGTTCACATGTGCCCCAGCTATGTTCACAACTACCCCACCACCGGGGCACATGTGAACAAATTTAGACAATTTTTAGAATGATGATATAAGTTAGAAATTCTTGATAAATGCATCCAAAAGAACAAACAAATTGTAAATATTCATATAAATCAATTTTTGGTTCAATAGCTCATAACAAATTTGAGAAATAGTCAAAATTGTAAAAATTGTTCACATGTGCCCCCATCTCCCCTACTTACAATATTAAATGACCCCATGATTTTTTCTGAAAGTTGTTGAGAAATGAAAATTTTAATCATTATATCGTTACTCTGATTTGGAAAGGTACTTTAAAAATTTCACATTTTCAATAAACTTATGTTGAAATCGTTTGTTTTATTTTGAATCTCATAAAAATCAGCTTTCCTGTGTTTTCTAATACATCGTTATTTATAAATGTTGTACACTATGACGCAAAAGTTTAGACAATGACGTCATTCAGCTTTAAAATGTAGAATTATGACGTCAGAATTACAAAAACCTCTAAATATATTCAAAAACTGATTTAAAATGCTATGTACAAAAGACAGTCGTTTTATTTGCTATAATACTAATTTTTTTCATAAAAATTCAAATGTGCTTGTCGCAAAAGTTTAGACACTATTCTAAATTTCTTTGAATATTCGCTGGCATATGCAAATTTAGAATCGATGATGTCACAAATTTGGAGTACTTAAGTTCTGCAAACGATCGCGCTTCATAGTCGACATGCCGAGAGCTAAAGAAATTCAAGTGAATGAGGTTTCAAGGATTTGGCAGTTGAAAGGTGAAGGGAAGAGCGTTTCTGAAATTTCTGCTATTAATAGGTCAAAAAAATCTATTTATCGAGTTTTATCGAGTGGTTCCGAATATAAAGCAAAATGTCGGTCTGGGAGGCCACGTGTGACAAATGTACGAGAGGATCGTCTGATACAAAGACTAGCGAGTACTCAACAAATGAGCGTACGTGGAGTTCAAAGCTCATCGGGACTCTCTGTATCAAAGGATACGATTCGTAGACGAATTTTGGAAAAAGGAACAATCGTTTATAGCAAAATGCAGAAGAAACCAGCTCTGAAACCACATCATAAGTTACAAAGACTTATGTGGGCTCGAAAGCATATGTCATATGGAGAGAAATGGCAGTCAGTCATATTTAGCGATGAAAAAAAAAGGATACTGGATGGTCCAGATGGTTGTTTATCGTATTGGCATGACTTGCGGAAGGAACCTCGACGTTTTTTTAGTCGCAGACAAGGAGGGGGCTCGGTGATGGTTTGGGCAGCCTTTTGCTATAATGGATAAGTATCTCTGACCTTCACCAGTGGTCGTCAAACTTCACAGCATTATACACAGACATTAGAAGAAAACCTACTGCCATTTGCTGAGCTTCTAGGGGGTCCTCAGTGGGAATTTCAGCAAGACAATGCTTCAATTCACACTGCAAAACATTCAAAATCTTGGTTTAATTCCCATAATATAAGAGTTCTCGACTGGCCAGCATGTAGCCCAGATCTTAACCCTATAGAAAACCTTTGGAGCATCATGTGTCGCAAAGTTTATAGCAACGCTAGACAATACTCTTCTGAAAAGGAACTTAAGACATCTATTGAGAATGCATGGTACGATATCGATCCACAAACTATGCAAGATTTAGTTTCTTCCATGCAATCTCGTGTATATGACGTAATACATAAGCATGGATGCGCAACCAGGTTTTAAAAATTGTTTATTTCGATTTTATTTAATTTGTGTCTAAACTTTTGAGACAGCAGTTTATTTTTGTTACCATTTAATTTATTGCAATATGCACAATTCCACTTTTCTTTGTTATAAATATTGTTTATATGTACAGCACATTAATTTCAAGCAGTGATTTGAAAATTGAATAAATATTTTTCAAAGTATGTAAGATTTTCTTCATTGTCTAAACTTTTGCGTCATAGTGTATTTCCCATGATTCCAGGATGATGACATAGTAAAAAACAGTCTGGAAGCATTCAGGAAAGTGGACCAATCACGTTAGTTTTCAGGTTGCCGCATTTTAGATTGGCGTATGTGGGGTATTAGATGCTTGTCAGAAAAGTCGCCAAATGGGGTGTCTCGGCTGTTTTGGGAATCTGCCAATATTTCCTATTGCATACAGATGCATATCTATTGATAAAATAAACATTGTTGGATATTATATCAGTAATATAACTTCATTTCAAAATAATCAAATTAAATAGTCAGTTATGTAGAAAATTGAAATAATTTCTTATTTTAAACATTATTAGTAATAGCTATGTCTTATGTTCAAAGTAGTGATGCAACGAATAGTGGTTTGGCTGAATAACCGAATAGCAATTATTCGGCCTAGGTATGGCTGAATAATCAACTCATTTTTGTCTAAAAACAAAATATAGTATGCACAATTCTTGTATCTTTCACAATTAAAATGTATTTCCTTTTTAAAAAAATTATTGATATGCAATTTTTATTTTATAAAACATTATTTTATTCTGGAAAAATATTTGGCTATGTTCGGCCTAAAAATTGCCTCATTAATATAATTCGACCCCCCTCCCCCCCCCCCCCAAAAAAAAAGCATAAGTTCCTCATCATGTAGGTACTGTCTAATTGCATTTTAGTAGATATTATCTATGTTCTTGTTACATTTCAAAATGACAAAATTTTTAAAAGTACTAGAAGACATAAATTGCAACTTTCAGATTAAAATAAATAATAATAAATCTTTGCATCTTAAGAAAAACTGCTGATAGAAAGGAATGTCCTCTAAAATGGTGGAAAGAAACCAGTGTAGAGTTTATAAAGCTCACAATATAAAAAAAAAAAAACATGTATTGTTTTGCTATGTCAGTAGACAGCACTATTAAAGAAGTGTATAGTGAATTTCAGATTCAGAGAAAGGAAATATCTGTCAGGAAAAGCAAATTAGATATAAACTTCCAAATATTCACTATGTAGTTTCTTAGGTATACTGTATTGTTACAATTTAATAGATATTATGTATGTTGTTGCTGCTACATTTAAAAATAATCACAAAATTCTAAAAGTACTTAAGGTATGATCTATGTCAATTCAGGCAGCCAAAGAAAAAATCTTACCTTCGTAGTCTCAGAAGTTTTTGAATTGAACATATGTTAAAATTCAATAAAAAATAAGATACTTGTATATTTTGGTTTTGCCCAAAAAAATTCCTGGCCCGAGATACAGGCCGCCAAAGATGGCATCCCGGGCACCATTTCGGATTCGCCATTTTCGATAAAAAAGTTTAAAGTGCTCTATCTCTAAAACGGTGCAAAATATTTTGTTGCGGTTTTTTTTATTTTAAAGATAATATTCTTCTGTTTAAAATGAAATACCCAATTTTGAAAAATGTATTCAACTTTTCTTGTGGCAACCTTTTGAAAAAAAAAAAAATTATTTCAAAAAAATTTTTTTTTTCAAAAATGCCAATCCTAAAAATTTTGATTTTTTTGCTGTTGATCAATACCATTGGGAACTATCTTCACTGTAAAGGAGAACTTCCACTTTTGAGTTTAACAAATTTTAGAAACATTTAAAAAATTCAGAGAATTTTACAGGAACTGTATATATACAGTTCCAGTAAAAGTCACTGAATTTTTAATTATTTGTATCATATTTGTAAGGATAAGCCTACTATATATCCTAAACAAGTTAGAAATTGCAATATCAAATGTGGCAAATGAGGTGCGAGCATAGTATTAACTAGTTTTATAAATATTCAGATCTTGGTGCAATAAGTGTTACACTCTTGGGCAAAAAGGCATGAATACAAAATTTACTATGCATATATTAAATTCAGTAATACGGAAGTAATATGAATCCATCTTAAAAGGACTTAATCGCCATGGCAACCTAGAATCATTGCCTATCATGGTATATCATTGAATCAATTATTTATTAAAGGATTTTTAAATAGAATGAAGAAAACTTTTATTAATGTCTTTTATGTTTTAATTTGATTTTCATAGCATTTGAAGTGATAAATACTTTATTGCAGAGGTTTACAAAAAACTACTTCCTGTGTCATAGAAAGTGCATAGTGTTTACAGGGACACACAAAAGATTTCGGATACTTTACCTTATTGGAAATACTGTACATTAGCGATGATTGCTAGAGGTGCATTTTTAGTTGCGATATGAGTTTTTAAGTTTAATTAAATATTTCCATATTACGTTGTGTGTATAAAGGCTGTAGATCATATACAGGGCTACACAAAAGAAATCGTAAGGGTATTGCTGGAAGTGCATTTTTAGTTGTGTTTGAGTTTTTAAGTTTAACTAAATTTTTCCATGTTACGTGGTGCGCATAAATGCTGTAGATCGTATACAGGGCTACATAAAAGAAATCTTAAGGGTTTACTGAGTATGAATGAAAGTAGCTTAAAGGTGATTTTTAAATGAGTTATGCATTTTTACACTGAACTACATTTAGTATACTAAGACATGTTTGGAGAATATAGATAAAATGATATACAGGCCCACGCAAAGAATTAGATACATGGCCGTCTATAGATGATAATCTCTGGAAGTGTGATTTCACTGGTTTTAAGGATGTTTTAATCTTAATTAAATATTAGCTAAATAGTGGCATGTATATAAAGATAGTAGGTAAAATACAGGGTTGTATGAAAGTATTCAAGTATGCTTCCGTCTATTGGCAGAAATTTCTAAAAGTCAAATTCCGACCTATTTATGTATTTTTAACAATTTCCAACATAGTTGAAAGTCTTTATGGATTCGATTTGTCTGCCCATCTGTCTGAACTCTAACTTGTATTAATATAATTTGTATTGCTGTGTAATTGATATATGTTATTGAGATTGTTTTACTATGTTCAGTATTGAAAATAAAGTATGTATCACTTCAAATGCTATGAAAATCAAATTAAAATATAAAAGACATTTATAAAAGTTTTCTTCATTCTTTTTAAAAATCCTATAATACATAATTGATTCAATGATATACCATGATAGGTAATGATTCTAGGTTGCCATGGCGATTAAGTCCTTTTAAGATGAATTCATATTACTTCCATATTACTGAATTTAATATGTAGAATCATAATAAATTTTGTATTCATACCCTTTTTGCCCAAGAGTGTAACTTATTGCACCAAGATCTGAATATTTATAAAACGAGTTATAGTACGCACGCACCTCATTTGCCACATTTGGTATTGCAATTTCTAACTTGTTTAGGATATATAGTAGGCTTATCCTTACAAATATGATACAAATAAGCAAAAATTCAGTGACTTTTACTGGAACTGTATATATACAGTTCCTGTAAACTTATCTGAATTTTTTAAATGTTTCTAAAATTTGTTAAACTCAAAAGTGGAAGTTCTCCTTTGCAGTGAAGATAGTTCCCAATGGTATTGATCAACAGCAAAAAAATCAAAATTTTTGGGATTGGCATTTCCGAAAAAAAATTTTTTTTTTCAAAAGGCTGCCACAAGAAAAGTTGAATACATTTTTCAAAATTGGGTATATCATTTTAAACAGAAGAATATTATCTTTAAAATAAAATAAACCGCAACAAAATATCTTGCACCGTTCTAGAGATAGAGCACTTTAAAATTTTTATCGAAAATCGCGAAAGAGAAAGGATGCCGGGGATGTCATCTTTGGCGGCCTGTATCTCGGGCCAGGAATTTTTTGGGGCAAAATGAAAATATACAAGTATCTTACTTTTTCTTAAATTTTAACATATGTTCAATTCAAAAACTTCTGAGACTATGAAGGTAACCTCCCTGCCTGAGTTGATATGGATTCAGCCTTAACATAAATTTCAAGTTTCAGATGAAAGAAAATCTAAATTAAAAAGTGATGTAAAATATGCATACATACTAACTCAAAGAATTTAGTATTTACATTTCTTTCATTATTTAATAAGAAATAGTAAAACACTTAAAAAATCACTTAAATTTTGTTTAATTTTTAAATGCCTTTTACTCAAAAAAAAAAAAAAAAAAAAAAAAAAAAGAAAAAAAAAACTAAGTATTGCAGCATATACGACTTAAATATTTATTTTATACATACATTTATATCTAATCTATTGTATATATTTATGTTCTTTATAGGTCTAATTAAAAATATGGAAAAAATATTTTTTTTATATGAAAAGGGATAAATATTAAACTCACCCTTATGCTTAAAAAAAAGTTAGAATTTGCTTAGTGCGTCTCTCTTAGGACAATTTTGAATAGATTAATTTGAAATTTAACAGATTATACTAGCTCATTACAGATACTTTTTGTTCTTATTGATACAGCATAAAAGTTTTAACATGATTCCTAAATTACCCTCTTATATAAAAATGGGTTTGATAAAACCTACAGACCTGGCAACTGCTACGAAAAAATCGTAATTGCTACGATTTGGACCTATAAACTACGATGTTACGAAAATCGGTCTTAAACTACGATTTTTTGCAAAAAACACAAACACATTTTTTGTTTCTAGTTGCGATTTTTATCCTGCACAGCATATTTTTCAGGAAAGATGCTGTTGTGAAATTTCCAAAATTTCAAAGTATTCATTTCCGAAAGTTTTAAAAAATTGGCCATTAGTCTGAAAATTCAGACACTAAGAAATGCTCATGGAAAAAAAAAAAAAAATCTGGGCTGCAAAACAAACTTCTTAACATAACACTCTCTTTATATATATTAAACACTAGTGAATCGTGTTTTTGTAAATATTTACACAGGAATTCGCTTTCTTAGAAACAAGGTGCCATTTTAAGGATTTCTGGAAAGGAGGTGGGGGGGAAGGGTCTTTGAGGGACAAGGTTTGAAATAGTGTGCAAAATCACACGATTTGTGATAAACAACTGCGAATTTTGACAAATGACCTTATAAAAAAAATCAATTCCATCAATTGGTCGCAGAAGAAAATAAATTTCATCAAAGGATCGTGGTAAAAATGTGAATTTTGTCAAAATATTGCAGAAAGAAAATGCGAATTTCGTCAAAAGATCAGTAAGAAAATGCTTTCGATGAACGAAAGATCAGCAAGAAAACGCAAATTTTCACCGAAAGATTGCAGAAAGAAAACACTAATTTCGTCAAAAGGATCGCGGAAAAAATGCAAAATTCGACAAAGGATCGTGGTAAAAAATGCGAATTTCGTCAAAAGTTCATGGTAAAAAGTGCGGATTTCAACAAAGAATCGTGATAGAACAATGTGAATTACGATTGTGGCAAAATTGTGAATATCCTGAAATGATCGGAGGAAAAAAATAGCGAATTTCGTCAAAATTTACTGCACTGGTCTAAAAAATTGGAACCAGGCTCCTTTTACAAATCTAAAAAAAAAACCGCTGTGAAACTCTAAAAATCATATAAAAATTTTCAGAGGAAAAAATTTACTATATTGAGTTGAAAAACCAAAACCTTATTCCTTTTACGAATGTCAAAAGATGGCTGTGTTACACGAAAAACCAACCAACCTCCAGATTAATTTAAATTTTGTGTGTTACGATTTCTCATTTTCAAAGGTTGGCAGGTCTGATTTTCGCAATAAAGTCCACGTGTGAGCAAAATTTTCTCTCTAGCAATCGAAAAACATTCAAAAGTTAATGCAACAATGTCTTCATTTTTCACAGCACGTTTCCTCTGCCTATTGGATGTTTTCAACTCTTTCTTTTTATAGCGTCATAAATTTGAGTTATACCGTAATTAAACTTAATACAAAGGTCTTCTACAGAATAATTTTTTTTTTCTTTTAATTTGGTAACATAGATTTTATCCTGCAGGGATGGAGTATCGAGTTTAGATTTTGAAGCAATTTTTATGATGCACTTAGACAAGATAAAACGACGAAGAACAAATAACTCGTGCACTGAGTTTTCTAAACATGTGATTCATTGGAATGAAGCATACGTCAATCGAATAGCGTTTTATGTTTTTGATAAAAAGGCTGGATCTTGAGTTGTTGTAAACTGCTTGCGGATGACGATCTTTCATTAATTGTCCTGACTCGAAAATCGGTTGAAAACTGGATTTCTGAAAGTCTTTACAGATAAATGAGAAATGCTGTTCAATTTCTTAGTACTGCTATAATACATTCAAATTTGAGGTTTACACTCAAACACGCATACACACACAAAAATATTAACTTCGGGAATGAGACAGTAAGCTATCACTTTGAATTTGAGTAAAACGTTAAAGCATAATATATTGTACTTTAGAAAATACATATTTCCATAAATGTGCATCCTTCTAGTAATAATAATTTTTACATGCAAATTTATATAAGAAAAAATGATTATTTCATTTTTTAAATGCAAGAACTCCTTAAAATTTAAACAGTTTCTAGTTCCTTAATTTAACTGTTTTAAACTACTGCGGAATTTAATTAAAATTCTAGGCATTGAATATATGACGTATGTAGTAAAGTTTCGTAAACGAAATGCTTTTCGTTTTTAAAATATCTTTTTTCTGCCTTATGCAAAATTTTGGTTTCGTTGGGACCTTAAAACCCTTTCCGTTTCCGCGTTAGGCAGATTCCGGCTTATGCAGCAAGAATTAATGTTATTTTTTATGGGTTCGCCGGGACTTGAAAAATTTTCCACGGTAGACAAATTTCTGGCTTGCACAGAGTCCGCCTTAGACAGAATTTACTGTACTTTTGTTTTTGGAAAGGAAATATTTTTTGCGCTGTCTTTGAATTCACGATAATAGTTGAAAAGATTATCTCAAAATATGAAATATCTCGAGCAAATATATTTTTTAATTTAAACTGTTTTGCCAACTGTCAATTATTTGGCCTTTTTAAATATGACGTAAATTTCCTCCATTTGCGACTTTTAACGCATAATAATGAATTTATTATTGAAAATTTTTCTTTCTCTTTTAAAATTCATGTGTAACTATAGTTTTTATGACGTAATTTTCAATATTTTCCTGGTTTTTAACACGTAATAACTTAATTCTCATTTGAAAGTTTTTTTCTGATTATAATAGCCACATTTAAATAAATTTTTAATTTGAAGAAAATATTATTCTTTGCGCTATTTTTTAAATTGGCAACAGTTTAAAATAACATCTTTTTCTAAAATATGTAAAAAATATTTCTCAATGCTGAAAATTTGAATTTAAAATGGAGATAAATTCTCAAAAAATGAGTCAAATTAAAAAAATAAATGCAGTCTGCACACCGAGAACTTCTAATGTATTAAATGATGTAAAAATATTTAAATTCCTATGTATAGTTTTTGCTCATATAAATTTTTTTAAAGAAACGATTTTGACCAACTTTAATACATTAAATATCTCTTAAAATAATAATTAGATTTGAAAACTGTCTGCGTCAGCGTGTTTATTAAACATTTCTGTATAATAGCACCAATTTTCATATTTTTGCATGAAACAGTTTTCTTAATATTAAAGAAGAAAGACCCCCCCCCCCCCCCCCCCCCCCCCCCGGTCACAAGAAATATGGATGCCGATCTAGGAGTGTATCGGGATGATCTACGCAGATTTTTATTGGTCCATTTCCAAATCGTTACTTTTTTTTTATATATAGAAAGATATATCGAAATTTTTGTTTTTGTGTCTGAACGAAGTTGATTTTCTTATTTTTGTAAAAAGGGTCCCATTCCTCTCCACTCTCCCCTACATTTATATAAACATCGAAAAGTTTGAAAAAATGATAATCAAATCTATTATCAGATGGACACAAAACGCAACATGAAAAAAATGATGTTCTGAAACCTGACCTTGGTTCAGAGAAAAAATATAGACTTGGGTCATACCCAGTGTAGTCGTAATAAGATCAGAGAGTATACGCTCTATGTAGAGGGTATAAGCTTAAGACAGGGGTGTACCCTAGAGAGTATATACTATAGCTTTTTTGAGAAACCGGGGGTGTTCCTTAAAAAAAAATTCCAGAAGGTATACGGCGTATATACTCCACTACATGGCTGTCAGACCCAGCAGATGGTTTTAATGAAAGAAAATCGGCCTGAGTCGAGTTTCGTGCCTGGTACGAAGCCATGAAGATTTCTAATCACCATTGTGAGACATATAACTTAACCCTTTCGGGTCAGATGTACTATTAATAGTACATGTATTTTCATCAAGTATTATTTTGTCTTAACAATTACTTTTGTTCGTATCTACATATAGTAGTGATAGTAAAGGTCAAAATTAGCACTGGCCATCGGCGACAGGGCCAGTAAATGAGAAAAAGTGTCCAGTCAAAAATTGTCTATCAGCGGCCACCTTCCGGCCACTTTTTTACAAGGAGAGAATAAAATTTTCTTGCATTTCATCAAGGATTCTGCTTTTTTTTGGTTCCAATATATTTACATTAACATATTTATTTGGGTTATTCAGTTTTAGATGAATACTTATAGAAATTTTACTGTTTAGTATTTTTAAATAAAAAAGTGGCCACTTAAAAAACTAGTTCTACCGGCCAGTGGCCGCTAATGAAATTTCCCAGTTTTGACCTATAAGTGATAGTATATGTCTATGCATTTCTTATTATGACTTCCTTTATGTTTTGTCCTTTAGTAATAACAATAATAAAACATTTTGCTTAATTCTCTTTGCCCCGTTGGCAATTCCTTTATTTTAAACCTATATTTCACTCCCATATCCCTTTATCAATAAATTACCTATTGAGTTATAAGCGATTTTGATCACGGGACAAACACGTTTTTCACCCATTCTTGAGTGGCTATTCTTTCGCGCAGAAATTCGGTTCAAAACGCAAACCTTGACAATATTTTCTGTAAGATCTATTGTGTTTGCAAAAAAACCCAGAAAAAACAGCTCGATGACATAGTTTCTAAACAACACCTGCTACTTTCATGTATTTCCGAACAAAAATAAATTAAAACTTATGACACAAAGTTGCCCTTTTAGATTTGAAAACAGCCTTAAATTAAAAATACAGGTTACTTTTCTGAACGAATCATGTGCAATACAGAGAAAAAAATATTAGAAATTTCAAATGTGTGTTAAATACGATCTGTAATACGATATTTTCCAAACGTCTCCAAAAACTTTTCCTTAGCCCATTGTCATATGAATTCTTTGGTAAATAGGGCATTCTCACAATCTTTTGACTTTTGGGAATAAAAATCTCTTGAGATTAGACTTAGTAAAATAACATTTTAAACTTATAGACGAATGCCTTAATGATTCAAAATAAAGAAAAAATGGTCAGCAGCGAAAATTTTTTTATATAACTGAGGTTTATGTTAAACTTATGTTATGGAAAATTAAACTTTGCGAGTTTAATTTTCCTTACCATTTTACCTCTATAACGTTTTATTTTCTTCTAAATTTTTACTTATAATGAATTTGCATAGTACCCACAGGACATTCAAATAAGAAATAATAAAAATGTAGTACTTTTAATACAGAATTTTTGTATAACCTTGTCTTAAAGGGGTGTTAAAGTAGCGACGGTAAGGTAAAAAAAGGGGACGGTATAGGAAAAAAGGGTTGAAATGTGAAAAAAAAGGGACGGCAAGGAAAATATTACTACCTATTTTTAGGTTAATCATGTTAAGACTAAGTGATAGCCACAATGTTCATTGATTTTTAGAAACAGTTGTTTACATTGGATTAAATTAAAAAAAATTTTAAATTTACCTCGAAAAGTGCAGGAATAAACCTTGGGGACGGTAAGACTACCAATAAAGCCAACGATCTTGAAATTGATATTTAAATGCTGATTTAAATTCTGCAGTAAATTTCCTGTCTAGGAATTTTAGACATTCCTTCTCTAGCATACTTCTGCATGAGAAAAAACTGGAAAACAATTCTGTAGCTGCATCTGAAGTGATTTTTTGTATAAGTTTAAAAAGAGGGACGGTAAAGATGAAAAACCCAAGGACAGAGTTCTAAAAATAATATCAATAGTAAAAATGTGTGCAGGTTAATTTTTTGCTACATATTTATATAAAACAATTGTCTCAATTTCAGAAAAAAATTACATCGTGGAGATGACACCATTAAAAAACACATTTCTCAAAATTAATAAGTTTATTTCACGTCGGATTTGAACATCCTTCTCAATCGGTATCCATCAAACTGTCTGACTCTCAAAACAGATCGAGAGAAAAAAAACAATCACATGATCCCCCTGCCGGCGCCGCTAGCAAGCGGAGGCGAATACACATCAAATTACTTTTATTGAAACAATTTTATACAGACAGCTCCAAACTTAAAAATCAGGACACGGGACGGTATAGGAGTTTTCCTGGTATTTGTACGCCAACATCGTCCAAAACTTATTTATCTCGTTAATATTGTTATGCAATCATGCAATGGGATGTTCCCCAGTATATGACATAAATAAAACACACACAAAAAAATGTATTAAAATAAAAATTATTATTCAGGGATGTAAAAGTCAAAAGATTGTGAGAATGCCCCAAATCTATTTGCATAGCTGCCATTAACATTATTAACATAAATGTAATTTTCTTCCCAAAATTGAAAAAACAAATCGGCCCCGAAAGGGTTAAAACAACACAAAAGTAAATTCTTCGATAGAATTATTATTATTTTATTATTACGGTTAATTATCACTAAATTTTGGTGAATCATCCATTACTGCAAGAGGCAGCTTGATAGATTTAAACAATTTTAATCAATATTAGCTGCATGTTTCAGCTTCAAAGGAACTTCTTTTCCGGTTTAATTGTTTTGGAAGCTGGAGGTTGTTCTGGGTTGCTCATTTGCAACAAAACTCCTCCTCTTTCTACCATCCAGGGCCGTGTGAAGCAGGGGGCAGTCGCCCCCGGCGCCAATTTGAGGGGGCACCAAATTTATACTACAACTTCATTTTTGGTCTTTTTGTATTAAAATTAGGGTGTAAAAAAATCTTGATTTTTTTTAAAAATATAAAAAAAATCTGATTTTTTTAATTTAACCTTTAACTGATGTCACAGAAAATGTCACATAACTAGTGTGAAGCGGCCTGTGAGACCGGCAGACCGCTCCATTCGAAGATGAATAAAAGCCGCGATTAACTCATAGGATGTTGTTTTTGTACTAACCTTTTAGTACAGGAGTGTTATAATTAAAATTCACTTATTTAAAAGTCTCTGGTGGTAGTACTAAAGTTCCAAACGAAACAAAATTTCAGTAGTGTTTGTAGATAAACTGAAATTTGCAAGTTAAACTATGAAAACTGAAAAAAGCACTGGTCTGTGAGACCGGTAACATCAGTTAAAGGTTAAATCAGATTTTTTAAAATTTAAATCGGATTTTTATGATTTTTTTCCCAGCGTTCAAATACTGAATAGCTACCAAGTGTTTGTTTTCCAGAACAATTAAAACACTAATTGCTAACATAATCTAATGTTCATTTTTTGTTTCAAAGTTATTGCACTGTCCCTTACCCTACACCCAAAAACATCCTATGAGTTAATCGAATCGCGGCTTTAAAGGTTAATTTTCTCATTCCCTGTAATGTTCTTTCTGTGCTTGTGACAAAAACATGTAACTCTAGAAATTGCATGAAGTTTCCTTTTGGGAATACAAAAAGCTTTTATTGCAAACTGCTGTACTGTACTGTTAGATACATTTTTTCGACACCTATTTCTCAGATTCCATATAAGTGCAATTTTCTCTTATGTTATTTAGTTGTCTAGAGTTTCTGAATTCAAATTAAACATTAAGTTCTAAAATAAACGTGAAATACGTATTAAATAGAATTTATTTCTGTTTCTGAACATTTCAATTATGAGACACGTGTCACAAAAATAAATAAATAAATAAATAAAAATGTGTTGGGTAGGGGGGGGGGGGGGCGCCAAAGTGAAACATTGCCCCGGGAGCAGTTTTCTCTTTGCGCGGTGCTGCTCCCATCCACCCCAAATTCTTCGAAATTGGAAACTTTTTTCCCCCAGCCCAGGCCTTCTTTGTTCTTTGTAAAAGGTTGGAAACCCATCTGTGCTGTAATGTGATGGTATCGGAGACCATTTGTGGACTGTCAAAAACATTAATTTATTGCTCTGTCTGTAAAAATACTTCTCCAGTATCAAACGGAAAAACCCAGCCCCATGTGGAGAGGGTTAGCTTCGTTTAATAGTTCCTTATTCTATGTTTTATCCCTACGCCATGCTAAAAATTGAACTAGGTTGATCTATTAGGGTTTAATCTAGAGCTAGCCAAATAACCAAAAAGCTAACTGAAAGTGCTTTTTGCCCTCAAACCATTCAGTGAATTAGCCAAACAGCGGCAGCCAAAGAAATATGCTATATCAGTTTATGAAATGCGAGCAACAAAACGTTCATTTTGTTGCTCGCATTTCGTAAACTTGCTGCCGTTGCACAAAAACGAAAAAAAAAAAAAATCTCATATTGCATTCGTGCTGCGGCAACACTTCAAAAATTGCCTCGTGCTCTCTATGCAAGTGTCTTCAAACAGTGTGACATCACTTGCATCACACATGACTCCAGCATATGGCAAAAACGAAAATCACAGATTGTATAACCATGGGATATGATGTGCACTAGCTTTGAATCATCAATGTGCCAGATGCATGTCGTATAAACTTTTCAGACTTGAATTTATGCAGGTTCTGGCAACAACGTGTAAAGAAATGAAACTAGCTTATATTATAATTTTTTTTTCATGAAAATGGCGTTACTTGCATGTTTCCCAATGTGACTTCTTTGTATGAATTTTGTAGCATCACTTTTGTTCTCTACAGCAGACTGTGAAGGGGGATTCAGTCTCATGAATATAACAAAAACTGACTTGAGAAACAAACTGACAGTCAAGAATTTAAGTAACTTAATAATGATTAATTTGGAAGGGGAATTTTGAAAAGAATTTCCATTAAAAAAAGGATTTGCTGTGTGGTATACAGCCAAATCTCGAAGGGTCAATTTTACAGTGATGTATTTGTTTGTATATTGCATAACTAAAAATAATACTCATGTATATAGAAATTTTGTATAAATAAAACTTTTTTTTCCTTGGCTAAAGCTATTTTTATTTGGCTATAAGTTATTGGCTGCAATTAGCCAAAAAGCTAAAAATCCGTTTTTCCTAGATTAAACCCTATCTATTTGTTTACAAAGAATAAACGTAAACAGCGAATTTAGAGAAAGAATAATTTTCTACTGAAAACATTATACATTAACCCTTTATGTACTGAATTATGAATTCATGAAAATTTTATCTTCTAAGGCATTTTTCGTAAATTGTTTAAACTACATTTGAAGATTTAGGGGCTATGCATATATAACGTTATCATTTTAGGGAGGAATGGGGGTCTGGCACATGATATCGTAAGATATCTCTAGGGGGATGGGGCATGTTGTCTTTTGATATCGTTATCATTTTTGATTCGACCAAAATTTTTTCTTTTTATTTGTAACCTGGTCTTTACATCAAAATATAGTATGTTATCTACTCTTATGAAAGTACAAAGTTACTATTAAAATCCTTAAATGATTATAAATTTATTTAATTCCAAAAAATGGAATACCTCAACGTTATAGAGATGTGCCATTTGTTGAGGAACGACTCCAAAGGAACGATTCCGGCAGTGAAACTTGAGGAACGATTCCATTCTGCAAAAAGGAATCGGTCCTTTTCGGAACGATTCCGAAAAGGAACGACTCCTCGGAATCAGTCCTTTTCGAAACGGTTCCTCGGATTCGGTCCTTTTTGGAACGGTTCCTCGGATTCGGTCCTTTTTGGAACGGTTCCTCGGATTCGGTCCTTTTTGGAACGGTTCCTCGGATTCGGTCCTTTTTGGAACGGTTCCTCGGATTCAGTCCTTTTCGGAATGGTTCCTCGGAATCGGTCCGAAATGTACCGACTCCGAAAAGGACCGATTCCGCGGAGTCGTTCTGAAATGTACCGACTCCGAAAAGGACCGATTCCGCGGAGTTGTTCCGAAATGTACCGACTCCGAAAAGGACCGATTCCGCGGAGTTGTTCCGAAATGTACAGACTCCGAAAAGGACCGATTCCTTGGAGTCGTTCCAAAATGTACAGACAACAAAAAGGGTCGATTCCTCAGAGTCATTCCGAAAAGGACGGACTCCTTGACGTCGTTCCGAAAAGGACCGATTCCTCGGAGTCGGTCTGAAATGTACAGACTCCGAAAAGGAACGATTCCTTGGGAAACGGTTCTTTTCTTGTAGACTGGCCAGTTTTAATAAATTAAAATACGCTATTTTATTTCAAAATAACAGATTTTGATTCTATTAAAGCTGACTTTATTGCCAAAATATCCTTCTAATGTGTGTGCCCCCCCTCCCCTCTCCTCCCCCAAAAAAATTGAAGTGCGGGGCGGAGTAGGGCGTTTAATAAACATTAATTACTATTTGATCTTCTTGTGCTAAATTAATCTGAAAGAAATAATTAAAAAAAATATTTTATACGAATTGGATTTTTTCCACCTGAGTGAAAAAGTGCCCGAGATGGGATTCGAACCCAGAAACTTTACGTGCTTTACCGATTGAGTACCTGGACCCCGAAGGTAATGGAACACCATGTGTACTTTAATACACTAATACTTTTTCTAATTGGTAAATGTGTCATACGAAATGAATTTTTTCTAAATGAATTCTTAAGGCTGTTCTCAAATCCAAAAGGATAACTTTGTGACAAAAGTTTTAATTTGTTTTTATTCGGAAATGCATAAAACGAGCAGGTGTTGTTGTTCAGAAACTATGTAATCGAGCTGTTTTTTCCGTTTTTTTGCAAACGCAATAGATCTTTCAGAAAATAGTGTCAAAGTGGACGTTTTGAACCGAATTTCCACGCGAAAGAGGCATAATCGCTCAAAAATGGGTGAAAAAAATGTTTGTCACGTGATCAAAATCGATTATAACTCAATAGGTAATTTCCTGATCAAAAGATGGAAAACACAGTTCGATTCCAAATCGCTTCCATGGTCAAACTTTCCAATTTTATATCTTTCCGTTAAAAAATGAATTTGTAAATGTGTCAAAACGTTTTACGCTTGTTGAGCAGATCACTTAAGATCAGCCTTAAGAAAAACAAAGAAAATGCTTGTTTAATTAATAGTGAAAAATACTTTTTTAAATCTGATTAGAAACAGTTTTGAATAATATAAGAAATATATCACTAGGCCATAAAAATTGCATTTTAAAAGGATAATAACAACCGATTTTCAATTATTTTAATAATTGTAGAGTTACGCACTTTCATGCATATTTCATGTTTTTTCCTCAAACATAATTTCAATTTGAGAATCCTCTTTGTCAAAAGAAATATATGACCAGCAGACTTGCCAACTGCTACGAAAAAATCGTAGTTGCTACGAAAATCGGTCTTAAACTACGATTTTTTGCAGAAAACAAAAAAAACGTATTTTTTTTTTCTAATTGCGATTTTTATCCCGCGCAGCATATTTTTTAGGAATGATTCTGTTCCAAAAATTTCAAAGTATTCATTTCCAAAAGTTTTAAAAAATGTCATTAATCCGAAAATTCGGACATTAAAAAATGCTCATGGGGGAAAAAAAATCTGGGCTGCAAAACAAATTTCTTAACATAAAACCCTTTTTATGTATATCAACCACAAGTGAATCGTGTTTCTGTAAATATTTATGCAGGAATTCCCTTCCTTAGAAACAGGGACGCCATTTTAAGAATTTCTGGAGGGGGGGGGGGGGGGATCTTTGAGGGGCAAGATTTGAAATAGTGTGCAAAATCGCACGATTTGTACTATTTATTATTAAACATTTCAATTTATGAATTATTATTAAACATTTCAATTTTGTGTGGTAAAAAACACAAAATTCGTCAAAAGTTCGTGGTAAAAAGTGCAGATTTCAACAAAGAATCGTGATAGAAAAATGTGAAATACGATTTGTGGGGAAAAAATTGTGAATATCCTGAAATGGTCGCGGGAAAAAAAAATTCGAGAATTTCGTCAAAATTTACTGCACTGGGCTAAAAAATTGGAACCAGGCTTCTTTTACAAATGTAAAAAAAAAAATGCTGCAAAACGAGAAGAAACTTTAAATATCGTATAAAAATTTTCAGAGGGAAAAAATTTACTATATTGAGTTGAAAGACTGAAACCTTATTCCTTTTACAAATGTCAAAAGATGGCTCCGAAACACGAACAACCAACCAACCAACCTCCAGATTAATTTCAATATTCTGTGCTACGATTTCTCATTTTCAAAAGTTGGCAGGTCTGAACCCATTCAGGGTATGAAAGTTAAGGAGAAACAAAAGTGTTAGTTAATTTAAAGTAAATTTTTCATTATACATGATGAATATAAACTGTCAAATTTTAAAAAGTTTTACTGTGTAAATATAAAAACATTCCTTACAAAATTACTCGGCTAAGGCCGAATAATGGACTTCATATTCGGCCGAAGCCGAATATTCGGCAGATAGGCCGAATGGGCCAAATATTCGGTTTCGGCCAAATAATCGTTGCATCTCTAGTTCAAAGTAAACTGCTCTACACAGTGAAACATCGATACCTTGAAAATTGTATGAAGAATCTTTTGATTAATGACATAATAATCAATAAATATTTGAAGCAGTTTCGTGAATATCATAAATTTTACATGCCCAGTTGGGCATGTGGTAGAAAAATACACATACCCGAATAAAAAATTTATATGCCCGACTAAAAAGTAAAGTAAAAAGCAATTTTGTGGTTGTAATTTTAAAGCTAGTAAATATAACATAATCTATAAACAATACAAGATACACTGTATATTTTTTTTATGCAGGGGAATTTGAAACTCTTAGTTTTCTTAAATAAATGATTCTCATTTAAGAAATAACAAGTTGGAAATTGTTGTCAAATGTGGCAAATGAGGTGCGTTTGTACTATAATTAGTTTTATAAATATTTTTTGTACCACATATTGTATTGAATGTATATTTTAGTGCACTTTATAAGTGCATATCCATTTCATTCTGTTCAAAAGGCTGTAACATCATTAAAATGCACTTGAAATAATTTTTTCCCATTGGCCATCATGTAACGGAAAACTTTTGACTGTCCCTGTTATTAAACTATACATCTGATTTTCATAAAACTTGAAATGACTCGACAAAATTTTGTAACAATTATATATTTAAAATTTCAGACCATTCGGTTTGGGTAGTTTTTGCTCTGTTATATGTGGACGTATGGACAGACAGACCGAATGACGACTAAAGGTGCTACTTATTTATATAATTACAAATGCACCTAGAAATCATATCACAAAACTAATTAAATATTGTTTTATTATGAGTTACATTCTCTGCATTCTATTGCTAGTGTAGAGAATGTCCACTAATATGTTGCGTACCTTTGGCAGTCGATTGCCAGTGAAGGGTCCTAGGTACAAGTGTCAGGAACAGCAATGCTTATTCGCATTAAGTCATTCATAACTTCCGTCAAGAGGCTAGAGCGAAGGTGAGTTTTAGCTCAATTCATACACCTAAAGTCCCTTTCATATCCAGATGTACTAGGTGAAAAACAAAACATTGTTTCAACCAATAAAAGTATATTGGTGATACCTTTTGGCTGCATTTTGAAAAGATTTGTAAACAGAGCAAACGGGCACGTTGTCAGCCAATGGTGCCGAGTATGTTTTTAATTTTACTGTATGGCAACAAATCAGGGTTGGCTTTTTACCAGGACATGGTAAAAACCTAAAGATACAATAAACTCTACTAGTCATTAAACTTTAATTCTGTCAATAAAAACTAAGTAATTGATGTGTTTATATATTATACAAAGATGTGGGAAATGAACAATTAGTCAGTTCCCTAAAGCTGTTGATACAGCACTTTAACCATACAGATTTTACCATATTTTCTATTCTCCATCTATAAATAGAACAACAGATGTTTACTATCTGTTTCACAAAGCAAGTTTCCATTCTACTTGTACTCTTATAATTTCCAAGAAGCTTCTTTAAAACAAAACATGTAAAAGCCAAAGTTTGGTGGAAAACGTTAAATAACAAAGAAATAAATCCCAAATTCATACATTCAATGGTGAATCTTAACTCCATACCTTGTACTTACCCATAGAGCGAATTTTTTCAAACTTTTCACATATCCACTGTAAATTAAGAAATAGACTTGGTCTACAGAAAGGTGTAAAGCTTGTATTTTGTTATAGTGCTAAGAGGCTCCAAAGACATACATATATTGGTAAAATGCACCTACTAACGTTTGTTCAAACTACATTATGTGACAATAATGCTTGTGTATTACATTGTGACAATGCTGTAACAGCTTTTGATTTTTATTAAAATGATTAAGGTTTTTAAGTGTGAAAAATGTATACTTATAATTTTTTTTTTCCTTTTGCTTTAAGTAAAAATTAGTAAACTAGTCTCTATTTAGATAAATAGAATAAATATTGTAATGTTCATTCTCATAATAATAGTTATAATAATTTTTAGGCTTAATAATGATACATATGTATAATAATTGTATCTTTAAAATTTTGAATTCTTGTAGGAGGAAAACACGGATGAAAGTTATCGGGTCTTTTTATGTTCCTTAAAAACCACTATTTTTGTATAGTATTCTTTAACTCAAAACTAAATTAGGTCAATATTGTTATACTGAATTATGGTATTAAATATCCGGAAAACTTTAAAATTGAGAAAATGAAAAATTCGTAGATAAATTTTTATGATAAAAGTGACCAAAAACAGTCAAACTAACAAGTTTTTTCATAGGCAGTAAAAACCCTGGTAAAAACATGTTTTTCCAAAGACTGTAAAAACCGTCCAACCCTGCAACAAATTTATGCAAATTTGTCAAAACAACTCTTAAGTATGGCATGATACTGATTACTTTCACTCTTCTGTCTCCTTTTATCGTTTGTTGGATATTGTTTGAGTTACAGCTGCAGATAGATCTATTTCATGTATTTTCTAACTTTCACTGATAACAGACAGCAATCTATTGCATCTCAAATGCCATCCAAAAATACATGCCCGTTCGGGCATATTGATAAGAATAATATATACCCGATCAGAAATTTTACATGCCAGGCAATAGATTTTTTGAGCCCTGGCACCTATAGTTCTGCAGCACCTGTAGTCTGTTCTGTCCGTCCGTTTGTCTGTCTGCATATAACAGCACAAAAACTACCCAACTGAATAGTTTTTAATTTAATATATCATTGTAGAATGTTGTCAAGTCATTTCAAATTTTATGAAAATCGAATTAAAATTTAAAAAGATATCAATAAAAGTTTTCTTCATTCTATTAAATCCTTTCATATGAAATTAATTCAATGATATCCCATGATAAGTAATGATTCTAAGTTGCCATGGTGATGACGTCCTATTTAAGATGAAATCCTGTTATTTCCGTATTACTGGATTTAATATATATAATCGTGATAAATTTTGTATTCATGCATTTTTGCGTAAGAGTCCAACAGCTATTGCACCAAGATCTGATTATTTATAAAATTAGTTATAGTACAAACGACTCTCATTTGCAATTTTGACGTACAATTTCCGACATGTTAGTATATGTATTAATCTTTAAAAACATAGTCATGTCCTCTTGTTTGTTTTCCTTGCATTTCATGGTATAATTTTTTGTTTATTTTGAGAATTTGAGAGGAAAGTGAATCTTGCTGAGATGTGATTGTTAATAATGAATTTCTTCACCTGATTTATTGATGAAGATAATACATTCTCAGTTTGGTTTCATTTAAGTTAAATGGTGTGTCATTTTTGTATTTTATCATAACTTGATTAGATGTTGCAGATTCCAAAATAATCACTTCATGATGAAAACTAAACCACCGTCTGCTGAGATCTGTGGATTTACAAAGCTGTCAGTCATCTGATATTTAGCCTTTGATAGTTGGTTTGCTTTTGAAATTAATGTGTATATATGTTTTTATATCTCTGAAATTATTGTTATTTTGTAGGCTGAAGCTATTTTTGACATCTATATGCTAGAATGTTTGCATCAGTTCAAAGTTGAGGTGAAGCTATTTTTTACATCTATATGCTGGAATATTTGCATCAGTTCAAAGTTGAGGTGAAGCTATTTTTTACATCTATATGCTGGAATGTTTGCATCAGTTCAAAATTGAGGTTAGTCTTTTTAGATAATTTATTTCGTAATGAAATTTGGTGATACAGCAGTGCTGAATGTGAAATAAGAATTTATGATTTTATTTATTTAGTAAAAATGATTACTAAATAAACTTTCAACTACAAAGTTTGTTTTACTGAACCTCACCTACTTTTCTCCAGAAATTGCTCGGAATGTTTTGTTTATTTAACCTCTTCACTGGCAACAGGTATGGGGAAACGGTGCTTTTACCCCTGACTTATCTCGGGGCAAACGGTAAAGGGGTTAAAAAGAACAAATTCAGCAATTTTTTTACTGATTTATTTAACTAGTTTTTGTGCTTTTTACTAATTATTATAAGTCGGCTGAATATTGCTGGTTATTCATTAAGATTGTTGGCGACTTACACTTAATTTTGAATGAGAGCTTTAAGTGAAAGATACAATAATTTAATTACATTTGACAACTAACAACCGCTAATTTCTAACCCTTCCTAAAACAGGACCCTTCCCAAAATTCTTTGTTTTAAAAATAAACCTTTCACAGAACTTTTCTATTTCCAAATTAAAGCTTTCACAAATTTAATAATTTTAAAGTAAAATTTGATTTGCACAAACAGCTGAAGATGCCCAGCAATCCAATATTTAAGGGAAGGATTAGAAATTAGAAACTAAGGCGTCAACTGACGCCTAAAATTTTTAGGTGTATTCATAATTATATAAATGTGTATCACCTATACTCGCCATCAAGTCTGTCCGTCCATGTGTTTGCCTGTCCAGCGCAAAAACTACCCAACTGAATAGTTTGAAATTTAAAATATATAATCGTTGCAGAATTTTTTCGAGTCATTTCAAATTTTATGAAAATAGTATGTATAGTTCAATTACAAGGACAATCAAAAGTATTCCGTTACTTTACGGCCAGTGGAAAAAGATAATTTCAAGTGCATTTTAATGATGTTACACCCTTTTGAACCAGGGTTAGAAATTGGGATTTTTAAGTAAGGCGTCAAATGACGCCTACAATTTATTTTCTAGGCGCCAAACTGCATTTCATGGTTGCAATTTTACGTTGTATCGTATTTTCTCATTTCTTTTCACAACCGTGTTAACATTAATATTGATCCTATTTTTATGTGTTAAGGGTAAGGGGGTATATATTAAAAACACTATCATTGTTAATCACTAAAACAAAGTAAAAACTGGTTTTCTATAAAACAGTAAAATTTGATTAAACTACAACATATGGATGCTAGAAAAATGTTTAACTAATTATTTTTATATAGCTTATATGAATACAAAAGTTGAAAATACAAAATTCACAAACAAAGAATACAAAAATTAAAATAATATCTTGAATTAAAATCAGGCCTCCTAACTCGTTAAATTTTTAAAATCAGGCCTCCTAACTCGACCGAGTGTTACATCAGAGTACCATAAATTAATGGCTTTTTGTGGATTGAAATTATCTAATGTTGGTCCATACAGTTTTATTAAAAGAATGTCATTGATCAAATTCAGTGACAAACGATTCCTTGTGTTTCTCTTAATAAGATTAAGTTGGCTGAAACCCCTTTCACATTCAGCAATGCTCAAGGGAAGAACCATAACAAATTCCAAAATTTTCCTGATGTTATAAAAACTCGTATTAGATTTGGATTCTGCGATTAATCGCTGCCAAGCAGCTTTGCATGGAATATTTAACTTATCTTTAGTCCACATTTTATAGTCAGAGAATTCCTCGATTAATGCATCTTTATTAATGTTTTTTCTTACATTGTGTGGAAGATTATTTATGAGTTCTTCTAATTGATTATTAACTTTGTTCTCATCATCTTCTTTCAATTCATAAAGGGAGCATGGGTCAAATATTTTTAAATTTGCAAAGATGGTTTCATTTGTCATATTATAGAACCGTTTATTTAAAGATTGTATTATTTCAGTTATAAGCTTTCTCCGGTCTTCTTCAAACAAACGTAAATTCGAATCATTCCGAGACAGTGTTATATCTTTATACTTTACTTCAGTACCTTGAAAACTCTGGGCATTTTTAAACTCCTGAAGGCTCTTTGCATCTTCAGAAATCATTTTTGAAAGTCTTTCTTTACTAGATTCAAACTTTACAAAAAAATCGCTCAGAAGCAAGAACTTTTGCTGAAAAGTTTCAGAAAGTCTTGCAAGAATGTGAGAAATATCTTCATATAAATGAAGGAAATTCAAAAATCTTTGACATTTCAAGGTTTTTAAATATCCTCTTAATTTTGCACATTCTGTCTTTTCTTTTTCAGCAGCAACAACCTGTTCCATATGAATTATAACTGCATGCCAGTTCTTAATAAGAACCTGAACAGCTCGATGCCGCGATTGCAACCATCGAATGCCATGCAAACCAACAGGCCGCAAAACTTTTTCATCAAGGATTTCGGAGTGCGATTTAAGTTCCCTTGTACGTTTGGCACTGTTGTGGTAAAAGGAATAAATTCCTTTAATTGTGTCTTCAACATTAGTAACATACCTCACACATTTTAGTGCATCAGCTAAAGCTAGCTCTAATCTGTGTGCTACACAGTGAACTGTTGCTAAATCTCCACAGTCGTCCTCCATTAATTTGACAATACCAGAAACAGGTCCCATGTTTACGCTAGCACCATCAAAACTGACTGCAACCAGTTTTTCCTTCCAATCTGGTATAAATTCTTGTACAGCAGTTTCTATTGTGGATTTTATTCCAGAAGCACATTCATTTTCGCATTCTTTCAAACCAATAAAAGTACATCTTACATCTCCTTCATACAAATAATAAACATATATTATTTCTGATGATATTGTTGCCCTGTCAGTGGATCCATCAGCCATCATAGAAAAAAAATCAATTGAAGAAAACTGTTCTTTAATTTCTGATCTCATGCTTTCTGCAATATATTTAACGAATTGTTTAGCTGCTTTATCATTCACATATGTGTTGCCAAACTTTATTCCATTTTTTTTGTTGGAGTGCACATAAACTGGGAAAGTCATCAAAAGCATAATCCTCTTTAGCAATTAGATATGCTGTATTGAAGAGCTTTTCCATATTTGAAAGTAATTGGGAATCCATTTTCTTAACTGCAGACATCAGTGGTGCTTTAGATGGATTATCTTTGGCTAATTTTGCTTTGCAAGAATTATAATGCGTAGCAGACATAGTATGCTTTTTTACCTGAAAAAAAATAATATTTTAATACAAACTCAAAATAAAATTCATTAATTTTTTAAAAAAGGCCAGAACTTTTTAATTAAATATTTTTTATGTGCTGTAAAAATGATGAAAAATTTAAAAATGACTTAATTTTTCTTATTAATTTTAAGTTATTTATTCACCTACATAGAGATGTTGCAAAGCAAAATAAAATTACAGTATGCTACTTATCCCTCTCTCCCCCCTAAAAAAGTAAATCTTTTATTAAATTATACATTAAAATATATATATATATATATATATTCCTCTTGGTAGAATTTTAATCCAAAACTAATGAGGATATAAAATTTGTACTATTGATTATTCAATTACTGGAAATATTATCAATTTTTTGGTAGTATATTATTCTAGGCCGAATGTTCTGACACAATAATAATTAGAAATCGACCGACCGAAACTTTCATTTCATTTTCGGCCTAAAATCCAAGTTTTGCCGAAAATGAAATCGGACCAAAACTCGACAGAGATTGTGTATTCCAAATCTTCTTTCGAATATTTTCAACTTTACTCACGGCTGAAATGAGACTATTGCTATGAATTCCATTGTTTATAATTATCAGTCATGACTGACTCAGACGTGAATGCAAATTATAAAGCAAGCAACACATATTTGCCTAAACTGTTTTACGCGCTCATTAAAAGCTGCAGCCTTAAAAAAAAATAGAGAATTTTTAGTTTGAAACTACAGAACTGTTTTGAATATTCTTTGAGAAAGTTCTAGTATAACATATAATCATTTACAAACAGTATTATAAAAAATAAACCTACATTGTATGTATACCTAAAATCAAAATATTTTAAAAGTATAAATAAAATTCTTGTAATTAGAAAATATTTCTGTATTCGTTGATAAATTAATTAAGTTTTATTTTATATGGAATTATAATTTTTTTATTTATATCCCAAAATAAAAAATTTTGGGACTAAGGCACTCAGAGCCAATTTTGGCCACACTTATAATTAATAGTTATAAATATTTAATAAGCATGTATAATTAATAATTATATAAATTTAATAAAAACATATAATTAATAATTATGTATGTATTGATTACTGATTACTTTAAAAAAAGTTCCAATGTTTTTGTTTTCGGCCGAAAAGAGAAAGAACGCCGAAATTCCGTTTCCATCAATTCAATCCTTAATAATTACGGCTATTGCCAATTATCCTGCATGCTTACCAGATAACGGATGTTTTTAAAATAGAATACGAAAAAAAAAAAAAAAATCTCCACACAGTTTCTTTCTGCATAACAAAATGTTATCCATCCAAAGCAGATCATCTTATTTTGATAACGTTTCCAATCTCACGGTGTTTAAGTAAACAAAACAAACCGCATTGGTTCTTCTTTAGAATTGTTCTATAGTGAGTGATTTTTGTAGAGGCTCTAATTTTCTAATCACTTATTACATTATAATAAAAATTTGTTTCACTGCGTAATTTACTATGTTTGCAACTTGCTGAAAATTTCAAGAAAATCCCTCCATTAACAACGAAGATATCTTTTTTTTTTTTTTTTTTTTTTTTAATAGTAAGGAAAAGCACAAGCAGAGCTGGCTTTTCATTTATTTTTCTTTTGTATACTTATTCTGTTTGCTTGCACCTCAATAATTTCTTTTTTCCGCTGAAACATTTGCAGAGTTCTTTTTATATGTGAGGTTGAATATGAATAGAATTTGAATAGTTGCTCTCGCTTTAAAGAGGGAAAAAGAAATTATAATGAGGCTACTTGTGCACGGCTGTTCTAAGATCCAAAGTTACTTTCTAAATTAAATTAGTTTTTGTTTAAGAATGCATGCAATTGGGAGTTGATTTCTTACCAAGAAACTAATGTAATCGAATAGCGTTTTCCATATTTGGTAAATACATCTTTTAGAAATTATTTTCAAATTTAATTATTTTTTTATTTATTTTAAAATATTTAAAATTTTTTTAGGGCATTTTATTTTAAATATTTACGAACATATCGCGTAAAGTAACAATTTATTTCTGATAGGTGGTTCTGATGAGTTTTTCGTTTTTGGGAAATAAATTATTTATCGCGATTCGTGTCACATGACGACACTTTTCGACTTTCCCGAATTGCGACATCGGAAATTAGGTTCAAAATGCCGCATTTTGATAGTATTTCTGAATAATCAACTTAGGAAAAAAAATATGCAAAGTAGATAATATTGTGAGTGAAATTTGAAATTAATTTCAATTCGCATTATCGGCGATAAAGCTAAGTAATAGGTTCAAGTAATTGATAGTTCCCGATTTTGCAATTTACTCAGTGGAGAGATGAGTGACAGTGAATATTATTTTATAAAAGAAAAATAATAACAGAACAAATTATTCTTAGAATGAAATTACTTACCGTTTCATATCTCAATGCTGGACATCCATTAACAAAGTTTGTCTCTTCCGGTTTAGCATATTCTTTACATAGGGTACATAGCATCAAATTTTCTTCTTGAATGAGCCATGGGTGCTCTTTTTTCCATTTTAGGAATGTTGAATTGCTGACTTCTTTGCGAATTAATTTAGAATTCTCATTGTTAGAATCTAGCGGTTCTTTATTTTCGATTTTTAAACGTTTATTTGGAAATGGTAAGGAAAAAAACGAAGTTATATCGCGTTTCGCCATTTTTAAACACTCGTGTCATCTAGAAGCTATACTGAACTCAAATATCAATTTTAAACCATGCTTTCAAACAAGTAGTGCAATAATTTTAAGGATGTGGTTTTTAAGGTAAGTTTTATTAGTTATTGGTTAAAATCAAGTTAGCTTAGAGGTGATTGACAGGTGCATAGCAGTTTTAAACCAGGCTTTTGAACTAAGTGCGCAAGCTTTTTAGAGACAGGTGCCTCTCTGGTCAGTTTTATCAGTTATTGGTTAAAAAGAAGTCAGCTAGGAGGTGATTGACAAATCCTATTGAAACCCCCCCCACCCCCCACTGCACGCACGTGAAGAACACCTGTTTTCCATAAAAGAATGGACAGTAGCATGTGTTCGAAAAAGAAGGGAAAAAAAGAATAACAAAGAAAGAAACAGGCTATTTCAGACGTGACAAAACAACTATGTAAAAAAAAAAAAAAAAAAACCTTGCGCTAAAGAATGAGAGCGTTTTTTAAACAAAAATTAAAGTGGGGAAAAGCTAGTCGTCAAATTTGACGACTAGGTATAATTGTCTAGTCGTCAAATGCAATAATTTAGTTGCATTTGGCGACTAACGACCGCTAATTTCTAACCCTGTTTTGAACATAATGAAATTGGTATCCATTTTGAGAGTTCGCACAAAGTGGGACATAATAAATATAAATCTATCAAAAAAATTGTAGGTTGCAATAAATATTTAGTTCAAATTTTAATTTCATAATTCATATTATAAATTTTTTATACAAATTCAATGTATTTATTTTTGGATTTTTTAATATTGTAATCACACAAAAAATTAGGATTATAATTTGACGACAATTTTGACGTTGTGACAGTTTAAACTATAAAAAATGTTGAAACTAATCTGAAAATAAGAAAAAATGCATGTTTGAAACCAAACATACAACATACAGACAGCACCATCAATGATTGAAATTTGGAACTAATTATTTTTATTTGCTTGAAGGAAACTTTTCATCCTGAGAATCATTTTTATATAATACAGATAATCAATTTTTAGAAAGATAAAGCTTAATCTTTGTCAAAAAGTAAAGTACAATGTAAAGTTTAGAAAAAATAGTTTCAAATTTCATTTGAATCAAATTGTAAAATAAACTTGAAAAGCAACAGTAAGGAAATCTAAGCAGGAATATATTAAATATAGGAATATTTACTTGCCTATTACTTACAAGTGAACCACTTTTGGTGTTGCTCGCATCTAGCATTGAAACCTGGTGCATTTTAAAGCCCTATATCACGAAGTTTGAGAATCGATAAAATTTTTCTGTTAAAATAATATTTCTTGATTTTATAGCAGCATAACTTTCTGAAAATTCAATTTTCGAGACCACTTATTGGGCTATTAACATTGAAGTTTTTTAAAGAAAAGCATTTAAAAATAAAAATTAGTTAATAATAAGTATAAAATATTGAAAAAGGTTTAAAAATTCCCTCAAGAACCTTAGAATTTCATTTTGAAGAATTGCAACATTATATTCACATTTTTGGCGGGAGGAAAGTTGATGTTTTTTCCCAAAAGTACAGCTTTCCAGCAACCCTAGCCAAATGTCATAGCTGTTTGTCTTGTGTGAGGAGTGGTTTGGACTTCAGTAGAAATTGAAGGGTCTGGTCTAATTAGCCACAGTTATTTTTCTAAATTGTGTAAAAATATTAACCCTCTGACAGTCTTGGAAAAGGGCAACATTGTAATGTTGTTTTCTCTGCATTTTGATTTAAATGCTAAAAAAAGAGGATTTTTTCAACATTTTATATATATATATATATATATATATATATATATATATATATATATATATATATATATATATAAACTTAACGAATATGAATGCAATCCTTGGAAGTATTAATGATTGTTCAGTGTATTCAAAATATATTAAATCAATAGAATTATATTACTTTAAATATTGTTTGTACTGCAGTGAAACCTGGTGCTTAGTGAACATATTAACACAGGCTTGTCAGTGAGGGGGGTAATTTACTTTATATTTATCATCTGCATAGAAAAAGAAAGAAAAAACCTAATTTGTTTCTTATGCTATCAATTATCAAACAAATCACAATCTGATATAATTGTAATATGTACTGTATGTTTACTCCCCAGATAAAGCGGGAGGAAAAATAAATTGTAGTGCTGTATTTGCCGACTTAACTCACTTTTGGGGCATGAAATAAACAAATCAAAATGTGATAATAATTAAAAAAAAGATATATGATTTTAAGAGAAATTTTATCGGTTCTCTAACTTTTATGTATAGTGTTACAAAATGCACCCAGTCTCGATGCTAGGTGCAAGCAACACCAAAAGTGGTTCCCTTGTTAGTATTAAAAACTTCTGCAAGTTTAAGTAAAATAAAATTGTATGACTTTACTCATTACAAACAAGCATTGAGCCCAACACATTTATTATCCTATCTTTTGAATCCCCGTTATGCAGAAGAGAAATTAACAAGCTCTGAGAAAATATCAGCATTGTTTGCTAAAGAGAAATATTCTACTTTGGTGATGCCTATTATATTAAAGTTTAAAGAAAAATCTGAACCATTTAATGAACTTTTGCCCCAGTCTAATATAGGGAAAGAACTCTGTCCTTTAGAATAGTGAAAGACACATGTTACAATTATCGAAAATGAGGTAATATTAAAAAACTTAAAGAATTCATCATCAACCAGCTTTTTACTGCAATAGCTTAATGTGCTTCAGTAGAATGATTGTTTTCGTCTTTCTGTTCGGTATGTTCAAAAATTAAGAACTGATAAAGCTGCTAAACTCATTTTTCTGTACCAGCACTTTAACAAAAAACAAAAGTTAACATCTTAACTTGCTTCTAAAATTATTTAAAACTTTTGTGCTGCATTTGTTTTAGCTAAAATATGTAAGGTGGAATTGATTTTTGACATCTGATTTGTAGATTTTTATGTATTTTGTATAATGAAATATTTTGATGGCCTAAAATGTTACAATTTTAATCATTTAAAATTGTGTAATAATATTAATATATATATTGGTAATTCAGTAATCTCTTAACATTCATGAAGTTTTGATTATTTGCAAAATAAAAAATGAAGAACATTTCAACATTTGCGAATACTCAACTTGGTTATTCGATAATTTTATTTTATAAAGAATATTATTTTACAAAGTAAACTTGCTTTGTTTTACCAATTACCTAAATTGTTTGACACGACTAAACAGCTTCATTGTACTTACTGTACAGCATAAGTTCCGAGAACTTCAACCCTTATATTGTGGCAAAACATAGATCAGTAATTCTGAGAAACCGAAACATAACGTAATGTTAAAAATAAAAAAATCTTAAATTTTCTAAAATTCAAAATTTTTATTGCAAGTGAAAAATTTTCTGCAAAAACTATATGGGAAATTTAAAACTTCAACGACTTGTTGAGAAAACAATAGAACACGATCCTTAACTGGTGAGGAGTCTTAAATTTAAAAGAGAAATTGAGACTGCGACTTTTCCTTATACAGAAATTCATAAGCAAAAGATCTGTACTTCCAAACAATCGTATATCAATAAATTTTTTCAGCCATCAATTAGCAACTAAACTTTGTGCAATATGTTTATAGTTATTCAAATTTATTTACAGCATGTACTTTTTAATGTTTAATAAGTATGTATAGTTTTATATTTCAATTGTTTTTTTCCATTTAAACAAAATCTTAATGTTTTATGCATATGAAAAGTCTCTCAACATTCGCAGAAGTTTCTGCAACCTAACCTTTCGCGAATGTTAAGGGAATACTGTACTTATATAGCATGCATTTGTGTGTGTCTGTGTACATAATTTTTACTTTATAAATTAAGTCATATAAAATAATATGTGGGTTAAAAAAAAAAAGGATTAATTTGATTTTTTTTTTTTTTATAAAAAAAATCACAAACCCTGACAAGAGGCAATAATTACTTTGAATTTAAACTCATTTCTACTGCAAAACAATTTTACATTTAAACAAAATCTTAAAACCTTTTATGCATGGGAAAATAGTCTCAACATTCGCAGAGGTTTCTGAGAACCTAATCCTCACAAATGTTAAGGGAATATACTGTACTTGTATAACATGCATGCATGCATGTGTGTGTGTATATATGATTTTTATTTTATAAGTTAAGTCATGTAAAATAATATTATGTGAGGTAAAAAAAAAAAAAAATCGCAAACCCTGATGGGGCAATAATTACTTTGAATTTTAACTCATTTCTACTGCAAAACAATTTTAAATTTAAACAAAATCTTAACCTTTTATGCACAGGAAAATAGTCTCAACATTCGTGGAGGTTTCTGCAAATCTAATCCTTGCAAATGTTAAGGGAATACTGTACTTATACAGCATGCATGTGTGTGTTTGTCTGTATATATAATTTTTATTTTATAAATTAAAAGTCATAAAATAATATGTGAGGTTTAAAAAAAAAAAAATCTGATTATAATTTGATTTCTCTTAAAAAAAAAAAAAAAAAAACTCACGAACCCTGACAAGAGGCAATAATTACTTTGAATTTAAACTCATTTCTACTGCAAAACAATTTTGCATTATGTATGTGCAAATAACTACAAATTAGTAATTCATTGCTTATGCAGTAGACTCCCTCAAATCTGCACAGCTTGGGACCAGAGCTTGTGCGGATTTCTGGTCATTGCTTTGTTTACAATTTTTAAGCAGTAATTTGAATGTAAAAATGCAATTGATATTATAAAGAATGCTTGCAATGTACTAAAATATTAAAATAATTAAGTAAAGTAATAAACTAGGGTTGGGTTTTTGACTTAAAAAACTGATTTTTGACATTACAAGTGTCAAAAACTGGTTTAAACCATCGAAAACTGTCAAAAACATGTAACTCACTGAAACATTTTAATAACAATAGGTATACATTAAATAAGTCTATGATTTATGTAATCTTCTATTTAAAATTATATTAATTTAATAATTTTAAATTATTAAGTGCAGTAAAATATTTTTTGGAATTAACAATCAGAAGAAAATCCTTTTGTACAATTAATAATCTAGATCAATTTTACCCCGCAGCATGCTTGTAAGCACATAACCAGTTTAGTACATTTATTTACACCCAAATGATTTCAGAGTTTTAGAGTTTTTAGTTTTTGTAAATGTTTAAGATTAGTTATCCAGTTTCAATTTTGATGGAATGATTATTGCCTAAACAAGAATAAAATTGATGCACATTATCTTGTTATGTACATAGGTTTTTCTTTTTCTTAAAAAAAAAAAAAAAATCCTAGGCAATCCTTGCTTTAAGATCTCTAAAGCAATAGAGAAATTCGATTTTAAGTAAGAGAAATGATGTGCAGTTCATGTGAACTTCTCTACTTTTTAGAAAAGCACAATATTACCAAAAAAATTTAAATAAAAATTTTATCCTGTAAAAATGTTGCACCTAACAATAATACTTTTATTATACTATGTATTAATTATTGATGTACAGTAATAGTGAATTTTAAATATTATGTGTAATGTTGTATGTGACATTTAATGCGAAATTTTACAGCTCAATGTAGCATTTGAGGTTTTTGACGTGATGGTTTAAACCCGACATAAACTGACACATGCCAAAAAACCTGCCAACCCTGTAATAAACTAAAATGATAAAAAGTGAGATAATATGAAAAATGATTAAATTTTTAAAAGTAAAGATCAAGTAATTAATAATGTATAATTAAATATGCATAATAAAGATGAGATATATTTTCCTTGAATTATTCATTGAAACTTTCCTTATAAACGTACTCTATTAATTCACATCAAAATCATAAAGTAAGGAAGTTTTATTTCTGGTTTAGCCAGTCTTAATGCTTTCAGGGGCAGAAGAATTCTGTTCGTAAAATGATGAAATAATTGACTGACTCCAGAATTTTCAAATTAATTTCTTAGAAAATAAAAACTTGCTATTTTGCACTTTCATTACAAAAGCAAAATTTCATTAAAATATTCTTGATGACATTTGTCAGTTTTGGAATTAAAATTAGGTGGCTAGACCATGTGACCACTGCCCTTGAAAAGCTTAATAACCAAAACTGCTTGTTTATTACATACATATATTTGGTAAAAAGATTGTCATTACCAGTAACATCAGCGATATCTTTATTATTATTTTTTTTTCACAAATAAATTTATACTTCCTTCTTGAAAAACCACGTGTTCAGTCATATTATCGAGAATTACATACTAAAATACAGTCGGACCTCTATTTAACGAACCTCTATTTTGCGAACTTTTACTTGGAACCAAGAACATTTTGCAAATTTCTTCGTAAAATAACCTCCAAATAGCGAAGTGTATTCTCTATTTAACGAACTTTTCCTTGGGATCTAAATTTTTTTTCTCCCTATTTCTTAAAATATTACTGGACATTTCAAACTTATTTTTCCTTTTAACACATTTTATGATGATCCCTGACCATGAACAGGTCTTATTAGGCACCTAACTCACCAAGAGCAATAAAATCGTTGCGATTCTTTGCTTTCCATCCAAGAAGAGCAAACTTTCAATATCCCCCTTTTTTAACACTTAATGGAGCTGACCCATGTCCTTAAACTATAGTTTCCTGTTTTCTAGATTATTGATCATGATCAATCATGTTGGTAATTTCGGTTCTTGTAGCTCGAAAATATCAAAGCGAAAGTGCTTGAGCATCAAAGGAAAAAAAAAAATATATTCTTGATGAGGTGGATAAAGGCATGAAGAAAAAGAATGCTGCTGTAAAATTTGGTATTCCTCCAAACAGCTTATCAACCATAATAAAAAATCGTGATTTTAATGTAAAATTACTTTTTTAACTGAAAATACTATGTATTTCCAGACAATGTTTTGTTTTGTTCTTATTTCCTTTGCAGATTTCTTTTTGATGGATAAAAAAAGTAAAACAAATAGATATAATTTATAAAAAAAAAGTGTGACTAATTACTTTTTTTTATTATATTTAGTGTTTATGGACTTAAAATGCGTTTTACGAAGTTTAAAGTATTTTAAAAGATGACTCTCTATTTAACGAATTTTCCATATAACGAACTTTTTTTTGGGATTTAGCGACTTCGTTAAATAGAGGTCTGATTGTACACACGGAATGCAGGGCTGCCACAGGCGACTATTTTTTATTCTATTCGCACCACTAGTTAAAAAAAAATTGATTTTGTAGCGTATTTCTCTTGCAAATGTTGTCAAACTATATGGCAAAGATTTTTGTTGAGAGAAAGTGGTGTGAGGTAGAATTAAAAAGTAATCACTTGTGGCAGCCCTGGAAATGATATAAAACTAAAAAAATCTGTAATTTTGTCCCTATATCTGAACTGAAAGTTTCATTGTTTACATCTACGATGGTGTGTGGATTTGAGGGAGTCTACTGTATTTAAAACTAAGCTGTTACATAATAGTATAGCCATAGCCAAACACAAGATAGTTGCAATTAATCCGTCTAGTGGCCCATACACAGTTTAAATATTTAAAAATTCTTTTAAATCCAGTAATTTAAAACTTGTTATTGGTGTATATTACAGTGCATTTCTACTAGTGGATGAATTGGGGACAAGTTTACAATATGCAAATCTGTTCAAAGTTCGGGGTTTGGCGCATGAATGGAACAGAGCCTACTATGTAAACAATGAAATTTTCAGTTCAGATGTAGGGACAAAATTACTGACTTTTTTACATCTTTCTGTAATTATTTTAATTTGTAATTCTTGTTAATATCACTGAATTCGTGCTTTTTCAAGAAGGAAGTATTCATTAATTTTTGAAAAAATTAAAGATATTACTGATAATCGCAATTTTTTTATCAAATATATTTATATATATAAATGAGCTTTTTTGGTTATTCAGTCTGGCTAAATCTGAAATAAAATTTCCTCATTTTATGATTTTGATGTGAATTAGTAGGATACCTTTATGGAGCAAGTATCATTGAATAATTCAAGATAAATGTATATAATCTTTATTATGCATATTTTTATATTTATTAATTATTTATTTGACCTCTACTTTTAATAATTTCATCATTTAACAAATTATCTTAATTTTTATTATTTTAATTTAGTTTATTTTTTTAATGTTTTACTATATTGTAAGAAGTCATTATAATTTTGATTACATTATTATACTGAAATTATTGTTTAAAAATGTAAACAAAGCAATAAGCAGAAATCCACAAAATTCTAAAATCTGCACAATCTCTGGTCCCAAGCTGTGTGTATTTGAGGGAGTCTACTGTATAAGTAAATAAAATAATTAAATGTTTTACAACTTATATGTAGCTGGTTATTTTGAATTATTGTATTTTTTTCATTTCATGAAATATTTTGTATGTTGTATGCTATTCCTCTACCATTCTAATTCTATATATTTTTTTGAAACATCTAATTTTTTTTTTCTCTGCTGTTAGCTTTTAGCAAGAACTTTACTTTCTAGATTGTTACTTTTATTTTTACATGATAAATTTTTAATCCTGTTATTGTTTCCTTCACTATTATAATGATAAATTTATTCTTTACTGGTGCAAAACTTGTTATAACATTTATATATCCACACAAAAAAAATTTGTTTTGATTTCAATATTTTATTTTCTCATGTATGTTTTTTTCTCCTTATACATTGTCAAGTTCTCAAGAATTCTAGTTAGTGTCCTAGGAAGCGTAACTAGAATAGATGTTTGATTGAATAATTTAGAAAGCAGCACCATCTGTCTTGTACTTATCATTCTGATTGTGTTATTGGTTCTTATTTAATACAGTACAGAACCATTTATCTGGAATGCCTGAGGTCAGTTGTATTCCGGATAACTGGTTTTTCCGGTTAACTGGTTGTGCATTAAAGCAGCATCCATTTGATAAGTTTTGTGGAATATATGTGGTTGTGGCATTATTTCTGATTTTAAATTATTAGGTTAATTGGATTAAAAATCAATGCAGGAATGATCAAAAGTTAACCAGAGTTTAAAAGAAGGCAATTTATAGGAATCCTTTAGGAGCAAAAATTCTCCTGTTTCCTCTGCATAAAAATTAAAATATCTAACACACAACTAAATTTGATGACAACAAATACTAGATGTTGTCATCAAATTATACAATTGTTTCAAGCAAAGCCTATGTCAAACTGGCAGTTTATGACCCCTTTTTCTGAAAAGATTCTGAAATCAGTGTATCAGAAATATCATTCCAAATAAATGGTTCCACACTGTATAGTGAAACCTGTATGGGAAGACGGGGTATAATGAAACAAGGGGTACAATGAAACATTACTTGTAAAATCACGAGTGGATAAATCGCAACTGTCCGAAAGTCCATAAGTTCACTTTTCTCATCTCCTCTTTGCTGATGGCGCCATCTATTGAATATAGCATGAAATAAATGTAATGTGTTTAACAAAAAACTCATTTAAAAATAACACAAGCCAACAGCTGTTTTGGTGCCTAGGTTTTTGGAGCTGATTTTATATGAATTCGATGTCCTGAATTCAAATATGGCATTCAATTTTGCCTGGGAGCTCAAATATTTAAGATATAGAACTTTTTGAGAAATATATGTTACACTATTTTAAGTTAAATCCATGAATTAAACAAAAATAAAAATAAAATAAATAAACACAGAATTTTTTTTAATAATATACAAATGTTAATTTTCATTATTATAATATACATATATTCAAATAATATTTTTAAGAATTATATTATACAAATATATTTACTCACAAAGATAGAGGAAAAAGTCATCGATGAGACCAATTCTCACTGAACATTTCGGAAGCTTCTTTTCTGTGACATTCTTGAATTTATTTTTGAACAATCCCTTTTTAAACTCCAACAGTAATCTGCCATCATGTGTGTATCCCATCTTCCTTGGTAGTGGTCCTACATAGTCTTAATATCCTGGAGAAATCTTTCGCCCTGTTCCTCACTGATGTCTCCTACATTTTCAGGAAAATACTCTAAGTGGCTGTGTAAATAGTGCACCTTAATGCTCATATTACACCCAAGAGATTTAAAACTATTAAGCATTTCGTTTACCAGTTCTACATAGTTTTCTGCTTTGTGTTTGCCCAGAAAGTTTTCGACAACTGAAACAAAAGAAGTCCAGGCTTTTCCCTCAGTCTCATTCATCGAATTTACGAAGGCAGGATCCCTAATCAGTTGTTTTATTTATGGCCCTTCAAATATTCCTGATTTAATTTTTTCATAACTCAATTGGGGCCTTTTCTCTTCTATATATGCAAAGCATGACCCGTTCTTATCAAGAGCCTTTACAAACTGCTTCATAAGGCCGAGCTTGATATGCAGTGGAGGAAGTAGGATTTTGTCTCACCCAACTAAGGGGTTATTAATGATATTCCTTTCTCCAACATCCATGTTTTCTCTCTTAGGCCACTCGTTCCCAGTGGTGTGTTTTATCCCTGCTATCCCAAAGACACAAGAAGCAAGGATATTTGGTGTAACCGCTTTGCTGTCCAAGGAGAAAGTTTACCATTTTTAAATGAACACAAATCACCCATTGATGTTCATGATACTTTATCTTGTCAAGTACCAAAACTATTGTGTTATATTCTTCTTTCATTTTCGTTGAGTGAGCAATTGGTATTGAAACATATTTGTTCCCAATGTGTAGAAGGACACATTTTAAACTCCGCTTTAAGCTGTCTACAAGAAGAAGTGTAATAGACCCTTTTCTCTTGTCCGGTAAAAGGTAATTTTGGTTCCTTGTTCCAGTAAAGTTTTGTCCTTTAATCTTGAAGCCAGTAATTCAGAAGCTTCTTTTGACAGGTTGAGATTTCTGGTGAGATCATTTAACTCATCCTGGTTGAAACGTTGAGGCATTGATGACATCTCCTCATAATCACTGTCACCTTCATAAGTATCGGAAGGATGATCAGAGGGACAGTATTCATCCTCTCAGAGCTCTGGTAGCTGGTAAAACGTTGGGATCGGCACTTACTTCCTCTGAGTGAGGAACCGGGTGCCTTGCAGAGACTAAATCAGGATAAGTACACTTACTATGTTTCTTTCGATTGATTCCATTAATATTTACTAGGCAGAAATAACAATCATCGAAGTGGTTTTGGGGTTCTCTCCAAACCATCGGTAAACCAAATTTGAGACTTTTTCTTTTCCTGTTAGCCCACTGTCGTAAGTGTTCTGTACAAGTTTTACAGACCTGATGCGGTGCCCAGGTTTTATCCTGATCACCAAGTTTAACACCAAAGTGTCCAAGATAAGCTCTCTTTACAAAGTCAGTAACATTTTTTCTGTTCTCTTTTAACACGTATTCTCCGTATATGTAGCAAAACACATCAGGATGATTTACACAACTTCTTCTACTTGAACTCATTTAAATTACATTCAACAACACAAATACAACAATCTACAATACAGTACGTTTTAAATTAACTTTATAAGAATTCTATACTAAAAACAAATATCGCAAAAGGTCAACAACGTCTACCCTCCACGGAGAAAACTCACAAATTAACCTCATCTCTTTGCGGCTTTTCCATTTGGCTTTATGGATGAGCGGCACGAAATCAAAAGCATGCGCAGAACCTCAGTTTTACTTGCACATCTGTTTTTTTCAAGGTCTTCTGAAATTTCAGTGCCTCCCAAATCGCTTTGAGCGTTGCGACAGGCCCATGTGTCAAAGGCCAGTTTAAGCACTGAAGGTCACTTCAGTTAAAAAAAATCTTTAGTTCTCTTTGCATATCTAAAAAAGTGGAGCTGATAGAGAAAAACTGATTTCATATTTGGATTCAGTGTCCCAAAAATATCTAAAATCAGCTGTAAAATCATAGGCACCAAAAAAAAAAATTTTTTTTGTAGGCCTGTGTAATCTATGGAAATGTTTAGTTACTTATTTTCCCCTTTAATTTTGAGAGGTCGAGGCTACTTTTCTGATTATATGGTGATATATACAAATTAATTAAAAAATATATGCATAAAAATTTGTGATTACAAACTGAACTTATGATATTAGATTATATTTTGTCTTATTATTAGTCTGACTCAGAAAGAAAGATACACTTCAACAAATCTGTCAGTCATTATGGGTTATTAAAATATATTTACCAACTTTTACTGATAAGGAAGATATTTTTAAATATTTAAGAAATAGTTATGATGCTATATATTTTTTAAATAATTATTTTATTTTTTATAAAATTTAATTAATTTATTGTATTTTATTTGTTGAAAAACCTGTATTTTTCAATTTCTTTTTATTTTTGCACATAATGCGTTTTTATGATTTTCTAAAATTATTATTAAGTTCTTATTAAACAGTCAAACTTTAGATATGGATAATTTATATTTAATCAGTGCAAATCTGTTTGCCCATTGCCTCCCCCCCCCCCCCCCCCCCCACACACACACACACCTTTTTTTCTTTTAAAATATATACAAAGTTTTAATGATATTGTAAAAATATTGCTATTGCTTCAAAATTAAAGTTATAATACTATTTATCTAAAAATAAAGTTTATCTCAAATATTAGTTAAAGATTTGCCATTATTGTAGTATTTTAGTAGGAACGTCTTTAGCTTATTTTTTTAAATATTGATAAGATTTTAATATATGCATATAAATTTCTTCCAATGAATGGTCATTATAATATTAGAGAAGCACGTTATGTGTGTGTGTGCGTGGGGGTGGGGGGGGGATGGAGATGAGTTTTCCATTTGCTTTTCTTCTGAGAAAAGTAAGGGTTGTTGAGTGAACTATGGACAGAGTAGTTATATATAAATATTTTTAAATAAGTTTAAAAAGAAATCTTTTTATATCTAGTTAAAGAGCAAATATATCACGTGAGTAATTCTCTAATTTAATTTATAAGCAATTGCAAAATGTCAGAAAATGCATTTATGTAAATCTTGAATGCGATCATAGAAAGATGTTTTACTAAAAAATAACGTTCCACAACCTTTTAAATGGATTTTTTCCCCCTGTGTTTCATCATTGAGAAATATTAAATTTATAATATGTCGTTTTGCTTAATAATTTTTTGTGCAATCGCAAATTTGAAAGACATTTTTGACAGACATAATTTTTTTAATATGCTGTGCCTATAGTTGGTCAGGGACGTAATCATTGAAGAAACTTCAGAGGCTACTTCACTTACGCGAAAACGTCCGCTCGCTAATGCTAATCCAATGGAAAGAATTCTTAAAGGTATCTCGTTTGCATTTCAATATTTTTAATTATACATATATATATTTTGCATTGTATAACTGAGATCGATCTTTACAAACCCCGTTTTTAAACATTTTTGATTTTGTTTACGGGTTTTTTTTTTTTACTAGGATACTTTCACTTTCGGAACCGTTTCCGAAAATGTAAGTATTCTCTCTTAGGGCTGCCGTTGGCGCCTATTTTTATATTCTATTTGCACCACTATTTTTAAGAAATAAATTTTGTATTATATTTTTCATGCACATGTTGTCAAAGTATATGAGAAAGATTTTTGTTTCAAGAAAGTGGTGCGAGATAGAATTAAAAATTAGTCGCCAGTGGTAGCTCTGCTCTTTAAAAACCTTGCAAACAAAATCGAAAAAAAAAAAAAAACCGGTCTGTGTACAGATTAATCTCAATTATCCAATGAAAAATAAACCATTTAAAAATATTTAAATGCAAACGAGATATCTTTAAAAAATTCCTCCCATAGGATTAAAATTATCGAGCGGGTGTTTTCGCTTGAGTGAAGTATCCTTCAGTCCTCCCCTTTCAAAATCAAGAGAATTTTTCAAATCTAAAATTCACTTTAAAAGACTCCTTAAAATAGATTCTATATTATTATAATATTTATATTATAATACATTTTATACATTGTTATAATATAACATAAATAAATAAATTTATAGATCTTTAAAATACTTTTATTAGCTGAATAATTTACTCAAGTCTACCGCATTCAAAATAAAGGCAATTTTTTTTAACCTAAACCTCACATGAGTTATTTTAAAGAGCCGTCTTGTATTTTTTATATATTAAAATATTAATTTATAGTTTTGAAATTAATGTTAAAATCCATTTTATATTACTAATATTAATAATTAAAATAAGCGATTAATCATTCTCGTAAATATTTAATACATTTTAATAATCACGATTATTTAATTGTTTCTTTTCTCTTTTTCTTTTTTCAATATAAGTATTTGTACCTTTCTTATGATTTTTTCCTCGCCATGCGTGACACTTATCTCACAATTTAAGATACCTGTAATAAATGGTTTGCGAACTGAAATTTTTATTACACTCCTTGCAGACTATGACTACGACATCCCATTGACATTCAGAAATCACACTCTAAAAACAAACAAGTAAATAAATCCAAAGTTTGCGCGCATGCGTGGAAGACATTTTGAGAAAAGTGAACTAATGGACTTTCGGAGGGTTGCAATTTATCGGCTCGTGTAAAATCAATCAAATTTGTCATAGAGAGTTGCAGTTTATATATATGTCATGCTACTATATGTTCCAATTACTGATGTGATTTGGATACATTCACACTTCTACAACAGTAGCAATAGAAGATTATTGCTTTTACACCATTGAAAGTAACTTTCTTTACTAAAAGTAATTTTGTTTCTTTTTCCTTGTTGTTATATGTAATAATTATTTTTTCTATACATTGTTACCTTTGGGTTGTTGTCTTCATACCTCCAAAACCAAACTAAAAAAAATAAATATTAAAATTTTGAAAATAAATTTTTATTTAGTAACCTCAGTACGGGGTACTAGAGGTCTGCACGGGCCAAAATTTCCAGGCCCGGGCCCGGCCCGACTCATCGAAAATAAAATTCGGCCTGGCCTGATAAAAAAATTAAAAGTTCGGACTGAGTCCGGCCCGTAGAAAAAGTAATATTGGCCCGGCCCGCTAAAGATCTTAAAAGTTCGGCCTGAGCCCGGCCCAGCCCGTAAAAATGATAAAATCTCGGCCCGAGAAAAAAAACCCCGGCCGGAGTGAATTTTTTACAAAACATTGATTTTTACGTCGATTTGGTTAAAAATTTGTCTCGTACGAGGTAGCTCTGACCAAAAATATTTATCTTAACTTTTTTTTTTCTCATGTTTATAATCTTCATTTTTAAAGAACTGACACAGACTGCGAAATTTATTTTTTTAACGAATCTCTATTTCTTGTATGTAAATGTTTAGGTTATCATTAATATTGTTAATCCACATTCCATGCATTAACATACATGTATTCCATGCATGCCAAAAATCTGAAAAATTCTATACAGTAAAATTTTCTGAGACGGAATTGCGTAGAAAAGAAAAAAAAAAAATGCGTTAGAGACAAGTTCCATTCTTAGCAAGTGTAAATGTATCATATATTGTTTTCTTACGTATTAGTATATTAATTTTGCATGGATCAACACGTTTTTCAGTTTAAAACAGGTTTTCGTCATAGGCAGGTTCCTTTCACACGTGTTACTATATTTTAATTTAGCTATATTTTAATAAGCGTAGAAATATACTATTCTTTAAAAATAATAAATTTTAATGTTTAAGTGTAGAATAATGGCAATTTAAAAATGTATGCATTTTTTGCACAAATTTTTGGGCCAGGCCTAATTTGACTGATCTTTGAATGGATCTGGCCAAGCTGAGACAATTTTTTTCATATGGACTGAAGCTTGGCCCGTGAAGACTAGGAATGAAACCAATCCCGACTCTGTACAGAAAAAATAAGTTAGGCCCGTTCCGGCCCGAGCCTTTAGAAATAAAGTATGGCCTGGCCCCAGGGTTGCCGGCTTTTAGCCAGGCCAAAAATAGCCGGCCGGCTTTTTTTGGTTTTAGCCACTTAAAAAAAGCCGGCTTTTATTGAAAAAAGCCGGTTTTTATTTTTTTAAGTTGGTTTACAGCTAATTCATTTTAAATTTAGATCAATTAATTTTTAATACACTCATAAATATTTTCTACTAAAAAAAATTATAAATTTCTATTAAATTTTGTCAAATAAATAAGTCTTTATAAATGTTAGAAGGCAACTTTGAAGGCATTATGTCTGAAAAAAAATTTATAAATATTGAAAAGGATATAAGTTAGACTCCAAACTGGTGTTTTGAAATTCTATATTACATAGCTCCACATATACTACACAGTTTAAAGATTATATTTAATTGAACAATGGCAAAATGTAATCACATCAAAATGGAAACATTCTTATGTGTCCATATGGAGAGATTAAGTTATTCATATGTTAAAAGAGAAATTAGAAAGGATCAGGGCCATCGTGGAGACATTTTGTTGGTGGGGGAGATGACCTTAAATTGCCAAGTCAAATTTTTTGTATTTGCCAACTAGTTTTATAACTTTGCCAAGTTACCACAATTAGAAAATGTAGTGTAGTTCTTATTCGTAAAAAGTTTAATAATATTCCCAATTAGATTCGTAATTTTTGCAAAGTCTGTCAGAAATAGAAAATGTATTATAGTTTTTATTAAAGTTTTACACAAATTGACCAACTAAGTTTGTAAATTTGCCAAGTGTAACAGCATTCACAAACGTTTTGGGGGGAGGCTCCCCCCCCCCCCCCCCCCCTTAGCAAGGCCCCCAAGGCCCCTGGAAAGGATATAATTTTTGAGGAGAGTTTGGTACATAAGTGTATAAAAAATAGAGCATTTAAACACACAGGTAAAAAAAAAAAGAATTAAATTAAATTTTGAAAATCTTGTTGCTAAGCATTTTCAGGCATATGCATTATATAATATTTTTAATAGTGAGAAATGGTGTTTTTATTAGATGACTATGTATAATTTTGAATGTTTACTAGAAATAAAATAAGACTTGTATATTAATAGCTTTTAAAATTAAGTAATAAAACATGTAACTAAGTAACCATTATCCTCTTCAATTTTATAAAGCAGTAAAAATGAAAAAAATTGGGGGAGGCGGGAGTGGAGTTAAAGGTCAGTGTAAACCAGATAAAGCAGTTGGTATGGACCTTTTAAAATTTATCTGACATATTTGCAATTCTGACTACAAATCACTAGCAAAACCATCTAAGTTTTATTCCAGTATTAATGTCTTCATTATTCAGAAATTGGGTTACTTATTAAACTCTAGACCAATTAAATGTCATTAAAACTAATTAAAAACACTTTAAAATGTGTAGTTTATAATTACAATGCTTCACTTTATGAAAGCCAATTATGGCCAAAAAAAGCCAATTTTGGCCAAAAAAAGCCGGTTAAAACCAATAAAAGCCACTGGCCTGGCTTTTTTTAATTTTAGCAGGCTTTTTTGCAACCCTGCCTGGCCCGAGCCTTTAGAAATAAAGTACGGCCCGGGCCGAGAAGAGTGGAGCCCGGCCCGAGTGCCGTGAGTCAAAATCAGCCCGGGCTACGGGCCGGCCCGTGCAGATCTCTACGGGGTACAATGAAATACTTGCAGATGGGGTACAATGAAACATGTTTTATTATAGTAATAAAAGTACTAAATAGAATATATTAGAAGTAAGAGTTGGAAAACAGAAAAAAAGAGTTTTGTTCTAACCAGGTCAGTAAAAAATGCTCTTGTTAAGCAGTTAAAAAATAGAAAGAGAAAAAAAGCTAAGAAGGGGTTGTTTTGAAAATAAACTGCCTGCTACAGACTCTGATGATGATCAAGATTTTTTTTCCAGGACCAGCTGGTCATCGAGGTATTAAGAATGGGATATCCACACACAACATGTATGGCACAAGCAGTATCCGTATAAATGGAAACATAAGGAAATATATACCGTTGGAGAAATCATACCTTTTAATGAAGTCAAATGTGAAGTACTTGATATAAAAAGACTTCAACCTAGTTTTATTTATTTTTTTTTTATCTCATTTTTCATAAAATAAACTATACTGGATGAAAATTGCTTCCATCATTTGGAGTGTTTCATTGTACCCCAGTATGCGTTTCATTGTACCCCGGCATACGGGGTACAATGAAACACTGTAAGACATTTATTTTTTGTTATTTTTAAAGCATATAAGATATTGTTTAGAACCTAATAAAAATTTATTAAGGGGAAAATATAAGATTAAAAATATGCATTAATTATATTTTTGTGCATGCAAAATTGTGCATAGGAAAAAAAAATTAGTAAATTTTGTTTCATTGTACCCCGTCTTCCCCTATATAACGATATTGTGTATAACGATATTTCATTTGTCCCTAGTAGGAATCCTATTAAATTTAATGTAAACCTATCTATAACAATAAAATGGGTTAAGATGAAATCTGTATATAATGATGATTTTGCGCTTTTTGAAATGGTCATTTTGTTTCTCAAACCCTTTTTGTTTTAATTGCCTGTTGAAAGACCACCCAAACCCTAAATTATCTGAATAGGGTGTAGAATAGAAAGGCCACCATGACATGATGCATTTATGGCTGTCACATTGATTGGCCAATTTGATTGATAGCTCAGATCTGCAATGTGACTGATAAGATTTGCATTGCAACATCCTTGTGCTTGATTCAGGGAGGGGTTACTGGACACTGAACACGTGGAGGGTAACAAAATGCTAATTCCCCTAGCATCTTTTGACTTCATACCCTCCTCTTTTTGAACAAAAAGTTAGTAAACTAACTGTGGTGAGTGAGATTTCTTTCAGTTATGCTAGTGTGATTGCATCTTAGACCAGGGATATGTTAGACGGCAGATCTCTCTCCATTGTTCAACTGGGAGAAACTTGAAACAAACATAATTCAGCTTCCTTCACCAAAAGCGTATTGTTTTTTGGCGGCAATCCCTTTCTTGGCAACTTTCTGTTTCTTAAATATATTGGTGGGAGCAAGAGGTGGGAAATTCAATGACAGGATGAAGGGAAAAAACAGGTATGCGGTTTCCTCTTACCATCACTTGCTGATGGGAAGGATGATGTTTGTTTCAAGATAAGGTTACCGGTTCATGGTCTAGTGGAACAACGGGAAATGAAGAAAATAGAAAAATGCTCTCCGGAAGATGTTTCGTTAATTGACACTCTTCAAAATTATGTTCTAGCATTATCAACATTTCACAAACATATTTGAACTCAATGGATGGATTAAAAAGTATGTGCATACAGCCTGTGTTCTCAGCAAAAACTAAAGAAGAATATCAGATTTCTTTTCTGTTAAAAACAAGTGAATCTATCAAATAGTTAAATGTGTGTGCTGTTTACAACCAAAAACTCGTATTATTATTAGGTTTGTACTGTTTACTTGTTATGTATCTTGTTATAACACTTGCACATGAAAACCTGTCTATATCGAGGATTTGTGTATAACTATATTTCTTTCAGTCCCTAGAATATCATTATAGACAGGTTTCACTGTGCAATCCTAGGCTTAAAAGCTAATGATGTTGAAAGAATTACACTGAAACCTTCCTGAATGACCATTTTTCATGGAACGAAATTTATTCCCATAGGCTCAATACTAATATTACCTCCATTCAGAGACCACCCCAGTTGAACTCTCTCCATGAGCCATCCATTTCTTTGAAGAAAATGAAACCGATTCCGTTTTTTCCTGGTCGCTTGATGAAGGTTTTATTAGAAAAATAATTCCAGAGAGCGCATTATTCATCAAACTTCTAAACTAAGTTTAGATTTTTTTTTTTATTCCGGTAACTTTTAAATGCTTAAACCCTTTTGTGCCTTTTTAGACAATGAATTTAATTCTGATGACAAATTAAGAATAATGGTCAGTAAATTCCCTGCCCTATTGTGTCAGGAAGCTCTCAAAGAAATAAATAAATTAATGAAATCGTCATTATTTGTTCCATCAAAAAAAAGAAAAAAATATTGCATTAATTTACCGAACTTCGAAAATAAAAGTTATAAATGATAAAACCGTAAAATCGAAGCAAACGTCAATGTATTCATTTTTTAAACTCTGTATCTCATTTTTAAAAATCAGTAAGGAAATTGCTGAAATATTTGATAGTTTTATATATATATATATATATATATATATATATATATTCTGCTAGTTTAGCACCAACTGACTTTAAAAAATATCAATTTTTACAATTCTTGTGGCATTAAAATTTGTGGGATTAATTTTTTTTTTCTTACGTGAATGAGTAAAACTGGATGCATTTCGATAGAATTGATAATGAATTTTATTCTAAAACCATCTCTTGAGAATGTTGCTGTTATAAAAGTAGCTGCTGGTCTGTGGAACCAGCCTGATATTAGGGCTTTAGTGATTGAATTCTCAGCCACTAAAGCCTCTGTTGCAAAACTTGTTATTATATTTATATTATCAGAGTTTCGCTTGATTTAAAAAAGGACAGGGTGCTGCCGGTGAAAAAGGGCACTTTTTGAATTATTTAGAACACTTTTCGAATTATTTAGAGCACTTTTCAGATTCTTAAGGGCAGTTTTTGTATTCTTAAAGGCACTTTTTGAATTTTAATTTCATTCTTTTGATTTTTAAAGACTTTCAAGACAACACTGAGTTAGTTTTTACTATGCTAGCAAATTTTTTAATGCAAAAAGGAAAAAGGGCACTTTTTTACTGAGGCGAGAAGTGTGGAAATATTTAGGATGAGGGGCAAGAAGGGTTCTAATTTTTTTTTAGTGAAGGGCAAGAGAGGTGCTATTTTGTAAACCAAAGAGCAGGTGGGGGCAGCACCGCCCTGAAACTACCTGGGGCCTCTGATATTATTTATCTATGCAAAATAATTTTCTTTAGATGTCACTATTTTATTTTCTCATAGATGTTTTTTTCTTACAGGTTGTCAAGTTTTCAAGAATTCTAGTTGGTATCCTACGAAGCATAACTAGTATAGCTGTCTTGATTAATTTAGGAAGCAGCGCTTTTTCTTGTACTTTCACCCTGATTGTTCTGTTGACATTGGTTCATATTTAATACAACTCTGAGCGTAAACGTTAATTGTGCTGTAAAAATGTGTAACTTTGTTATGTCATGATGATGGTCATATAAAAATACTACACTGTCATGTAATTATATCTGTATCTGTCAAATGAACCCACGAATAAAAGGAGACTCAATGCTATGATTCAGCGAAGTAATTTTAATTTGTAAGAACATTGCTGAAATATTTGATGGTTTGTTATACATATGCTATGCTAGATTAGCATCAACTGACTAGAGGATTTTAAAGAATATGAATTTTTACAAACATTACTCAAAGATTTTCTTGTAGCCTTAAATCTCATGGGATTCATTTTTTTCCCTTACTTGAATGAGTAAAACTTTATCACCGAGTGTGTTTCAACAGGATTGATAATGAATTTTATATTAAAACCATCTCTTGAGCATATTGCTCTTGTAAAAGTAGCTGCTGTACTGTGGAACCAGCCTGATATTAGGGCTTTAGTGGTTGAATTCTCAAATTCTCCATTATTTTCTCATGTCGACATGGAGCTCTTCCTCATTCCACAGCCTCCCAATGAAAGAAAAGTAAAATGGCAGACAGTTGAAGATAAAGTGATAGAAAAAGTGCCACAACTTATGATACCAATATCTTTGAAAGATAAAATGTTGGGTTATATTCAATCAGTAGGCATACAAATATTAAAATGGATGGATTTTCATCTCAGAAAATGCCACTTTAATTTAGATTTACCGCATGAGTTTTGTTGGACATCACAGGGAATAATAGATAAAAGGAAAACAGCAGAAATGTTAATTAGAGATTACAGTATAGATGTTACCATGCGTTATAAGTTGGCTTGTATTTACTGCTTAGAAGATGATATTTTTAAATTATGGAATGAACTCTCTGAAAATGACAGGAAGTATTTTTATAGTGAAGGTGATCCCAGTGAGGTTCTGGAGCAGAAATTAGAGGTTCTTTGGACGTACAGTGTAAAAGGTGAAACAGCTAAGATATGCAATATTGCTCAAAGAAAATTGAATATTAGATGTTCTTTTTATTCATATGCATTGTGGTGTGGTATAAATAGTGGTAATAAAGCAGCAGTGGAACATTTTTTGCAAAAACTAAACCGAAAAAGAAATTTATTGTTAAAGGCATCATTTAAGGCAGCAAAAGTGCATCGTTGTCGTTATCTACAAACTACTGATCCTCCTAAAGAATACCATTCTGAGGTTTTATTGTTTTTACTTTCAAAAATGAGTAGTGAGCAACAAATAGAAATATTCAAAAGATACCCTTTTGAAGTGTTGATTTCTTTATTGGATTGGCCGTGGCAAAATTTCTTTGTAGAAACTGCAAGTCATCTATTAAAATTTCTTCATAAAAGCTTTTATAATGGGCTAATGAAGTTGAGTGTCTATAAAATAATTCATGGCTATAATGACTACAATTATCAAAAGGTGTTTGAAGAACTTTGGCAGCAAATCCCTAATATTTGCAAAAGCTACATTATAAACGATCCCTGTATTGTTGATCTAGTACTGTTGCTATTGAAGGTAAAACACAAAGAAAATATCAGATTGGTTTTTCAAGGTGCATCCCTTACAGAAAAAAATAAACTTATTTTTGGTAATACAGGGCAGCACATTTGTGTAGATATGATTAATTATGATGAGTGGCATTTAGTCAAATTTTTTGTTCAACACTGTATATCATCAAAGAATGAAATGATAAAATTTAAAGAGGAATTTAAAAAACATATTCAGACATATGAACAGCAATATCCAGAAAAGGATTATCCAAAGCTCAAAGACAAGTTGGATGTATTTTTTCGACTTTTAGATGACTTTGTTTGTATATACGGTAAAAGAAAATGTGCAGATGAAGGTGACAATAGTTTGTCTAAGAAACTTTGTAGTGTTGAATTTCAAGACATAACACACAGTGTAACTAAATAGCATCAGCTGAACATTCCTAAACTGATATTATTATTACTTATTATTAGAAAAAAAATAATTTCAAGAAGTGGTACAGGCAGATGAGTGACATAAATTTAGATGTATATATTCATTTAGGTGACAATTATTACTAGCAACCAGCAGAATGTAGTTTAAATTAAATTATCCATTTTCTTTATCATTCATGCCTGTTAGAACTTTTTATTCCCCATGAATCTAAATCATCTAAATGATCTTTCTAAGTCATTATTGTGGCTGGAACATACCATTAATTATGTCAAGTGAGATAATTGAGGAATGCTTGTAAGATTTCCTGTAAATACTGAGTTTTCTTGATACTTCTCCATTATCTTGCCAACTTCTTTTCATTAAAAAAAAAAAAAAAAAAACTACAAACTTTTGTTTTTTTCATCATGTGATTTTGAATTAGATGTTTATCTATACAATAGACTGCCTAAAATCCGCAAATGCCTAAAATCGGCACATCATCACAGATATAAACAATAAAACTTTCAGTTCAGATATAGGGTCAAAATTACTTTTTAAAAATTTTTATAACATTCTGCACATATTTTAAATACAATTCTCATTAATATGACTGAATTCATGCTTTCATGCAGGAAATATAAATTTATTTCTGAAAAAATTCAAAATATTGCTGATATCTTTGGTAATCTGTCTTTTTACCAAATATATTTATGTATTAATCAGTTAAGCTTTTTTGGTTATTAAGACTGGCTAAATCTGAAATAACAGGGTGTCTACAGAATGTGGAAATCAGGGAATCATGGAAAAATCAGGGAGGTTTAGCAATCTGGAAAAGTCAGGGAACTTTGTAAAAATTCTCGAAAATCAGGGAAATTTGTCTGTATGCAAAGATATTTGGATTTTCACCTTGCCAAGAAGACTGATTCATTTATTTTATATATTATACCATATTTTTTCACATGTTGATTCATCTTTCCCAATATTTTTAAAAAGATGCATGTGGTATGAATTTTTGATTTTAACACACATGTAGGTGATCAGATGTCCTCATTTTCTGTGGATAGCTCTTATGTGTAAGGCAATTTACCCATTTTTGAAAAATTTAAATGATACATTAGCATAACCTGACCAGGTAGACAGCTTAATCCAATTAGCTAGCCCATCAGATCTAGATATGTCTTAGAATTGAACATTTTTCAAGAAAATGAGGAAATTTCCTGGTCACGCATATATCCATTGGCCACTATATGAAGTTGTTGGACTAAATTTTGAGTTCGGATTTATTAGACTGTCAACCAATACTTTATGAATATTAGGCGATATTTATGTTTTCCTCTTGTTTTTTTCCCCCAAATGAGATATTAGACAGCCCAGGGCTGGGGAAATGCACCACTTTACTCGCCACTGGTGAGTGAATTTTCTGACAGGGCGAGTGCATTTTTAGGTAGTCTTTGAAAACTGCAAACTATAGAAACATGCGTTTTTTTTTTTTAAATAGCTATATTTTTCAACTGTCCTAATTACTGCGATGTAAACATGGTACTAAGTTCTATTTTATATTAAACTTTCATTTCTTGTTTATATTTCTTAATTTTACAAAAAAAAAAAAAAAAAAAAAAATTATGAAAATGCATTACAGTAATACAGTAGAAGATCTTTATAATGCAATTCTATATAACGCAATTCTCCATATAACGCACAACTTCTCAGATGTAAACAATGAATTTTGCAGTTAAAAAGCACCTGCATTTCCACATTGTAAAAATATTGCTACTCTTTAGAAGACTAAATTTGATATATTAGTTCAACTTTCTCCTAATTTAAGACCTTTTTAATAAAAAAAATGCTATTATTACAATAAACATTTTTGAAAATGTCTAATATAAGGGAGGGTTTGGTCAGTTATATTTGGATCATGTTTATAAAATAAATTTAACAATGTCTGACCTATATTATGCAAAAATTTATAATTTGGATAACTCTTGGTAACAAATGCAGTATAAAGATATTTTAATGTATTTTGATATGTTTCAGACATATTTGGCCATATTTACAAGGTAAATTTAATGATGTGATCCATATAATGCAAAATTCTATATAACGCACAACCTTGCGTTTTTAGGTTTGCGTTATAAAGATCTTCTACTGTAGTAACTAACTATTTTGGAGTTGCGTAAATTTTGTCATAAAAATTTTCAATTGTGCATTGCATTTTACTGGCTGGTGAAATAAATACTTGGCTGGTAAGATTTTCTAGAAACTCCCCATCCCTGAGACAGCCCGATAAGTGTGTTACATGAAGAAACGGCATACATAAAAAAAATACCATATGTGTATTGTTAATAATATAAATCAAGGAAGTTTGATAAAAATAGTTCAGGAAATCAGGGAACTTTTTTTTTACAATTTCTGTAGACACCCTGAATAAAACTTCCTGACTTTTATGATTTTGATATGAATTAATAGCGTATATTTATGTAGAAAGTTTCATTGAATAATTCAAAGAAAATGTATCTCATCTGTATTATGCATATTTAATTATACATTATTAATTATTTACTTTTAATAATTTAATCATTTGAAAAATTATCTTACTTTTTATCATTTTAGTTTATTACTTTACTTAATTACTTTATTATTTTACTATATTCCAAGCATTCATTATAATTCTGATTGCATGATTACATTCAAATTACTGTTTAAAAAATGTAAACAAAGCAATGACCAGAAATCCCTAAAAATTCTAAATTCTGCACAACATGTGGTTCCAAGCTGTGCGGATTTGAGGGAGTGTACTGTATTTTTAATGATGTGTTACTGATTTATTAGTTATTATTGCATTAAAATAACAATTACATTCTTTAATGGTCACAATATGATATTAAAAGATAGCATTGAAAAAATGTTGCAATGCATAGTTAGGTACAATGGATTAGTTTCAACTGACGTCACAAATATAACAGTCGAAAGGGATAATTAAGAAAAATAATGTAAGTAAATAAATATCCAAGATTTTTTTTTCATTAATACAATGTAAAATTTATAATTTAATGTTATTGATAGTTGACACTTTAGTGAGTAGTGGGGATTATCCCAATTTCTTGTTTTTGAAATTCCAATAGCAGCATACTTTTGTGTGTGTTTATTCGACACTAAAGTCTGGTGAATAGTTTGGCAATAGTATTTTTTTTATGAAAAGTAATCAATGGGAAAGAACCGTTTTATCTTATACAAGGCCTCTATGATTGGATCAGCTGCTGATCTAGAATTTTATTTTTATTATCTTTAGTACTATGTTATACTTTAGTACTATAGTATATCTTATAGTTTTAAAATTAATCTTCTGTTTTCAGGGTTGTTTGGTTTAAACCGTGCTTTAAACCATGGTTTAAACCAAATGTTTTTTTTTTTTTAAACCATGCTGGGTTTTTTTTCATGTGGTTTTTTTCTCTTTTTTCCTAATGTTTTCCTTTATTTTGCACATTATTGAAAAATGCAAAATCCAAGTTATGCAGAAGCTACAAGCAAAGCTTTAGAAAAATGATGAATTAATAAATTTGTAGAGGTGACAAACTTTTTTAATCAAACTTTTCTTATAAGCTTTAAATCTACACAGCAGACTAACTAATTTTTGTAAAATTAGCTGAGAAGAAAAAAAAACAAGTAGTTATTTTTTTTCTTTTTTTTTTTTTAAAGCCTTTTATTTTTAAAAATAGCCAAAATGGCAGATTTGAGCTAAAAATATACTTTGAGTCTGGGTCATATTTGTATGCATGTAGAATGCAAATTGCATGTGTTGATGAATATATCTGAAGCTCTAAAGATAAAATTTAAAACATGTGAATGTAGCAAAGATAAAATAGATTTAAAATATTCAATATTTTGAATAAAATAATTTCCTTTGAGAAAACGCAGATTATTTACAATTAATAACATAAAATGACCTTTAAGATTTCAGTCAAGCTGCAAAAGAAAATTTTCTTGGTTGGGGAGATTATCTTTTAAGGCTGTTCTCAACTGCTCTACTCAACAAGCACAAAATGCTTTGACATATTTACAAATTCATCTTTTAACGGAAAAATATAAAATTGGAAGGTCTGACTGGGAAGTGATTTGGAATCGAACTGTGTTTTCCATTTTTGATAAATAAATTACCTATTGAGTTATAAGTAATTTTAATCACGTGACAAAGATGTTTTTAACCTTCCTTGAGTAGTTATTTTTCTTTCGCATGGAAATTCGGTTCAAAATGCCAACTTTGACACTATTTTCTGAAAGATCTATTGCGTTTGAAAAAAAAGGGGGGGGGGGGGGGAACACAGTTACATTACATAGCTTCTGAACAGCAGCATCTGCTAGTTTCATGCATTTCCGAACAAAAATAAATTAAAACTTATGTCATAAAGTTGCCCTTTCGGATTTGAGAACAGCCTTAAGAATAAAAAAGAAACTCAAGATATGAAGTCGAATAAGAGGACATTGAAAAGTTGGGTGCTAGCGAAGCACCTGTTTACTTTTAACTAAAATATGCAATAAGATATATTTAAATCGTCTATTGCATAATCGAATCCACTATTTAGATGTGACAAAAAAATGAGTAAAAATAGAGATAAGCTTCGCGTGAGACATAACAGAAAAAAAGTCTCATAAAAATGCCTGAAAATATATATTATTAATTTTTAGTTTAGACATTTAAAAGTAATACGTGTTATAAAATAGCTTAGAAAAAAATCCTGTGTATTAAGTCTGATGGCTGTTTAAATGTTTTAGTGGATGACAATTTTTATAAATCTACTTTCCATTTTAAGATCAATGTTTTCAGTAGTCTAAAAAGCTGGTAAAAAGGTATTTCTGTTTATTTTACTGTCGCCTTTTTTTTTTTTCTTTTTTATAACGTGGCAGTTTCTGAGGAGAAGTGTCAAATGACAATACACAATACTTCTTGAAACGTGTAAAGACCCTACTACTAAATTCAAATCATTCCGGGAATTCTTTATAAAAAGCTTTACTTTCAATAAAAGATAATAATATTATAATTATTCATGTAGTGTTCTAACAGAAAAATTGGATATCTCAAATTGCAAATATTTCAAAGAAATTATTTTGAATAACCATGAGAAAGTATATTATATTTATGAAACTACACCATTTATTTATTTATAGTACTAGTAATCAAAAGATTGTTTATTAAGGTTTTCAAGATGTTTCACTATGTAGAGCATTTTATTCATAGAACATAACTAATAACTTTACTAAAGTTACTACTTTACTTGCTTTTACTAAAAATGTTTAAATTTTAAATATTTCAATTTTCTACATAATTGATTGTAATTATTTAATTTAAATTATTTTTAAGTGAAGTTATATTACTTATATATCCAACAATGTTTATTTCTATCAATAAATATGCATGTATATGTAATAGGAAAATATATTTGAAAAAAACCCAGTTTAAACAAAAAAAACGGGTTTTTTTGAAAAAAAAAACCTGTTTTTTTACCAACCCTGTCTGTTTTAAATGAGTGTTAAGCTTACTAAAAAGTTTATGTTAACATCGGTGCAAGATCTCCAGTCTCAAGACTGATATCAGTTTTGAAATAATTTTTGACTCGCAGTAATTTACACTTTATGTATTTAAATAATAGCAGTTTTAGAAGCAAAAACTCTAATCTGTTTCTTTTATTGTAAAAAAAATTAATTTTTGGCTGCAATGCTAGAAAAATAGAAATCTTCTAGCCCATGTCCATTTGATTATATCTAATACTGGGAAAAGTTTTCAGTCTTTTCTTGGATGGACTTCTTGCACCCACGATGTAAATGAGATAATAAGGACTTAAAAGGTGATACTAAATTAAAATTTCATTTATTTTCAAAATGATGGGAAAACATAAATAGCCATAATAATTTTTCGGGGGAAAATTTTTTCTGCTCAATTTTTTTCTCTTTCTATTTTTGTGGAAATTATGAACTGTGTTTTATGCTGGTGGAAAATCTAATAATTTTTTTTTAATTTGAAATTAGTGTTTTTATCGGGTTTTTGAATTTTTAACAAGGTCTTGTTTTAATGAAGTAAATCCCTTGAATTTAGGTGTATAAATTCATACTTGCCAAACTCCTGCTTATTAAAACCAGAATATTGTAACATATTTTAAAACATAATACAGTCGAACTTGCTTATAGCGAGCACGAAGGGACCGTTGCTCGTTATGACTGAGTGCTCGTAAAAAAAAAGAGTTCATAAAAAATTACAAAAATGTATGCATACTTACATTATTATACATGTTTTATTTATATTTTATATTTGTACAGTACAAAAGAAGTTGGTTAATTTGCTGTGAACTGCCTTATTGTCTCTTAATTATGTTGTTCTTCGGAGAAGACTTGTGGCCCGAAAAATATCGTCATTTGCACTGCTGGCTTAGAAAAAAGTTTGAAGTTTTTCTGTGTACTCAATTTCGGTTGACTTCGGAATGTTAAAAGAATTTTTCCAAGAAACGATTATCTGAGCTGGAGAGGTGGAAGCCAATAGAAATTTTATGAATCGCAAAAATATTGCTCGCTATAACCGGGGTTTGCTCGTAAAAGCGAGTTATGTACCCATAGACTTAACATTGTACCAACCAAGTATTTATGATTTCCTTGTTAAATGCAGGTTCTCGTTAAATCAGGGTTCGTTATAAGCGAGTTCGACTGTATTTATTTTATTTCAACTCATGCTTCAATCTATGAGGTATTCATTTAAAATCTACTTGATTTCATTCATTTAAAAAAATTCCAGTTAAAAGTATGTTTTCTTGATTTTAAAAATGCTGGAGGTTGGAAGTATTGAGTATATAAATTTATATCCAGGGCTGCCATTTGCATCTAAAGTGCTACTATTTTGGCAAGAAACCAAATAAGATAAACTGTTTTCCATTTCCAGCTGCTGTTTCTGGGGGAAAACATATTTCATCAATCCCAGCACTGCCAACTCTTCATTTTTCCCCCTTTCACCCTTAATGCAATATCCCAACATTATATTTCAGTATCGATTTCTTAAGTTTTTTATTAATTTAAAAATCTATAAAAACTTTCATTTGAAATAAAGAAATTACCCTTTTCAATCTAAATGGAATGCAAAAATTGCTAATTGTCCAAATTTGAAGGATAAACTAATGATTTTTGGTTAATCCCTTAACCAAACTATTTTACAGCATACTATTCCCAATATTATGTTGTCATTAAAGGTATCGTAAAGGCATTCTGATCATCTTACACAGATAATATTTTAAAGTTCCTTTTTTTTTATGGTTAATGTTTCTGATATTATAATAAAAGTACAAAAAGTGACAAATTTGGGGGATAGCATAAATTATGTGGATTTTTATGAAGCAATTTTGGTTATTATTTTTATATAAAATAAGATTCTTTTCTCCTTTTTTTTCTTTTTACATAGGCATGCAACTCTTTTGTCTACTATTTTTGTAGAAATTCTTTTTTTTTTTCTTTCATTGTAGGTAACTAAAGCAACTATCTTTTATGTGATTAGGCACTGGCAACCCTGTATTTGTATATCTGCATTTTTACTTTATACATGAGGAGTTCAGATGATAAAAATGGTATGTGACAAAAAAAAAAAAAAAAAAAAAAAAAGTTCATCGTAGATAATCAATTGTTCTCTACCATCTGTTAAATTACTATGATTTCTGGTGTATAAGCCATGGCTTAATTAAGTCTTTTTCAAACCGGATGTTTTATTTAAAAAATGAAGTTAAATAAATTCTATGCAAGAGATTGTCACATTTTATTTTTAAAACCTTCTGGTAATAAATAGTTATTTGAGCTGCGACTTATACACCGGAAATTGTGGTACTATTTGGAAAAAATCTAATGCAGAGATTTTAATTGATGATACAGGAGGCATTTGACAATAAATTCAAACAGATATTTGGACCTTTACATCTCATTTTCTTAAAATGATGATTGTGTCACTTACCACTTTTATCATCTGAGCTCCTCCTATATTGCTAGATAATAGATTCTCAGAGTTTCTTTTGGAGCTTTTTTATGAAGGGTCCTTCTTTGAAACAAATTTAAGAAGGGTTCCGTTTTAATATATAAAAAAATGTGAAAGATCCTGTTTCCTGATGAAACATTTTGTTAAAAGTCCTGTTTTAAAATGTATTTATTTAGGTTAAGTGCTAGGTCTTTTAAAGGGCCTAAATTTTTGCAAAACAAATCCCTGTTTAGTGAATGGTAAAAGGGATGATGGACCAGTAGAACTCAAGGTTAACTTTATCTGTCATATTCATACACTATATGGCCAAAGGTGACCGGTCACCTGCGATTTTAGATGTTAAATATCTAGAAAAATACATGAGGAATTAACCTGAAACTGCAGATGTGTAAACAGTATAGTATAGGTCATATATTTCTGCGATGATTTTTTTCCCGAAATCCCATAGGGGGCCGTCAACAAATTGAAAAAGAACGAATATCTTTTGGTTGGTTGGTTGTGTGTGTTTATGACGCCAATTATCATCACGAGGGATATGAGCCCTAAAGGGGGGAGTGCCCTCCGTGGGGGGTCTTTCTAAGGGAACCTAGCCCGAATATCTTTTGGATAACACTGAAAAAACCAATGTAGCAAAAGCAATCAAACTCGAGATTATTAACAAGTGGCTTATTGTAATATACTGTGTTCATTTTTATGAGGATAGCATATATACTCGTGGTGGTTCTTTGATGCGCAAGGTTTGAAATAGTGTGCAAAATCTCATGATTTGCACACGGAAAAGGAAAGTCCTGCTTAATGAAAAATGCTGTGCAGTATTTCCCCCTGCAAATTCATCCACAGACCTATGATTCTTTTGCGTGTATATTTTGAAATTTCTTGGAAGTCTGCGAATATTTTTTCTTTTATGGAATTTCCCCAAATTAATTCATGAATCTATCACGGTACACAATGAGAATTTCTTCAAATGGTCGTGTAAAAATATCGGGTATTTCGTTAAAGATCTCAGAAACAAATAGGGATTATCTTCAATTGGTCGCTAAATAAAATCGGTAATTTCGTTAAAAGTTCAGAAAAAAATTGCAAATTTCGTCAAATGATTGCGCAAAAAATCACGAATTTCAATAAACTATCGTGGGAAAATATTGCAGATTTCGTCAAAAGGTCGCGGAAACGATTAGTGAATTTTGTTACTTGGTCGCGAAAAGGTATCTAAAATTTTGCCGATCGGTTGCGTCGCGATAAACTATCGCAAATTTCGACAAATGATAGTGTAAAAATATTAATTTCGTCAATTGGTCGTAAAAGAAAATAAATTTCGTCAAAGGATCGTTGTAAAACCGTGAATTTTCCCAAAATATGGCAGAAAGAAAATGCTGATTTCATCAAAAAATCAGTAAGAACATGCAAATTCATCAAAAGATCAGTAAGAAAACGCAAATGTCAAGATCGCAGAAAGAAAATACTAATTTCGTCAAAGGATCGTTGTAAAAAACGCAAAATTCATCAAAGGATCGCGGTAAAAAATACGAATTTGGTCAAAAGTACGTGGTAAAAAGTGCGGATTTCAACAAAGAATCGTGACAGAAAAAATGTGAATTACCATCGGGTGGGGGGGTGGGGGAGGGAATTGTGAATTTCGTCAAAATTTACTGCACTGGGCTAAAAAAAACTGGAACGAGGCTCCTTTTACAAATGTCAAACGCTTCGAAACGAGAAGAAACTTTAAAAATCGCATAAAAATTTTGAGAGGAAAAAATTTACTGTATAATTCAAAGACTGAAACATTATTCCTTTTACGAATGTCATAAGATGGCTGCGAAACACTTAACCAACCAACCAACTTCAGATTAATTTTAATTTTGTGTGCTACGATTTCTCCTTTTCAAAGGTTGGCAGGTCTGTATTTTTTATAGTTATTTTTATTTTATTTATTTATTTTTTTTTTTTTGGGGGGGGGGGGATGGCATGAAAAGTATGAAAATCTCAGGTAGAAACATGCCGTCAGGAGTCTCCAATTCAGTTGGCATTCTCTTAAGGAAAAACTGAAATACGAAGCTGATCTGAATTATTTGGCATCTAAGACTCAACAAGAGAAATAGGATTTTTTTAAATACTTAAGCATATTACAAAACATTACCCATATATTTAAAATCCTAAAATCAGTATTTTAATTAATTTTGCTACTTTGATCCACTAAATTTGTTGGCACGCCATGATCATGTAAAATATTTTTGGAAAACAATTGGCACGTGGATGTGAAAAGGTTCGCCGACCCTGACCTATACTATACTGTTTATACACCTGCAGTTTCAGGTTAATTCCTCATGTATTTTTCTGGATATTTGACAAAACGTGTAAAATTGCAAGTGACCGGTCACCTTTGCCCATATAGTGTATAAGTATGAAGTTTGAAAATTTTTTAAGGAAGGTCTTCCTTTGAAAAATTTTTTTGAATGGTTTTATTTTAATATAAAATTTTTTTTGAAAGGCCCTGTTTCACGATGAAACATTTTGTTGCTAGTCCTGTTTTAAAATTTAATTATTTATTTAGATTAAGTACAGAGTCTTTTAAAGGACCCAAACTTTTGTAAAACAAATCAGTTTTGTTAATGGTAAAAGGGATGATGGACCAGTAGAACTCCAGGGTAACTATATCCGTCACATAAGAAGTATGAAGTTTGAAATTTTTTTACGAAAGGTCTTTCTTTGAAACAAATTTGTGAAGGGTTCTATATTAATATATATATGCAAAAAAAAATGTGGAATGTCCTGTTTTGAAATTAAATTATTTATTCAGATTAAGTGCAGGGTCTTTTAAAGGACCTAAATTCTAGCAAAACAAATCCCTGTTTTGTGAATGGTAAAAGGGATGATGGACCAGTAGAACTCTATGGTAACTTTATCTGTGATATAACAAGTATGAAGTTAGATGTGCACATGTTTTGTAACAATTTACCATTTACCCGTGTTTTTTAATTGAATATTGTGAAGTCACTGAAATTGCAATTTGATTTACTTTTTCTTCTTTCTGTTGTAGTCTTATTTTTTCTTTTCAGTTTGATTTTTCCAAAATTTTTGTCAACTGATATGATTTAATGTTGTCAAGATTTTATTTTTAAGTGCATTTGAATTATTCTATGACCCCATTGAAAATCTAAAAAAGTTTAACTTTGCCATTTGTTGACTGATAATTTTCCCCCCAAAGAGACAGGTTTTATTTAAGGGACTGCTTCACTCTCACGAAAACACCCGCTCACTAATGGTAACCCTATGGAGGAAATTTTTTAAGATAACTTGCATTTCAATATTTAATTTTTTTTTTTTTTTTTGCATTGTTGTACCTGAGGTTGATCTGTACAAAGGCCATTTTTTACTTTTTCGATTTTGTTCACAGGTTTTTTTTTTTATTAGAATACTTTTACTTTTGGAACTCAGAACTGGTTTCGAAAATGAAAGTATTCTCATTAAAAAAGCCTATAAAGAAAGGGCAAAAGTGGCTGTCAGCGGCCACCTTATGGCTACTTTCCTACAAGGAGGGAGTAAAATTTTCTTGCATACCATACCATAATGTTATTCTATTTTTTTTTTTTTTTTCTGGTTGCAATATGTTTTTATTAGCATATTTATTTGTGCTATTCAGTTTTAGATTAATACTAATAGAAATTTTAACAAAAGTTTACTGCTAAGTATTTTTAAATAAAAAAAGTGGTTGCTAGTTTAAAGAAAGAGGCCACTTATGAAACTGGTACTACCGACCACTGGTCAGTAATAAAATTTCACAGTTTTGCCTTTTAAGTCACTGTTCAGTTCATTTTGTGAGCTTTCATATATTTTCCGGAGAAAAGACAGGTAGAGAACACATACTTTATTTATGGCGCATGTTTTATTCTGAAAGGATATATATTTTATTATGCTTTTAAAAACTTGATAATGCAGAAATCCAATAATTTGGAAATTATATACAGTGAGAAAGAAAAACAATTTTATATCTAGGATATAAATTTTACAAAGCATATGAAGGCATACAAGGGAATTCATGGTGTTGCGTCCAGAAAATATGCCCTGCAAAACTCACTGTAGATGAGAGTATGCCGACCATCTTGATTGAAAATGCAACCCATAATCACCAAAAGAGCCAGAATTTAGGACAAGAAATAGTTTGAAATTCTTTGAAGAGAAAGGTGACAGATGATTTAACACAAAAACCCAGAAAGGTAATTTTAAAAGGAATCGAAATGCAAGAGGCCAGAAAATATTCTGATAACTTTACGATGAAAGACATAAAGTGTTTGACGTTAAACCTTTATAGGGCCAAGAGGAAAAGCTTGCCTCGCTTGCCCAAATCTTAGCAAGAAGTTCATGAAGCATTAAATCAAATAAACGTAATATCACACAAAGGAGAAAACATGATTAAAGTCAATGACAATGAAAATAATATTACATATATGCTTTACGACTGACACAAACATAGCACATCTGAGTAAAAAAAAGCAAGCTGTTTGGTGATGGAACATTCACATATTGTGCAAAATATTTCACCAATTATTTACCATTCATACTGTTGATAAAGGTAATTATGTTCCATTGTTTTTTTTTCTCCTGCCAAACAAGACAAGTGCTACATATGAAAATATGTTTAAATTGCTCAGAGAACTGTGAATTCACGAAAATCAAAGTTTTTGTCCAGAAGGAAGTGTGACTGATTTTGATACTGCAGTCGATGATGGAGCAAGGAGAATTTGGCCTGCTATTAACATCACAGGATGTAGATTCCATCTCGCCCAATCCTGGTATCGCAACCTACAAAAAATTGGCCTCACAAACGAATATAAAGATGTGGAATCTAACACTAGCGAATGGTTGAGGATGCTGTTCGACCTCCCCTTTCTCCATCCTGATGAAGTGTGGAGGAGTTTTATAGATGACTTTATGCCAATCGAGCCCAAAAATGAAAAAAAAATTTCAATTAACTGCATACTTGGAAAAAACCTATATGGCGGAAGACTCAAGATTCCTGCCAATTTTGTGGGCTTCTCCAAGTACAGATGCTGAGAGAACAACAAATGCATGTGAATCGTGCCATTCACTATTTAATGGGAATTTTACATCCCCGCAACCGAACATTTTTATATTTATAGACATAATAAAAAAAATACAAACTGAAGTGTATATAGTTCTCAATAGCATTCAATTGCCGAGACGCATTAATAATGCGTAATATAAAAAAAAAAAAGAAAAAAACTGTTGGACGGTTTTTTACTTCAATATGAAGAAAAATAAAAAAAAAATACCAGAACTGAATTAACTAAAAAAAGCTTCCCATCACTATAAGAAGCGAACTTAAATAATGTCATGTTAAATAATGTGTCTACAATTGAAAATTACAGATATTTTTATGTATTTTTTATTAATCCAAAATATTGTAATTAATGTAATTTTTATTGTAATCTAGAATATTGTAAATTATGAATTTTAAATGTATATTATATATACTCCAGAATGTTATTTATGTAATATAATTTTAAATGTTTAAATAAATAATAGTAATAAAAACATGTATGGGAGATATTCAGCCAACCTCCACGTGGTATCTCATGGGTAATGCTAATAAGCTCAAAGATGAATAAATACATGCTATTAAAAATGTTTACAATCCTATATCGTTACTATAGTTATCTTTTGGCTTTGTCATGAAAGAAATCTCCATTTCTCAAAATTATGAACTTCAATGAAAAATATAAGAAACAAACATAAATCAGTTATTTTTGCTTACTTAAAATATAGAAAAGAAATGCAGTAACATTTAGAAAATATTGTAGCATACCAAGATATGGATTTCCTCTTTTTACTTTTGACAGCTTTCACGTTGAATTATATTTTGCACTTGTCTTTGTGAGTTTTTAACTTGAAATCTAGATCTTTGGTAAAATTTAACGTAACATTCAGATATAATTTTCATCCCCGCATGAATGGGATTTTGGGGGGAACTTAAAAATTCGGATTCAGCGACCCAAAAAACTTAAAGTAATCCTTATTGAGAAAGTTCGGAGGGGAGATGGGAGGGCGAATGTAAACGTGTGAGTGGTTAAGTGGAATTGTGCAACTTAGTTCACGCAGCACCACGCTCATGTTCCGAGGCAGATCCCCCTTCTTCTTCATCCTAAGTCATAATGTCTTATATCTAATTAGTTGCAAATTTTGTCTACTTTCTGAATTTCTAGATACTTTTTTCCTAAAACAATAAAAAAATTGATTTTATAAATAAAAACCTTTTTGGGGGACATTTTACCAAAATTTGGAGGGGTTGCCGGGGGAAATTTTGGTGGGAAGTTAAAAATTCGGATTCAGCGACCCAAAAAACATATAGTAAGCCTTTTTCCAGAACTACCATGAATTTTGCTAGGTAGAGCCCCTATACGGTCTCTATTGCCTGGACTAGTAAGGGAATTACAATTCGGGCATGAAGCTTAATAATCGGACATTTTGTGTTTTGAAATCCTTGGAGTTTGTTTCTAAATTGCTGTGCAAAAGAGTCATCAAATCAAAGATGAGCTTATTTTAAAGCATCTGAAAGTCATGTAAATGATGCTATTTAAAGTGGTTTTTTTAGGCTTTAAAAGGGAAAGAAAGTTTTCGTAAGTTTTCTTTTTAGAACAGGATACTTTTTTTATTTTGTTTATACAATACTGTTAGGTAAAAGATCAATTTTACTTGACATTTAATACGGAGAATTTTTTTTTTTTGGAAAGAAATTGGAAAATCTGAAATAGCCAAACCATCCGGAATAATAAAATAAATAATCATTGTTTAACGTCTGATATACGAGTTAAAAATAAAAAATGAAAGTTATCAGATCCGGTTGCAATAATATTAAAAGTAGAGTTTTTCTGGAAGGTGTGTTCACTCGTAAGCAAACGTCGCCGATAAATGAATCATGTGCACTTCCTCCTGAATACTCAGCATTGTTTAAAAAAAATTTTATACTTTATTTAATTTTAACTGCTAATAATTTTTAACTGTAAACATGATATATAGTTTTCTGTCATTTGAATGTTTTGTTGCACTGATGAGGGGCTAAAATTTAGCTTGAAACGTTTGCTTTTTAATTGTATTAAATGTATTTATGTAATTTTACTTGTATGTCTGATGAATTGTAATATATTTTTTATTTTTCATCCGGAATAATATTTGTTTTGTAAAACTAATTACTGTCTTTAACATAAATTCATCAGATATATTTGGATTTACATCTTTAGCATACTGTCCGCTATTTTCTGTTTTGATTCAGTAAAGCTATACATTTATTGATAATGTGAATTTGTTTTTTTGTTGCTTTCTAAGTTATAAGAAAATAACCATCATATCAGGGTTGGCAGGTTTTTGACACGTGTCAGTTTTTGACGGTTTAAACTGCGGTTTTAAACAGTCATGTCAAAAACCCCTTGTCAAAAACCTCGTCAAAAACCTCAAATACTACAGTGATCTGTAAAATTTCACATTAAATGTCACACATTAGATGTAATATTTAAAATTCACTATTACTGTAATTGTATAATTAGTATATAGTATTAGTAAAAATTACAGGGTTGGCAGGTTTTTGACATGTGTCAGTTTATGTCGGGTTTAAACCATAGTTTAAACCGTCATGTCATAAACCTCAAATACTAAATTGATCTGTAAAAATTCAAATTAAATGTCACACATGACAACATTACATGTAATATTTTAAATTCACTCTTACTGTATATCAGTAATTAGTACATAGTAAAGTATTATTTGTTAAGTACAACTTTTTAACAGGGTAAAATTTTTATTTAATTTTTTTTTTTTTTTGTAAAATTGTGTTTTTCTAAAAAGTAGACATTAAGCTCACCTGAGCTGTACATTTTTTCTCCTACTTAAAATCGTTTTAATTTCTCTTACTTTTGAGAGCTTAAAGCATTAGCTAGCTTTTTTTATGGGTAAAAAAAAAAAAAAAAAAAACAGAAAAGTGCAGATTTTTTTGTATATATAACAAGATAATATGCATCAGTGTTATTCTAGTCTAGGCAATAACCATTCCATTCAAAATTGAAATTGGATTATTAATTTTAAACATTTACAAAATAAGGGAAGTAATTAAAAAAAAAAAAAGCTCAAAGTCAAAATCTTTTTAAAACATGCTTTCTTTCAATATATAAAAATGTTTTCGATTTTAAAACTGAACAAAATTGGCCGGTCATCTAAAAGAAAATTCCTTTAAGCCCATATTGAAAAAGCGCATAATAGAAGGGATCAAATCATGAAACCATACCATTGTTTGGTTTATACTTTGCATCCCAACCAGCAGGAGCAAGGGTTGACTGCTGTATCAGTTGATTCAGCTCGCGCTTGAGCTACAGAGAGAATTTATGGATCCTTACCCATACTGATTTGTGTATGAAGCTAAAAGAATCCCCTTTCCCGTCTTCTTATTTCAGTGCTATAGGGAGGACTGCATTGCTTGGTGGAAAGGTATCATTAAATGCAATAGCTTTTTGAGTCTGCTTCAAAACTTGCTCATCTAGCAATGCTTTTGCTATGAAGTCCTACTAGCTCAGCATCAATTAAGAGACAAACTATTTTCTAACACTTCATACACTCTAAACTCAAAAATCTTTTGGGTGTAAATAAATGTGCTAAACACGTGGTGTGCTGCAGGGTAAAATTGATCTGGATTATTTAATTGTACAAAATTATTTTCTTCTGTTTGAGAAAAAAAAAAAAATATTTTATTGCAAATATATTTTTAAAATTATTAAATTTCAATAAAAGATCACATAAATCATTGACTTATTTAATGTTTACCTATTGTTAAAATGTTTTAGTGTGTTACATGTATTTGGCAGTTTTCGATGGTTTAAACCAGTTTATGACAGTTTAAACCAGTTTTTGACGCTTGTCATGTCAAAAAACCAGTTTTTGACATCAAAAACCCAACCCTGCATCATATCTACAATTATGTTTCCCAGAGCCGAAACTAAAGGGGGGGAGGGGGGGCAGAGGTGGCATGTGCCCCGGGTGCCAGAACGAAGGGCCGCCAAATGAAAGATTATACCTTTGGAATGAACATTTTCTTCAGATGGACTGATAGCTTCCATTATTATGAAACCGCCATTATAAATGAAGTGTTAGGTGAAGATGAAAGAGTGCCGTAAAAAGTTAGAACTCTGATTTTCTGGTCAGAATGGGAAGGGGGGGGGGGATGACCATTTTTTTTTTTTTTTTTTTTTTTTTTTTTTTTTTTTTTTTTTTTTGTTAAAGCGGAAACTTGGATAATAGCGACTCTACTGTATATTTTATTTTGAAAATGATCTTTAGAGTATTTTTGTTGGTATTCAGAGGGGAGTCATAGCCCCCGTGACCTCCCCCTTGGATCCGCCATTGTAGATTACGTAGTTCAGTATTACATATTTTATGATAAAATATTTTAAATTTTAAAATAAGTCGGCTATTAGAAAATTAGTAAAATTCTCTTTGTAAATATACTTTGCGTGCGGAAGAGGGGGGTGGGGGGGAGGGCTAAAATCTATGTTTGCCCCGGGTGCAAAAAAGGCTAGTTTCGGCCCTGATGTTTCCTTTTATCGTATAAAGGTGTCAAAATTATATGAGTTTGGTGTCATTGTACAGAAATATTATTTATGTAACATCATATTATTTGAACTTGGTTCAATCTTAAATAACTTAACAATTCGACTTGTAGATAACTTTTCAAAATTGCATTAAAACATAAATTAATTTTCTGTCATTTTGAGGCAGGTCAAAATATTTTGCTTTTGAGTTGAAATATGTCGAATTCGGGTCAGGTTGCAGCAGTGTTAGAAAAAACCCAGCCCACTGGGCCCACTAGTCTAAAACTCGGGTTTTTTCGGGTTTTTCTGAAAAAAAAAAAGGGTTTTTTCGGGCTATTTTGAATTTTTTTGGAGAACACTGTAAACTTCTAATTTTCATATACATAATACCCAAATTCTCCATTTATTAGTGAAGCCTGGGCATAATTTTGCATTAATTACGAATTAACAAAAAATATATAAAAATAAAAAAAAATCAATTTAAAAGGTACGTCTGTATCTCATGGGACTAGTTTGCTGCACTAAGGATATATTAAAGTGAACAACTGGATTTCTTTATATAATTCCTACCTTAAGTTCAGGGCTGCCACATGCTACTAAAAGCGACTATTTTCAGCATCAGGCTACTATGGCTACTATTTTGGGCCAAAGTCCTTCAAAAGCGACTATTTTGGAGGAAAATCAGAAAAAATGAGACTATTTTCCAATTCCAGCTACTATTTTTGGGAAAAAACTGATTTTCCATCAACAGAGATCTGCTGACTCTTCCCTTTTTATTTTTTTCTTTAACCCAATACCCTGTTACAATTTATCATAGACTAGCTGACCTGCTTGGCTTTGCTCGGGTCCGTGATAATATTTTTAAATGAACAATAATCCTTTAAGATCTGACATACATGATTGTGTAGGTGATCCTAAAGAAAATGAAAAACATTTTCCTCTTTTTTGTACGATTTACAGTCAAGCCTACAGAATTGTGTCGATCCTTCCTTGGCACAAACTGACATGGGATATTTTTTTTTAATATTTTTTCTCCAAATATGGTCCTATTAATTAGGCAAAACCACCAAAACTTTTCTTTTCTACCAAAAACCTTCTGGTATTTAAGGGTTAAATTTGTGTTTTATATCTTTAACTCTAAATTAATTTTGTCTCAAATATGTGGCCGCTGACTGTGGGAAAAATCGGTTTAAAAAATATATAAATAAATTAAATAACAAAAACTCTTATATTTAGCAGTAAAAAGGCTCGAGATAACTGCCACAGGAAATGAAAGGGGGGAAGTATGTTTAATTTTTGTGCTAAAATACTGATGTGACTGTAAAAATCAGTGATGCGTAACCATTTTTTTTTCACATTGAAATCCTGAGTGAAATTCTTTGATTTTTAAACTGATTATCGCTGGAAAATCTTGTATTTCCACTGTTAGGAGGAGCAATATGTCCGATATGAACATTCGACAGTGATCCCCACTAGCGTACTATGTAAAATCTGTTAGACCCAAATTTCAGGGGACACACTCTGTTCTAAACAAACCACTTTCAGAACAAAACGCCGACACATGTTCAGCTGCTTGTGGCACCGTATAGTAGGCATGTTGCACACACTCTGTTAAATCTGTTAGTTCCAAATTCTATTGCTAGGGAGTGCACTCTGTTCTAAACAAATTATCTTCAGAACGAAGCCATTGAAAACCAAGTTGAATGAACCAAACCCCGTTGTGACCAGTCCCATAGGACCCAGGATAGAAAAGCACCCCTGGTGAAAAAAAAAAAAGTATGTAGGGCTATCAATATCAAGTCGAATGAACAAAACCTCATTGCCATTTGGCCCATAAAACCCGAGATACTTTAAAATGAAATTTTAAATATCTTAAATTTTTATTTGAAAATAGTGATATGTGCTACTCCTAATTTTACTTCAATGTTATAGAGTGTCATTATTAAGTTAGTCATTATGTTTGGAATTAGTTTCTATTACAATATCTGTCATGTTGACTAATCGTGATATTAAAGCAAGTCGTTCATCCCCTCCCCATCCCCACAAATATAACAAATTGTAGAAAAGGGATAATGGAGGTTCATAATGTGAAAGAGTGGACAAAGGGCTTTCCAATGATATATCACATGAAGAGTTCATAAAAAGTTAGAAAATTGCCCTCTCAAGAGACTGTTATGCTTCCGGAATACTCCCCTCCTTCCATTTTGAAATTTTTATATTTTATAAATAATATTTATCGGAGGGCTCCATAAAATCAGATCTAAAATGATATTTATTGTAGAAAACGCTATGATTTTTATAACTGTAACCTAAATGGCAGGCGAAGCCCACTAGTCAATATCATGATATATTTTTATTCTTTTTATATATCCTATAATAAAAAATCTGACTTAAAATTCATGGTAATTAGTAAAGAAACACTAAGATTTAAATAATGTGCTGTGGGAGAGCATTTCTTTTTTCCTTTAAAAAATTTTATTGATCAAATAAAAAGTTCTTTATAAATTTTTACAAAAATTACATATTTGGATTCAGTGATAAAAAATACACAAAGATGCATAAATTTCAAATCTATAAATGCATTTGTAAAAAATTTATATGCCACAAAACAATCCCACTATGAAAATTATCGTTTTTTTGTTGTTGTTGTTTTACCACAAACAGACCTTATCTCCTTTACTGCTGATAAGAAATTGAAAGCATTTATTTTTCATTTAAAAAAAATTGATTTTTTTAAATAATTAATTTTATAATTAACCGATTTATTACATACTTAGAATCAGCATAATAAAATACGCATAGATGCATAAATTTCAAATCTATAAATGCAGTATTTGTAAAAATTTTATACCCTGCAAAACAAGCCCAGTATAAAAATCATTTGTGGTTTTTATAACCTTCGCAACCCTTTCCCCTCTTGTGCAGTTTGAAAAAGAATTTTCTTTGCTGTCTCATTTAAATCCATGCTTTAGTTGAATTATGAATACCTTTCCATTCTTTTAATTGTGATTTTTAATTAATAACTCGTCTAATTATTATAAATTGAAAATTCTTAGTAAGGTGCACCAGGAAAGGCCTTCGACTACCCTTACAAAAATTTTCAGCTTTATACATGTGCCAGATTTCGCTAGCCATTGCAGACAAACACACAGAATGAAACTTTCTTTTATTAGTATAGATTTATAGTTTGTTATCATTTCAGTATCTGTCCCCCCCCCCCCCCCAAAAAAAAAGAAAAAAAAAACAAAACAAAAACTTCTATTTGAAATGGATAAATTACGCTTTTCAATCCGTAAATGTAGCTCAAAGATGCCAATCATCCAGATTTTTGTGGGAAACTATTGATTTTCTGATTGACTCCCACTCAGACGTTTTACAGTACATTTCTTCCCAATTTTGGTTTCTTTTAAAAATATTTAAATTTTTAACTGTCATATGAATTTTATGCGATTCATTCTATATTTGTTCATTGTGGTGTGTGCATTTGATTTGTTCCTAGTCTCTTCACTCATAGCATAAATATATTTCATACCTGAAATTTAGTAACCAATCTGAAATTAATGCCACTTAACCCTAGATCTACCGGGAATTTTATTCAAGTTTTAATAAAACGTTCTACACCAGAATTTTTATTTAAAACTATTTAACTTATTTATTTACCTTATTTTTGTCTGGTTTATATACTTAGTTTATTTTAAAGAAATTTCTGGTTTGAATGAATATTTTGTATGTACCTGTCGGGTCCAATGGACCCGTCTGGTAGACGGAGGGTTAAGAATAAGATACATTTTATTAAATAAAGTTTAAAATTGGCATATGAAATGGAAGACTTGCAAATTATCAAAAATTTATACTGAATTGATAACAAAATGTAATTTAGGCAAAACTCAGGGATCTCAAATTTTGGAACATTCTGGTGGTCAATATATTAATCTTTGCCAGTGATCTACCGCTGTGCGGATCAACATGGCATAATTCGCTGTATTCAGTCTTTATCCGATCACAACATAAATGTCAACGTCCATGTGATAGTTACTTCATTAAAATCTTAAGACCAAAAATAAATAAAATCACACAATACTTTGAACATATCATTTTTGTTTTATAATTTTTACATTGATTTTTATGTAGCAAATGTTTTTCTTTTAAATTTATTACTTAAAAGGTCAAAAAGATGTTAGATTTATTGATTTTGTTGCTGTTCTTTTCCTATAGAATTGGCATATGAAATGGAGGATTTTAAAATGATCAAAAATTGGTGCTCAATTGATAACTAAATGTAACTTACAAGGCTCAGGGATGTAAAAATTTTAAACATTATGGTGGTCAGGATTTTAATCTTTGCCAATGATCACTGCCGTGCTGATTGGCATGGTATAATTTGCTGTGTTTAATCTTTCTCTGATCACAACAACAATCAAAACTCAGCCTCCATGGGAGGCTGATTAAGACAAAATGGCAATCTTGTATTCTTTAGGGCCGCCGCCTTATACCATCACCAAATTTAAAGAAAAAAAAAGTGGAAACATATAGATGCATAGTTAGATAAATATATATATATACATCTCTTTTTGTTTTTAACCTCTTCCCAGTTTTAAAGTCCAAAATATTGATCATTACAGGATCAAAAATGGATTAAAAGATACATAAATTTGGTATTCCCAGAAATCAATGGTCTCAGAACCGTTGACCTATTTTGGCTTGTGTTTTATTAATCAGGCTTTGATAATTAAAAAAAAATTGTTTTTTAACAGAGTTTTTAAATTTAATAATAAATTTTAAATGTCGATAATAACAATTTAGAACATTATTTATTTCTTGTTTAACCCATTGGTGGCTATAAAATCTAGCTTTATGCCATTTTTGCTATTTTACATAAATTTCTTGTAAAGGTTAGATCAGTTTTACACACAAAAGTTGCACATGACTGTTCTTTATCAAATTCATCTTTTCTGATAAAGCTTTTTTTTATAGACAGATTTCCTGCTTTAATTAATTAAAATAGTAGTATTATTCGATAACAAATAAGGATTTTCCTCTTACCCTCCGCCCCCCTTTTTTTTTTAAAAAAAAAAGTAAGCATGCAACTATTTTGACTATTTTTGTACAAATGCTACTATTTTGGCTACTACTTTTTTCATTGTAGGCTCCTAAAAATACCATTTTTGATGCCATTCGGCAGTGGCAGCCCTGTAAGTTAAACATGCTAAATTTATATAGTTTCTTCCATTCACTTCAAATCAGAAATCAGTTGAAGACTTTTTTTTTTTTCACAGAAATGGGATTTGTAATAATATATTTGAAAATTTTAGCAAAATTTGCTACATATACATTGCAATAGTATTAAATGTTAAATTAGATTGTCATGGAAGTCAGTGTCAGTGATATTTGTAAATTTAGATTGCAAATGGCGATACACTTATTACTAGCTTTGCTGCTTTATGAACTCCAAAATGTTTACGTAACTTGCTCCAAACCAGACCAAATGCAGAAAAGTATTGTTCGATTGAAGCAGAGGTAGCTGGTACTACTGAATGTAAAGAAAAGAAAAACTGGCAAAATCCAGGAGGAAACTTATCTGTTTCACTCTTTTTTGCCATAATCTGAACCATTTTTGTGTTAGAAACTCCTATATAACACTTTCATGGAACATTAAAGAAGGATAATAAATGGTATGATTAATCGTAAAAGCTATAACAATGCAAACAATCAAGATGGGGTACAAGTGTTATCTTTTTGCATGCATTAAGATTTAAAGCATTTGGATACATTTTAGATTACAGGCATGAAAATCTTCCTTCGTTACAGCTTATTTCTTTTTTGGTCATTTTATCTCTGCTTAGAAATTCCTTTAAATCTGGTTCTTTTGAAATATATTTAAATTGGCATTTGTCTTTGCATTCTTATGCCTTAGATTAAATAATGATACAGTTGTGAAAGCACACGAAAATTTGAAAAAACCCACAATGGGTTTTTTCAAGTGGGCGTGCCCGAAAAAACCTGGGCGGGTTTCTTCAGGCTGGGCCCACTTAGTCAAACCCTGTCTAACAGCCACTGACTACTAACCCAATTTTACATTTTTCACCTATTCTCATACCTTAGATTAAATAATGTTAGATAGTGAAAACATGAGAAAATTTGAAAAAGACCCACAATGGGTTTTTTAAGTGGGCCCGCCCGAAAAAACCCGGGCGGGCCCACTTGAGCAAACCCTGGGTTGCAGGTGTATACATATTTTTCCTCGAGTTTGACTTGAGTTTCGGGTTCATTTCTAAAGGAGGTTTCGGGCTCGGACCGGGTCATGTACAAATCCGTGCAGGACTTTTTAAAAATGTTCCCAAGGCATTCCCTATTCAGAGGTTTTACTATATTTGAATATTAAAGAATACAGATTTCATTTTTCTATTTAAAAGATAATTGGTAATATTGTATTCCAATTAGACTTAAAAAAAATTACTTAATAATAAATAAAATGATTTTATCCGTAAATAATTAATCTATGATCTCGGTAACTAATATATAAACACATTAAATTCGATACTTTTTTTTTTTTCAATTAGGTTTTCCATTTAAACAGATTACAATTAGTCTTGCATCTGGTCGGGTTAATCAGCTTTTACCGAAACACGACCCAACCCGCGGATCGAGAAGGCACAATACTTTTTTATATGCCAGGTGACTTTCGCTGTTTCGGGCCGGGTTTGAGATGACCTATACTTTCAAAGAATGTCCAAAATATTGTTTCAGGTGAAAAATCTATGAACAATAATATCTTCATGGATGCTTCCGAATTGCAAACACCTCTATTTAGTGAATGCTTTTTCAATTCCTAACATTTATATATTTGTATGGATTTACCTCTGAATAATGGAGACGTCCAAATCTACACACACTTAACTTGTGTGTGTGTATGAATATTCTCTCACTTATGTGATACACGTGTTTTTGTGTATATCTTAAAATGAAATGTTATATTGATAATATTTTTCATATTTCGAGCGAAGAAAAATCCCTGTCAGCTCGGCCTACAGGCGCAGGTACCAACAAAAACTAAATCAAGATTAGAGATAAACCCAGTTCAACAATTTTACCTGGAAGCTTTTGACGAGTTTTTAATTTAATTATTCTGTAAGTGCTGGTTTTATCAGAATCATCTTAACCCCTCGAGGGGCGGTGGGATATATTATATGTTCTGTACGGGTCGGGTACAACCCGAATTCAAATATACGTATTTCTTTTCATCTGAAACATAGTTGTGCTCAAACTTTTTGTGAAAATCCCAACAATCTGAGAGGCAAAAAACTTATATATGACCCGCAAGAATTTTTCTAGTGTGAACCCGACCTGCAGAAAGAAAATTAGATTCATTCTGAGCCGAAAAAAACAAAATTCGGGATAACCCGACCCGATGTTTGACTCTATTCAACGATCCCGAGGTGTCTACTATTCAGAGGTTTTACTATGTTTGAATATTAAAGAATATAGATTTGTTAATTCTTCTATGAAAAATATAAAAATGGTATTACAGATACAATTGTAGATTTTTCTTTTCATAATGGCATTAAAACATGATTTACTTTTCTTTCACTGCGGGTTGCCAAAAATTATTTTTGCGGGTTCGGGTCGAGGAATTTTTTTTTGTCGGGTTGCGGGTCGACTGAAAATGCAATTTGCGGGTTCGGATCGACTCTAATACGTAGCACCTATAGTCGTCGTCTGGTTCGTCCGTATGTCTGTCTATCCTCATATAACAGCGCAGGAACTACCCAACCGAATAGTTTCAAATTTAATGAATACACTATATGGCCATTAATGATCGGACACTTTCAATTTTAGACATTTTGTCGTATATTTAGAAATATACTTGTCAGATTCTCCTGTAATTTCAGGATTAGAAAGAACAGGTTTGGCCTCATATTTATCAACGTCGATTTTATAAGAAGTACAATTAGGATGGCCAACAAAAAATCAAAGAAAAGAAAATTAACTTGGGATCACCCTGTAATTTAAAATGCACAAAAGATCTATCGCTACGGAATATAAATAGGCAGATAATGTACAATATGTGTATTCATTTGTGTAAGAATAGCACGTATATTAATAAAGGTATAGCGATTTTTGTTTTTGAATAAAAGTTCTTGCGTGTTTTTTGATTATAACACGCAGGGTTTTCAACCATATGCATTATTCTTTGTTCATGCTTTTTTGTTTTGGGCAAATTTAGATTGTGAATGCTTAAAAATAAATAATGCGCTTAAACATATAAAGAAAAAAAAGAGTTAATTAGAAATTAATTTCTTGATTTTTATATTTTAAAATAAATCTTTAATGCGTTCACGCCGGCGCGGTGGGTCACACTCAACTGTCTCAGAGCTGCCAAGTCTCCGGCTTTGAGGGTACCAGTATTTTAATACAGAAAATGTTGTTTTATTTAATTAGAGCAATTGGGCGATTTAAAGGAACAACATTTTCTCTAAGATAATAGTGGTGTGTAAAAAGCCGGAGACTTGACAACTCTGAGACAGCCGAGTGTGACCCACCGCGTCAGCGTGAACGTGTTAATAGCTGTCATACAATAGAGTTAGTACATTAATATTTTCCAACATACATATTTTTAACTGTTTTGTACTATATTTATTTATGTGTAATTTGGGACATTAATTAATAAAAATCCAGTTTTCAATGATGAATATTTAGCGTAAATTAAAATGACAATTACAACAAATAATTAAAACTTATCATTATTACTTTTTTATTACTTTTTTTTCAATCATTTAATTAAAAAATAAAGGAAAATCGTTATTATATCATTATATATATGATAGGGCATTTTACGGCCCATCTTTTCCAGCAAATCCCTTCCCTGGTCAACAGCGGGGTAGAGAGGAGCCAGCTTATTTTCCGTCTCTGTCAAATGGGGAAAGTAAACCTCTTCCCCCGAAAGGGTTCGCTGGTTGACTACTGCAACCCTCCCATATTCGTTAGTTTCGTTAGCTATCCCCCTTTGGTGGAACTGCAAAACACCCGCTCTACCAGCTGAGCAATCGTGGCCAAAAATTGGCAGGCACAATTCACTCATAACTTGTTTAATAATTACATTTGGTCTGTTATTTGAAACAGTTCAACAGAGTAAATTGTAGGTTCTGGAATATCGGGAAAACATTGGATACGTAATTACACTTCATTAATTTAACAATTACTCAATTGGTAAAAAATTATACGAGTTGTAATTAGATCTATTTACTAGATAGTAAAATTCTTCATGATATTGAATTCACTTTTGGAATAAGTTTACACATGGAAGTGTTTTATCCATAGTCACTGTTTAAAATAAATTTGTTGACATGTTTCAGAGATCTTTTAGTTGATTTTTGTGGTTGTTTTCACTTCATAGGTTCCAGATTTTAAATAAAACATGCATTCCTTAAGGTTCCTGTCGTTAGTGATAATTATTCGTAGTGTGGTGCTTGGTAGTTCAGTGGTCAATGCACTGTATTGCCACACAACAGGTCCAATTCTGGATTTAGGCAAAGTTTACTCAACTGTTCATCAGTCTTAAGTCGATAAAATGAGTACCAAGCTTTCTTGGCAACTAAACACTGAAGGACACATAAAGGCTGACCACTTGATAAGAATATATGAGGCTTTGAAAACCATAGTGGACCAACCTCATCAGTTGTGATTTCAGAAAAAATATATAAACATTGTATGGAGCATTCTCACAATCTTTTGACTTTTAAGTCCCTGAATAAAATTTTTTATTTTAGTACATATTCTTGTGGTTTTATTTAATTTCATATAATGGGGGAACATCTCATTGCATGACTGCATAACAATATTAACGAAATTAATAAGTTTTGGACGATGTTGGGGGTCCCAATATTCAGAAAATCCCTATACCGTCCCATGTCCCTGATGCCGATTTTTAAGTTTAGAGCTGTCTGTATAAAATTGTTTCAATAAAAGTAATTCGATGTAATTTTTTTTCCGAAGCTGAGACTATTGTTTTATATAAATATGTAGCAAAAAATCAACCTGCACACATTTTTACGTTTATTATTTTTTTAATTCTGTCCCTGGGTTTTAGATTCCTTACCGTCCCTCTTCTAAAATTATACAGAAAATCACTCCAGATGCAACCACAGAATTTTTTTGAAGTTTTTTCTCATGTTGAAGTATGTTAGAGAAAGAATGTCTAAAATTCTTTGACAGGAAATTTACTACAGAATTTAAATCAGCATTTAAATATCAATTTCAAGCATCGTGGCTTTATTGGTAGTCTTACCGTCCCCAAGTTTTATTCCTGGATTATTCGAGGTATTTTTTTTTTAATTTAATCCAATCTAAATAACTGTTTTTAAAAATCAATGAAAATTGTTGCTATCACTGAGTATTAACATGATTTGCCTAAAAATAGGTGGTAATTTTCCTTACCGTCCCATCCTTACCATCCCTTTTTTCCCCATTACCGTCCCTTTTTTCCTATACCGTCACCTTTTTTTCCTTATCTTTCCTTCTTTAAGGCTGTTCTCAAATGCAAAGGGTAAACTTTCTGACATAAGTTTTAATTCATTTTTGTTCGGAAACGCATGAAACTAGAAGGTGTTATTATTCAGAAACTATGTCATAGAACTGTTTTTTCCGTTTCCTTGTAAACGCAATAGATATTTCAGAAAATAATATCAAAGTTGGCCTTTTGAACTGAACTTCCGAACGAAAGAAGAAAATCCAGTCAGTAAGGGGAGTAAAATGTCGTGTCACGTGATCAAAATCGCTTATAACTCAATAAGTAATTGATTGATCAAAATATAGAAAACACAGTTCGATTCCAAATTGCTTCCAAGGCCAGGCTTTCCAATTTTATATCTTTCCGTTAAAAAATGAATTTGTAAATATGTCAAAACATTTTGCGCTTATTGAGCAGAGCAGTTGAGAACAGCCTTAACACCGCTTTAAGACAATGTTATACCAACATTTTTTCAACTAAAAATACTACATTATTATTTCTTATTTGAATGTCCTGTGGTTACTATGGAAATTCATCATAAGTAAAAATTAAGAAGAAAATAAAAGGTTATAGTGGTAAAATGGTAAGGAAAATTAAACTCGCAAGTTTAACTTAAACCACAGTTAAATAGAAAAATTTTCGCTGCTGACCATTTTTTCTTTATTTTGAATCATTAAGGCATTCGTCTATAAGTTTAAAATGTTATTTTAGCAAGTTTAATTTTAACAGATTTTTATTCCTGAAAGTTAAAAGATTGTGAGAATGCCCCATATCCACATTTTAATTTGTAATGTCTGTTTTTATAATTTTCCTATTTACATACCAGTTATCTAACATTATTTTATATTTTAAGAAACAACTTTACTATCTGTAAATAATATATACAGGTCTGTTTTTATAAAAATATATTAGAGCTTGTTATATGTAAAACTTTATAGACGTAACAGTTAAAAAAATATTCATGAGTTTACATATAATATATAAGACATAACAATAACATTTTCGCTCCTATCCTTTCGCTAGCATCCCCAGTTTATTGACTAACTGCCTTCGCTTCTCTATTTATCATGTTTCAAGATCTGTGGTTTCCCTTGTTTTCCCATTATCCTTTCTTCTTTTCCCTTATTTAGTATTTTCCTCCGTAGACAGACAATAGATGTGTTTGTCATATCCACGGAGTAAGGTTATATCGTTGCAAACTTCAGTTTTAGAAGTATAAATGGAGGATATTCCATCGACTTCACGATCACGTGATCAAGGTGAAGAACTTCTAGCACAAAGAAGGGAAGACTCCATAGAGGTAATGTAAATCCCCGTCAGCCAATGGAACAGGTCATGGGGTAAACTAGTAGTAGCTTCCCTTCTTATCAGTTTGAACTTCTTGGGGTAAATTACCGGTACCACGTGACATATTTCAGCCTCGAACTCGGATTTGGAATATCGTCCATTTCAATGGACTATATTCCAGATTTGGGTTCGAGGCTTAAAAAAGAGCTTCCATCAGAAGAAAATAACTCGGTTAAGCGGGACTCTACTGCAAAACGTATTTCAATTTTAAGACTTAAAGCACACGCTTTTATTTTATGTAAAAATGACGTCATTTGCATTAATATAGATACTTAAAATTAAATATAATTTATAATAGCTCCATGTTTTATCATAAATCCATTTATATTTTTCTCAAAATAGCACGTATTTTAATTAATTTTTTTAAAAAGTTGTTATGAGAAAATGGCAACAAAAAGATATAATTGCTATTTTTCAACAATTTTTTCTTTACTTTCTACAGAAATGGAGTACTTGAGTTGCCAAAATGAAACAAATGTCGCTAAAAACTACAAAAAAATAATATTTCAAAAACAAATGGAGATGCAGTTTTCAAACAAATTGCATTAAAAAGTACTTTTTTTCCCCGATAACGACGGTATAAACATTGAAAATGTGCGATGTTTAGAAGTTTTAAAAAAGGCTGTAGAGTATTTAATAGCACACTGAAACATCGGCTTTTGTTTTACGGCTGGCGTATACAAGGTAATGTTACTTATTGGAGAGAAAATAAGCTGGGAGAAAGAAATAGCATACCGAGGGCTAAAAAAAAAAAAATAAAATAAAATCTGACTTTTTTAATTTCAAACTGATTTTTTTTCTTCGCATTGAAATGCGGACTAACTACCAATATTTTTAGGTTCCTAAAACAAACCTCTAACTACTAACATCATCTATGTTTTTAAGTTTTAATTATTATTATTAGTTAGTGTAATTAAAGTAATTATGAAAACCACACTCATTTTCATTAGTAGCATACAGTAAATTACATACATTAATGTTTTGTAACATTATCTAAAACTATATTAAATACTATTGATATTTACAGTTATTAAAATTATTAATCACTGCACTTAATATCAAATTGTTAACAATTCTTGAAATTATTTAACAATTAACTATCTAATATTTTTATGCTTTAATTACTAAAAGGATAATTTAGTATTCATTCTAGAAAAAAAAGGGTTGCTAGTTCCCCAAAAAGGCACTAGTTCGGTGAAAACAGAGCATTACTTCGAGTAAATATATTAGTAATATGTTTAGTAACGATATAAGAAAAAATACATAATTTCTTAATGTGATAAATAAAGTGACATTAATTTTTAGAGATTTTATAAATGACAAATTGAACTACAGTCGAACCTCGTTATCCCGACACTCTAATGACCAGAAAAATGTGTCGTCATAAGTGGAGTGTCGCGGTAACCGGAATTGGAGAAAAATATGTTTATAAAAAGCTGTATTTTTAATTAATTTAATCCAATTTTAAGTTCATACCTGTTCTTGCAGTTTTAAGGGATAAAACATTATTATTAAATAAAATAAGCACAAAAACAAAATTGAAAAGCATAAAAATCAGATTTATGATGACTTTTTTTTTTTAATTGTTACATGAAATATGGATGAATTAAGGTTTGCTTATCCCTAGATGGGCTTCCTACAATTATTTTTTCAATATTGTATTTTCAATGAATTGTAATCAATATTCGTTGTTTCAGAAATGGATGTTAGATAATTTTTGATCGCTTCAATGCAATGAAATGCTTCGGGTTTAGTAGGATGAAAAATGCCGTGTAACTAGAAAAAAGCGCCGTATGACCAGAACAAAAAGACCGCGGATATACTGATACGTCTATGTGGAGCTTAAATGGGTCATTCATAGTGTGTGGGTTTATTTATTCAGATAAGGGATTTAATTAAAATTTCTCATTTATCTCAATGGGTATTTTAGAAAATTTAAAAAATAGTTTGGCTAAGACATTTCTTACCGCTGAATTTCCATGCTTATAATATGGATTATGGAAAATGGACAATTTTCCAAACCGTCGAGATATCCGGAGTTGAAAATTATTCAATGACGTAAAATCCGGAGTTTATTTAAACTAAAATCATATACAGAAAATCGGGTCTTGAAAAAACTGACGTGAAAACCGGGTGTCGGGATAACGAGGTCCGACTGTAGTTGGATGTGCCAATCCCAAAGCTTTCTTCTATTTTTGCTTCGGTCAATGAAGCGTACTAAAAATGAGTTCATCTCGATCAAGATACATATTAAAATCAATAGTTTTTCTTTATTATGTTGTACATCACCTTTTTGCGCATAGCCTGCTTAGCAGGTCGCGAGATCCCGTCGCTGCACGAGCCACCGATGGACAACAAAACTATGAAAACCGAGAAAATTATACAAAATCGCTATCACACCGTCCCTTTCCGGCGGACTATATCCAAATTGAAGGAGGACTTGCTGGACATAGCCAAACATAGACACAAAAAATTTGGTTCGATTCTATTCATAACTTCATACACTTTTCAATAATAAAATAGAGAAAATGGCACAAAAATCGCTTTTACATTAACCCGTTCCGGTAAAATATTTTCAAATTCAAGGAGAAACTGCTGGCCACAGCCAAGTACATACACAAAAAATTTCGTTCAATTCTATGCATAACTTCAAGCACTAATTGATGGTACAATAATGAAAATGGCACAAAAATCGCTATTACAGCAACCCCTCCTGGAAAAAACATTTTCAAATTCAAAGAGAAACGGCAGGCCACAGCCAAATACATACACATAAAATTTAGTTCAATTCTACGCATAACTTCTAACGGGACAGACATCGCTTACAGGTCCCCCTTCCGGCGGAATATTTCCAAATTCAAAAACTTAATATTTATTATTAAATAATTTTTTGGCCATAGCCAGAAACATACACACAAAATTTGGTTCAACTCTATGCATAACTTCATACACTTTTTGATGGTACAATATTGAAAATGGCATTTACATTGCTACTACAGCGTCCCCTTCCGGCGGAATTTTTTCAAATTCAGGGAGGACCTACTGGCCATAGCCAAACACATACACAAAAAATTTGGTTCGATTCTATACAATAATGAAAATGGTATAGACATTGCTATTACAACGCCCCCTTTCGGCGGAATTTTTTCAAATTCAGGGAAGACCTACTGGCCATAGCCAAAAACATGCACAAAAAATTGGTTCGATTCTATCCATAACTTCATACACTTTTCGATGGTAGTACAATAATGAAAATGGTACATAAATTGCTATTACAGCTCCCCCTTCCGGCAGAATATTACTAAATTGAAGGAGGACCTGCTTGCCACAGCCAAATACGTACACAAAAAATTTGGTTCAATTCGATGCATAACTTCATACACTTTTCGATGGTACAATGGCGATAGACGGACGCGCGGACGGACAAACAGACATTTTGTATAAACATGATTTTTGCGATCTCTGACTCCCTAAAACGTGTAAATCCGTCGAAAACCGGAAGTCAAAAAAATTTCGATTACAATACTTTCTTCTATTGAAGATAGAAAAAAGTAAAAAGAATGATTTTTTACCCGGGTTCGGGTTCGATCCCCTAGTTTCTATAAAGAATATTTATTTGAACCTGTGGTGAATCGTTCCATCATCCACCAGATGTCAGTGAACATTTAAAAACTTATTTGTGTTTGTGTGGCATCAATGCGGTAAAAAACTTTTATATGAACTTAAGTGGCAACAGCGTGTGGTTTGTTGTAGCAGACTTTTTCCCCGGCTTCACATGTCGTGTCTTGATCTCTCGTGATAACATGTAACTTACATCTAGCTGATCCTTTATTTAATTATCTATATTTTTTGTAACTTTTAAGTATTAAAGTAATCATGTAGAAAGTTATGTGAGTTTCGAGCATCTACAAAACATAACACTGGTGACCTCGTGCTGAACGCGCATCAATCATGGATCGCAGAGTGAGTATTTGATCGAGCCGAGTAATCTCTTTGCATCGCCAGCTATTTCAAGTTGAAGCTTGTAGTTTCATACAACATGTATTTTTATTCGCCTTGATATGCAAAACGATGAATATTTTCACGAGAAATTGTGGGAATATAAGCTGACCGAGCTTGTATCGGAACACGCCGTATTTCGCATGGATATAGTAAAAGGCGTAATTTCTAAAATGATATATGTAAGCTTTTCTTTTCAAATTATTTGTATTTTTTAGTAAACGATATTTTTTCGCGCGATTTTTTTGACATTCTGCTAATATTTATTTCTGTTGCACCCATGTTTCTATGACCCCAAAATATTTTCGGAACATGTCTTGAAATTTTCAATATCAATTATTTAACGTACTCAATCAATTTTTTAATTTTAACTTGTATATATATATATTTAATTTGTAAATTTTTATGTTTTCATCCTTATTTTCTTTGTGCATAAATTTTTAAAACTGCGTAATCATGCCAGATCCACCTGACGGTGTTACTGCGAATAACCAAATAGCCCACGTAGCGGTAAAACCCCCACCTTTTTGGAAATCCAATCCAACCTTATGGTTTGTTAGATTAGAAGCAAATTTTATTTTGGCTAACATAACATCGGAAATAACTAAATTTAACCATGTCATAGCGTCGATTGATGCTGATGTTTTGACTTCTGTCAGTGACATAATAGTCAACTCACCACCGAATGAACCATATACGGAGCTAAAAAAGCGATTAATTGCTTCGCATTCAGAAAGCGAAACATCGAGAATCCGCACTTTACTTCAAGGTGTTGAACTTGGTGATCAACGACCTTCTCAATTGCTTACGCGCATGCGCGCCTTGGCAGGCACATCTGTTGGCGAGCCAGTGCTGAAATCTTTACGGCTGGGAAGACTCCCGAATAATATTCAGTCCATTCTTGCCGCTCTTAATGAAGACCTTGCTCAGTTAGCAACAATTGCTGATAAAATTCACGAGTTTACTTTCACTCCAGCAATAAATGCTACAAGTCCACTCAAGCCGGAATCCTCAAACAATTTGGAACTACAAATCGCGCAACTAACAAAACAAGTAAGCGAGTTGACAAATCTAGTAAGCAATCGCAATGGCACGCATGAAAGAGCGCGAAACAATCATTTTCGAAGACGGAGTAAATCGCGTGATCGTTTTCAAAAATATAAAAAACCAAGTGATGGCAATTGTTTTTATCACACCAATTTCGGCAGGAACGCTCGAAAATGTTCCCCACCTTGTTCTTTCCGACCAGCGGAAAACTAAATTGGCGATCGCCGGAAAGCCAGGATAGTGATCGTCACCTCCAACGTATTCTCCTGGCCGATACTAAAACAAACATGAATTTTTTGATTGATACCGGCGCAGATATTTCAGTTCTTCCAAAGAATTCTGCCTCTCAGCCTACAATATCAGATGATTTGGTACTTTATGCTCTAAATGGTACAACGATAAAAACATATGACACTAAACGTCTCACGCTCGACCTCAATTTACGCCGTAGTTTCACATGGCCATTTATTGCAGATGTACGTCAACCAATTATCGGAATTGATTTTTTAAAGCATTTTAACCTGTTAGTTGATGCCAGAAACAACAAATTAATTGATGCTACTACTCAAATTTCTTCTGCTGCCACTTCCGCTACTTTAAGCTTTGAAATTTCTTATATATCTTTTGCTTTTGGCGATTCTCCATTTCAAAAAATTCTTAAAAAATATCCAACAGTTATAAATGCTACACCATCCAAATCATCTTCACATTTGACAACGTTTCATCATATTGAAACGACGGGTCCGCCTGTATTTTCTAAGCCGAGACGTTTATCTCCTGAAATGTTACGCGCTGCGCGGCAGGAATTTGAGTATCTTATGTCTCAGGGAATAATTCGACCCTCAGAAAGCCCGTGGGCTAGTCCGCTGCATATGGTGCAAAAACCAAATGGGGAATGGCGTCCTGTGGTGATTTTCGCCGCCTCAACTCTGTTACTGTACCCGACAGGTATCCCGTACCGCATATCCATGATTGCACACAACTCTTATTTGGCAAAACTATTTTTTCTACCATAGACTTGACCAAAGCATATCACTAAATACCGGTAAACCCACCGGACATTCAAAAAACCGCTATCACAACACCATTTGGTTTATTTGAGTTTGTTTACATGTCTTTTGGCCTACGTAATGCTGGTCAAACATTCCAGAGGCACATAAATGAGGCACTATCTGACTTAGAGTTTTGTATACCTTATTATGACGATATTTTGATTGCTTCTGCTAATGAAACCGAGCATATGAGACATCTTGACGAAGTCTGTAGCCGTTTGGCGTTACATGGCTTAAAAATCAATCCCACCAAATGTGTTCTCGGACAATCCTCGTTAAAATTCCTTGGCTGTCTTGTGACACCGGAAGGAGTTCAACCCTCCCTGAAAAAGTGTCCATCATAAATGATTTCCCAAAACCGGAAACACTTTCTCAATTAAAGCGTTTTGTTGCAATGTTGAACTTTTATCGACGATTTCTACCAAATGCCGATAAAAAACAAGCACCTCTTAACAATTTACTTCGTGACTGCAAGAAAAATGACAAACGTCCTGTCCCTTGGACGGACGAGGCACTTCTTGCTTTCAATCAATGTAAATCTGACTTAGCCAATGCAGCAACCCTTGCCTACCCGGCTTCAGACCATGAACTCCACTTAATGGTCGACGCTTCCGACATTGCTGTTGGGGCAGCTTTAAATTGTTTAACTAAAAGTGGTACAAAGCCACTAGCATTTTTCTCCCGTAAACTAAGTGCAACAGAAATTAAATATAGCACATATGATAGAGCTTCTCACTATCTATTTATCTGTCAGGCACTTTCGGCATTACCTGGAAGGTAGAAATTTCATAATATTTACCGACCATAAACCTTTAACAAATGCATTTACAAAAAATTCTGATGCAATTTCTCCACGCCAGCTCAGACAACTTGATTTTATTTCCCAGTTTTGCACAGACATTCGGCACATTCCCGGCTCTGGCAACGTAGTAGCAGATACCTTGTCCAGAATAAGTTCTGTCAATGTTCAGTCAATTGATTTGGCTACAATTGCAGAAGCTCAACAACATGATGTCGAGCTGCAAGAGCTACTAAATAACGACAAAATTTCTCTCTGTTTAAAACCTGTTTCAGTGACTCCAACATTAAGTATATATTGTGACAGTAGCTGCGATTCAATTCGACCCTATGTACCCAAAGATTACCGCAAAAGCATTTTTGCAGTCCTGCATAACTTATCGCACCCAGGTACTAGGGCATCCAAAAAACTCATCCAGTCTCGATTTGCTTGGCCATCTATGTCCAAAGATATCAACAATTGGACTCGATGTTGTGTAAAATGTCAACGATCAAAAGGGTTTAGGCACACATCCAGCCCACTCCAAAGTTTCCAGCTACCTCACTGCAGATTTGACCATGTGCACATTGACATTGTGGGACATCTAGCACCGTCAGATGGTTTCCAGTACTTGCTGACCTGCATAGATCACTTCACACGCTGGCCTGAAGCAATTCCTATAGCTAACATATGTGCCGAAACGACTGCAAAAGCCTTTGTTGCAAATTGGATTTCACGGTTTGGAATCCCCACTCTCATAACTTCAGACCAAGGCCGCCAGTTTGAAAGCAATCTATTCCTCATCCTCAACAAAATGTTGGGCATCCAGAAGACACGCACAACACCATATCACCCACAGAGCAATGGCTTAGTCGAACGATTTCATCGTTCCCTAAAGCAAGCACTTCGCTGCCACGAATCAAAATGGACAGAATCATTCCCTATTGTCTTGCTTGGACTTAGATCTTCATTTAAAGCAGACCTCAACTGCATTAGTGCTGAGCTTGTTTATGGTGCACCACTGAGACTTCCATGTGAACTGATAGACCATCCAAAAATCGATATTCAACCTCACGATTTCTTACAAACATTGCGGGACACCATGACTTCCCACAAACCAACTCAAACTTCTGCACATGCCAAAACAGCTGTTTTCGTCCACCCATCCCTGACAACATGCACTCACGTGTTTGTGAGGCATGATGCCGTAAGGAAATCTCTCCAAACTCCTTATGATGGCCCATTTAGTGTAGTGCAAAGAGGCGAAAAGACTTTCACCATCAACATGAATGGCAGACAGACTGTTATCAGTGTTGACAGACTGAAACCCGCCTTCTTGGAAGCCTCTGATCTAACTACACCTACCGAGCAACTGCCCGTGCCACAACAAAACCCACAGACAACTGCCTCGACCTCTAGTAGTGATTCCATGCCAGAGACTATTGTGACGACTCGTTCTGGTCGACTTGTTCGTTTTAATACACGGTACCTCTGACCTCAGGCACTTGGGGGGGAGCACTGTGGTGAATCGTTCCATCATCCACCAGATGTCAGTGAACATTTAAAAAACTTATTTGTGTTTGTGTGGCATCAGTGCGGTAAAAAACTTTTAGATGAACTTAAGTGGCAACAGCGTGTGGTTTGTTGTCGCAGACTTTTCTCCCGGCTTCACATGTCGTGTCTTGATCTCTCGTGATAACATGTAACTTACATCTAGCTGATCCTTTATTTAATTATCTATATTTTTTGTAACTTTTAAGTATTAAAATAATCATGTAAAAAGTTATGTGAGTTTCCAGCATCTACAAAACATAACAAACCCTTACTTAGCATACATTAGCTTTGCCGTTCAAAGCACTTTTACCCATCAATTTTAATATGTTTCCAAGGATACAACAAATGAAATAGTCATTACTCATCATTAAAAAGTAGAAAAGATCTTTTTTACTCCATGGTTAATAAAACAAGTTTTCAGGACTGATTAAGCCAACGAGTTTCTTTAAATATTAAAAAATTTGGTTGGCAGCTAGTAAATTAATTCCGATATACTCGCGATTGGAATTGGAATAAGATTTTTTAAAATTAGAAGTTGAAAGCATGGAAGGTCCTAGTACAAAGCATTTCGTAACGAAATTACTTTTTCGTCAAACCTTCTATTTAGTACTTCAGGTGATTTTCTTATCTTTCACGGTATCAGGCATAGTTTATTTTCAAGAAGATTTTTCTGATGGCGAAAAATGGCAAGAAAGATGGGTATTATCTGAACATCCCAATGAAACATTTGGCTTCTTTATTCTAACACCTGGAAAATTTTATGGCCATCCGGAAAAATGCAAAGGCATTCAAACTTTTCAAGACGATAAGAGATATGGAATATCGGCAAAATTTCCTCCTTTTAGCAATAAAGGCAAACCACTCATCATTCAGTTTACTGTGAAAAACGAACAACGCATAAAATGCGCTGGAACATATATTAAATTATTCAACTGCAGTCTAGAGCCTAGTTTATTGAATCGGAAAACTCCTTACTTGCTGATGTTTGGACCAGATAAATGTAATCCAACCACTTATAAAACGCATGTAATCTTAAACTACAAGGGTAAATATCTGGATTTAAAGAAACAAATTACACATAAACAAGATAATTTCAAGCATCTCTATACGTTAATTATGTATCCCGATAATACATACGTTGTTAAAATCGATAATAAAGAAGAAGAAATGGGAGAATTGAAAGATGATTGGAACTTTTTACCATCCGAATATATAACAGATTTTACAGCAGAGAAGCCTAAAAATTGGGACGATAACCCTCAGATATATGACATAAAATACGTAAAACCCGAAGACTGGGACGTTCCGCCGTATATACCAGATCCAGATGCCGATATACCTGACGACTGGGATTTCAATTTAGATGGAGAATGGGAACCGCCTTTAGTGGAAAATCCCGATTTCAAGGGTGATTGGAAACCTCGCCTCATTCCAAATCCAAATTATAAAGGTAAATGGGTTCGGCCCAAAATAAAAAATCCTAAGTATTTTGAGGATCCAGAACTGTACAAGTTTGACGAAATATGTGCAGTAGGCATCGATGTTTTTCAAGGACAAGCTGGTAGCATTTTTGACAACATTTTAATAACTGATGATATGGATTACGCAGAAAAGTACAGTTGGGAAAATTGGGGATCTTTGAGAGATGCTGAAAAGACGATGGGACGAAAAATGCTTAAAGAACGAAAGCACAATGAACTGTAGACAGTACATTTCCCTTGGGTATACATTATAAATATATAAATATATTTTAGATAACAAGTCTTTTTATAAATTAATGTACAAAGTAACTGTGTCAGTAAAAAGAAATCTCCCTAAATTACACATTCTTTTATGTAAACGTTAACAAATAGTATCCTTCAATGGCAATTGCTTATTAACAGGAGTTTATTTACTTTTCAAAAATAAACATAGCTGGCTATTTTAGTTTGGCACAAATGTCATATACGCCCCATATTGGCACGATTTTTTCCCGATGCTAATTTGGCGAAAACATCAACAGCATAAATAACAACATCCGGGTTACCACATCAAGCAAAATAACGACACTTTGGAGCCAGTTAAGCACCGTTGAGTATATGACATTGGCGTCAGAAAAAGATCGCGCTATGGGGCGTATATGACATATGTGCCTTTAGTTTTATGGTATAAACGGTACTTGTTAGTTATCCCGTCGATCAAATTATTGTCGCCAAATTGTAAGATTAAATGCCAATAATGGTTGATCGTAAATGTCACATTCACTTGACAACACGTGTTTACGTCATCAAGTGATTTTTATTTCGACGTTTTATTTCCTTTTTGGTACTTGTTAGTTATCCCGTCGACCAAATTTCTGCCGCCAAATTGTAAGATTAAATGCCAATAATGGTTGATCGTAAATGTCACATTCACTTGACTTTAAGCAAGTTACACGTGTTTCCGTCACCAAGTAATTTTTATTTCGACGTTTTATTAGTATTTTCATTAATGTTATACTAATTTATTTGATCTTCCGTTACTTAAAATAAAATTATGTCAATTTGGCGATTTATATAATTTGGCGAAATTGGTCGAAGGGATAACTAACAAGTACCCTATTTTTATTAATTTTATACTAATTTATTTCTTCTTTCGTTATTTAAAATAAAAATTATGTCAACTTGTATAATTTGGCAAGTGGTATGGCGATTTATATAATTTGGCGAAATTGATCGACGGGATAACAAGTACTGTATAAACTTTACATAGAATTTTTGGTACTTTTATGTTTGTGAGGCGCATATCACCTGAATAAAATTTTCTGGTACTTTTCGGTTAGCCGGGCGCCAGTGTTATATATACATATGTATGTATGGTACAGATGTCATATTCGCCCCATATTGGCGCGATTTTTTTCGGTTGCCAATTTGGCGAAAACATCAACAGCATAAACAACATAATCCGGGTTACCACATCAAGCACTTTGGCGCAAGTTAAGTACCTGTTGCCTATATGATATTGGCGACAGAAAAAAATCGCGCCAATATGGGGCGAATATGACATCTGTTCCGTATGTATACCTATATATACATATATATGTATATATACACATATATATATATATATGTATACATATAGCTTCTATATATGTATATATATATATATGTATACATATAGCTTCTATATATGTATAAATATACATAAATATACATATATATGTATATATAGATATACATACATATGTATATATAACACTGGCGCCCGGCTAACCGAAAAGTACCAATTTTCTTTTTTATCGCCAATAACGGGTTTTATTTTACGCGTGTAAAAATTAGAAACAATACTTTGGTGATGTTTTGATTTACAATATCAGTCTTATCTTGGTACTTTTATGTTAGCTAGGTTCAAATTTCGCAAATAACATTTTTTATGTTAAAAGTAAAAGTAAATTGGCGGCAAAGGAGTTTTCACACAAAGAAAAAATCCAAGATGGCGGCGGCCGCGGGAATATATGACATCTGTTCCCATTTTTATTAATTTTTTGCTAATTTATTTGTTCTTTTGTTAGTTAAAATAAAAATTATGTCAATTTGTATAATTTGGAGAGTAGCTGGGCGATTTATACAACTTGGCGAAATTGGTTGACGGGATAGTCACTGAAAATGCTTTGATGACAAATTAAAATGTTTTCGGGAAAAGTTTCGTATCCTGTTCTGGTTGGCGCGATTGGCGAAGGAATTCAAAATGGCGCCAAAAGGCAGCTTTAGCCTCTTATCAAATTTTTTAAGAGGGCGGAAAAACAAAAAATATATTTGCGTAAGGTGGTACTTAGTTATCCCGTCGACCAATTCCGGCAAATTATATGAATCGCCAAATTATGCAAATTGACATAATTTTTATTTTAAATAACGAAAAAACAAATAAATTAGTATAACATTAATAAAAATACAAATAAAACGTCGAAATAAAAATCACTTGATGACGTTAACACGTATAATTTGCTTAAAATCAATGTATGGGATATTTACGATCAACCATTATTGGCATTCAATCTTATAGTTTGGCGATAGATTTTTGGTTGACGAGATAACTAAGTAGTACCTTGCATAATATTACATCTACAGAAAAATATCGTTTAAAAAACTCGGAAAATTTAAATTTAAAAAATTTATTTATTTTTAATTTATAATTTTCTGGGGTTTTTTAAACGATATTTGGAACAGATGTTATATATTCCCGCGGCCGCCATGTTGGATTTTTTCTTGGCGTGAAAACATCTTTTCCGCCAAGTAAATGTCCCCAAGCAGATTTATGCGCATCTTAGGCTTAACTGGGTTGCCAGAACACGTCACTCATCGGGGTTACCTTATCGATAAACGTTAACAAAACATCGCCCAGGATTCCAAGATGGCGGCCGCGGGAATATACAACATCTAAGCCCGATATTTTTTTAACATTCTAAAGAATTCTTTATAAATGCAGTACTAAATGATTATCCTGTCGACCAGACCAAAAAAAAAAAAAAAAACTCCCCAAACTGTAAGATTAAATGCTAATAATGAATGATCGTAAATGTCACATTCATTTGACATTAAACGTGTTACACGTGTTTGTTACGTCACCAAGTCTTTTTAATTCGACGTTTTATTTGTATTTTTATTGATGTTTTACTAATTTATTTGTTCTTTCGTTATTTAAAATTACTGCAAATTTTTATTTGTTTTCTTCCTTCAAGCCTATATCTAAAGTTTACATACATTTTATAGTTGTATCCGTTTACGTTTTTTGACTAAATAAAGAGGATTAGGATTCTTACAATTTTCCGTTATCACTGACATTTATTGTGTCCCTTTATAAATTCGATTATTACATTTAAAATAATTCACAAATACAAACTATTAGTATTCTTTTGTCCGATATCATCTAAATAAATCGAATTTTATATTTGGTATGTCGCTACGCAATAAGTGAACGCCATCATTAAATATTACCCTATTATCTAGTGATTTTTTAAACTTTAAATTCATCAATTTTTTTATCTTAAAATTTTAGAACGGTAACATTCTTCAATTTGTATAATTTGGCGAATAGTTTGGCGATTTGTATAACTTGGCGAAATTGGGCGACGGGATAGTCAAGTAGTACCAGAAATAATTATATACTAGTTGGATGTGCCAATCCCAAAAATTTATTTTATCTCACACATCTTAAAATTTCAAAAAGTAGATACAGATATTAATACCGCAATATTATTAGTTCAATACTATACCAACTTTGATTTTCATCTTAAATTTCTGCTTCAGTCAATGAAGCGTAGTAAAAATGAGTTCATCTCGATCAAGATATATATTAAAATCAATAGTTTTTTGTTATTCTGTTATACATCAGCTTTTTGCGTATAGCCGTCTTAGCAGGACGCGAGTTCCCGTCGCTACACGAGCCACCGATGGACAATAGAACTAAGAAAAACCAAGAAAATTATACAAAAATCGCTATCACACCGTCCCTTTCTGGCGGACTATATCCAAATTAAAGGAGGACCTGCTGGCCATAACTAAATACATGCACAAAGAAATTTGGTTCAAGTCTATTCATAACTTCACACACTTTTCTATGGTAAAATAATGAAAATGGCACAAAAATCGCCATTACATCAACCCCTTCCGGCAAAATATTTTCAAATTCAAGGAGAAACTGCTGGCCACACCCAAATACATACACAAAAAAATTGGTTCAATGCCATGCATAATTTCATGCACTGATTGAGGCACAGTAATGAAAATGCACAAAAATCGCTATTACAGCAACCCCTTCTGGAAACACATTTTCAAATTCAAGGAGAAACGGCAGGCCACAGCCAAATACATACACATAAAATTTGGTTCAATTCTATGCATAACTTCTAACGGGACAGACATCGCTTACAGGTCCCCCTTCCGACGTAATATTTCCAAATTAAAAAATTTAATATTTATTATTAACACTGAAATCACCGGGAATTTTACTCAAGTTTTATAAAAAGAGTTTATTACACCGGAAATTTTATTTAAATCTGTTTAACATGTTTATTTAACATTTTTCTTCGTTGTGTCTTTGAAACTTATCTTACAAAGAAATTTCCGGTTCAAACCAAAATAAACTCATATGGTTGAGGTCAAAATGCCCCTCACGGTCATTTTAGTGTTAAATAATTTTTTGCCCATAGCCAGAAACATACACAAAAAATTTGGTTAAATTCTATACATTACTTCATTCACTTTTCGATGGTACAATAATGAAAATGGCACTATTACAGCGCCCCATTCCGGCGGAATTTTCTCATATTCAGGGAGGACCTACTGGCCATAGCAAAAAAACATACACAAAAAATTTGCTTCAATTCTATGCATAACTTCATACACTTTTCGATGGTACAATAATGAAAATGGCACAGACATCGCTATTACAGAATCCCTTCCGGCGAAATTTTTCCAAATTCAGGGAGGACCTACTGGCCATAGCCAAAAATATATACAAAAAATTTGGTTCGAAGAATTATTCGAACCAAATTTTGTAGGTGCAAAATTTGGTTCGATTCAATGCATAACTTCCTACTCTTTTCGATATGGTACAATAATGAAAATGGCACAGACATCGATATGACAGCGCCCTCTTTCGGCGGAATTTTTTCAAATTCAGGGAGGACCTACTGGCTATAGCCAAAAACATACACAAAAAGTTTGGTTCGATTCTATACTGAACTTCATACACTTTTCGATGGTACAATAATGAAAATGGCACAGACATTGCTATTACAGAATCCCTGCCAGCGAAATTTTTTCAAATTGAGGGAGGACCTACTGGCCATAGCCAAAAACATACAGACAAAATTTGGTTCGATTCAATGCATAACTTCCTACTCTTTTCGATATGGTACAATAATGAAAATGGCACAGACATCGATATGACAGTGCCCTCTTTCGGTGGAATTTTTTCAAATTCAGGGAGGACCTACTGGCTATAGCCAAAAACATACACAAAAAGTTTGGTTCGATTCTATACTGAACTTCGTACACTTTTCGATGGTACAATAATGAAAATGGCACAGACATCGCTATTACAGCTCCTCCTTCCGGCGAAATTCTTTCAAATTCAGGGAGGACCTACTGGCCATAGCCAAAAATATATACAAAAAAATTGGTTCGATTCAATGCATAACTTCCTACTCTTTTCGATATGGTACAATAATGAAAATGGCACAGACATCGCCATGACAGCGCCCTCTTTCGGCGGAATTTTTTCAAATTCAGGGAGGACCTACTGGCCAAAAACATACACAAAAAGTTTGGTTCGATTCTATACAGAGCTTCGTACACTTTTCGATGGTACAATAATGAAAATGGCACAGACATCGCTATTACAGCACCCCCTTCAGGCGAAATTCTTTCAAATTCAGGGAGGACCTACTGGCCATAGCCAAAAACATACACAAAAAGTTTGGTTCGATTCCATACAGAACTTCGTACACTTTTCGATGGTACAATAATGAAAATGGCACAGACATCGCTATTACAGCACCCCCTTCCGGCGAAATTCTTTCAAATTCAGGGAGGACCTACTGGCCATAGGCAAAAACATACACAAAAACATGGTTCAGTTTTATGCATAACTTCATACACTTTTCGATGGTACAATAATGAAAATGGCACAAAAATTGCTATTACATCGCCCCCTTTCGGCAAAATATTTCTAAATTAAAGGAGGACTTGCTTGCCACAGCCAAATACATACACAAAAAGTTTGGTTCAATTCTATGCATAACTTCATACACTTTTCGATGGTACAATGGTGATAGACTGACGGACAAACAGACATTTTGTATAAACATGTTTTTGGGAACTGTGAGCCCTAAAACATGTAAATCCGTCGAAAAAAAAATTTCGATTACAATACTTTCTTCTATCAAAAACTACATGAAGATAAGAAAAAGTAAAAATTTTGAATAAAAAATGGGAAAAGGAGAGCTATATTATGTAACTTAAATAGTCTAAATTTTTTAAATTCAATTAAGAAAAGATAAATAAAAAGAAAGAACATTGCATTAGTTCCAAAACGACAGACGAAATACTACCGAGGATCGAACCCATCTCAGGAAAAAAAAACCTCTACAGAGACTTAAGAAATGAACGTGCTACTACAGCATTCTTAATAAACGGTTCTTTTTAAAAAAACAACTAGGGGGGGGGGCTCTGCCCCCCAGCGTAATCGCTTCGCTATTCCATTCGGTATCGCGAAGTAATTGCTATTTTCTAGCCAACCACAGGCTTAAATGTTTCGCATTTCCATTCTGGATCGCTTCGCTATCCCTTATTTTCTATGCATTCAATTTTTAGATTCCACTTGGTAAAAACGTGCTCCTCCCTAACTCATGACAATTGTATGTCCTTATCTCAAAGTACATAATCATTAGAGCTTACAGAGTTTCATAATTATAAGAATTATTAAATATAAAATTATATGTATACGAATATCGTAAATAGTTAGTGTTTGTGCTTAAAAGTAATGTAAATAGTTCAATTAAGCTCTATTCATAAGCTAATATTAGTTTTTGTTGCATTGAAATATTTCAATTTGTCGATTTTCTGCAAGTAAACCCTATTGGATTTCAATGGGAGTCTATGGAAATTTGGCAAATACTGAAAATAGGGCCAAGTTGGCTTCACTTTTGGCGACTAATTTTGGTCGCCAAATTAGGCGATATATTGCCAAGTTGGCGACAAATTTGGCTGCGTTTAGCGACAGAGCCGTTTCCTCCTTGGTAACCTCCTTAGCGTCAGAAAGCTCTGACCAATCAGATGCTTTTCGCGGTATCTACGCAGATTTTCATTTTTCCATTTCCAAATCGTTACGTTTTTTTATATATAGAAGGATAAACAAGGACTGAACAGACAAAGAAAAGTTTAATTGAAGAGAGAGGAAAACCCAGTCTTCATCATCAATTAATAAAGCATACCTAGGGCGTTTGCAATTTAGCGGCATGGAAGACCTCATAGTCTGGCACCTCTGCGAAGGTTTCATTCGGGATATTATAGATAGGTTTATAGAAGTTTCTTGAGAGTTGGCTGATAAGTTTTTTAACCCCTTCGGGACGAGCGTCTTTTACAGAATATTTAATCTTTTATCACCGGTTTTTCAAAACAGAAATTTTTGCCTAATTGAATCGGGAAAATGCTCGGATTAAATAAGGTAAGATTTACAATAAAAATTTACTGGTGAGAATAATCACGGATTCTGAGCGCCTTACGCGGCGCGTATACCGGTCGCTCGTCCCCAAGGGGTTAAGGGAAGTAGTACCGAAATCTCTACAAATAGTTGGATTTCTGAGGTAACGATGACCGCTCTTAATAATACGAAGTTTTTTGTTGTGTCTTTGTAGAGGAAATTCATATCAGTTTTGCTTGCCAATCCCCAGATTGGGCAGTAAGTTGGGAGCGAATGTATGCATTATAAAGAAGTATTTTATTTTTAATAGAGTGCTACTCTTGAGCAGAGGTGAGAGAGATTTTGAAATGCCGGCGACTTTGCCTCTGGATTTTATGAAATGTTTGTTCCAGGTAAGTTTCTCATCAAGGGTGCCAGACAGGGGTCGGAAAAACTCTTTTTAATGTAGCGAACTACAACTACAACTGCTTTATGGAAAATGTAGATAACTACAACTACTTGCTATAAAATGTAGCGACTACAAACTGCTTTTCAATGAGTAGTCACTGCTTCGCTACTTTCAGATTTTATTAAAGAATTCAATTTATAATCGAAATTAAAGATTAACGAATACAGTGACCCCTCGTTATAGGGAGTGTCCGTAATGGATGTTTTACTGTATTTGACAATATATTTGTTTGCTTAACTTTCAATGCACTCTTGATGTGTCAATTGAATTGAGTTTTTTTAAGAGTTAATTATATTGTCAAATTTTATAATCTAGAAAATTGGAGAAAAACAACTTTGAATGAACTTTAAATAAAGCAATTACAAATAAGAAACGCGGGATTAAAATATGAAAACCAAATAACGAGTAAATATACAAGTGCTGACAGCAAGAAAATTATTTCTTTGGAGGTTTAATACTTGATTTTAGCAGCAAGTATCAATGGGAAATATCTTTGACTTCATGCGATGCGTTCCTATACACTGCAGCTGAGATTTGGTACTGATATTCGAAAATTGCTGAGCAAAATAAATTTTTAACAAAAAAAGGCAAGGCAAGTTAACGCAACGTGATTTGCAGAACGGCACATATTTTTCGCCTGAAGTGGCGTTAAAAGTAGCGTCAGCTGTCACTACAAACTGATTTTTTTTATTACGCTACTCGCTACACTGTATTATTCAAAATACAGGGTGTCCCAGCTAAGATGTTACAAACTTCGAGGGGAGGTGGGCGTAGGGTACACCTAGATGACTCGGAATCACATAGGCATGCCGGGTCTGAAACGACTTCCTGACGCGGTAGAGGACATTGAATCAGTGTTGCCAGTGGGCTACCTTTTTTAAATTCAGACTTCTTGATTGGCACAAGTTTTTTGACATAGTAGCAGTAGCGCCAACTTTTTAAAAATATTAGGTGGGCTCAAAAATGTTTGAGTAAAATAACACATATATACAGGGTGCAATGTGTATCTATCGCGGACCTTTATTTTCTCAACCGTTGGTCGTAGACATATAGTTCAAATTACAAAAACGTTTCAAATGAAGTAAATATTCATGTTGTGTCATTATTTAAAGTAAAAAATCAATTTTATAAAAAAACGAAAACTAACTTTTTATACGGTCCCCCAGTCCCTATAGTTACATTTAGTAAAAGTTTACACTTATCATAACAGATATAACACAAAACTTTTGACATCTGTACTACAAAAATTGACACAGTTATTAAATTTCAAAGTTTGAGATTTTTGCACATGATTTTGTCTTTCATCGAGGGATCAGCTAAAAGATGAATTAAAGTAATTCGAGATCAAAATCAGGGTGCAATGTCCTTTTTACGGCGAAACCACCTTTATCCGGTATCGCCAAATTGAGGAATCACTAAATAGGGTTATTTCATCTAAAAATTTGAGCTAACTTTTATGGGTCGAACAACATTCAAACGTACCGACGATACCGGCTAAAGGTGGTTTCGCCGTAAAAAGGAGATTGCACCCTGATTTTGATCTCGAATTACTTTAATTCAACTTTTAACTGATCCCTCAATGAAAGACAAAATCATGTGCAAAAATTTCAAACTTTGAAATTTAATAACTGTGTCAATTTTTGTAGTACATATGTCAAACTTTTTGTGTTATATCTGTTATGATATGTATAACTCTTTACTAAATATAACTATAGGGACTGGGGGACCGTATAAAAAATTAGTTTTCGTAATTTTTATAAAATTGATTTTTTACTTTAAATAATGCCACAAAATGAATATTTATCTCATTTGAAACGTTTTTGAAATAGGAACTATATGTCTACGACCAACGGCTAAGAAATTAAAGGTCGGCGATTGATAACATATTGCACCCTGTATATATATTTCTCCCTTAATGTGTATGTGTGTGTGAGAGAGAGAAGAGGAGAGACTGACTAAAGATGATAATTAGAAATTAAATTATGTTTTTACTAAGCAAATTGTTTAAATTATTATAATTTAATTATAATTGTATAAATAATTTTTTAAAATTACATTTTTATAAGTTCTTCCTTATAAATACATTAATATTTATTTTAAATAACATTGGAATTGCTAACTACACTGGGTTTCATAATCATATGAGCATCTAGTAATTTTGTGATATCCTGGCAAAAATTCATAAATAATTATCAGAAAACTCCATTCTCGAAAATACAGTAATTTTACATAATACATAGCCGCAAAAGAAATACCAAATTTTAAATTCATTGAAAGTATGAATTATCTAAAAAAATGGTGTTGCAAAATGATATGAACATTGATCGAAATTATCACTAAACGAGCATGAAAACTGTACAGGAATATTGAATGCCACTCCGAGAAGAAGAAACCGAAATATGCAAATTAGTTCAGCATATAAAGATAATTCGCAGACAAGGAAATTTCCAAATCTGATCGCTAAGTGAGTTCTAGAAGTATGGGTCGTAAAAGCGCTTCAAATGGTTTTGAGAACGGGAAAATTGTGGTTTTTAAGAATTAAGGACTTTCGGCCAGAGCCATCACAAAAAACATTGAAAAGATCTCCAGGTGTAATATTAAATTTTCTTCGAGTAAAAGAGGATTATGGAGCAAAGAAGCCTCCGGAACGCCCGCCAAAGCTGTCCAAAAGGAAAAAAAGAGCCATTATAAAAAGAAGGAGCAATTAGAAAACAACTTTAGGCGAACTTTCAAAAGCTCCACTGATACCAGTGTCAAAAAGTACCTTGTCCAGAATAGTCAAGAGCTCTAAGATGATGAGGTACAAGAAAAGAAAGCACCAACCACGTATGACTAAAATGCATCAGCAGAATCGCCTGGATTGGGCAAAAGATCACATGTCCTGGAAGATAGAATATGAAAGAGTAATATTTTCCGATGAAGAAAAAATCAATTTGGATGGTCCGGACGATTTTTTCTTATTATTGGCACGATCTGCGCAAGAAACCAGAAACGTTTTCAAAACGGCAACAGGGTGGAGGTTCGCTCATAATTTGGTCTGCGTTTGGATTTCATGGTAAGATCAACGTTGTGTTTCCCTCTGGCAGAATGAGTGCATTAACCTATCAAGATCCATTTGAAGAAAACTTGCTGCATTTGCTGAGGAAATTGACGGATCTTTATGGATGTTCCAACAAGACAATGCATCCATCCACACGGCAAACAGCACTTTGGAATAGTTTCTTAATAATGGCGTACATGTAATTTCATGGCCATCTGTTTCACCTGATTTAAATTCTATAGAAAATGTATGGAACCTACTGGTTTGAGCTATTTACGCAGATGGAAAACAATATGCCACAGTTTCATAATTAAAAGCTGCTGTCGTCTCCCGCTGGAATGAAATCGAACAAAATATATTAAAAAGTTTGGTCTACTCCCTGCGTGATCGCGTTTTTACATTAATTAAAAGATCTGGTGCATACACTGGCTATTAATCTATATTTTTGGCCAATGTTCATATCATTATGAAACACCTCAAAATGGAAAAATGCAGTTTATTTTATGTATAAATCGCTATTTCAATTACATTTAGTTATAAAATAAAACGATTTACTCTATTTCTAACATTGATTCGACTTCGGTTTGTTTTGTAACATTTTCTTGTTTTTAATGCTTGAAAAACTGGGTGTTCATATCATTATGAAACCCAGTGTATTCAAAGTTTAAAAAAAAACTAAATGTCAAGAAAAGCATACATTTTAGCCACCTAAGTGCTTTATCAATTCAAAACAGATGGCAAAATTTGCAGGATTTTTTTTTTTTTTTTTTTTTTTTTTTTGAGAAATTTAACTATACATTCGCTGAAGTGGTTTTCACTGCTCCTGTAAGTCATAATGGCTGTCCTTACTATTTTTCAAACAAAATTATTTTGAGAAAGTTAATAAAACCAAATTTCATGTCAGCAATTAAATAAATAAAAAATAAATTACCAATTAAATCAATTGAAATTGGATGGGAGGAGAGATCAAATTATTGGGTGGGCTCGCGCCCCACGGGCCCATGTAAGTTGGCGCCACTGCATAGTAAAATTCGCCTTATTCAATGACATATTAATTAAGGCGAAAAGAAGGAGAATTTTACCATTTCAGAAAAGTGGTGCCCATCAAGAAATCTGAATTTTAAAAAAGTAGCCCACTGGCAACACTGTCAATGCCCTTACTGGGTCAGGAAGGCGTTTCCAACCCGGCATTCCTACGTAATTCCGAGTCGTCTAGGTGTACCGTACTTCCCCTCGAAGTTTGTAATACCTTAGCTGGGACACTCTATATATCGCGCTAAACTACAACCTGTAAAAAGTAGCAACTACTGTAGTTTCGCTACTTGTAGCGCACTTCTTCCGATCCCTGGTCCCAGATATATAAAGTAAGTCCAGGGAATAGTAATATTATTAAGTGTAATGCAGTTAGGATAAGTTAAGTTTTCAGAGCAATATATAACATCAGTTTTTTGTTCATCAAATTTAGCACACCATTGAGTACACCAGCTAGTGAAAGCGTCTATGTGTTTTTGAAGAATTTTGCGTATTCATGGGTATTTTGTATAAGTTACTTAATAATGGAAACAAAGAAAGGAGACCGAAATACAATTTTATATAATAGTATGATTTTATTGGTTTTAGTTTTAGTGATAAATAAATACATTTGTTGCATTGCTCCTGTGCAATTCTACTCTAAATTAATCAAGTTTGTTAGCCATCGCTCAGTGAATCTTCCGACGGCTCTGTATCATAATCAGGAAGGCAGACATAACATTTACCCTGTAATAGTAAAAGGCATCTATTAAATAAAAATGTATGAGAAACTATATTCTTTAATCGTTCTTAGCCCGAGCCTAATGCGCAAGGATAGTAATTTTCTTTTGTAAAAAAAAAAAAAAAAAAAAAAAAAAAAATGCAATTTAACAAATTACAACGACTATTTGGAAAATGATTTATTCAAAGACTAAAATTTAAGACATAAAAAATAGCACGGAGTTGATCATACATTACGTACGCCATGAATTAAACATTAATAGTGTTATTACACGTAAAAATTGCAAGCGACAGAAATCGCCTGCGACTCGTACGTATTATCCACCTGAAACTTACGTATTATCCAAGTATTTCATTGGCTGTTCGGGAAAAGGATTTTCCATCGTCAGATTTCCAAGAAATCTGTCGGCCCATTTTAAATGAAATTTATTTCTTAAACTTCTAAACATCCCACAATATTACTTTTTATATCGTCGTATAGAGAAAAAAATGTACTTTTAAATGCAATTTGTTTGAAAGCTGTATCTCAATTTGTTTCTGAGTTATTAATTTTTTTTGTAGTTTTTATTACTTTTTTGTCATAGTGGCAACACTCTGTGGTCCATCTCTGTTGAAAGTAAAGGGAAATACAGTTTACTGTATAGACCAATTAGAAAACGAATAAAATGATGATTAAACCAATAAAAACCTTCAGATAAGCTTTTGATTTCCTACCCTGACGAGGACAATAACCACTTTTCCAAATGGTTAAAAATGCAATTTAACAAATTACAACGACCATTTGGAAAATGATTTTTTCAAAGACTAAAATTTAAGACATAAAAAATAGCACGGAGTTGATCATACATTACGTACGCCATGAATTAAACATTGATAGTGTTATTACATGTAAAAATTGCAAGCGATAGAAATCGCCCGCGACTCGTACGTATTATCCACCTGAAACTTACGTATTATCCAAGCATTTCATTGGCTGTTCGGAAAAAGGCTTTTCCATCGTCAGATGGCCAATTTTAAATGAAATTTATTTTTTAAACTTCTAAACATCCCACAATATTACTTTTTATATCGTCGTATAGAGAAAAAATGTACTTTTAAATGCAATTTGTTTGAAAGCTGTATCTCAATTTGTTTCTGAGTTATTAATTCTTTTTGTAGTTTTTATTACTTTTTTGTCATAGTGGCTGTTTCCACTCTGTTGTCCATCTCTGTTGAAAGTAAAGGGAAATACAGATTACTGAATAGGCCAATCAGAAAACGAATAAAATGATGATTAAACCAATAAAAACCTTCAGATTTGCTTTTGATTTCCTACCCTGACGAGGACAGTAACCATTTTTCCAAATGATTAAAAAAAAAAAAAAAAAAAACTTTAAAAGACAAAAGTATTTTCGGTACTTTTATGTTAGTCAAATACAGATGGCAAATCACCAAATATTGTTCCTGTCGAATTCATTCGTATTCCATTATTTAGTTTAAAATATAAACCTTTAACTCATTTTATTTAAATTATATAACTTTAATTTAAATCGCATACATTTGAAATACAGTAGCCTCCCGTTTAACCGGCCTAAACGGGACCGAGGGTTAGCCGGTTAAGAGAAAAACAGGTTAAAGCGGAGAAGTAAAAAAAAAAAAAAATAAATAAATAAGTATCTGCGCAATTTAATTAATAGAGCCCGCACGATGCATTTAGTTTTTCAATTTGTGTAGTTTTAAAAAGTACATTTTTCTATATTTTGTGAAATGAATACTAGATATAATTAACTGAATTGAAAGAAAAATTGTCACTGATAACAAATAATCAAAAATATTTAACACAAATTAAATTGTTAAATAACGTGTCACACACCTTTATAAGAAGTAAAAATTGTTCTACATTATGCATATTTAAGTTAATCAGCCATAAAGAAATCAGTAACGCTATTCTGTTGAAGGCAAGATGCCCGGCATTTTGCAGCATAATCTCTCCACCTCTTTAACATCATAAGTTTAACGGAGGAAGCCAAAGCAATATAAGTAAGCGTCCTATCTTAAATGGGAGATGTAACCGCAAGATTAAAAGCGAGATCACATCAATCAAGGTCACGCGCCACGTAGCGGATGGAGTGTGAACTACAGGTAAATACCTAACTGTTTTCTTACTCACATCACTAAAATTGTAAAGTTTTTTTCACCTTGATTAATAAATGGAATGGCTCTGACAAGGCGAAGAAAACTTCGTGGTGTCTAGTGCTCTGGATGCCCCTCTCGCTACGTAATTATTTTGCAATAAATGTGGCAAACAAAGTTAATTTCCATGAGTGACTAAAGATTTAGAAAATATGCGCCACACTAAATGCCCGCGTATGCGGATTATCACTCCGTCCACAAGATGGCGCAACTGTGTTAATTTACGCCCGATTCCAGCATTAAGTTTGCACGCTTACTTATATCGCTTTGGAGGAAGCTAGCATAAGCGTAGAGCCAGTTCTGATGCTTTTACCCCTTTCGTATGAGGAATTTTGGCAGTGTCAACTTCAACTGGACCATAATCAGGATCGTCTTCGTATTGAACATCATCAGTTACAGTCCTAATTATATCCTCGTCAAATAATGTCAGATCAGATATTATAAAGTCCCGTGGGTGGGAGAAGGAATTTCACTTTTGACCATTAAAAACACAAAATCTCAGATCTTCCGAGGGGACATCTCATTGCTCCTGGGAGGAAATGTTCTCCATCCGGGTCACACCCTGAATTCAACACTGGTGAAAGTTAACGCGTGTCCATTTAGAACATGTGTTCTCTTTTCTGAATTTTGTCTCCTTCCCCTCGGGATTGCACTTGAACTCGAAAGCATACGCTGAGTTCCCGAAGCCGTCATCCCTGAATTTTGCCTGATGTTGGAGAAAAAAGTCGGCCGGTTAAAGCGGAGTTCCGGTTAAGAGAGAGGCTACTGTACCTGCATTTCACTTATTTCATTAAAAAAAAAACGGTAAAATAAAATAATAAGAAATACTACCACATATCATTTTATTTCAATATCAAAGCATTATTTTTAATAATAATAATAATAAAAACTCGCGAGAAAAAACGTTATTGGCGAGATTTGCGCCTGGCTGACATAAAAGTACCTCATTTTCACGTGCGGTCAATACTCTACTACAAGCTTTTCAATAACGTTAACTTTTTTAAGCAGTTTAAAATATTTTACAGATAAGATCAATACGAGATAATATAACATTGTTAATCAAGTTATTTAGGCCAAAGTTTTGAACGACATGAATCATTTTCTATTGACAATTATTACGTATTTTCATACTTTCTGAATATATGTTCATATCGAATTTTCCTAATTTTGATAACGCACTTCCGCATAATTCTGAGTTTTCACAATATTTGACTGGACTTTTTATAGAAGTTGCCCAAAATATCTGACTACCAAATAATGAAATAAAAATTTTGGATTCTTCCACGCATGCGCAATAAAAATTATTTCATACAAATTCCCATACCTCATCAAATATTCGGCATATTCATGTTTTAATTGAAATAGTATCATTGTTTCTACTGTTCTTTGTCAGGTTTTCGGAAACTTGTGTTAAATGTGGTTGAAAACGCTGTTTGCTATAAACAAAAAACTTTTGAATTTTTCACGTTAGCTATCTTTACGAATATGAGTGCTATGCTTACACAAATGCAGATAAACGTTAAACAGGACCCAAATAGTCATTTAATACAGTGACAGACCATTTTTAGCTTTTTCTGTTACGTAGGTGATCACAAATATTATTTTACTTGTGTAAACATCCGTCCTAGGACGGTGGGTAGAAATCATGGTTTTCTTTTAAAATTTTAAATAATTGATAAAAATATTTATATACTATTATTCCGTAATCGAGCTACCGGGTGTCCCAAAAAGGACTGACTGATTTTAAAATTCAATAACTTCCAAACGGTGACAGATATTAAAAAAATTCTTGCAGGAGGGTTATGCATAAAGTCAAAAGTTTTATTACAGTGATTTTCGATTTTAGTTCGAATTACAAACAATAGATGGCGCTGTAAGCAACAGTCGCTAAATACAGGGTCGATTTTTGGTCCTTTCTGTTGTTCCATGCAGAAAAAGGAGATGGAAATGTATTATCCGGGCCACGAAGTACCAAAAATCGAGCCTGAATTTAGCCTCTATTGATCGCAGCGCCATCTATTGTTTGTAATTCGAACTAAAATCGAAAATCACTGTAAAAAAACTTTTGACTTTATGCATAACCTTCCTGCAAGAATTTTTTAAATATCTGTCACCGTTTGGAAGTTATTGAATTTTAAAATCAGTCAGTCCTTTTTGGGACACCCGGTATTTGGTTTAAAAATCATAAAAAGTCAGTAAATTGAAATACAGTTTTCAAGCAATTTACATTTGAAAGTACACCCTCCCTATTCAACTGTGTAAAATTTAAAATTATGTAATGTTGAGAAGTAATTAAGTTTGCAAGAAAAAGGATTAATTCATCAAATTAATTTTTCCAAAATAAATTAAACATACAAACTAAAGACTATGTTTATTACATTAATACTCAGAAAATAGAGTACTTTTAAGTTAGCTTGGCGATGTGATAAATCGCCAAATATTGTTCTCATTGACGTCATTCATATTGTATTAATTTCACTCAAAATATAAACCTTTAACCCATTTCATTTAAAAAGCATAACTTTTATTTAAAATACAAATATTCAAAATACATATATTGCACAGCTAAAATGCATACCTTTCACTCATTTCCTTTAAAATACATAACAGCAATGATAAATACCATAGCATTTTATTTCAACTTTAAAGCATTGTTTCTAAATCACACACGCTAAAAAATAACTATTTTTGGCGAGATTTGCCCTGGATAACATAAAAGTACCGAAAATAGACTTGAGTTTTCTAAGACTTCGCTTTTAAATTAAAAATTATTTTCATTGGTTCATAGGCGAATGACGTCAAAGGCATATTAATCGAGACTAACGAGAAAGACAGGCTACCGCGGTGAGTCCGATTCTTCATTTTTTACAGACCACTGGAGTCACGTGATGCTTTTCGCACACCTTCATTGGTGCATTCGAGCATCACGTGACTCCAGCGGTCTGTAAAAAAAGAAGAATCGGACTCACCGCGGTAGCCTTTTTTCGTTTTTTTTCGTTAGCCTCGCATATTAATACTACAGGAGTTGAAATATTCAATGCGCGAAAGTTTTTAAATTTTTATCAATGAATTTTCAAAAATGAATGACTCACTACACATTGTTTACATTTGTAAAATTAATCACAATTTCTGAAATGTTCGATTGTTTATATCGATAATCTGTTGTTGGTAGAAATATACAATTTTTTACCTTTCTAACGCAGTTTGTCTAACAATTATCTGACAAATACTTTTCGAGATATTAATTTTTTCAGTAACTTCAAATGTTTCATTTTCCGAGTTTAATCTGTGGCAACGATTAGCGAAAAATCCAGTCGTCAGCAATGCGTAGCTTTTTATTAAAGAGGATTATAAAATTTATTATTAGCCCCTAATTGTTCTCTCGAGTAAATCACCATTGAGAAATATGATCAAACATGTTTTTTACATCTTAGATATTCAAGAAGAATTCGTCAAGAATTTTAAGTAGACATTCAACAAAACGTGTAAAATTGAAAGCGTCCTGTCAATTACCCTTCATTTTTGGACATGAGTGTATTTAATCGGAGAAAAATTAGACAGAGAAAACTTTTAAAATTTATTGGTATTCAAATTTAAGGGACCGTACAAACGCTGAAACAATTCGCTTACGACAGCAACCATTTTTGTGCCTTATCTTGGTGCATTGGAGGAGAACTCGCGTTCAAAAGGATGCGATACGGTTACTATGGTTACGGATTAACTATGAATAAAGAAGAATTGACATATGATCAAAATGGTGAAGCTTCAATTGCAACCGGTTTCGCAGTGGCTCATTATCGCCGGGTTAAACTTCCACCAGTAAAATTTAATAGAAATTTTCTCCTTATTTAAACGCCGAATTTAAGTCATAGTTATGGCCAAAAACATTTATTTGTTTTTACTGGTGGAAATTTACTTTGGCTGTAGTCAAGTCCTGCGGTTTCTCCGGATTGTGAAAGCCTAAACAAAATCCTGTGAGTGTCAGCGAAAGATATTTTAATACCGGGGCCAACTTCCAGCAGTAAAAACGAATAGAAAATTTTACCATATTTTTGAGAGAAATTTTGCATGAATAAGGCGAAATTTTCTATTCAAAATTTATTTGTGGAAGTTTGTTCCGGTAGTAATCAGAAACTGTTGATCCTATGTAAAAAAAACCAGCCGCCACTTTGTCACAACCTCCTCAGTTACTTCACTCTCTATACTATATGTCTTCTCCTTTTTTATTCATAACTCCATTGCTTTAACCTTTTCATGGGCAAAATACTTCAGTTGCCCAAATGTCGAAATGATTGAATGACACCAGATTTTACGAACAAATTTGTTTCTTAAGGGGTCAGGTAACCTTTGAAGCGTCCAAAAATCGATTTTTTTTAAAAATAACTTATAATTAAATAGGATTCTTTGGAAACATTTAAAATCAAACCCCATACAAAAATTCGCATTAGAAGAGAAGTTATGTCTAAAACACTTTGAGCTTTTGCTATATGATCAACAGGTTTTTCAATCTTTAAAGTCAATTTTCTCAAAACAGCGATTTTGATCATTGTGCGCACGATTTCTGAAAAACGGTTGCCTAGAATTTCACGAAATTTTTGGTGGATGTATTAAACGTACAGAAGCACAAAATTACCTATTATTATGTTTCTCAAGTAAGAAGTTTAGAATTCACGGCTACTTTTGTATTAAAAAAATCTCGATATTTCGAATTACTCTAAACAATTTTTTTTTTCTCGAGATCTACAAGTTTTATTTTTTTCATTGTAGGTCATTTTGAAAACACTTTATATCTGTACTCATTAAAAAAATCTTGGCTTGTTTCAGCCATTGAAATGGGAAAAATCATGCGCGCAATGCATGAAAGAATAATTCTTTCGTAAAAATTGTATTACCTTTAAAAATAAATTTAAAAAAAAACTATATATGTGTATACCTTTTCTAACAACTTTGTTTGATAAAATAAATCGTTCCTAACATGTGTTTTCAATTTTAAAATTAAAAGTTAATTAGTTAAAGAATTATTGCAATTCTTACAGAGGTCACTTTTCCATGTACTTTATTGGTTCAAAGGTTACCTGACCCCTTAATAAGTAACAGCTTATTCTTCAAATAAATTATAAATATAACATTCTGTTTAAAATTTCTGGTGTCATTGTTGAATTTGGTAATTTAAATTAAGTGGGGCATATACAGAGGCGCCAAGTTGCCACTAATTCTCCGTAATATGTGGGTTAATTTAACCTTGGTTTAATACCTTTCGCACCAGCATTTTTTTTCCAGAGATGATATTAAATAAGTTCCACATAGAAAACTAGAATTAAATAAATAAACATTCATAAAATAATTTTTCTGGTTCGAAACGTTGTTAAACTGGGTCAAATTAATCCACGCATTACGGAAGATTAGTGAGAGCTTGGCACCTCTGCATATATATCCCACCGCCCACGAAAGGGTTAACAGACGAAGCATGCCGTCGAGCTAGTTCTCCTTTCTATAATAGAGCTTAACCCAGTTATTGGAGACTTTTTTGCCCCCAGATTGTTGATTGTCACCACTTTTTTGAAATAGAAATATTTGGCCTATTTAAAAATAGATTAAAAATTCTGAAAAATAAGTTGAATTATACTATTTTAAGAAAGTGGTGACAGTCAAATAATCTGAATTAAAAAAAGCCCACAATCTGGCAACACTGGCTTAATGAACTCCTTCTCTACTAGATTTTGCTCGCAGAAAATTTAACGAATACCATTGTATTAATGGAATTCGACTTTTAATTCTTGCGAAAATGACAATGAATTTTACCTCTGTGTCTTGCCAGCACTCCGAACAGTAACTGAAAGGGCATTCAGGACAGGGGATGAGGCGACATGTTTTTGATTTGGTCTCACTGCATATGAGACATCTGGAAAGCCCAAGACCAAGTTTGGATAACCAGTTAAAGTACTTAGGATAAAATTTTCGCAAGGAAAAGAACACTCCGCTGTCTATCTGCAATAAACAAACATTTAAACAATTTGAAAATTGTACGTCAAACATGGCAAATGAGGTGCGGTCGTACTATAACTAGTTTTATAAATATTCAGATCTTCGTGCAATAGCTGTTGCACTCATTTTTTTTGCATGAATACAAAATTTATTACGATTATATATATATTAAATTCATTAATACAGAAATAATGACTCCATCTTAAATAGGACGTAATCACCATTACAATTCATTACCTATCATGGGATATCATTGAATTAATTGCGTATGATAGGATTTAATATAATGAAGAAAACATTTGTTAGATAATATCTTTTTAAGTTTGGATTCGATTTTCATAAAATTTGAAATGACTCAACAAAATACTGCAATGACTATATATATATATATATTAAATTTCAAACCATTCTGTTAGGTAGTTTTTGCGCTGTTATATGCGGACAGACGGACGGACCAGACGGCGACTATCGGTGCTACGTATTCATATAATTAAGAACGCCGTTCTTTTTCTTCTTTCATATTTAACAAATTTGTGAAAATGGCTGAAATCAGACTGAGCTTTCAGCAAGAAAATTTATCATTAAGCAAATTTGATAAACTTTTTTGACCGTGGACCTTGTTAAGAGTCTCGCAGTTGCTTATCGACTCCTAATTTGTAATACAACATTAAAATAGCGATTATGCAATTTTTAGATTATTTTTATTTATATTGCGTTTGTTTAAAATATGAGCAATGAATAAGCTTGAAACCGCCTTGTTTAACCTACTGGTGTCTCAAACTTATCGAATTTAGCTTTAAAATTTTTTCCGGTGCCGGCCGTCTGTGATCGGGACTACTACCTTTCGAGTCGGTAACAGAAATAAAGCACCGCCGATTCCCACTGCATTTTCCGTGAAATAGCGGCAACGATCCGCTTCATGATGAGCTTTTTCGTGAAATTGCTGTAGTAGAATGCCCCGAAAATAATTCAAAATAAGTAGTGGTGGTCAAAAAAAAAAAAAAGAAAAAGACAGTCTCGAGTTCTATATATGTAACTAAACGCATCACATTGAAATTTCATTTGGGTTGGCCTAAATAATTCATTGGGTTTCAAAACACTGTGTATTGAGAGGTGTACGACCTACAAAAACGGGTGATATATGACAAGATACATACACTCACCAAACTTAAAAGCCCGACTCGTGGCTCACGTGCAGGAAAGCACCATTGCTGCTGTGACGGACATTGACAGAAACATGCTATTGAACCCATGGACGGAACTGGATTACCTAGGGATGTGTGCCGGGTGAGTAAGGGCTCACACATTGAACATTTGTAGTATGTACCGGAAACTTGGTGAGTGTATGTATCTTTTCATGTATCACCCGTCTTTGTACGTCGTATACTTGTAAATAAACGGTCTTTTGAAACCCGATGAAACATTTAGGCGAACCCTCTATTCCTCTATTTCTATTTTCTTTTGTTAAGAAACCCGTGATGCCCACCGTTGTGGGAATTGCTTTGGGGCCTATAGCCACAATGGCTGTCGCCTCGAATGATCCCTTTTTTATACTTCATGGTTCAATTGGTTCATTGATTGATGGTTCAATAAGTTCTCTATGATGATTTCTATGATGTCCTCCTAGTTTAATTTTCTAGTGTTGTAAAGAAATTTACAACACTAGAGAATTACAGCCGGGAGCTCCACAAAGAGTGTGCAACGGAGCCAGCGGGAGCCGAACTCACAGACCTTCCCATGCTCTCTAGCGATTAGCGGCGTGATGCCTTAACACTTGAAAACACCTGAAAACTCAATTTTAGCTGCTGACTCGTAGGTTTACCATTGTGTTTTCCTGCACCAAAAGGTATAAAAACACGGAGAACTAAGAGCTGGAAAGCACAATGGTAAACCTACCAATTAACCACTAAAATCAGGTTTGTAGGTATTTTCCACCCAGACAGGACTTGACAGAGCAGTTGTATTTTAATATGCGAATCGAGTTTTAACTTGTCCTGGAATTTCATTCGTCAACTGGATGGAGTGATGGTTTGTGCAACCGCCTCCTAGTCTAATTCATTTAAATATCAAAATCATTCATTATGTTCATCACTATAAACATTATAGCTTGCGAACATCATCGCGTGACATGGGATTGTAAATGATGGACTATTTTTCCCAGTCTCATTATACGTGGACGGTAGAGAAATACCTTGCGAGATTGTTAAGGTATGCCTAATATACAGTGGGTGATCGGTTAACGAACTGTTCGGTTTACGAACAGATCGGTTAACGAACACTTTCGCGAGAGATTTTTATGTACGAATAACGAACACATGTTCGGTTAACGAACATCTCACAAAGCAAAGCCACGAAGAAGCAGTGCTGTGTGAGAGATTTGCCGAGCTATATTTAACCCCTTGATGGGCGGTGGGATATATTTTATCCCGCCCAAGTTTAATCAAGTTTTGCACCGGAAACTTTTAAATAAATTTTATTTTTATAACTTTGATGGAAAAAAGTTGTAAAACTGCTTTTCCCTATTTGGCAACGAAATTTTTCGAAGATTCCGTTGTGAATTCAACATTACAGGAACAGAAACGCTTGCCCCTCAAGGGGTTAATTGCGTCTATTGTCGACTTGGAGAACGTTTAAACAGTTGTGTACGTATGGCCTAATTAATTCATGGGCCACCGGGGTTCGGGCACTACATTTTAGGTCCCCCAAATTAGAATGAACAGATTAGAAACATTAATTATTATATTTTGTATCCCTTTTTAACGAAATATTTTTAATTGCGAATTAATTATTTTAATTGGAATTCAGTTCACAAATTATGAACAGGCTCTAGACTCCACTTGAGTTTTATCGGTCCCTGCAGTAAATACTATCTTTTAGAGAACTTAGTTCTCTGGTTATTCTCTGTCTAGTTATTCTCTAGTCTCCAGAGAACTTACAAGGAAGGTCTCCATACGGGCATATTCAGAAAAATCTGAAAAAAATACAGAATGTTCTTCTCCCATGGGTATATATGTTTATAAAAATTTTTTTGGCGGAACCTCGGTAGAACGTCCGTAAAAAAATAATGAATATTTCGCTTATTTGGCGACTTATCACCGTTTGGCGAAGAAATTAATTAAAAAAAAATACGCTTGTCGAATACTCTTTAAGGAAAAAACTTTTTATGTTGAATTTGTTTAAATAAGTTTAATTTAAATAACTTTAGCTTTGTCATTTTTAGTTTGTTTTAACTATAATTTTGTCATATATATTTATATGTACTTATAACGAACTTTAACTATCATATTTTACGATTTAAAACAAAATTTAAACTGATTAAAATTGTTCCAAATTCAAAAATATGCCCCATCGAGCACTGTCGATTCAACTTTGTTGCTATGGAAACAACTTCTTCGGTATGGAAATGTATTACGGCAGCATTATTCATCTGGCGTTAAAAGTTATTTTTATAACCGATAAAGCCGTTTAAATTAAAAAAAAAAATGTGGATTGGAGAATAAAACAAAGGCAAAATTTCGTTCAAATCGGCAACAAGCAACAAGTATAATACAAAATGTAATAATAATAATAAGAAGAAGAAGAAATTCTTTCATGGTTTACGTTTAAATTCATTAAATACCGCATATTCTCAAAATCAATTAACAAACAATTTTCAGATTCATTAAAATCGTTTGCTTTTGGCGAGGAAAAGTGCTGCTCGCCAAATTGCGTGCCGCTTTCGTCTTTTCACGCCAATTACTCGAAAGTATTTTATTTTTTTTACAGATTTTCTACTGTAATTCCGCCGCTAATTTTAACTGATCCTTTATTACATACATGAGTACTTTCACTAGCATTTTTTTAAACATATTCTGAGTATGCCCAGTATGGAAACCTTCCTTGTTAGTTCTCTGGTTATTCTCTGTCTAGTTATTCTCTAGTCTCCAGAGAACTTAGTTCTCTGGGTTATTATTTACAGGTACAGTTTTTGAAACGTCAGAGTCATAAATTGATATGATTTACTGCCGTAGTTAATAAATGTAATCCTAAAAGTCTTTACAAACGGCATGTTATTTATTATTTTTTCTTAATACTCCACGATACGGACAAATTCATCAAAGTACGATGCGTGTACATATTAAATAAAGACCTAATATTAACCATATTATAAAGAGAATATTTATTATCTTTTATACATTATTTAGCTTCTAAGAACGAATTAGTTAAATTCCCATACAAATGAATACAAAACCTATGATCTGTTAACGAACGATTTGGTTAGCGAACACTGTTTTGGAACGGATTTAAGTTTGTAAACCAATCAACCACTGTACTATAATACTTATGCCTGAATCTAGAACTTACAGCTATCGCCTGTTCTCTAGCTTGTTTTCTCACTCTGTGTCTCATATGCTTTAGGAAAGACCGCCTTTTCTTCAGCCGATCGTTGTACAAGAAGAGTATGCGTTTCTTTTCTCGCTAAAAAAAAAAAAAAAAAAAAAAAAAAAAAAATTACAACGTTAACAAATTATTAAAATGATTAATTTATTAGTGTAAATTTAAAAGAGTGCATCTAAAAACAAAGTACAGTCGGACCCGCTTAATTGCATACAATTGGTTCCACCGAATTGTATGCAATTAAGCGAGGTATGCATTTAAGCGAGTTCAGCAATTAATGTTATCAGTATAGGTTATAATTTGATTATATATCATAGATATGATAAATACTAATGGACAATAACAATTTATAGAGTAATTTAAAAATTAATTATTTTAATAATAATTTTAATCAATAATTTATTATTGCCAGTATATAATAATATGTATTCTAAAGTATAATGTATTATAATACTATTTATGTAACATGGTTTAATTTTTCAGTATAATTTCTGTGATTTAAGTGAAAGTTAAAGTAAAATAATAAATTTTTGTTTTTAAATCATACCTTTGAAAATAAATAAATTTCGACATAAATTCATTTTATATTTTTCATTATTTGCCATTTTATCCTTTGTTTGTTGCCTACAAAAAATTCTTTATAGAAATTTGCTTTTTCCTTCTTTGGACAAAGCCTTTCTCATCTTGCTATTTTTTTCTCATCTTGCTATTTTTTTTTCTCTTGACTGTCTCTATTGTATTGTATTGTCCCCAATTCCAGGATTTTCAAAGAAGTTACCACCATCATCTTGAGTCCCTATATTATGTATGGCAAGCTTTAAAAGAAAATCACACCTACTCAAAATCAACTCTCCCATACTCTTCCAAGAATTAAGGGGGCTGGTCACTCAGCTTCGGAATTCTCCTCCGTGATGCTAAGTCTATGGACTTTTGATGCATTCGTATATTTAAAATATCTTCTCGGGAAATTCATATTTTTAACATATTTTTTCTGTGTACTCTTCTTGAAGGATGTCTCTTTCATTCTTAGTTCTCAAAATATTTCAAAAATCTATGCGGAATTTAACATTTTATGTGTTAAAAGCGGGCGAACTGTGAGTAAGATTTTAACACTTCCTATAAAATTAAATCTATACTTTAGAAATATTTTGAAAACTAAGAAAAAAAAAAGAAACATCTTTTAAGAAGGGTACACAAAAAATAGAAGTTAAAAATATTAATTTCCCGAGGAGATATTTTAAATATACGAATGCACCAAATGCCCATTGACTTTACATGAGTGAGGGAAAATCAGAAGCTGAGTGACCAGCCCCCTTAAGAAAATAAAATCTATTCTTTCACGAACGATTTCTGTTCTTCTATTTTACAGATAACAAACCAGTATTACAAAGGAAATAACCTCGTTTTTAATTTTTCCCCATTCATTGCCTTCACAGGAATTCACAAAATCCGGATTACTAGATTGAGGATATTTTATGCGATTAACCGGGATTGATATGCCATAAAGCGAGTATATTTAACATTAACCTTATGGGGGCCGTTTGTGTTCCATGGCATTCTATGCATATAAATTATGCAATTATCCATTACCCGATTAAGTGGGGCTGACTAGTGTGGTGATTAATTTTTTTCCTGCGTCTTTCCTATATTAACCCCTTGAAGGGCGGTAGTTTATTATATACAGGGTGTCCATAATTAAACCACCCCATTTTAAGTTGTCAACAGACGAAACTGTTGTTCATAAGGGTGTGAAATTTTGTGAAAAGCATAAAAAAGGGATGTGAATTGGTTTACCCCTTTCAGGGGCAAAGTACTTCTATTGCTAAAATGTTGAAATGAGTGACCGACATCAGAATTTACGGAATTTTTTTTAATTCACATTCTTGTGCCATTGTGACATTTGGGAATTGAAATTAAGTGGTTTTATAAACATACCCCCGCCCTTGAGAGGGTTAAGCGAAAAAAATAGTTCAAAATTTCGCCCCCAGAGGACTTTTTTTTACCCGACTGCCAAGAATGGTTATGTGTTTCACGCGTATCTGGGTATGTGGATTTATTTATACCCTCGAAACATCCCAACGGCTGGGTGGATTTTAAGGAATGAGGTCTCTATCGATTCGTCTTAACCGTCCGATGATTATAGGCTAGGTTTTGTTTTTATAAATTCAAAATGGCGGCCATAGAATACAAAAGGGCGGTTGAGACGAAAAAAAAAATTTATGCACCCTATTGAGTGGCATATCATTGGATAGGTCTTTCAAAATGCAGATGATGTTTCATTGACTATTTTACAGTCAGAAGCTCCATTTAAATATAACACAACCTGGAATTTGTGTATGTAGGATCTCTAGCTTTACTGCAACTCTAACCATCATAGACATCTATAGACCTTATCAAAACAGTGTTTATAGATAGGAACTAACAATTAAACACAACTTAAAAGTCATCAATACAAGTAAATAAAAAAAATAGGTAAGTAATATAAAAAATATTTCCACATTGATAAAAAAAATAATTAATTAGTTCGCTCGTTACACAGTCGGTTTTTTTGATTTTTTAAATTTAATTATTTTATTATTAAGGAATTACACGTTTAGCATACATTTACGAGAGTTTAGAAATTTTATTTATTAACTTTACGTGATCTTAAAGACAGCTTTTCAAGACATGTTCTTAGCATTTCTCAGAACACATTTGCGGTTAGCTGTGGAACATGCTACCTTACGATTCCAGATGTTGTCTGAAAATGATGAAAGTCATGTGGAACATGTCTGGTTCTAATAAAACTTGTAAACTATCGTAAATGTATGTAAGAAAATGTATCGTAAATGTAGGTCAGAAACTGGGTGAACTTCGATCCATTTTTCTGCGTAAGTTTGAGTGTTCCAACAGTTTAAGACAGCGAAGTACTATCTACTGGTGGTATTTGGAAATAAAACAAGGAAACGTAGTAAAAAAAAAAAATCTCGCCTTTACATATCAATCTCCTGGAAGAATAATTTCGGTAGCAGTGACCTTGTAATTTCTTAGTAGTGAAAAGTACATATTTACGCATATAAATAATAAAGACTTCGCAAGAGCAAAAAATCGTGTAGATCCGAGTGCACACGTTGTTGATGAGTTGATGACGGCCTCTGCTTCACAATATCTTTTATAAAGAAACTAGCTGTGTAGTAATATATAAGTAGGATATGTACAAAGTGAAAGGAAAACCAACTTCGTGCTACTAGCCAGTTCTGCAGAAAAGCGGCATGCGAGATTTCTATATTTTTATTAGTTTTGCGATTTTCACCCTTTAAACGTCATTTGCGATCCCATGTTCCATTGCATTTTTTGTTCGTCTTGATGAGTATTATCATCCCCCTAAGTTTGTTGAAGCATTTCAGATACACCCTGTATAAAGCTTGGGCGGCTATTTGCCGACACCCGACCGCAAACGGTTAAAAATAACCATCACTCAAAATTTCAAGTTTCTAGCCCCAAAACTATCACAGAAAATTTCCATTTTAGAACGATTTTTTCTCCTGTATCCCCTTGGAATTGTTGCACCGACCTAAAATATATGCTATATCGGAGCAAGGATGGTCACCAGGAATTTGCCACCATTATGCTTAAAATCGGCTGGGTAGTTCCAGGTATTACCCTTTACAGACAAACACAAACATTACTTCTTTATAATATTAGTATAGATTAATAAGCAGATTACCTTAGGATAGAAAAAAGAACAAATAACTCTTCTCAGCCTCAGTGCATAGGATTCCAAAATGATAAGAAGGAGCATTATCAGGAAAACTAAATACAGCCTTATTATCAGATCTTTTGGGAGTTTAATTGGCAGCGGGAGACATCCTGAAACGATAAAACACTCCTATGTTCTGGCCATCACAAACATTTTTTCTGTATCATTCTTACAGATTTATTTAAAAGCTTTTAAATTCTGCTGGGTGAATTTCTTCCCACTCAACTTTCATCCCCAAAATGTCACAATTGCATCAGAATTTACGATAATATTTATTTGAAATTTAATTGGATTTATTCGTGCACATAATAAACTGAAAATTTTGTTTCAAAATTCTGAGGCCATTGTGACATTTGTGATTAAAATTAAGTGGGAAGAAATTCACCCACCAGAGCTGAAAAGTTTAAAGAGAGCATTCAGCAATGGATCCTATTCTCCCTTTTGGGTTCGAGGATACGAAAATCGTCATTTTACCAATTGTGACGTCACAGGAATACTGTTCACTGTACTTACCGCATGCAAACAATTACAGAAAATTTCGTTTACACTTAAAAGACTATAAATAGTTTAGCATTTGTTTCCAGATAATAATCCATAAAGAAATGGACCCTATTATTCCTTTTGGTTCGACGCTAAAATCGCCATTTTACTAATTGTGACGTCACAGGAACACTGTCCATTGAAGCATTGGCTTTGAAAGTGAAGCAAGTCCATTTTATGTTATTACTAGATATTTAATGGTTTGCGGTATTGAAATCTTTCTATCATTCACAGAAAGAAAAAGACTAGAAAACAGGAATTCAGCCTTTTCAGAATTTAGCGTCGCCCCTGATGAAAAAAAAATATATATATATATATATATATATATTATCAAGTAGGATCTTGGTGCAATATAATAAAAGCGTAAAAAATAGCAACGTTAAAAGCACCAAAATTTTAAATAAAAAAAAACTTCTTTCTCTTAATTTCCCCCCACCCCTCACTACTTCGGTTCCATTTCCCATCTTTTTTCCTATTGGCTGTTGCCTGCAATCCTCTGTTTTCCTATTGGTTAATAAACCTTTAACTGGAATCCCCATCTCTCCTATATATGTGAGCAAATTTATTTTGTGCGGCCCTGTATATGAGGTATAGAATTTATATACAACGAGTAACATGCAAAAAATTAGTAAAATTTAAAAGCGCATACCGAATTTTAAAACGCACTTCCAGCCATTATTACTCAACGACAGAACTGTAACCGACAGTACTGTCTTTTGTGTGTATAAATAAACGACAAATGCTATGAATGCCTTATTCTATCGTAATCATCTTGTAGTGAAATTCAGTGATTTATATCAGTTTCAATAGATTTGAAATAGCGTAATCTCATTAAAATACTCTGCAAATGATTTTTCCCCATACGCCATAATGTAACGGAATTCTTTTAAGTGCCCCTGTAAATGAATTATTAATCCCACATACTTCATATACAATACCAAACATGCTTTGGTGGCCCTAATTAAGGTTTATCAATTGCATGAAAATCCGAGTATATTTACAGGAGTTAGAGCGTGGACAGACGGACAGACAAACCGAATGCATAAACACTTTTCAACTTTGTTGGAAAGTGTTAAAAATAATGCCAATTTTAATACATTTTTGCATTAATAAGATGGAAATATTGATCAGTTGCAGTGATAGTTATTGTTTAGAAAAATGAAATAGGAATTTTGTAAACATAAATGAAATGTAATATGAAAAGTTACAAAGGCGTTATAAAAAAAATTACCAAAGTAAAATTTGTTTCCCTTGCATCTATTTTTTTTTAATCACTTTATATATTTTGTTGAGGTAAACTGTATGGTAATCCAACGGAACTAACTGTATGGTAATACTAATTCGATAAACTTACACACATTACTTTAATTAATAGATTACTTTAATCAAAGTTATTTTGCTTAAGAGCTATGGTGTAACCAAGTCTGCATACAAAAAACTGATTTCATTCCAAGAGTGAAGGGGATTTTTATATATCATGATACGATCTATTACATTTTTCTTTTACGAATTTTACTAACTTGATTATTAGGATATAAAATGTCTAATGTAACGGGAAATATTAACATATAGAAAATTGACTGTTACCTTCTGTCGTGGTAACCTGGTCTGCAGAATGCTTCTTGTCGAAGCCTTTGAGGATTCCTCGCACCATATTTCCTACAAATCCATCACCGTATATGGTCATTTTAATATGATGCACACCTAGAAATGTACGGAAAATATGTATGGACGATCATAAGTTCAGTCAATATCACTAATATAATGCAAGTAAACTGATAGGTTCATCTATACTAATAAAAGGAAGTTTCGCTTCGTGTGTGTGTGTCTTGTCTGTGTGAGATGGCTAGCAAAATCTACGAGACTGAAAATGTTTGTGAGGCTAGTTACGTCAGTGTGTGGAAAATTATTTACGAAGAACTGCACATGTCAGTAAAAGGTCTCAGCACACTAAGTTCGCAGATTGCTGACTCCTTTTCAAAGCAAACTCGGTGCGACCTGTTAAGGGAAATGTTGACTCTTTTCGAGCAAGACGAAGATTTTTTTGGTCGTCTGGAAAATATGGATCTATCAATGTGATCGAGATTTGGAGATTTGACACTACAAGTGATGTCATTCAAGAGCTGGAACAATGGTTTCCAACCCAATCTACAGAGTACATCAATGACGGCCTTCGAAAGGTTAAAAAACGCTGGGAGAAATGTATAATTCTGCATGGTGACTATATAGAGCAGCAGGGTGTCTACAGGTCAGGGAAAATCACAGTCAAATAAGATAGGAAATACCAGTATTTACTTATAGAAAAATTCGCCTTATTTATTCGCGCGATTAAACAAGATGAATTTCTCTATAAGAAAATACTGGGTTTTCACCCTTATTTTGACTGTGATTTTCCTTGATCTGTAGACACCCTGAGAAGTCTCAGAAAATAAAAGTTTCTATCTCAAACATTTCTTAGAATTGGTGATAATTAAAACTTTACGAACCTGACGTCGGTAGAGCAGCTCAAATGCTACCAGAATTGGGTGGAATTTTAGAAAATCCTTTCTTAGCCGGAGTCTATGTTATAGGAAGTATTTTTACCCTAATTTTCTACATTTTAGGTTCGATAGCTTGGGCTGTTGATTAGCCCCCCCCCCCCCTCCAAACCAGGCTTTATTTTATATATATAGAAGACAGTAATATGATAAGGTTATATATTTTAATTATAAATAATGTTAAGGTTTTATTTACCTGTTTGCTTATAAGTGACGTGCGCATGTCTCTCTATGATATCCAACAGTTCATAAAAGATCCAATCAAATAATAAAAGAATAGTCACTGTGACAACTTCGCTAACCAGCCTTATGATATTTAAAATCTGTTTGGATGAGAATATTATAAAATTACATAAGGGATTTAAAACAAAAGTTACTTTAGTAGAAAGAAAAATTAAATCTAATTATGACAAAAATCACATAATCACTGAAATTTACCGATTCGGATATAACCAGCAAGTAAACTCTTTGACAAGTCTCTTTCGCAAGTAAACTCGTAAAATGAAATAAAAAAAATTACAAGCGAATACAATGCCGTATAACATAAAAATTTGTTGCTCAATCTCAATCGCAACCGATGTCCATGTCCATAAGAACTATTTATTGAGAGTGGCGGGCATCCCTGGGGATAAGGTTTCCTTGGGGTCCGCTTACAGCATTTAACACATATATTTGAAAACCAAAATTTCAACAATTACCATCTGTAATCGGAAAAGTGTTCAAATTCTTTTGTACACGTCTGTAAATGATCTATAGATTTGTATATATGGGGCATTCTCACAATCTTTTGACTTTTGGGGGGGGGGGGGGGGAATCCGACAAAATTAAACTTGCTAAAATAACATTTTAATCTGATAGACGAATGCCTTAATGATTCAAAATAAACAAAAAATGGTCAGCAGCGAAAATTTTTTTATTTAACTGAGGTTTAAGTTAAACTTGCGAGTTTAATTTTACTTACCATTTTACTCCTATAACTTTTTATTTTCTTCAAAATTTTTACTTATAATGAATTTGCACAGTACCCACAAAACATTTAAATAAGAAATAATAACAATGTAGTACTTTTAATACAGAATTTTTGTATAGCATTGTCTTAAAAGGGTGTTAAAGAAGGGAGAATAAGGTAAAAGAAGGGGGTGGTATTGGAAAAAAGGGACGAAATGGTAAAAAAAGGGACGGTAAGGATGGAACGGTAAGGAAAATTACCACCTATTTTTAGGAAAATCGTGTTAAGACTAAGTGATAGCCTCAATGTTCATTGATTTTTCGAAACAGTTGTTAACAATGGATTAAATTATTATTATTATTATTATTATTATTTTTAATTTACCTCGAAAAGTGCAGGAATAAACCTTGGGGACGGTGAGACTACCAATAAAGCCACGATGCTTGAAATTGATATTTAAATACTGATTTAAATTCTACAGTAAATTTCTTGCTAAAAAAAATTAGACATTATTTCTCTAGCACACTTCTGCATGAGAAAAAACTTGAAAAAATTCTGTGGCTGCATCTGAAATGATTTTCTGTATAATTTTAGAAGGGGGATGGTAAAGAATCTAAAACCCAGGGACAGAGTTTAAAAAATAACAACCCTAAAAATGTGTGCAGGTTAATTTTTAGCTACATATTTATATAAAACAATAGTTCCAGTTTCAGAAAAAAAAATTACATAGAATTATTTTTATTGAAACAGTTTTATACAGACAGCTCCAAACTTAAAAATCAGCATCAGGGACACGGGACGGTATAGGAATTCTCCAGGTGTTTGGACCCCCAACATCGTCCAAAACTTATTTATCTCGTTAATAGTGTTGTGCAATTATGCAATGGGATGTTCCCAGAATATGAAATAAAAAAACACACAAAAAAGTGCATTAAAATAAAAATTATTATTCAGGGACATGAAAGTCAAAAGACTGTGAGAATGCTCCATATACGAAATAGTATGTTAAATTTTAATTCAGTTAGAAAACGCATAACACAGTTCGAAATTCCCTTTCAGCAATTTCAATTAAGGGTGTATTCGAAAAAAAAAAAATGCTACCCTCAATAGCTCGAAATTTTCTGAGACATTTTCAGACTCATTTTTAAAAGTAAAAACATGAAACTTGCTGCAGTGGTTTTTGAAGAGATGTTTAAGAGTCCGTGTGATTTCATTTTTCACTCAATTAATTAGAATTTGATTTTTAAACAATTATTTTCTCAGTATGACCATTTTTTTCATTCCCACTTCTCCCGCTTCGGAAAATTCGGTTCAAAACGCCAACTTTGACAGCATTTTTTTTCAATATTTTCTGTAGCTATCAAAAAATTGACAAGCCATAGGTGCCAACCTCAATCTAATTTTCCGTAATTTTTGCGTTAATTTGACCCTGGTTTAATACGTTTCGAACCAGAATGTTTTTAAGAAATGAAATTAAATATGTTCCACGTAGAAAACTGGAATTAAATGAATCAGCATTCATGAAATAATTTTTCTGGTTAGAAATGTGGTTAACCTGGGTCAAATTAATCCAGACATTACGGAAGATTAGTGGAAGGTTGGCAGCTATGACAAGCACGGCACATTATGTAGTTTCTAAATAAGAGAATTTGCCAGTTTGATGCGCTTGAAAGCAAAAATGAATTTAAAAATAAATCAGAAAATAAGCAGTTTGGATTGGAATACACCCTTAACAGCCGGGAATGTACTCGAATCCTTTTTTTCAGTTTTGTATATCATCTATAGAATTTATATACACCAAGTTACATAAAAAAAAAAATTACTTAAATTTAAAAACGCACTTCGCGCAATTTTAATGCAATAATAATCAGTCAATATAATAACGAAATTTTTGTGTGTCCCTGTAAATGAGCAGTAAATGCTATGCACACCGGGTTCTTCTAGTAAGCATCTTGAAGTGTGCCTCAATTAAGTACGTGGATTTCAATATATTTGAAATAGTGTAACATCATTAAGATACACTAAAAACTATTTTTTCCATATACCATAATGCAAGGGGATTCTTTTGAGTGTCCCTGTAAGCGAACTATAAAAGGTGCACATATCAATTTCATTACCAAATTTCCATGTTAAACTTCAATAACATGTGTGAATTACATAGCAATCCGAGTACATTTACGTTAACTAGAGCACGGACAGACAGACACACAAACCGAATTTATAAGCACTTTCCATCTACATTGGAAAGTATTAAAATGAAACATGTTAACGTGTTCAAAATTTAGTGTGGCAGAGCCGCCGAACGACAGCATTATGAGATAATTGAGTTTAATGTTTTGCCTTCACATATATCTTGCGGGTATCAACATTTACGGCTGGTGCAACTGTAATCTCTCTCTAGTCTAAAACTGGTATGTTGTGGCCATCACAAAACTTTCTTCTATATAAATCACATAAACAGCACTAATTGATATCTAGATATAGCTGAATCTGAAGTTTGATGAAAATTCGTCTGTTAGTTCTTGAGATAGAGCTATTGTGGAAATTCTGAAAAATGCAGCATAGCAGAGCCACCTGTTGAGCGATTTGCACCAAAACATAAGCAGCACTAATTCATATCAAGGTATACCTGAATTTGAAATTTGTTGAAAATATAGGCTTTAGTTCTTGAGATAGAACTATTGCGAAAATCGCAAAAATACAGCATAGCAGCGCCAACTCATGAGCGATTTACACCGAAATGCATAAAACGTCCATTCATGTCAAAGACTAACTGAATCTGAAGTTTGATGAAAAACCGTGCATTAGTTCTGGAGATTGAGCTCTTGTGGAAATCGCGAAAAATAGCGCATAGCAGCGTCACCTGTTGAGAGATTTACACCAAAAACTAATCAGCACCAATTTATATCATGGACTAACTGAATATAATTTTTTATTAAATTTCGTGCATTAGTTCTTGAGATAGAGCGCCCACAAAATTTGTGTCACATATATACAGACAGACAGACTCACAGACTCACAGATAGACATTTTGTAAAAACATGGTTTTCGGAATCTCTGACCCATAAAACGTACAAATCCGTTGAAAACCGAAAGTCGAAGATTTTCACGAATCCAATACTTTCTTCTTGTAAAGGTAGAAGAAGTAAAAAAAGTAACTAACGCTGTCACCGCTGCCGTAAATGAATTTTTTGTGACCTCTAATATTAATAAAACGACTGCATACAAAAATATGAAAATGGGTAGTATTATAGAGAAATATTTGAACAATACGCTGAAGTAGACAGTTTTTAAATCGATGAATTATTTTAAGAGATATTAATGTTAAAATCAGGCAAAATAGTTCCATTTAAAAAGTTCCATGGGAGCAAAAACTATACATAGTAATTTAATAATTTTTTCTAAGAATATTCATTAGAAACTCGCGGTGTGCAGAGTACATTTATTTTTTAATTTGACTCATTTTTTGAAATTTTTTTTTCATATTTTATTAAAATTTCATCATTTCAAGAGATTTTTTTTTTTTTTATATTTTAGAAAAGGTAATTATTTTAAATTGCTGCCAATTGTAGAAACAGTGCAAAGAATAATATTTTCTTTCAAATAAAAATTTTATTACACGTGACTATTATAAACAGAATTTTTTTTTAAATATTAGAATTAAATGATTACTTGTCAAAAGCAGGAAAATATTGAAAATTACGTCATAAAAATTGCATTTACATGTGAATCTTAAAACAGAAGAAAACTTTAAAACAATGAATTCTTTAATACGCGTTAAAAATTGAAATGGGCGAAAATTACGCCTTATTTAAAATGGCCAAATAATAACATTGCCAAACAGTTTAAATTAAAAAATATATTTACACGAGACATTTATTTCGCATTTCGAGATGATCTTTTTAACTATTCTTACCAATTCTAAGAGAGTACAAATAATAATATTTCCTTTCGAACAATAAAAATATTTTGACGTGAATGTTTAAAAGAGAAAGAAAACTTTGGTGAGAATTGCGCCAGATTGAAAGCGATACATTTAAAATGTCTTATTTAAAACAATTTTCTTATAGCGCTGTTAAAAAATACCGGGAGGCAAAGAATCTGTTTACTTAATTCATTTTATATTAGCTGATTTTCAAATGATTAACTGATCTTATTTAATCAAACACGAAAACAGCCATTGGATGTCTTAACAGCAGCTGAATCGGCCTTAAAATCCCTCAGTAAAAGCGAAACCCGTTTACAGAGAGATCGCCACGGCTTTTTTAATTAGAATTCAATCTTCCAAAATCTTTTTAAAGCCGATCAAATTAGCGTGTTTTTCGTGTCTGTAGTGTTTGAACGGGGCTAGCTCGTTGGGGGTATAGCCCCCTAGTAATAATAATAACTAGAGAACAGGAATTCTGCTTTTTCAGAATTTAGTGTCGCCCCCGGAATTTCCATTACTTCATTTTCTTCCATGCTGCTCTTTCATCTTCACCTAACACTTCATTTATAATAGTTGTTTCATAATAATAGAAGCCACCAGTCCATCAGAAGAAAATAACTCGGTTAAGTGGGACTCTACTGCAGTTCAAAACATATTTCAATTTTAAGACTTAAAGCACACGTTTTATTTTATGTAAAATGACGTCATTCGCATCCGCTTAAGTATTCCACATTTACGATCTACTCTTAAGCATCTACAGTAAAGCATGCTAGCACATCACTATCGCGAAATAATGCACAAATGCATCAAAAAGATGCCGTCATTCAAGAAAATCGACAAAAAAGAGGGCTTTCTAATGATTCATAAATACTTAAAATTAAATATAGTTTATAATAGCTCCATTGTTTTAACAGAAATCATTCGTTTATATATTTTTTCAAAATAGCACGTATTTTAATTACATTTTCTTTCGGTTGTTATGAGAAAATGGCAACAAAAATATATAATTACTATTTTAGAACTATTTTTCTTTTACTTTCTACAGAAATGGAGTCCTTCCGTTGTCAGTATTAAGCAAATGGCTCTAAAAACTAGAAAAAAAAAATTAATATTTCAAAAATAAATGGAGATACAGTTTTCAAACAAAATGGATTTAAAAGAATTTTTTTTCGCAATACGACGGTATAAAAATCGAAAATGTGCGATGCTTAGAAGTTTAAAAATTGCTATAGGGTATTTAATCGTACTGCTTTGTTTTACGGCTGGCTTCTGTAAGGTAACGTTATTTTTTGGAATACACAAAATAAGCTGGGAGAAAGAAATAGCATACCGTACCGGGGGCTAATAAATCCCTTTTTTTTTTGTTCATTTCAAATGTTTCTGGTAAATTTAAGAGTCAGAATTATTTCTAACAAAAAGTAGTAAGAGTATCTAAAAAAACTTCTTTGAAAGTTTTTAACTCATGATACCAAAACCAGTTTTTATTTTGTTGCTGTTGTAAAAATGATATATACAGAAAAATGCTGTACTGAAGAATAGCTACTTAATAAAGTAAAATAAATAAATAAAACAGGAAGCACAATATTATGTAATAATGTTTCATATTTAATGTCAGTTTTAACGAATGAACCAATAAAATTTAAAATAAAACTGAACAAAAGTTACCATCATTCCTTTTTCGTCCGCAGAAAATTTGACTGCAAAGGGGTCAAACAACTCCTGCTTTTCTGCTTTTTTCAGAGGAAGGAGGGTCATTTTATTCTGAAAAACAAAAGTTCATGACGAACACACTACGTTTTATAATGATTTCAAAATACAGAGAAACTTGTCTGTAAATGATACATAGCAGTGATTCACAATCTGGGGTATGCGAACACCCGGAGGTAAATGGCGTACCAGTTGGGGGTACGTGAAAAGTACATTACTAATCGCAATTATAACAGAAACACTAAACCGTAAAGTTTTCGTTTACAAAGAAAAGCTTGTATAAAAGTGAAATATGCCATTGCCTTAAAATGAAGGACAAGAACGAAAAATCATGCTTCAAGCATAAATTATAAAACACTTTTCAATACATTCAGAATATAAACAAAACTTCACCGTTTAGTAAGGTAAAGGATATATATAAGCAAACAATTTAGAAAACGCATAAAAATTTCAAAACTTAATTGTTCAATTACTATCTATAGTGAGAAAGGAATTCAAATTCTTTCGTGAATCCTTAAATAGGATTTATTTCCCTGTATATAATAAGGTGAAATACTGCGTCTAAGTAATCAAGGTTTAACTGGGTGAGGAGGCCTACACAAGGGCTAAAAGTCTACTAGCCCTATCCATGTCTAAGTAAACAATTTGGAAAATGCATAACACATTTAAAAACCCAATTTCAACAAATACCATCAATAGTTGGAAAAATATTCGAATTCTTTTCTGAAGCTTTTTATGTGATCTATAGATTTGTATATAGTAATACTACATTATACACACACAGAAATGGATACTCAGATTTCACGAAATTTTCTTTGTTTTTGACGAAACACTTTCCTGGGAAATGCTCCGAGCGAATATTTCGTCAAATTGATGAAATTACTTTCTTCACTTGCTTGACGATATAAATTTCGTCGAAAGTTGGCTAGTGGCACCATCTATCGAACAGTTTCGAAGCTCGTTATTGACAGGGGAAGATAAAATTCACTTCTCGTTTCCCTCGGGGTGATTCGAACCCGCACCTTTGGCGTGGGAGATCGTTGCTCTTCCAACCTGGCTATTGGAGACTTGTATAGATTTGCTTTTAGATTGACGTAATGAATTCTGCTGCGTGTTTATGTTTTTATAACGTAGATTGTAATTTTATCGGTGCTGCTATAATTTCTGAAAGTTTTAAGTAAGGTTAATTTATTATTATGGTTTTCTCATGGTCAATGAATAATTATAATATGGCTTGATTAAATAATTTATTAGTGAAATTTTCTTTGCTCAATGAATGGTTAGAATATGGTCTGGTTAATGTGTTGCTCACAAATAACGAATTGTGAAGTGCATATTGCATGAGATTTTATCACTTTGAGTAGAGGAATAAGATTTTAACACTTTGCTGTTTATAAAGTGGAGAGGAATCAATTATGTTTATTTATTTGATTGAAAACAGAATATACTTCTTAAATAAATAAATAAAAAAAGATATCCTGGAAGTTTGAAATTTTATTGACCAAAATTTCTTTTTCAATGGTTTTGAAGAACACAGGAAATTTATTCTTTTCGAATTAAAACATAACGAAAAACATATAAATAAATAAATAAATAAATAAATAATAAGCATTCGTAAAAATTTTAACAGCTAAAAAAATAACTAATGAAGAAACAATAACTACCTACATTTCAGTATTTTCTGAAAGGCACTAAAAAGTGCTGTTTTAAAATAAATTATTACAGGATTAATAAATATAATACATATAATAAATATAAACAAGCAAATATCTGCTTGCTAAAATCGCATGATTTGAGGAGGTACAGCAACTGTTTCCTTAAAATGCATTGAGTCTGACCGTGATTGAGGCAAAACTTTCGTCAAATATTTGAGAGTTTACCTTTCGTTAAAAGCAGGGTTCTCGCTGCCGCTCGCCATTGCGCCAAATCACGACAAAAGTTTTATTTGGCGAGTAAACGGATGATTAGACTCGCCAAATTGCGAATGCTCAATTTTTGCTCATCTTTTGTTTGTGTGTGTGTATTAATCAGTACAGGCGACACTCTTATTTACATTGCTGAACGATTGCTGTCACTTATCATGTTCAATCGTATCGTACAATTTACAATATTTTTAGAGATACTAACCCAACACAAATTCAGTTTAGCTTCAGCCAAAGCCACAGTAAGCAACAATGTCATTTCAATATGTTTTAATGTGCCCAATAGGCAACAGTATTATTTTGAAATAGCCTTTGATGTATGGGCTTCAATGTAAAGTCGAAGAATTCTAGAAAAGTAAAGTTTTTGTTACATTTTGTTTTTTATATTTTGAATTTTTTAGAATTCCTTGAATGTAATATATTGAAATCCTGAGTTAACTGGGATTGGAATTTTTATTTCATAGCATTTTATTGAGTTAAATCAAATTTTAATTTTTTTTTCCCTTGATTGTGCAAGACATTTATAATACAGTTATTTTTTTAGTTTCTGTAGTGGGTAATTAAATTTAGATGAATAACTGATTTATAAACAGTTTCAAAAACTTCAGAAAAAAAGGGGAGGGGGGATACGTTAAGGCTTGAGGGGTTAACTTTCATTGTTTCACAACGAATTTATTTTGCTAATTTATTTTTCATTTGGCGAATGTTTTTTACTTCTGATTAGCCAAATTGCTAACGTTCATAAAAAGTCAGCGAGAACCCTGATAAGTCACGTGATGTTGATAGGAAATGATCGTCAAAAACGACGAAATACAGCTCAAGGATTTCTGAATCGTCAAAAGTGAGAGTTTTATTTCTGAGAGTGTATGTATTATCTTTATTTCAGTTAGGAAAATCCTTAGCACAGTTGAAAATGCCCCTTCACTGTCAGAAAAACTCGCCAATATACACTAAATTATTCCTCATTTTTTAACAAATAATTTTCGTATACCTAGAAAACATGTTTTATCTGTGAATTTTTCTCGAAAGTCTGAAAAAGAGGGAGAAATTCCGTTCATTCCTAGAACGCATGCGTATTGGGTCTATTAATAATAAATTCGATTTTATATTAGAAATGAAAAACCGAAGATTCTATAAATTAAAATTTCTAATTTAATTAAAAAACACAAAAAAGTTTTCGAATTTAAAAATAAATAACAAATAATTTTCTCATTCAACTAAAAGTGCTCACAGTTTATTTTTTAAAGTTGAATAAGTAAATAAAGTTGACGGTAAGGAAAATTACCACTATTTTTAGACAAATCATGTTTAGACTAAGTGATAGCCACAATGTTTATTGATTTTTAGAAACAGTTCTTTACATTGGATTAAATTAAAAAAAATTAATTTACCTCAAAAAGTGCAGGAATAAACCTTGGGGACGGTAAGACTACCAATAAAGCCACGATGCTTCAAATTGATATTTAAATGCGGATGTAAATTCTGCAGTAAATTTCATATCGAAGGATTTTAGACATTCTTTCTCTAGCATACTTCTGCAGGAGAAAAAAATTGAAAAAAATTCTGTGGCTGCATCTGAAGTGATTTTCTGTATAAGTTTAGCAAGAGGGATGGTAAGGAAACTAAAAATCAGGGACAGAGCTCAAAAACTAATATCAACCGTAACAATGTGTGCAGGTTAATTTTTTGCTACATATTTATATAAAACAATTGTCCCAGTTTCGGAAAAAAAATTACACCGAATTACTTTTATTGAAACAATTTTATACAGACAGCTCCAAACTTAAAAATCAGCATCAGGGACACGGGGCGGTATGTGCGTTTTCCTGGTATTTGGACCCCCAACATCGTCCAAAACTTATTTATCTCATTAATACTGTTATGCAATCATGCAATGGGATGTTCTCCAGTATATGAAATATAAAAAAAACACAAGATTATGTACTAAAGTAAAAATTATTATTCAGAGACTTAAAAGTGAAAAGATTGTGAGAATGCCCCATATATCGATTTCAATATGATTCAAATAGGGTAACATCAATAAAATACACCGTAGAAGATTTTCTCCCATAGACCATAATGTAACGATATACTTTCGGGGGAGCCTCAAATGAATTATTAACGATACACGTTTCGTTTTTAATGCCAAACATTTCACAGTAAACCTGAATAATATATATATATATCAATTGCATGGAAATCCGAGCGTATTTGTGCGAGTTAGAGCACTGACAGACAAACAGAATATAACTATTGCAGGAATCGTGAAAAATGCCGCATAGCAGCGCCACCTGTTGGGCGATTTTCACCAAAAACTAATCAGGTCCAGTTTATATCAAGGTCTAACTAAATGTAAAGTTTTGTGAAATTCAGTGCATTAGTTTTTGAGATAGAGCGCCCACAAAATTTTTGTCACATACAGACTCACAGAGTGACAGAGTGACAGACAGACTCACAGACAGACATTTCTAAAAATCATCAAATCGTGTTCAGGACCTTGTAAAACATATAAATCCACCAAAAACCGGAAGTCGAAATTTTCCACGAATCCAATACTTTCTTCTTGTAAAGATAGAAGAAAGTAAAAACAATAAAAATGTGAGTAGAGCTCGAACCCTGAAAGGTGGGAAATAGTATACACAAGTTCCACCATCTCTAAGTAATAAATAATAGAAAAATAAGTATACAAGTGAATTGTACTTACTGCTTTACGTCTTCTTGCATCGATATGTCGAAAATAAGACGTAACATACTTGTTATCAAACTGTATAATTCGCAGATATTGATTGCAATATTTTCTGGATCTAAAACAATGAAAAGGAAATATTTTACGAGGCAGTTTATTTACATATTTTTAACAGAGTATAAAAGACCATAAGTCTGTACAGAATGAAAAAAAAAAGCTTTAAATTTCATTTTATGGTTGCACGGAAAAAATAAAAAAGTTTAACTGTAATTGATCTAGGAATTTTTATAAATGTTTTTGATTTATTTTAATAAAAGTTGCTTAAAAAATTGAACTCAATTTTCAAACGTTCCATAGCAATTCCACAATTTTGTTAGATAGTTAAATTTACCATGCAAGAAAACCTGACTAAAAACGATTTTTCTGAAATTTTGATTCAGCAGTTAGAAAACAAAAATAATTAATGTTAAACAGAAATATGAACTGTTTGCGCATAAGCACTAGAATAATTTATATATTTCACTAGGTGACCCGATCGCCGGCCGTTGCCCGGGTCCGTGATAATAACTTTAAATGAACCTCAAATTTGCATGATTTTATACGTTTAACTCTATTTTGTCTGAATTTATATTTTAAAATGAAAAAAATCGCGAAAACATATTGAATTGAAAGTGCATGCTATTTGGTATTTTATTTTCTGCGTAATTTTATTTTTGGAGACTATGCGTACCGAAAGCGAGCGAAACCGGGACGAAACATTCAGGTTTTTACTAATTTCGTCGAAATTTTTCACACATTTTATTTTGTAAAAATATATTTCTACCTATCCGAACGTTTCAAAATGGTTGTAGCTTATGTAAATCTGGTTTATTGAGATGCTCTAAAAAGGACTGAGTTAAAATACGGACGTTTAGTTACCTTTAGCGTAGGAAAAATATGGTCTTCGTGAGGCGCGAAGTGACCTGCGTTCGCTGGTATATTTCAAAAGACTAAAATTAATATTTTTTAAAACGAATTGCACTGTCGATTAGAAAAAGATTTCAGCTTTAAGATCATATATTCGTTTGTAAGTACCGCTAAAATTGCCCCTTGAGGAGCGTTGCCATAACGGGGAAAACGACCTTTTTTGAAATTTTTCTTTCAAAGGGTTAACTGCGATATATTTTTTTAATTGATTGCGCTGTTTTATATGTAAGAGAAATAGAATATATCTTCTATTTTTAACTTTGCTAAGAGGTTTGACGGATGGGAGTTAATAAATAATGCATAAATACCCCCAAAATTCCTTCTTTCCGATCTTCATTTCCTCCCGATGGGTAAATAGGCATCTGCGCATGTGCGAGCACTTTTTCCCTCTCGGAAGAACGGGGATGTGTTTTTAATAAGAGTTCTTAGTAATTTTTAATTAATAACTCAGCTAATTATTAGAAATTTAAAATTTCAAGTCTCAGATGCACAAAAAAGGCCTTGGACTAATCTCTCACAAATTTTCAGCCTTGTACGTACCGTATATTTTGCTAGCCATCGCAGACAAACATACACACACAGAGACAGAGCGAAACTTTCTTTTATTAGTACAGATTATTTTTTGTTTTATATGATACGAAATTTCAGCATAAAATATATGAATATTTTGGATTAAGCTGACTTTAAGATATTGCTTATTAATTCATAATACAACTATTACAAATTCATAAGTACGTCGTTAACCCCTTGGGGACGATCGTCACGTATACATGACGGATAAAATGCACAGATTCCGTGATTATTTCCACCAGTTTTTTTTTTTTAATAGTAAATTTTGCCTTATTTAATCGGGGCATTTGCCGGTTTAATAAGGCAAAAATTTCCGTTTTGAAAAACCAGTGATAAAAGATCAGAAAATCTTCAAGAGGTGCTCGTTGCAAAGGGGTTAAGAAAATGTATTCAAAAGTAAGAATTTCAACCTGCTTATTTTCTGAGTGCAGTTGCATCATAAACTAGAGTTCAAATAAAAGTAAGGATACATTCTTAAAAATAACCCTGTTCATAAATATAATCTATATATTGGGGCGTTCGGAAAGTCGTGACATTTTGACCATTTTTTTTTTTACCATGATGCGCGGAGGGACAACCTTTGTAGTATGAGAGAGTCATCACAGGCTTTATGCGTTGAGAGTGTTTACTGATGGTGCCATCTTTTGGTCGCGAGAAGAGATGATGATGATGAGCTTGTGTTTGCTGGTTTTATTGTCTAATATCACAATTGTAGGATGCGCATAGCGATAACAAGAATTGAGCCAGAGACTGCGGAACAGTAGACGAACACTGTAGTTTATAGCAAAAGGCTTGTTTAGTTGCTTTCTGCTGACTCGTTACATACTGTTAGATTTTTTTAGTCACTTTCAAATCGACACAAAATGGTGCATATTGTCATCCCAGTGACTTTCAATACGATTATTTTATGCTTAACATGTTGTCAATAAACGTTGCATTTTGATCACATGTTATTCATATTTTGTATCATATTTCGGTCATCGTATTATAAGAGTTGTATGTTTAGGCAGATCGCACACTGAAACACAAGCAACAAAAAGCGTGAGACAGAAGACAAATTCTAGTGTTCAAACCGGTTTCTTTTTTGTTAACAGGGTGAAATGTCTCTTGACTTGCGCTTTTTTGTCGCTTGTCTGTTCAGTGTGCGATCTGCCTAAAGGCTCAGTTTTGAGCATCAAATGATCTCTGGAAGAAAATATTTGTTTCGTCGAGCCCCAATAGTCTTTAACATTTCCCTCCATTAGTTATGAAACACTCTATAGGCACAAGATTAGCTATATTAAATCTGAATGTCGGGTACTATTGTGAAACACTTACGCATTCAACACAAGCACAACTAATAAAGCTAAAATTCTATCAATCAGTCGGGCGAAGAATTCAAGATTTCTTTTTCTCCGTTCGAATGAATACTTCATTGCACCCTCAATGTCTTCAGGCACTAGTTGATTCACGCTTTCTTCTGGGATTACCAGCTGAGAAAAGAGAAAAGCATTTCTTTAATAACTTATTATACAACCAACAAATTCAATTATAAAATTTGCTATTTAAAAGTACATTAAACAGGTAAAAAAAACCCCCTCAATTGCGTCAATAAGTAGTACATATATCGCAAAATTAAAGATCAAACTTCTAGAGATGTCTGTTGCATATATATATATACATACATATATATATATATATATATATAGAGAGAGAGATGGGTATAGATATAGATATATATAATGTATTTTAATTATTAATTCGCCTCTAAGTATTTTGTTCCCATTTTCCTTCTTTCAAAATTCTATTTGGTATTCTCTATGTATTTTTTTTTCTTTCATTCCACGCCGCAATACTTTCTTTGCATTTCATTCGTTCGACCTGCCCCGGATATTACTCTAGGATATTGAGGATATTGTTCTAGAAGCTTGTTCCCGGTCTTTGGAAGCCTCATTGCACCAGTTTTATACTTCCGCAGTAATTCGAATAAATTGAGGCTTTCATTGGATAAAATCCATGTTTACTGCACATTTTTGTAATCACCCACCAGGTATAAAACTAGATATAAAACTAGATGCATGAACTTGGAAGAGAATTTTTTGCGTGCATGTCTTCTGCTCTAAAATAACAACGGTATCAGAAGAGATGATATAAATAAGATGCACCGTTCTCATAGAATTTCGTCTATTTTCATTGATTTAATTTTGTCTTGCTTAAATTTCATCAAAATTCTCTATTAATTTAATACAGAGTATTCCATCACCTTATGAAGATGCCAATAAATCAATTGACTTTATTTCGTATGATAGTGCGTATCTTGGCTTAACAGTTTCAGCTCATTAACATGACTGCACGATAATCATTTCTCTCATCTACACCGGATTTGTGTTCTTCGGAGTGAATCTGTTCGAATACTAGCGAGCTAAGGTATTTTGTATTGCATTGTATTGAAAATCACGCTATAATGCAGTTGTAGTACATCAACTTAAAGGATAGCGTCATATACAGTGTGTTTCAAAATTATATGTCAGAAATGTAAAGGCAGGTAGAGCGGACCTCAATAAGTAGATTTCACATAGGAATGTGGGTGCGAAAATGCAGCGCTGAGGGAGTAGAGGACGCTGTTGAGATCGGCAGATGAAAGCATTTTGCTGACTTGAACCGTTATTCTCCGCACGGATTTCGAGCAACATGCATCGTTACACGGAGCTTTCCTAGATGCATTTTACGTATAGGGCTGCGCAAGTAAATGGATCTCACTCAACGCACGTCCAACAGCTCTCGAGCTTGTCGAAGGACTATCCTCTACTGTGCATAATGCTGCTTCTTCCTCTGCGCAGGAATTTTGCGATATCTTCCAGTGCCCGTATCACGCCTCGGAGCATAAAACGATCCACTCGCGCACAATATCCGATGAAGACGCTTAAATGTTCTGTTATCTGGCAGATTCCTACCAGGGAATCGTTCCATGTACATTTTTTGAGCAGCCGTTCCATTTCCTTATGCAGCCCCATACATGACATGCATGTCGGCAAGCTCCACATTGGTGTAACGACCCATGTTGCTCGAAATTCGTGCGGAGAATGACGATGCAAGCCAGCAAAATGTTTTTATCCACCGAACTCAACAGTGCCCTCTACTACCTAAACGCTGTATTTCCGCACCCACATTCCTATACGAAATCTGCTTACTTAGATCCCCACTATCTGCCTTTACATTTTTGACATATAATTTTGAAAGACCCTGTATACATATACAATGCAGTCGAATCCGGTTAAGACAAGTTTCAAGGGATGGAGCAAAAGTCGCGTATTAAGCGAGATCGTATATTAAACGCGATTTGCGTAATGTTGCAGGAACTGAGTTTATTTGTACATCTAAACGTTTAAATGAACTTTAGAGGTTTCGTTTATATGTTTAGCGCCAAACATTGTGTGTTTTACGCATATTTAGATTAAAACTTTAACTGTTTTAAAGTTTAATCCATTGTTTGGTTTTACTGGATCTACTGGAGTAATAACTGAAAATAAAAAGGGATTCAAATATTACTTTTTTCGTAGATTATTAAATTGCAACCGAAAATAAAATAGTCATCAGATGAAAGTAACGAAGAAATAGAATTGAAGGTCTCCATAAGCTCATACTCAGAAAAAGTTGAAAAAAATGACAGAATGTTCTTGTCATGATGATATATATGTTTATAAAAAAATTCCGGCAGAACCTCGATATAGCGTTCGTAAAAAAAGAAATGCAAATTTCGTACTCTTGGCGATTTATCGCTGGTTGGCAACACAATGAATTTTTTTAAATACCCTTTTATGATAAATACTCTTTTAAAAAAACTTTTTCTTCTGTTCATACTGAACTAGTTTAAGTAAGTTTAACTAAAAAATACCCGACGGTTTTGCCATGTACATGTAAATGTATATATAATGAAAACTAACGATCGAACGACAGCTTACAACAAAATTTAAATTGATTAAAATTCCTTCAAACTCAAAATGAAGGTCCAATTCTGATCACTGTGAATTTGATTTCGATATTGTTAGTGTCGGAGACCATGGTAGAAAGAGATTGATGGAGATGCAGTATGACGTAAAAACGGTTTGCAATATGATGCGCGTTATCGCTCGAATTTAAATGCCCTCATTTGGACCAAACAAAACAAATACGTGGAACAGGGACATAATTCTTTGACATCACCCGTGCATTTTTTCTCTAAATGAAAATAATCTGCTTATATTTAAAGCATTCTAAAGTAGCATTTCATTGTATTAAGAAAAAATAATTGTATTACTAAAAGTTTTCTTCCTTTTTTTGGCGAAAGCACATCTTTGTATTTGGGCCGAATATAGCGTATTTTAGGGTTACATTTTTGGCGTTACACCCAGCCACCACACTATAGTACACAGTATACACAGTGTGGAAATCGGCTATCCCTGTAAAAAAAAAAAAAAAAAAAAAAACGCTAAAATATTGTATACCTTAAATGTGCAATGATGCTGCTGCAATATGCAGATCGCAGCGACATCTGCAGGATATTTTCTACAACTGCAAGAAATTGCTAGTCTATACAATGTAATACTAGTAATACGAAAATCCCGCAGATGTCGCTGCGATCGGCACTTCGGATTTTAGCAGTATCGTCGCACATTTAAGGGATACAAATTTTTAGCACTGTTTGGATCACTGAGCTCTACAATAACACGGAGAGCCAACTCACCGATCCACTTTCTGCCGCGACCACATCACACATTCAATGCGCGCAAGTAATGAGTCCTGCACTTTTCTTAATATTAGAAGCATTTTTTCAAACTTTTTCGCATACTTTTCATCAATTTTGTTGTTTTCTACTTCTTTTTGACATTTTTATGGGTAATACTTAATTTATTTTTCGATTTTTTTCGTTGAGCTTACCTAAAATTTCATTTTTAACTAAAATCAAACTAAAAAATTGCGATTAATTTAAATAAAATCTATTGTTTTTTCAATAAAAAATATATATCAGTGAAAATTGTAGCAACTTCGTCAAATTTTTAAAAGAAAATCCAATTTGAAAATATCTACCCCATACTACTCTATGGGAGGGAATCTATGTTTTGACAAAAATTTTCATCGGAAAATCTTTGGCATTATGTATTCAAGGGCGGACCGCTGGATTCAATGTATCAGAATAGGGAGTTAGCCCTCCGTTCTATTGTCGAGCTCAATGGTTTGGATAGCATATTTCCACACTAGGTATTCTAGACGCTGTAACCACACTTCATCTCTGTTCTTTTTCATTACTCTATGGTTGGAGACAACAAGAGAAAAATATTGTTGCCATGGAAACAATGACTTATTCAATATCGAAATGTACAAAGAGAACATTCTTAATTGGGCTTTTACTTTTAAAATACACTTAAAACTTACCCAGCAAATGAAACTGTGCAAAATTTAATAACTTCAGCCACAATCAACTTATGGAAAACATAATAAAGTATTTTATCGTTTAAGTTTAAATTCATTAAGTACCGTTTAAACACTCATTTCAAGAAATTTCGAAATGTATGAAAATCGCTTGCATTTGGCGAGTAAAGGTATTGCTCGCCAAATCGCCTGGAGCGTTCGTCTTTAAGCGCCAAATACTCGAAAATATTTTATTTTTTTGCACATTTTCTGCTTGTTCTCCGTCGCTAAATTTGACTGACCTTTTTAAACGTATATCAGTAGTTTCATTAGCATTTTATTCAAAATATTCCGAGTATGCGCTTTAAAGAGACGTTCTTTGTAAGGCCACAATATTTGTTATAGTGTACCACAGGAATAAACAGAAATCGACGACATACGACACGAAAAAAAAGGAAAAATAAGTGACAAAAAAGCGACAAAAATTCATTTATCTTCTCTTTATTTCCGTAAAAACGTACACGAATCAAGAGACAAAGAATATTAGGACGCGAAATCAAAGAAGAGTTCCACTTCATCGAGTTGTTGGCTGAAATTTCAGGATTAGACATAACTCGATTAGCATATAATAATGCAACTGGTCTGCCAAGTCATACCTTGGTGGAAACTATGTGCAGATCCGATTTTAGTGGTAGATCGGTAGGCTTATCATTGTGTTTTCCTGAACCCAAAAGTATGAAAACATGGAGGACTGGGAGAAGGAAAACACAATGGTAAACCTACTAATCAACCACATAAATCGGTTTTGCAGGTATTTTCCAACAAGATATGACTTGGCAGACCAGTTGAATTTTCATGTGCCAATCGAGTTTTAACTAATCCTGGAATTTCATCCGTCAACTCGATGCGGTGATGGTTTGTGCAGCCGTTTCCCGGTCTACTTTTGACTCTATCGGGCGGATAAAAAAATCAAAGCTTATCTATCCACCTCCTTTAATTCTTCAACTTTGTAGATGCGCTGGGTATGATGCCCTGAAAATATTTTAACAAACTAAATGGGAAATGAATACCAGGAATAAAAAATACAAAATTTGAAATTTACTTTATACTGTAGTTGAACATCAAAATCTTTCTCAAATTCGGACTGTACACCTTCCGCTGTCTCTACGCTTGCTCCAAATCCTGGATTCATGACATTATCGGAATCACAAGACCTCTTACCCATCAGTGCTGAAATCATGAAATTATATCGAAAATAATTGATTACTTAACCAGTTATCCCGTGTGAACAGGAGTATGCTTAATTTTTCAAAAATAATTATGTGACTCAAACATTCAGTTAATGGTCAGAATTTGTTTCCGTATCAGAATTTTTATTTGATTTACTAGGGGGGTCTGCCCCCTACGAGCTACGCTCGTCAACCCCCATTCAGACACCGCAGACTCTAACAGCACGCTAATTTGATCGGCTTTAAAAATATTTCGGAAGATTAAATTATAATTCGAATCTGACAATTATAAACTTAATTTTCACCAAACTTTTCTTTCTATTTTTAATATTCACGTAAAAATAATTTTGTTAGAAATGAAATATTATGATCATCTTAAAATATCAAATGTCTCGCGCAGTTTTTAAATTTAAACTGTTTTGCAATATTATTTTTTGTTCATTTTACGTAATAAGTGTAATGTGACGTAAATGTGACGTAAATTCTCCCATTTAAGACTTCTAACGCATGTTAATGAATCTATTATTTTACAATAGTCTTTCTCTTTTAAAATTCACGTGTATGGTTTTTATGACGTAATTTTCAATGAGTTCTGCTTTTTATATTTTCTGTTTATAATAGTCACGTGTAAAATAAATTTTTAATTATAGTTTGCGCTGTTTATACAGTTGGCAACAGTTTAAATTAATACAGTTTTCTAAAATGTGTAAAAAATATCTCTCGAAATGCTGAAAATTTGAATTTAAAATAGGAATAAAACCTCAAAAAATGAGTCAAATTAAAAAACTAAATGCATCTGCACACCGGAAAATTCTGACGCATAAAATGATCTAAAAATGATTAAATTTCTATGTACAGTTTTGCTTCTATAAAACTTTTTTAATGGAACGATTTTGTCCAACTTTGGCATTAAATATCTCTTAAAATAATTCTTCGATTTGAAAACTGTCTGCTTCAGCGTGTTTATCAAACATTTCTCTATAATACTACCGATTTTCATATTTTTGTATGCAACAGATTTTTTAATATTAACGAAGAAAGGCCATGCTTAAGCAGTCAAATTGGATGCTGATCTGCCGGGAATATCTACGCAGATTCTCATTGGTCCATTTCCAAATCAAAACTTTTTTTTATATATAGAAGGATTATTGTACAAGGGCAGTATGATAAGTACCTGGCCTCGGCAGAGATGGTGCTACTAGAATTTAAAAAATGATTTATTTCGCAAAAGTGATCTTTCACATCCAATCTGGCCATTTGCCAAGTCACTAAGTTGTTTAGTTTGTGAGTGGAAGCCATTTGAATAAAAAAAACTTTGGTAAAATTTGAAAAATGAAAAAAATTGAATATTGAGCAGTGACAAAAAACCTGTTTTTGAAAAAGAAAACAATTGATGAGATTAAAGCGGAACTCAGAAAAGTTTATGGGGACTCTGCACCTTCGTTACCAACCATAAAATATTGGACAGCTGAATTCAAACGCGCCGTATAAGCATTTTTGATGAAGAACGTCCTGGTCACCCAACTGGGGTTACGACATCAGAAACGATTGAAAATATCCATGATATTGTGATAAACGATCAGAGAGTGAATGAAAGTGCACGAGATTGCTGAGACTGTGAGCATCTCAATTGAATGGATGTAAAAAATTTTAACAACAAATTTGGATATGAAAAAGTTTTCCGAAAAATGGTCGCCACAATTGCTCACTATTGACATTAAACACACTCATAAGCCAATTTCAAAATAATGTTTGGCGAAGTTAAAATGAAATCCAAATGATTTTTGGCATCGATTCATAACTGTTAACAAAACATGGATTTATCACTGTACACCAGAAACTAAAGAACAGTCCAAACAGTGGGTTTTTCGTGGTCAAGTTGCGCAAAAAAGGCTAAAGCGACTTTATCTGCAAACAAATTCATGGCTACAGTAATTTGGGATTCATGAGGCATATTTCTCGTCGATTACCTTGAAAAACGTAAAAAGATTAATGGAGAATATTATTCCAACTTATTGGATATTTTCAACCATGTTGTGAAAGAAAAAAAATCCCTGCCGGCCGGCCTACAGGCAGAGGTAGACTTCGAAGTTAAAATACTAATTTCACCAACAAAAACAAAATCATTATTAGATATAAATCCACTTTAACATCTGTCTGCTTTTGACGAGTTTTTATTTCCTTTTTATAAAATAGCTGGTTTTATCAGAATCATGTTAAGGCGATATTAAAAAAAATATTTTTCCATACTCAACAACTCGAAATTTTCTGGCACATTTTCAGATTCATTTTTAATTAAAAAAAAATATGAAACATGCTGACGTGATTTTTGAAAAGATTTACCTGTGTTTTTATTTTTCTTTCAATTAATTAAAACTTGATTAATAAACAATTATTTTTTCAGTAGGGCAATATTTTTCGTTTCTAACAATCGCTTCGGGAAATTCTGTTCAAAATGCCCACTTTGACATCCTTTTTTGAAATATATTCTGCCTCTATAAAAAAATCGATCATTACTGTACATTATATAGTTTCTGAATAAGAGAATCTAGCAATTGGATGCGTTTGAGAGCAAAAATGAATTTAAAAATGAGTAAGAAAATAGACAGTTTGGATTTGAATGCACCCTTAATAAGAGGATTTTTTTCTTCAATCGCTATATATTTTTAATTTGTTTTTGTTGTAAGAATTGGCCCTATCAAAAACTTCTCTATATAAATATTGAAGACAATATTAAGAAGATATATGATAAATTCATGGAGATTTTATATCTTGTGAATTGACGGAGTTATTAAAATTTTTCTTCTTCAACCCCCCTTTTATGTTTTCGTTTTTAATTTTTTTTTCGGTACGAATTGGTCCTATTAAAAACTTGTGAATATAAAAGTTGTAGATAATATTAAGGAGATGTATAATAAAATTATTGGATTTGATATCTTGAGAATTGACGAAGTAAGGAATTTTTTTTCTCCCAAAAACCCTATTTTTTGCGCTCCTTGAGCCTATTTTAAATTTTATCAAAAATCTGTGATGCATGAATTTTTGGCGCTATTTTTAGAAGTAATAAAAACTTTAAACTGATTTGATATGTACAAAAATTAAGAAGTTATGGGGTTTTTTCGGTTTTCACAAAACCCCTCCCTATTTCCATCCCCTTTGTCCGCTTTTGCCCATTAACGAACTTGAGCGAGATTTTGTATCCCTTGATTTTATGTATCAGTTTGAAAGATATTTGTGCAGAATTGGAGAAGTTATCGTGTCCAGAAGAAAGTGATAACACAATTGCTTCGGGAAATTCCGTTCAAAATGCCAATTTTGACATCATTTTTTGAAATATATCCTGCCTCTATCAAAAAATCGATCATTACTTTACATTATATAGTTTCTGGATAAGAGAATCTAGCAATTGGATGCGTTTGAGAGCAAAAATGAATTTAAAAATGAGTAACAAAATAAGTAGTTTGGATTTGAGTGCATCCTTAATGCAATGATTTTTCCAACACAATCCGCTTCGGGAAATTCTGTTCAAAATGCCCACTTTAACAGCACTTTTTAAAATATATTCTGCCTCTATCAAAAAATCGACCATTTCGGTACATTATATTGTTTCTGAGTAAGAAAACGTAACAATTGGAAGCCTTTGAGGGCAAAAATGAATTGTAAAATGAGTCAGATAATAAGCAGTTTGGATTTGAATACACCCTTACTTACATGATTTTTTTCTTCAACCGCTATGTATTTTTAATTTTTTTTTGCTGTAAGAATTGATCCTATCCAAAACTTGTCTATACAGATGTTGTAGACAATATTAAGAAGATATATGATAAATTCATGGGGATTTTATATATTTTGAATTGACGGAGTTATGTATTTTTTACTTCTTCAAACCCCCTTTTTGTTTTCGTTTTTAATTTTTTTTGCGGTACAAATTGGTCCTATCAAAAACTTGTGAATATAAAAGTTGTGGATAATATTAAGGAGATTTATAATAAAATTAATTGGAATTGATATCTTAAGAATTGACGAAGTTATGAATTTTTTTCTCCCAAAAACCTTATTTTTTGCGCCCCTTGAGCCCATTTTTAACTTTATCAAAAATCTGTTATACATAAAATTTTGGCCCTATTTTTAGAAGTAATAAAAACTTTAAACTGATTTGATATGTATAAAAATTAAGAAGTTAAGGGGGGTTTTCGGTTTTCGCAAAACCCCTCCCTATTTCCATCCCCTTGGTCCGATTTTGCCCATTAACGAACTTGACCGAGATTTTATGCCCATTGATTTTATGTATTAGTTTGGAAGAGATTGGTGCAGAATTACGAAAGTTATCGTGTCCAGAAGAAAGTGATATATATATATAGATAGATAGATATATATATAAAGTTTTTTACTGAGGGTGGTTTTGGGTTCTAGGGTTCATGATCGGTGTAGATCTGCAAAAATTTTTCAGAAATTCCAACATGGGAACGATCCCAATAGGTAGTATTTCATACGAAATCTACCTAACATCCGCATTTGGCGCAGAAAAAAATTCTCTTTCATCAAGACAATGCATGCGTGCACACCTGTGTCACTAGACTTTTTTTCTTTTTAAGTTTTGTATTTTGCATGCATCTTATCATTTTATGCACAATTGCCATAAACATGAGGCAAAATCTGCAATACAAATATTTTAAATTAAAAATGGAAGAAGTCTAAGATTTATTTCGATTTCATTTGAACGGAATCTAATTTTTTAGGGTGTTTTAAGTATCATATTGTATGAATTTTATTTTTATTTTTTAATCTTCAATTGGCTTAACTAATTTGTTACAAAAATTTAACATTAAATGTGAAACTAATTGAATGAAATATCTTAATATCTGTCCCTTCTCGGGCTTAAACAATGTACGAAATAAATTTTGTTTTTTTAATTTGTTCTTCACATTATGTTTTTGTTTAATAATATAGATAATCAAAACTTTTAATCCTTTCAAGGGCGGTGGTCACACAGCGTGATTACCTAATTTTAATTCCAAATTTCTAATCGACAATAAGAATATTTTAATAAAATTTTGCTTTTATAATGAGCCTTTAGAAAATCAAGTTTTTATTCAATTCCTACTATTAGTTCACACTCTCCCTATATTTATTTATTTATTTATTTATACATCTTGTTCAAATTTTCAATCGTTAATAAAATACTTATTATTCATCCTATCAAGTTGAAATAAAAATTTTTTAACTTGTACTGGGTGACAATTGATGTTAATACAGTTTTTTCAAATATTAATTCATTAATTAATTTTAGTTTTACATGGGAGACAAAATGGCGGTCATTGGTTATTGAAGCATTTAATGCATCTTCATATCTATAAGGGGGGGTTACCATAGGGGGACCCTGTTCTGTCGCCAAATACAGCCAAGTTTGTCGCCAACTTGGAGATATATCGCCAAATTTTTCGACCAAAATGAGTCGCCAAAAATGACGCCAACTTGGCGATATATCTAATATTTCGCCAAATTCCCATAGAGTTCCATTGTAAACCTACTTGCTTATAGAAAATCAACAAATTGAGATATTTTAATGCAGCAAAAACTAATACTAGCTTAAGGGATTATATTAAATTTTTCTTTGATGACCTAAGTAGGAATTGACTTTAAAAACAAAATTTTTATATTACTTGTTTTCTAAGAAATTCGTTTGTAAATTTTGGTGTCATTCAATCATTTAACCATTTGACGAACATAATAACTCTGCGCCTGAAAGGGTTAAGTGTCAAGTACATGACATTTCGTTTTTTTCTATGAATTGTCATCTAAAACTAAAATGGATTGTTAATATATAAAATATAAACATATATAAACATAACATATAAACATATTTGATTATTTTTTGCAGTTTTCGATCCATGCTATCATAGCTAATTTTTTAAACTAAAATTTTGCTTAGACAAATCTTTTAATCACGAGAAGAATTTTTGATTTTTACTTTTTTTTTTTTTTACTTTAAACACATTTCAGTTACCTTGAAAAGTGTTATGACGTTGGTTTGTCTGGCCGTGCTCTAACTCGCGTAAATATATTTGGATACCATGAGCTTGGAATGTGTTATTAAGATTAAGACCAATATTAGACGGACTATAGCATTGTGAATGGATAATACCTAAGCAAAAAGGCAGCAAAAAAGACGCCCGTCTGACATTGGTCTTAGCATAGGATAGTCCCTATTAACAATGAAGTGCGTAGCATTTTTAGTTCGTTTACAGGGAAACACAAAAAGACGGTTAACAAAATTATGTTACGTTATCATGATCTATTGGAAAAAAAAATCATTTTCAGTGTTTTTAATGAAATTGCACTATTTCAAACATAATGAAATGGATGTGCATCGCGGATGTGCTCTTCAAGGTGTTCACTGTTGAACATGCAGTGTATTGCATTTATTTGTTCATATGCAGGTACACAAAAAAGTGTTCTTTTACAATATTGTCAATGACCGATAATAGCTGGAATTGTGCTTTCAGAAGCGATATGCGCTTTTAATTTTAACTAAATTTTAGTCTATTACGTGGTTTGTATTTGTATAAATTCTGTCGCTATTATACAAGCCTGATAAAACAAAAGTCCTTCCGGCCAGTGCCGGGAGGAAGAGGTAGCTTTCATATTCCTTATTTTTAAAAAGCCAACTTATATTATTCAAACACACGAAGCTCAATTAAGTGGAAACCGAATGTAGGAGATTCAATACTAATTTGTATCAATACTAAATCATTATGAATGAGAATTTCGCGAAATTAGTCAGCTTTATCCAAGCTGCTTTTATTTAAAGTCACTTATATTTGGCTGCCAAATTCGGCGATTTCTTAAAGTGCCTGCCATTTTAAGACAACATGGTAGATGAGGCTAACCAGTGAACTTGGTCGAGACCTTAGTAATTGCTGTGCACATGCTCACTCATATCGGAATCGGTTGATATATACGAGTGCTGTCGCAGGCAAAAAATCAGATTTTTCAAAATGTCACCCACTTTAGAAATTGAAACTGCTATATCTGAGCCATTTTTTAAGATAAAGACAAACAAAAAATGCTCCTGAATCCTTATATCAAGGTCAAATACTTAAGAAAGAAACCTTTTTCAATTTATAATTTTTTTGCACCTCACTTTAAATATAATTTTTTTTAATTTAATGGCCGTCATTTTAAAACAAGATGGCTGATGAATCTGGCCAGCGAGCTTGGTCGAGATATTGATGTATACTATCCACATGCCTTCTTCCATCGAAATAGGCGAATAAGTGTGGTATCGCGTGACAAATACAAGATCGTTTCAAAGTGTTAGCCATGATAGAAATTCAAAGTGCTATAATTCAACACTTTTTAAGATATAAACAAAAGAACAAATTTTCAGAAACAAAAACTGCTCCAGAATCTTTGTATCAAGGCCAAACACATAAAAAAAATCTTTTTCATTTTCCAATTTTTTAATAACTCATTTTAAATTTTAAATTACATTTTTTTTAAAAATGGCAACCCTTTTGAAACAAGATGGCGAATGAAGCTGGCCAACGAACTCGGTCGAGACATTGATATGTACTATGTACAGACCAAGTTACATTCAAATCGGTTCATAAACACGCCTGTTATCGCGTGACAAAAATCAGGTCGTTTTAAAATGTCAGCCACAATAGAAATTTAAAATGTTATAACTCAGCCATTTTTTTAGATGTAGACGAAACAAAACCTGTTCCGGAATCTTTGTATTAAGTTCAAACACATACAAAAAAAAATCTTTTTCATTTTAAATTTTTTGGTATCTCATTTTAAATTTATTTTTTTTTTAATTTTTTTAAATGGCCACCATTTTGAAACAAGATGGCGAATGAAGCTGGTCAACGAACTCGGTTGAGTTATTTGTATGTACTATGTACACACCAAGTTACATCCAAATCGGTTCATAAATACGTCTGTTATCACGTGGCAAAAGTCAGGACGTTTCAAAATGTCAGCCACGCTAGAAATTCAAAATGCTATAACTCAGTCATTTTTTAAGATATAGACGAAACAAAAACTGCTCCCGAATCTTTTTATCAAGGACAAACACATAAGAAAAAAATATTTTTTCAATTTTCATTTTTTTGCTACCACATTTCAAATTTAAATTTTTCTTAAAATTTTAAATGGCCGCCATTTTTAAACAAGATGGCGGATGAAGCTGGACAACAAATTCGTTCGAGACATTGGTCTGTACTATGTATAAACGAAGTTACATCCAAATCGGTTCATAAATACGCCTTTTATCGCGTGACAAAATTCAGGACTTTTCAAAATGTCAGCTTCGCTAGAAATTCAAAATGCTATAACTCAGCCATTTTTTAAGATATAGACGAAACAAAAACTGCTACGGAGTCTTTGTATAAAGGTCAAATACATAAGAAAAAAATATTTTTCCATTTTCAATTTTTTGGTACCACATTTCAAATTTTAAATTTTTAAAAAAAATTTAAATGGCCGCCATTTTGAAACAAAATGGCGGATGAAGCTGGCCAACGAACTCGGTCGAGACATTGGTATGTACTATGTACACACCGAATTACATCCAAATCGATTCATAAATACGAGAGTTACAGTGTGACATAGGTCAGATATATATATATATATATATATATATATATATATATATATATATATATATATCAATTTTGAACGGAGGGTGGTTTCGGGGTCTGGGGGTCATGATCGATGAAAATATACCAAAATTTTTTGAAATCGCTTTCCTCCGAACGGCTGCAATAGGTAGCTTTTTGTAAAGAAAGCTACCTAAAACTCATAAGCATTGTATCATAACCCTCTAAGTGCATGAACTGCGTAGAGGTGTTTTTATTTTCTTCTATCTTTACAAGAAGAAAGTATTGGTTTCATGAAAATTTTCGAATTCCAGTTTTCGGCGGATTTACACGTTTTATGGGTCAGAGATTCCAAAAAACATGTGTTTACAAAATGTCTGTCTGTGAGCCTGTCTGTCTGTCCGTCTGTCTGTGACACAAATTTTGTGGGCGCTCTACCTCAAGAACTAATGCACGGAATTTAATAAAAAAATTATATTCAGGTAGTCCCTGATATAGATTGGTGCTGATTAGATTTTGGTGTAAATCGCTGCTATGTAGCATTTTGCAGGAATTCCGCAAAAGCTCTATCTCAAGAACTAATGCACGGATTTTTATAAAACTTCAGATTCCGTTAGTCCTTGACATGAATGGATGCTGTTTACGTTTTGGTGTAAATCGCCCGATAGGTGGCGCTGCTATGCTGCATTTTGCAGGATTTACACTATTTTCGCAGTAGTTCTATCTCTAGAACTAATGCACACATTTTCATCAAACTTCGGATTTAGTTAGTCCTTCATATGAAATGTTGTTGACTACGTGTTGGTGTAAATCGCCCAACAGGTGGCGCTGCTGTGCTGCATTTTGAACTATTTCCTCAATAGCTCTATCTAAAGAACTAATGCACGAATTTTCATCAAACTTCAGATTTAAGTATACCTTGATTAATATTGCTGCTGATTATGTGTTGTTGCAAATCGCTCAACAGGTGGTGCTTCTATGTTGCATTTGTCATGATTTGCGCAATACATCTATCTCAAGAACTAATGCACGAATTTTCCTCAAACTTAATATTCAGTTAGACGTTGACATAAGTTGGTGATAATTAGGTTCTGGTGTAAATAACCCAATAAGTGACGCTGCTATGCTGCATTTTGCTGGATTTACACGATTTCAGCGACTGTCATACCTCGAGAACTAATGCACGGAATTTCATATTTTTAGAATTTTCATGATGAACACAGATTGCCATTTAATTTGGCACTGACATAGTGAAATTTGAAGTATTGACATGTATGAGATAGAAGAAGGTTTTGTGATGGACACGACATCCTAGTTTATTTATGTTATGAAAATTTCACCTTAATTCCATTTATAGCAAGACTACTTATTACTAACTAAGCTAGATTTGTAGACTATATAGAAACTCATGTATAGGGCTACGCAAAATACTGGGTATATTGCCATCTATAGATGGTAGTTGCTGGATGTATAATTTTAGTTGTGTTATGCATTTCCAGCTGAATTAAATTTTAACTTAATATGTGGTGTGTATCAAAATCTGAAAATCCTACAGAAGGTTATCATCTGCAGGCGGTAATTGCTGAAAATAAATTTTAAAATATGTTATGTGTTTTATATCTGAATTACATTTTAGAAAATCATGTGGTGTGTATACAAATCTAGATCATATACAGAGCTGCTCAGAATAATTCGAATATCTTATCGACTATGGCACTAAATGCTGAAATTGGGTGTTCAACTGTGTTATCGTTTTTCTAAATGGTTTAACTGTCTTCTTTTACCTTATTAAATAATGAAATTTAGTTACAGAATTCTGGTAGTATTGTAAAGCATTTATAAGTAGTATATTCATAATCTATGTGTGATTAGTGATTTTTCTTTCTATTTTTGCAGTGAGAATTGCATTTTCAGAATCTATAAAAATTAAACTTACAACTTGCTATATCACAGATAAACGTCAATTTCATAGGCCAACACAAGAGATATCCGATGATAGGCAAATAGCTGTGACATCTATCGTATGCCTTCCCAAAGCTATCGTAGCAGGCTCGGACGCCTTTGGTGAACACTTCTACATTAGAAAAAGAAGATTTTAGTGACATCAGTCATGAAGTTTTATTTGAAAAGAGATAGAACCGAGTCTGAAGCATATGGTTGCTATGTTTCATTTCCTATTTAAAAGCATCGAGGCTAACGAAAATAACAGGCTACCACGGTGCATCCCACATGTCTTTTTTACAGGCTGCTAGAGTGACGTGATGCTCTTTTCGCACAGCTTCATTGGTGCATTCGAGCATCACGTGATTCCAGCGGTGTGTAGAGATACGTGGAATGCACAGCGGTAGCCTGTCTTTCTCGTTAGCCTCGGGAAGCATTCAGTAGAAAGTGATGTCATATCTAGCAACTTTTTATTATCTTTTTCTTAGAATTGTTTTCTTCAAATTGAAATGTCTGTTTTATGGTAAATTTTTAAACTTCAAATATATATAAATGAAGGTACTCTGTTATTTTAACGGACTTATAGTAAATGTTTTATTTTTAAATATGAAAAATTCGCCTTTTCTTATCCAAACGACGTCAATTTCGGACGCTAAAATAAAGCGATAAAATCTAAGCAGACGTTCAATCATTTTTGTTTTATTTTTTGTGCTATTATTTAGGCTGTGGCAACACGAAAGAAATGATTGCATTAGAAAATTTTGAAAAAGAGAGATTTCCATAATATTAAACTATGGCAGGCGGATGAAAAAAGTGGTCTCGGAAAATTTTTAAATTGACAGTGACTTTACTCCTCTTCTGGTACGAATGTATATGAAGTTTCGTGCAAATCGGTTAGAAATTGAAGATTTGTATAAGGAATTTACAAACCGAGAACAGTTTTTATATACACTGCTCGAAACAATTAAAGGATATTGAGGTTGTGGATGGATCTTGCTGATGGGGAATTGTTTAGATCATTGGTACATGGTCGATCGATGTGGTGGGCTATATGAGGGGAAAAATACACATGTTTGGCAGAAAAAAATGCACTGTATTGAGCGTTTGGGTACAAAAAGATAAAAACACAATTTGTGCATATGAAAAAAAAAGAATAAAAAAAGGTGTTTCCTTCAAAGAAAATCGTTTTTAATAGGGGGTATGGTTTCACCGAACGGCCTGTGACGGTGAATTCGTATGCCCAGGTTCACGATATGAGTAAGAAGAAAAAACTCCAACACAAAAGTTTAGAGGACTTACATCTTTATTATGAAACACCTTTTAATGGAGAGCAGTGAACAGTATAGAGGAACGGGGAGACAGTTTCAATAACTGCCGAATTGGCAGACGCCCACAGCGGGGCTTGATTTTGGTTTACATAGCTCGAGGTCCGGGGCAAAAGTGAGTTAGATTTTGTTACTATTACATACAGATTGGCGAACACTAGATAACGATATGTAAGATGTTTGGCAAAAAACAAATTGGGTAGACAAAACAATCAAGAAGTTTTACATTGAGTTAAAAACTATGCCATGGCGGGCTCTTTAGGTTTACACTAAATAACATTCCAGCGGTAAGCAGGGAGACTTAAAGAAAAAGGAACACGTGATTTTATATGCACGTTACAGATATAACGACAGCTGAAAATTAGTCAGCAAGGGGCATATGGTTTGTATCCGACAAAGTACAAGGGTGAGAATTGAATACTAATGCAAGCCCAAAGGCTGAGAAAATATGCATTACGTATCGTCGGCTGCGAAGCGAAAAAGACATTCACTTGTATTTTATTCTTTTATTTTATTTCCACTGAAAACTGCTGCTGTTAAGATCTTTTTCTGTCCGTGTGAATTTGAAAGACAGAAAAAGAAACCGAGATAAATGATGTCTGCATTTAAAAGAACTTTAAAAAGTAAAAGTGAAACTTACAATGGTGTGAAGGGGGGGGGGGAAGAGAATGACTAAAGCCATATGAAATTAAATCTAAAATGTCAAATTTAAACTAAATATCAAAAACCTTTGTAAGTTTTCGTAAAAACTCAAACAAATTTTACTTCACCCTTTCTTATCATATAAATAAAAACATACATTTATTTTACTTAACTAGGTGTCACAAATAAAAATTAAAATATGTTGACATGTTTCGGTTTAATAGTAAAAACCGTAATCATAACACACACATAATCAATAGAAATGAATGACACTGGGTACCAAAGAAACCCCAGTTTTTTGGTACCCAGTGTCATTCATTTCTATTGATTATGTGTGTGTTATGATTACGGTTTTTACTATTAAACCGAAACATGTCAACATATTTTAACTTTTATTTATGACACCTATTTAAGTAAAATAAATGTATGTTTTTATTTAAACTAAATATTTTATTTGAAGGGGTGGGGGGGGGGGAGAATAATGACAATTTATAATAAACCAGTAAGGTTAAAAGTTGAATTTTGAGGGGAGAGGAGGAAAAATGAATATATAACGGGAAAGCCGTTATATATATCACCCATTACCACCAGAAAAAAAAAAAAAAAACTGTGAAACTTGTAGAACAGTTTTTTTTTAATTTGAAGATTACTTTGTCTACCCCATACATATAAGTATTTAAAACAGATATAACATAATACAAAGATAAGTCTCCATATATATATTAAAAAAATTAACTGTGTGCTTGCAATTCTTTAACTGTTTGCATAAAGCAAAACTTTCAGGTCATGATAAATGGCGCTTTTTTAATTCTTTTCTTGGTATTCATTAGTCACCAAGAAAGAGCAAATAATATTTTTGTATTTAACAGGATCCTTTATTTTTAAATAGCTTTTTTTTAGTATTTGATTAAGAGGCTGGTACCAGCATTTTTCATGACCAAAATAAGAGAAGTAAATTTTTTGTAACTTGTTATAATATCTTCTCAAAATAAAAATAATATAATATAAATGCAAGAAACAAAAGACACAGATACTACTTTAAAATGAAATAGAAAATAAAAGACATATGTATGTCTGTAAATAAAAGTTAAATGAAGTAATAGAAAAAGAAAAAAAAATAGGTAGAAAATTGGTTTTCGTGCACACCGCACAGGACTACAGAAGAACGGGATGCATATAGCATGCCTATGAATGGGTGTAGCCCTTATTTTTGTTAAGTAACAAGTGTGATGGCGTCAGTTTAGAACATCAGCCCTAGGGGGGGGGGGGGGGGGGAGTTATGAGACCCAGACATCAAGTGATACCTAGGTTCCTGCTCCCCAAAGATCACATTGATCTTCAAAGGAGCATGCGTCGATGTATCATATAAAAAAAGTTATGTTTATTGAATTGAAACAACAATTCGAGGATTTTGTCTCTCTACACAATGAAGTTTGGACCCTTAGGGCAAAATTTTGAACGGGAACAAAACTTCAGAGGGGATAAATTAAAAATAATAAAAGAAAAACTGAGATAAATATCTCGCATATCAAAGGTAAAAGGTCAATCCGAAAGTGTGGAGAGACTGGTGACATGATCGGGTAAGTATAACAACTGCAATTGTTTTTTTTTAAATTAAATTCTAAGTTTGTATTCCTTACAATGTATCAAGCAGGATATGAACTGTATGTGTATTGTATAACATTAAATGATGTTTTAAACATTTAGTGTAACTGCACTAGGTTACTAATGCTACAAACGAAAAAAAAACTTTTTTTGTTGTTATTGTGAAGTTATGTTATTACAAGAACGACATAATATCTTAGACGTGTTTATTGTCTAAGTGAAGCTTAACCAGAGATTTTATTTAATCTCCAAATTTAAAAGAAAACATGTAATTATGTACCTGTAGAAAACCAAAACAAATGTGATGAAAACAATAAAAAACATCTTAAGTTTGAAATTTAAAGAAAATGCATGTGAAGGATCAGCATCCTGTAAACTGGGCATTCTTTGTTGTGAAACAAAGTGATGGTGACAAGTAATGTCATGGCATAAAAGAACTATAATAATAAAGGAAAAAAATAAGAATCTGTTAAAAATTAACATATTAATAACTGTTTAAATTGTGAATATCATGTTAAGTCAAAAGTAGTTCCTGGTATAATGAGAAATAAAGAGGAAATATCCTAATGTGTAAAGTTGAAACCTAGAAACAAAATGTTTTCAATTGTGTATAATAACGACTTTCCCGTTATACGGCCAGCAACGTTGAACCCTTTTGAGGCATGGAGTCAGTGAGGAAATTAATGATGAGCTGGGGGTATTCTGTCCCACTCCTCCAGAAGATCTCTTTCCAGTTCTTGGAGTTTGTGCAGGTGGTAGACGGCCAGCAATTCGTCTGCTTAAAATGTCCCAAACATGCTCTATTGGGTTATGTCCGGATTACACCCTGGCCATTCCAATAGTATGATTCCTTCCTCGAAAAGGAAACTTTCCACCAAGTGTGCACGATGTGGCCTGCAACTGTCGTCCATTCACATGAAGTCATCTCCAATTGCTGCAGCGTAAGAGAGTACAATAGTTCTGAGGATCTCATCTCTATAGCGCTGAGCGGTCAGAGTTCCATTTTGAATGATGTGGAGGTCGCTGCGCTTATCAGTGGAGATACTAGCAAAGACCATCACTCCCCTACCGCCAAATCTGACACTTCCTTGCACGACGTAGGATTGTTTCGAGTGCCACGTTCCCTCCAGATGAAAATACACCTATTATTAGGATAAACAGAAAAACGAGACTCGTAAGAAAAAAGAATATTGCGCTATTCATTTCTCCTCCAGTTCACATGCTCTTTTGCCCACTACCTGTGGGCACCACGGTGCTTTGCTGTTAACGTAACACATACCATTGTTCTAGGAGCATACAGACATACAGCGTGGAGCCGATTTCGGACAGTTTGAGTTGAAACTATGGTGCCAGTAGCCAAACGAAGGCATTATTGAAAAAGATTGGCATTCATGTTTTGGTGTCTCCGAGCCGTTAGCGTTAAATATCGATCTTCATTGGGCTTTGTTGCACGTCTATGACATTGCCCTGGTCTTCGGCCTGCATTTTCAGTCTCGAAAAAACGGTTCCAGATTCTGGGAATAACCCTTTGTGAAACTTCAGTGGCTTCTGCTACTTCGGCTTGTGTTCCCCCCCCCCCTCTAACCCACCAACAACTCTCCGAGCTTCTGATTCGGTTAAATGACTTCGTTGAGACATCGCACTCATCGAAACAAAGCACTTACTGGATGTCGATTATTGTTTTCCGCTTTGTTTTTCAGTAAGTTGAAATCGAAATTTCATTCGCTACCGCTAAAGCGTCGTTTTTGTCGTCAAACTCAAAATTTGCATACTCCGAAGTTTGAAAATGAGAAAAATTTGCATTTGTGACTTTCTTCCATTTTATGCAAAAAATAAATCTCGCATATACCGTTATTTTATATAACATTTACGATATCATTTAATTGTTTTGTGTATATAGATATTTGTATCAATTTTCAAAACAATTTCACAGTTTTTAACAGTTTAAGGCAATTATAAAAAAGTAATGTTAGTGCTGTTGATTCTAAAATCAGAAACAGATTATACTAAATATCTACAACTTATAACTCATAAAAAAAGTGCATAGACGTATACAGCTACCTTCACAACGCAATTCCGATTTCATTCCGTATTTTTTCTCAGAAACTTCTCCGAATTCAGGCTTGCGCTTCCTTCTGAACTTCTTTTTGACAATATCCACTCGGGACTCAACTCCAATCTCGTTATCCAACTGTTTGATGTCAGCCATGTTTTCCCTTATCTCGTTCTCATCTCGAACCTGCAAAAGATGTTATCATATGAGTTTTAATTTTACAATTGTATGGAAAAGTGTCCAGTTTAGGATTCGAACCAGGGACCTTTTGATTTGACCCAGGACCTGTTGCTAAGCGAGCTGAGCTATTCTGGACAAATCTGTCGGACACAATTCACCTAGCTAACCTTATTGATAACGGCATCTGGTCTGTTATCTGAAACAGCTCATCAGAATAAATCGCAGGTAATGGAACTCCAGTAAACGATGGATACGTAATTGCACTTAATTTTAACACAATTATTCCAATTTGTAAATAAATTACATGAATTGTAATTTTTCACTTGAGTTAAAAAGCATCCAGTCCAAAATTCGAACGGGGGACCTTTTGACTTAAGTTTAAGGGGCAAATAACACCTTAAGCAGTTTAAATGGTAACACCTTTTTGGTTGCCTAAAATTTAAGACCGTTTTCTCTCTTTCTTTTTTTTTTTAAATAATGCGAAGTGTTTATAAAAATCCATCTGTACAAAATTTGTTATGCATATTTTAACGTAGAAAACAGTATATTTTGTTTAGTTAATATATTAAAAAATGGCGATTTAGCAGCTGATGGGTTGGATTTATTTAGCACGATGTAACGAAATGATTAGTTTTCTTAGTCCAAAAGCTAGTGTAATACGTAGCCGTTTTAAAAAACATGTATTTTTATTCAAAGTAAAATGTAAGTTTTTAACCGCTAATTTCGTTATTTAAAGTTATACAGAACAGAGAGATATCGATATTTCGAGAAAAATATCCTACGTTTTTCATTGGAAAAATACGTGGTAATTCCTTTTAAACGAGATAGAAATTGATTGATTGAAAATTGGTGGAAGTAAAGTGTTCACCGATTTTAAAAATGCTGTTTAAAAAACGAAGAAAAAATTCGCTTAAATTTTTCGTTACTGTTTACTCGCTGTTTACAGTTTATTGTACTTCTATAGCTTCAAAATTTCCCTTTCACTTTCGATATGTAACTAATAAAATATGATTTCTGTGAGCATGAAGGGTACTTTAAGCTACAAAAGAATTTTCGAAATTTTGAACCGGTCAAAGTGGTTTCATTCCTTAAGGAGCCGCTTCAAAGAAACCCCTGATAGCGAAGTCCCAAGTTAAGAAATGGCAAAACTTAAAAGCGCGATTTCTCATTACCTAATTTAATTATCCTAATGCAGTTTTCACCATCAGAAAGTAGACGTTAGATGCTCACGATGTGCATTTTTAAAAATTGTCTCCGTAAATTGTAAGTATTTAAAATTTTTGGTGCTTTAATGTTAGCCAAGCACAGGTGATAAGTTGCCAAATATTATTCTTTTCATCATTTCATCTATATTATAATAGTCTAAGTCATGTAACCGTCATAAACAATTACGGGCTGACCCCTTTGCTTTTCTTATGAAAGGTTTTTATGTTGATTAAAAAAAAAAAAAAAAAAAAAAAAAAAAAAAAATTGATTAAAACAACATAAAAGTTGCCATGATCGCAAAGAATTCTTGGTACTTTTATACTAGCCGGTTGCAAATTTCGCCAATAGCTTTTTTTTTTTTAACTCGCCAGTTAGCATTTTTTTTTTTTTTTCGAGTGGTAAATTAAAACATTGCTTTGAAATTGAAAATAAATGTGACCTGTTTGTTGCATTATTTAATATTTAGCACAGATGTCATATACGCACTGGGTTTGGCGTGATTTTTTTTTTTCAACAACTTGGCGAAAACCCCGTTTTCGAATACCAGTTGCATATGTATTTTTAAAATATTTTCTGTTATTTTTAAAATGAAATAACAATAAAAAAATAAAAATAATAATTAATAACTATAGAACAAAACAATTTAAATAATTTTAAAAAAGAAAATAAAAGTAAATAAACATTTATTAATAATGAAACAACAATAGCCGAGTTACCATGTCAAGCAAAATAACGCCATTTTGGCGCCAATTAGATACCCCGGTGCGCATATGACATCTGTGCCTAACATTTTTCTTTTCGTTTTGTTTTAAAAAAAGAAAGAAGTGAAAGCCATTAATTTTAAATGTTCCAGTTTTAAATGGAAGTTTTGTATTTTAAATAAAATGCATGAAAGGATTATATTTTAAATGAAATTAATGAAATACAAAAAAAAAGTGAGACGGTAAAAAATGTTTGGCGATTTATCACCTGCGTCCCGCTAACATAAAAATACCGTGTTCTTGATTTCTCTATCAGAATCTTCCGATTTGGCGAAAGATTGTTCAAGTAAATTGAATTATGAATAAAAGTAACATGATACATTTCTTAGCATACACTTAAGGGAAACCAAACTGGTAGCCAAATTAGTTTAAAATAATAACCTTTTCTAAAATGAAAAAAAAAATATATGTTATGATTAAAATTTGAGTTGCCGTCATTAGAGAAAAGTGTTTAAAATTAGAAAAAAAATAATATCTCGAAAACTAATTCCAATTTTGAAATTCTAATACCAGTTTTGAAATCTGCAGATCAATACGGATTTTTTTTTTGTTGTTATTAATTTCACCGAATAATATTCCATATTTTAGGAGAAATCGCCATGAAACATAATCAGTCGTTTCATAAAGTCTTTTCATAAATTCGTTTCATTAGGATTTTATATATATAAGGTAGATTTAAATTTGTGTAAAAAATAAAGTCAATAATACACGATGAGAAGTACCTGCAGGTGCGAGCCGCTTTGGCGACCATTTTCCTTCGGTTACAAGCATCTGAAACAAATTGGATCGCTAAATTATGAAAAGGCATTAAATTCTCTGGAGCTTATACCAACATTTAGTTTAAAAAGTTATTTTTTGACAAAATAGTGGTCATTTGAACAAAAAATGTCATTTTTTTCGCCTCTTTCCTTTTCTCAGCTCGAAAAAATAAATGGCGGCTGTAAATTATTGACGCAAAAATGGCGACTGTCGTAGGCGGATTTTTTTAACGAATGTACGGTCCCTTAAATTTCGACCCCAGTATTTTCTTAAAGTTTTCTTTGACTTGTTTAATCTCGGAAAAATAAAGTGGAAAAAACTTTTAAAAGTTATTGCTACCAAAATTCATTGAATTTTGGTCACTGAGGGGAACAGAACTCTTTTTTCAGATTAAGGCTTTCCACAGTGGAAGATTGATATGGTCTACGCACTCCTGTCTTTTTATAGCTCCATGGTATCGAGTGAAGTGGGACACCTTTTAAAATCCGTTTTCCTGATTGCACTACAGAATTCTATCTATAATAGAGATGCAGTATACCGTCAAAACGGTTTGCAATATCAAACCAGTTATTGCACAGATCATTCAGCCCAAATAAGACAAGCACCAGGAACAAGAATTCATTGGGCGAGGAGAGGTTTTCAAAGCGAGCCGCGTTTGGGCAGAATTATAACCAGTTTTAACTGATTTTACAGTCACATTTTTTATTTCAAGCGAAAGCTGCACATTTCACCTCTATTAATCTTAGAACTTATAGTACAGCCTTATTTTAGTATTATATATAGCATACAGAATTATAATAGCACAGCATTAGTGCAAAGAAATTTTATCAAAAATAGTGAAGGGGTATTTCTCAAGTCACAAACAACCTGATCTTCATCTAAAGTAGAAATAATTTTTCGAAATTATCGATAAAAATATTCAAATTTCACTTTTGTAACAAGTATATGGGCTCCATCTTTACGTTAATTGGAATCACCTAATCTGAACTTGGTATAACAACTTATTTGTTGAAATTGACTAAATCAGTGAGGCACTTTGGTGTAATATCAAGGCATACAAACATACACATTATATTCCTTCTTCACTTAATATTAATACTTCCGGCAATCAGTACCAAAGCATACAGTATTGATAAAGATTAAAAATAAATGGAAAATTTTATCGAAAGATGCATTTTACCTCTTCTTCGATATTATTAAAGGTTTTTTCAAGTTGTTTTGTATCCTTTTGCACTTTATCGCCAGCACCCTAAAAAGCAAAACAATGGTATAATTATATTAAATCATTTATACAGGAACAGAAATTAGATTTAATATATACAGTCGGCCCAATAAATATATAGAGTGGCGATAATTACAATGCACGTCTTCGAGGGACTCTACAAGCTAAATTATTTGAAATATTTAAACAAGAACGAAAAATCATGCATACAGTATTATATTATGAAACATTTTCGAACACATTCAGAATACTATAGCACAACTTCACAGTTAAAGGATGAAAGATGACGTCGAAAAGAACAATTTGGAAAATGTATAACGCATTTGCAAACCCGATTTCTGTTATTACCATTATTACTACTGATCTTATTCTCTGTTTCTAATTTTCTTATTAATCTTATTATCTAATAAAAAGCTTTCAACTTATACAATCATAAAATAAAAGTTAAATGTCCTACCTGTTCTTTCCTTCGCATAAGAAGAAATAGCCGGGGATTCTATGTATTAAATAAGACGACATCCAAATAATAAGCCTTGAATCTTTGAAGTAAATAAAACTGTATTACATTACACATTATTGAAGACGTACACAACTTGCTTAAACACTCACAAACAAAAATTATTTACATTATATTACAATTCGAGTATTAAAGTTTTCTTTTTTAAAAGTTATTTTTCTTTTCTCTACGTTCATATCTAGTTTCTGTTCTAATCTAAATCTGAGTCAATTCTCACAGAAAAAAAAGGAAAACAAGTTCTGTCCGCTCTTGCGCAGTAGGTCTGACGTAACACACTGCAGGTGCGTTTTTTGTTCTTGTTTCAAAGGGTAAGTGGTAAGAGGAGTTGCTTGATTTCGCAACATCCTCCCACCTTGAGTTGTGATCCATGGGAGGAACTCAACAATTTAGAAGTCCAGATTGGAGTCTCAGAAGCGGTTTCACTAGTCGTCCACTTCTGGTAACCACAGGAGAGATATTTCTGTCACAGGGTTGGCTCTTTTCTACACTGCTTCTAGTCTGATCGATTTCTGGAGTAACCTTTCGTTGTTCATTAGGGAGATTAAAGTTCACTTTTTGCTGAATTCTGTTATCTGATGGGGAATCGCTAGCTGCATCACTTTCCAAAGGAAACAGGCGTTGGAAAGGACGGAGGAAAATGCCATTTTCTGTTTGGACTTTGGCCAATCTTGCTATTTTGTCTTTTCCGGGAAATATATCAATTATTTTGGCTAAAGGCCAGTGAAGACGTCTTTTGTTGGTATTTTCCAGAAGAACGATGTCTCCTATTTGCAAAGGTTTGGAATTCTTCTTCATAGACTGTTGCCGCAGCTGTCCTAAGTACTCCGTTCTAAATCGGTTTCGCAGATCATTTCTTATTCTTTGACGATATCTTGCTCGTCTGTTAAGATCTTGGGAGTCTAATGCATCTATATCTGGGACACCGGATGTAGGCAGTTCTTGAAGGAACATCAGTGGAGTTAAAGGTTCGGGATCGCGATTATCTTCGGAGATGTATGTTATCGGTCTCGAATTGACAACATTTTCACAGTCACAGAGTATTGTGCTCAGTTCTTCGTAATTTAATGAGGCGCGACCCAAAACTTTTCTTAAAATATCTTTCACTGTTCGCACGAGGCGTTCCCACCACCCTCCCCACCAGGGGGCTGAAGGGGGGTTGAATTTCCATCTGATCTTCTGAATGGAGGCCAATGTACTTATAGCTTGCCAATCCACACTAGAAAGGGCTCTGTTAGTGCCAACAAAATTCTTTCCGTTATCTGAGTAAATTATATATGGTCTGCCTCGCCGTGCTATAAATCTTCTTAGGGACTGCATAAAGCATTCAGCTGATAAAGATGTTATCAACTCCAAATGTACTGCTCGATAGACAGCACAGGTGAATAAAGCTATCCACACCTTTGAACCATCGGCAAGGTATAGAGGACCGGCTAAATCGACTCCCACCACTTCAAATATAGCTGCATCTCTGATTCTGTCTTCAGGTGGGATTCCTGGTTCGACCTCTGTTCTGGGTGTTTGGAATCTTTGACATTAACACATTGTCTAATGACGTTTCTGATATACTTTCTTGATTTCAAAATCCAAAAATTTTCTCGAAGTTGAGCCATTAGTATGCTAACTCCAGCGTGATGATTTTCTAAATGTTTTTCAAAAATTAACTTCTGTACCACAGGATGTTTTGAGGGCAAAATTATTGGATAACGAAAATCTTCTTTGTCTTGTCTACAGATTATATTTGTTTTTGCTCTCAAAAGTCCGTTTTTATCTTCTAATGGTCTTAAGGCTCTTAATTTGGGATCTGTGTTTCCTGAAAAGGATTCCTTTTGTGCTAATCTGAGTAGTATTTTTTCTGCTTTTTCAAATTCATCAACGGAGATGTTAGGTGAGGAAATTCTTTCTTTCTTTCTTGTGTTGTTATAAAAACGATATATAAATGCAATCATTCTTATGTTTTTTCTATAAGAGGAAAAATATCGATAAAAACGGTGTAAATCAGTGTCTTCATTGTCTAAAAGTGTTAGGATTGTCTTTTTCCTTTCTTTATTTATTATATCCTCGTCAGGGTGTTCTTGTGGCCACTGATCTTCCGGTAAATACAGCCAAGCTGGTCCCTCCCACCATCGTGATTTCTCCAATTGCTCAAAGGAACATCCTCTGGATGGGAGGTCTGCCGGATTTAAATTTCCTGGTATATGTCGCCAATCTTCAACTTGGGTAAGGCTTCTGATTTCTAAAACTCTATTGTGGACAAATGTACCCCAAGATTGTTCTCTTCTTATCTACCCTAAAGCTGCTGAGGAATCGCTCCAAAAGATTGTCTTCTCTGATTTTAACTGAAGATCACTCATGATAGTTTTAGCGAGTCTAGCTCCAATGAGGCACGAGAGTAGCTCCAGTCGAGGAATTGTGAGTTCTTTAATGGGCGCTACTCTACTTCTAGCATTGACTAACTGAACTTTAACTCCCTCTTGTGTTTGACATCTAAGATACACGCAAGTGGCATAGGCGTGTCTACTCGCATCGGAAAAGGTATGCAAGGAAATGTTATTTTCATTTTCGGGCGATACATTCAACCAACGTGGAACTTGAATTTCTTGTAAAAACTTAATTTGTTTTAACCAGGTCTCAAACTGTTTTCTTAAATTTTCAGGAAGTTCTTCATCCCATTTCAATTTCTGTTTCCAGGTTTCCTGAAGAATTAATTTTGGAATAAGAGTGCTCGGGGCGGAGAATCCTATGGGGTCGAATATCTTTTGGGTAACCGATAAAATTTTTCTCTTTGTGAGTGGTTCTTTCGTTTCAATTTTTTCTTCTATTTTACACATTAATCTATCTTGCTCTAAGTCCCAGACCAATCCCAAAACTGGTGCTAACTTTGTATTTTCTTCAGAAACATCGATCATGGCCTGAGGCAAATTTGATCGCCAACATCTTAAATTAAAATGAGCTGATGATAAAATACACTGTGATTCTGTTATAAATTTTCCAGTATCTGCGATCGATTTTAAACTAGTAATGGAATTGTCAATGTAAAATGAATCTTTCAAAATTCATGCTGTATTTTCCCACTGTTCGGGTACTTGACTTAAAAGATGGTTTAGTATACCCATTAATAAAAACGGGCTTGAAGTGAGTCCGAAGACTACGCGACAATGTCTATAAACTTTGAAATTATGTTTGGAGTCGAACCAGAGAAAGCGTAAAAAATCGCGATCTTTTTCTGTGATTTTTATCTGGAGAAATGCTTTTTCAATGTCTGAAGAAATACCTATTTTGTATTTACGAAAACGATTCAAAATACTCGGAATTATTTCAATCAAATTAGGTCCCTTTGTGAGACAGTCGTTTAAAGAAGGAGAGTTTGCATTATGTGCGGAGGCATTAAAGACAGGACGCATTTTCGTCGTTTCACTATTTTCTTTAATTACTGGTCTGTGGGGTAAGAAATGTACTTTATTCTCCTTATCGTCTGAAATTTCTTCTATAATATTATTATCCTTCCACAAATTAAAAATTTCTTCATATTCTGTTTTCTTATTTGTTTTGATAAGTTTTTGTTCTGTCTTGCGCAAATGTTTCTCTGCTAATACGCGATTGCTCGCTAAAATTGAATTATCAACAATCCAGGGTAGTGTCACTTCGTAGCGGCCACTTTCATCACGTTTGATTGTTTCAAGAAAATGGTTATAAGTTTCTTTAGCTAAATCGTCTTTATTTTTATAATCTTCATTAGTGATACCCAAGGTATCTAACTTCCACAGTTGTGATAAACTGGCATTTGAAGTAAATAATGACAGCGATAGAACTGACAACGAACTTTCTGAATCATTTCCATTACCCTCTGTTTTCCCCATAATTGTCCAGCCTAACTTTGTTTCAAAAGCTGTTATACCCAATCAGGAAAATATTTTATATTATCTGTGAATAATTTCGCCGCCATGTCAGCGCCGATTAAAATGTGTACTTCTTCCGGATTATTCTCATATAAACATAGTCGATTATTTTCACGAACATCGGTCAGATGAACTCCCCTTTTTTTCTAAGATTTTTATCATTTCGCTATCGCGGCATAAATTTACTCCTGAACAAATTTTTCCTTCGTCTAAAGCTTGTATTTTAAATCGGAAACTATGATCTAAATTACTGATAGTAAATTCATAGCGATTATGTTTACTCGTTTTTTCTACCCCTCCGAATAGTCCGTGTCTAATTGTTTCTGATCGAATTTTCCTTAATTTCAATTTATTTGCAGCATATCTAGTTATATAACTATTGTGACTCCCAGTATCTATAATGATACGAATAAATTCGGAAGATTGATTATCATTACGGATCTCCACTATCAAAGTTTGTAAATAGACATTAGAAATTATATCCTGATTTGACAGCATTGGTCTCGTAACATCGCTACTCTCTGAATTAGTAGATTTCCCTTTTGAATTTATTTCTTTATTACACATTATCTGGGCGTGTCTCGAATTGCAAATACCGCATAAATCCTTCGATACACAGTATTTCCCAATATGTCCGCGGGATAAACAAATATAACAAAGGCCTCTCTTTCTCAGTAAATCAAGTCTTTTTTCAAACGGTAAATTACAAGGGCTAAAACATTTATTTGTCTGGTGCCTGCCAAAGCAAAATCCACAAGTAGTCTCATTTTCGCTCTGAACCAATAAATCACTCGCTGACGGTGATTTTCTATTCGGAAAATCAAATTTATTACTCTGCGTATTAAATTTATTGACTCGGGGGGGAAAGGAAGGATTTTTCCTAAATGACTGCGCAACATAATTATTTTGTGTTGATTTTTCATTTATTTCATTCAGTGATGACGCATACATTTTCTCTCTGGATATTAATTGCTTATGTAAGAACAATATTAAATCTTGGACATTAATTGAGTCTTCATGTGTTTTATTAAATTCCAAAACTAGGTCTCTCGGTAATAATTTAAATAAAATGGGGGATAATAAACTTCCATAAGAGTCTAATGAAATGTTAAGTGACTCTAGACTTCTAATGTTCGTTTGTATCTCATCAAAAAGTTTTCGAAATGATTTGGTGTCATTCGAGTGTCTGAGTGGAGTTAAATTAAGAAGTTTATTTGTATGTACCGAAATTAACATATCCTTATTCCCGTACCTTTCTTTCAAAATATCGACGGCCTTTAAATAGTTCTCTGCAGTGACACAAAATCCATCTATACTTTTTATTGGAATGGGGGCTAGAAAACTTTTTAAATAGTTAAATTTATCTACTGGATCTAATGTGTCATTGTTGTGAATGGTTGTTTCAAAAGCTGACCAAAACGAAAGCCATTCAACAAAATCCCCAGAAAATTTTGCGATATTTAGTTTCGGTAATTTAATGCTTACGTTTTCCTTTAAGGGATTTTCTCGTTTAGAAAACGAATCATCCTGTGTTTTCTTTTTATCTAACTCTTTTATTTTTCTGTTTGCTCTAAAGCGCCATGACGTAATTTTCTCTTTAAATTCGCGAGCGCCCTGTAATTCTGTATCTAATTGTGCTTCTTGCACCAATTTTTCAATTTCCCAGTCTGCTTGTGTCAGTTCCATTTCTGTCACACTTAACTGTTCCACTACCTCTTCCAAATCAAAAATGTCTGGTTCTCCCTCTTTCAAAATAGCTTCTATTTTATTTATAAACTTATTTATGCTTTCACGAAGCACAGCTCTTTCTTTTTTGGCGATAACTAAACTTTCAGCCATTGCGAACTAATAACAACAACAACTAAATTCTATTAAAAAGTACAATTCTCTATATGTTCAACAGTTCTCAATATTTTTTCAGTTCTTCAAATTAAATAGCTTGATAAATAATTTCTAATTATTCTAATATTTTAATATCTTATTCTATTTATTTCATAATTAGGTTATACGTGCCGGCAGGGATGCCAAATTGTTACTACTGATCTTATTCTCTGTTTCTAATTTTCTTATTAATCTTATTATCTAATAAAAAGCTTTCAACTTATACAATCATAAAATAAAAGTTAAATGTCCTACCTGTTCTTTCCTTCGCATAAGAAGAAATAGCCGGGGATTCTATGTATTAAATAAGACGACATCCAAATAATAAGCCTTGAATCTTTGAAGTAAATAAAACTGTATTACATTACACATTATTGAAGACGTACACAACTTGCTTAAACACTCACAAACAAAAATTATTTACATTATATTACAATTCGAGTATTAAAGTTTTCTTTTTTAAAAGTTATTTTCTTTTCTCTACGTTCATATCTAGTTTCTGTTCTAATCTAAATCTGAGTCAATTCTCACAGAAAAAAAAGGAAAACAAGTTCTGTCCGCTCTTGCGCAGTAGGTCTGACGTAACACACTGCAGGTGCGTTTTTTGTTCTTGTTTCAAAGGGTAAGTGGTAAGAGGAGTTGCTTGATTTCGCAACAACCATGAATAGTCGGGAAAATATGCGATTTTTTGTGTGCAGCCCTGTATATTATTTACAGATCTATGTGCATACTACATAGTATGCTAAAAGTTAGTTCTGTTAAACGCATAGATGGGTTGAAATCTTCCACTATGCAATTTCCGCCAATAAACGGATGATGTTGTGAACTTTTGTGAGACCCTACATGATCTGTACAATTTATACACACCAAGTAATATTCAAAAAATAGTTAAATTTGAAAGCGCATACCACAACTGAAAACTCACTTCCAGCAATTATTGTACGTATGTTTCAATAGTTCAATGATTGCTCCTTTTCTTCTCTAGCCAAATAAATTCTTTTGTATTCCTGTAAATGAACGATAAATTCTATGCACACCCTATTCTACAGTTAGAGCCTTGTAGTACGCCTCAGTGATGTATATCAATATGTTTAAAATAATGTAATATCATTAAAATACACCGCAAACGATTTTTTCCCATAGACCGTAATGTAACGGAATTATTTTAAGCGGCCTGTAAATGAACCGAAAATGCTACACACTTCATTTTCAATACGGAACATGCCATGGTAAACACATATAACATATATCCATTTCATGGAATCGGACTATATTTACGCGAGTTAGAGCACGGACATACAGACCGAATTCATAAACACTTCTCAACTACGTTGGAAATATTTAATAAGATTTAGTATTTTTTCAGTCTAGAGCATGCAGAAATAAGTTCTGCAATAAAAATATAATAATAAAAAAATATGTCTGATAGCACTGTACATAACAAAAAAAAAAAAAAAAAAAAAAAAAAAATTGGGGCTTTCGTACCAGCTAAATTTTGAAGATTTTTTATTGAAAATTTCACACTATAAAGAGTTTTTTTTTAATAGCACTGCTGTGAAAGAATACAGTCGTCTCAAAAGATATTGATTTAAAATGAGTTATTTTTGTTAATATTTGTTGTTAAAATATATCTAATATTTAATCGCCCTCTATCGGTAAAATTTTAAACTAGTCATTTTTATTGCATAACTCGTTTCCGCACACTCTACAAAATATAAATACCAAAGCTTTAAAAAATATTCCAAATAGTTTACCTCGTATAGTCTTTCAAACACGTGCGCTTCAAATATGGTCACCCTATATACATATAATTAAAACTCTAATTATAAATGCAATTTTTACTTTCTTCTATCTTCAATAGAAGAAAGTATTGTAATCGACATTTTTTTTCGACTTCCAGTTTTCGACGGATTTACACGTTTTAGGGGTCAAAGATCACAAAAAACATGTTTATACAAAACGTCTGTCTGTCCGTGTGTCGCCATTGTAGCATCAAAAATTGTATGAAGTTATGCATAGAATTGAACCAAATTTTTTTAAAAGTTTTTGGCTATGGCAAGCAGGCCCTCCATTAATTTGGAAAAAATCCGCCGGTAGGGGGCGTAATAGCGATTTTTGTGCATTTTGAATATTGTACCATCGAAAAGTGTATGAAGTTATGCATAGAATTGAACCAAATTTTTTGTGTATGTTTTTGGCCATAGCAAGAAGGTTCTCCCTGAATTTGAAAAAAATTCTGCCTGAAGGGGCGCTATAATAGCGATTTTTGTGCAATTTTCAATATTGTACCGTAGAAAAGTGTATGAAGTTATTCACAATTCTAATAAAAATACCAATAAAACTAATTATAATGAAATATTGACATGAGATAGAAGAAAGTTTCGGGATTGGCACATCCAACTAGTTTAGAGTTTGAAATGTTTTCTTGTTACAGTTTCACAGACAATTGGCCTGTTTTGGCATCGTGATTTGGTGCATAAGTAACCCCATTGCTATTGCAATTAATATAGAGTTGTAACTATAAAAAATATTTGGAAATTTATCACCCACGACTGGCTAAAATAGAAATGCATCAAAATTAACGCTTTACTTTATAATTAATTTCTAGAAATATCAAAATGTTGTATTGTCATGGGAAACACGCCTGTGAATTTATTTTTTATAATTCTAGCCTATCAGGAAGTGAGTGAAAAATCGAATACAAAATTCATCTTTACACACAAAGAAGAGATTGAATTTAAACAAGAACGAAAAATCATGCGGCCAGCATAGATTATGAAACACCTTCCAACACATTCCGAATACTGTAACAAAACTTTACCGTTTGTTTAGATGAAAGATGTCTAAATAAACAATTCAGAAAATGCATTACGCACTTGAAAACCCGATTTCTGCAAATATCATTAATAGCACGGAAAATATCCGATTTGTTTGTGTAGCACTGTATTTGATACATAGGTTCATATGTACATAACATAGTATGCTAAAAGTTAGTTCAATTAAACGTATAGCACAATTGAAATTTCCCATTCGGCAATTTCCGCCAAACAACGGAAATGCACTTGAGATTTTTTGTGTAGCCCTGTGTATGATCTATAGAATTTATACACACCAAGTAATATGCAAAAAAAATAGATCAATTTCTAAACGGAACACAACTGAAAACGCATTTCCAGCAATTATTCTTCATAGACAGTTGTAGCCAAATACTTCGGTCTGTCTCTGTAAATAAACGATAAATTATATGCATATCAGATTATACAGTAAGCATTTGTAGCATACCTCATAGACCGGGAGGAAAGAGCACAGACAATCACCTCATCGAGTTCACGGCTGAAATTCCAGAATTAGTTAAAACTGGATTTGCATATTAAAACGCAATCGGTCTGCCAAGTCATATCTTGGTGGAAAACACCTGAAAACTCGATTTTAGCGGTTGACTCGTAGGTTTACCATTGTGTTTTCCTGCACCCAATGGCTTAAAAACATGGATGACTGGGTGCAGGAAAATACAATGGTAAACCTACGAGTCAACCGCTAAAATCGGGTTTTCTGGTTTTTTCCACCAACATTTGACTTGGCAGACCGATTGCATTTTAATATGCAAATCCAGTTTTAACTACTTCTGGAATTTCAGCCGTGAACTCGATGAGGTGATTGTCTGTGCTGCTTCCTCCCAGTCTATCACTGATAGACTTAAATATATTCAAAATAGTGTAATATCATTAACATGCACCGCAAACAATTTTTTACCATAGGAGGTAATGTAACAAAATTATTTTTGGTGTTCCTGTAAATGACTCGTTAATGCTACACACTTCATTTTCAATACCGAACATGCCACAGTAACACTAATAACATACATCAATTTCATGGCAATCTGACCATATTCACGCGAGTTAGGTCACGGACAGACAGACAAACCGAATACTTAAACACTTTTCAACTTTATTGGAAAGCGTTAAAAAAGGAGTGTAAAAACAGGAAGAATTCCGTTACATACCACGAAATCGAGCACTATCTCTTTGACGGGTTTGAACATGAGCTGGAACCTCTCCATCGAATGATTCAGATTGAGTGAAGCAGTGCAGCTGATGGATCGCATTGCTTCTTTTCCATTTGCCAGTATATTGGTGAATGGACCTAAAATGCATTAAAGCAATTTAAAATGCTATAGCTTAAATATAATTAATTACAAACAATTTTGAAAAAAGCAAAATCAACTCCAGTTCAAGTGGTTGTTTCTTAAAGAACGACTTGCTTTCAATTGTGCAAAACATTGCCTATTTTTTTTACTCATTGAACACCAATTGGCGTACTTTAGCACGAATTGATTTGACACATGATAATATTATTTATAGCAGCAAAATTCACTTTACCGACGTTGTTAGTATCCGAGTGTCTTTATAAATAAAAGAGTGGTGGCAGATTGGAAGTTTTTGTTCAAAATGTTGTAACTCGCATCTCAGAATGCGGCAATACTCCCGTGGACAAATTCCATTAAACGAGTGAGGCAGCGCGCACTTCTCGACCAATTAAAATTTATCGCTCGTATCTCGCCATTTCCTTATTTATAAAGGTACTCTAGTTATTTATCAACAAAAATATTGTCCAAAATCCTTTCTACCAAATAGGAAATGGTATGTTTACGAACAAACACTACTATAAACCAATCTTTCCCTTTTTCCACTAACCAGATTAACTCGTCCCTATTCGTAAAATAATTAGATCGTCTTTTCCTCCTATAGACTTCAAAATTTTGCCAGAGTGACATCAGCTGTTCGTTTCTTATCAAATTGTATTTCTCATATGCTACCCCTCTCATATTTATAGAGGCCATTTGTTGCTTGTCACTCACGTATATGAAAAGCAGTGGACTGAAAACTTTAGCTTAAAACCTTCTCTGGCGTACAACAATGTCAGTATAAAAGTTCCATTCAAATCCGTTCAGTGATTGTTGAGAAAATTGAGCACCTACTTGCACACATAACGACCAAAACAGAAGCTTCTTATTTTAAGTCACTTAATAAACTCAAAAAATATACATATAAATCTATAATGGGTATGGGGAGAAAGCAAATATCGAGTGCGACAAAAATTCACAATTTTAAAAAATAGTATAAAAAAGAATAAATTATGATTAAAAAGTTGCAGTTTACGCGAATTGCCGTCGTTCTGGTTTACATGACGCTTAGGGGGAGATCGGATTTTAAAAATAGGTGCAAAAGACACCAGTAGAGAGCTTCTACATACAATGTATGGAGTAGATTTATGAAAGTGTATAAGCTTTTGAGTGATACAGTTTAGAATTTTACTAAAACATGAAAATATAACACATAAATGTATTCAAACTCAAAATATTAAATATAATAAATATAAAATACAATATAACTCAAAAATATATACACATAAATATACAACGGGTATGGACAGGAAGCAAATATCGGTTGCGACAAAAATTCACAACTTTAAAAAATAATTTAAAAAGAATAAATGATAACAAAACATTGCAGTTTACAGGAATTGCTTTCGTTGTGTTTTGCACAAAGCTTAGGGAAAGATCGGATTTAAAAAATAGTTGCAAAAGTCACCGACAATAGTCGTCAACATATAATGTATGAAGTAGATTTAAGCAAGAGTACAAGTTTTTCAGTGATGCGATTTATAATTTTACTAAAGCTGAAAAATATAACACATCAAACTTACCTTCAATAACTAAAGCTACAGCATAAGCGCTGATGAAAGTTCTTCCAGCTCTACCAAAGCAGCCGGGTATGGACAGAAAGCAAATGCATCGGACTTCTGTAGATAGAGCAAATCCAATACCAGCAAAAATTCCAAGCAACCAGAAATAATAGGGAGCCGCTCCTATGCGCTTTAGCACTATCCAATATAAGGCTAAAAAACATTTAAATAAAAATTATGTCAATAAACAATTACACCATGGTATTAAAAGAGAAAAAATACAGGGTGTTTCATGAAAGATGGGCAAAACTTTAAGAGGTGAAAGTATACATCCAAACAAGCGACTTTCATCATAGAATGTATGGTCAAAAATAAAACGTAAAGGTGCTAGCGCATTTGAAAACCTGGTCCAGTGTTGCCAGTGGGATATTTTTTTTTAAATTCAGATTTATTGATTACCACCATTTTTTTTTAAATAGCGAAATTCGCCTTATTTAATGACAGATTAAATAAAGTGAAAACAAGGCGGATTATCAATTTTAAAAACTGGTGGCAGTCAAAAAATTTTAATTTAAAAAAAGTAGTCCACTCGCAACACTGACTTGGCCCATGCAAACGTTAAAGCTCCATTCCTATTGGGAGTTATCAGAAGAAGAATGACACTAATAGCATGCAAATGTGATATGGGGAAGAAGAAGAACGCGTACGCAAAATTTCCCTTCGATTAATACATAAAAGCTGCTGATCCAAGTGTGCAACTGTCAATCGCACTAGGAACGTAACGGAAGATGTTATCCTTCACTAATAGGGAAAAAGGCTGATATGCATTTTATCTACGGAACTGCAAATGGAAATGGCTCAAAGAACCAACGATTGTGCGGAGAGGGGTTTCCCACCTTACTTTTGTCACTTATTCGCTCTTTGCTTGTTTTTGCATCGCATAACAGTATATCCAGTGTTGGCAGTGGGCTACTACTTTTAAATTCAGATTTCTTGATTAGCACTGCTTTTTGGAAATGGTAAAATTCACCTTATTTAATGACATATTAATTAAGGTTAAAACAAAGGGAATTTTACCATTTCAAACAAGTTGGAAATTGCTCGCCAAACGTGGCAAATGAGGTGCGTTCGTACTATAACTAGTTTTATAATTATTTTTGGAACCCCATATTGTACTGAATGTATAATTTTCTGCACTTCATAAAGTGCATAGTCTGTAACATCATTAAAATGCACTTCCAATAATTTTTCCCATTCCCCGTAATGTAACGGAACACTTTCGACTGTCCCTGTAATTAAACTATACATCCGATTTTCCTAAAATTTGAAATAGCTCAACAAAACTTTGCAACAATTATATCTTTAAAATTTCAGACCATTCGGAAGGCTGTAATATCATTAAAATGCACTTGCAATAATTTTTCCCATTGGCCGTAATGTAAAGAAAAACTTTTGACTGTCCCTGTAATTAAACTATGCATCCGATTTTCCTAAAATTTGAAATGGCTCGACAAAATTTTGCAACAGTTATATCTTTAAAATTTCAGATCATTCGGAAGGCTCTAATATCATTAAAATGCACTTGCAATAATTTTCCCCATTGGCCGTAATGTAAAGAAAAACTTTTGACTGTCCCTGTAATTAAACTATACATCCGATTTTCCTAAAATTTGAAATGGCTCGACAAAATTTTGCAACAGTTATATCTTTAAAATTTTAGATCATTCGGAAGGCTGTAATATCATTAAAATGCACTTGCAATAATTTTCCCCATTGGCCGTAATGTAAAGAAAAACTTTTGACTGTCCCTGTAATTAAACTATACATCCGATTTTCCTAAAATTTGAAATGGCTCGACAAAATTTTGCAACAGTTATATCTTTAAAATTTTAGATCATTCGGAAGGCTGTAATATCATTAAAATGCACTTGCAATAATTTTTCCCATTGGCCGTAATGTAAAGAAAAACTTTTGACTGTCCCTGTAATTAAACTATACATCCGATTTTCCTAAAATTTGAAATGGCTCGACAAAATTTTGCAACAATCATATATTTGAAATTTCAGACCATTCGGTTGGGTAGTTTTTGCTCTGTTACATGCGGACAGACGGACGGACAGACGGACGGACGGACGGACTGAACGACGACTATAGGTGCTACGTATTTATATAATTACGAACGCACCTAAAAAGTGGTGCCAATCAAAAAATCTGCATTTAAAAAAAAAGTAGCCCCTGGCAACACTGAATATCTCCTTTGGCTCCCTTCTGTACATTTGCGTTTTAATTCCGATCATACATTCTTTGATGAAAATTGTTTGTTTTGATGTGTACTATCACCTATAAAAGTTTCGCCCATCATTTATGAAACACCCTATATAATAGATTAGTTTCAACTGACGTCACAAATATTTATCCATCAGTCGAAAGCGATAACTAAGATTAGAAAACAGCAATTCCGCTTTTTCAGAATTTAGTGTCCGCCGCGATGAAAAGAAATATATATATGTTGTGTTATGGCGACATTGGATTATTTTTCTAGTAGAAATGAAGTAACTGGCTGTCACGATATCAGTAGTGGATCACATCCTGCAGTAATAGAGTAGTATAAGTTGTCAGAATAGGTAAATTCGATCCTGTTGTACTAGTATAACGAAGACTGGAATCCTGTCATGTTAAAGACTACGACATTGACGTTATATGAGGATTTGGAAATTGTATCAGTCGACGAGTGAAGGCCATGGAATACATTTTTCCGTGAAACTTTCCCCAGAAATAATTGAGACAAAACGTAAAGTCACCTCATCATTTTATTTAAACATCTTTCGACGGCGCAGTTTCCACCAAAAATATTAGCCATCGCTTCATAGTAGTAATTTAGGGATGAACAAAGTTGTAGATAATCGAATACGTGAACGGTGACCAGGGGGTAGTATGAAAAATTGAAATACGACTAAAATCTGCTGAAACACAGCGAACATCGGGTTTTTTGCGTCAAGTGTAGGAATAGAAATATGACGTAAGTCGCGCTCTCAACCAATTAATAATTAAAAATACCACACCATGGAAAGAGTGCGGACAGAGCGAGTGGATGAATTTGAAGGTAAAAAGGATAACCCCGGAATATGCGCGGGAAAGTAAAATGGTTGCTAAAAGAACATTCTAAAAGGAAAAAGAGCGGAAATGGAACATTTAATTTAAGAATACTAAAAGCATAATATTTAAGTAATTTAGAGAAGTGAGACATTAAATTAAAGGCAATTTAACAATATTAACGATAGAGATTATTTAAGAATAAGGATTTAGTGAATATAAAGTAGTAATTTAGAATAAGATAATGAAATCGCGGAATTAGATCTAATAACGTAACACACACACATATATATATATAGATAGATAGATAGATACATACATAGTGCAAAGCCTAATTCAGTTTTAAGACATAAAGAACACGCTTTTATTTTCTATAAAATGACGTCATTCGTATCCGTTGAAGAATTCCATATTGACGATCCAGTCTTAAACAACATCTACAGAAAAGTATGCATATCAGTCACTATCACAGAATAATACACAAATACCGCAAAAAAGCGATGTTATCATTCAAGAAACTCGACAAAAACAGGGATCTAATGATTCATACGTTTGTAACATTAACATGGACACATAAAATTAAATATAGTTTATAATAGCTGCATGCTTGATCAGAAATCATAAATTTATATTTTTTCAGCATAGCACTTATTTTAATTACAATTTTTTTTCAGTTGTTACGGAAAAATGGAACCAAAGGATATAATAATCTACTATTTTCCAACTATTTTTCCTTTACTTTCTATAGAACTGGAGTACTTCAGTTGCCAAATTTCTTATAAACAGGTTTTGTAAATGAGAAATGGCCGTGAGCTTTCTAATATTTTATCTCCCGTAATTTCGCCAATGACGAAAAATACCTGTTTGTATTTCATACGATAGATAACATCAGGAATTCTACCACCAGAGAGCTAGCCATAAAAATAGTTTGTCACAGCTCTCCGACCTAACGCCACTTTTTAAAATACTAAGCAGCGATTTATCGTCAATCGTTCCTCGTATTTCCGTTGCAGACAGATTCTGCTTTTAATTAATAGTTTTTATTATAATATACTTTCAATTACGTAGACACGGTTAGCAAATACCCGTCGATAATTGACTTCGCAATTTTAAGAACTCTGACTGTATATACTTTGAAAATGAAAGGGAACAAGTAATATATATATATATTTTTTTAAAAGTCAGTTCTAACTTAGGTCATCAAAGAAAAATTTAATATAATCCCTTAAGCCCTTTAATATAATCCCTCCTATCTTAACTCCCTTTATCGATATGGAGATGCATTAAATGCTGTTCAATAACCAATGGCCGCCATTTTGTCTCCCATATAAAACTAAAATTAATTAATTAAATTTAATTAGTGAATTAATATTTGAAAAAACTGTATTAACATCAAGTGTCATCCACTACAAGTTTAAAAAAATGTATTTCAACTTGATTGGATGAATAATAAGTATTTTATTAACGATTGAAAATTTGAACAAGATATATATAGGGAGAGTGTGAACTAACAGTAGGAATTGAAAAAAATCAAAAGTTTGTCAACTCAGCCTTGTGTCCTTGCCAAAACATTTATAACATTGAGGGAGAGCCTCCTCCTCTCCCTTAGAGACGGCTTTTATGTTAAAATTGCCTAAGATCTTAAAACTGAAAAAAAAGTTATTTAAATCCAGGAGACAATGACATATGTTTTTACCAAAGCCAAATACAGCTCCTATTGGAAATCCAAGCACTGCTTTCAAACCTCTGTACTGGATTCTTTTACTGTGAAGTAGACGATCCAAAAATGGGCAGAATCGGAGAATGCCTGTAATAAAAGAAAAGAAAAGAAATATAAGAACTTCTTCATGAAAAATGTCAAATTTAATGGGAGCTGAAAACCGAAATTCTACTAAAAAACCGAGAAACTCTTCTAAAACTTTACATAGACTCTGTACAATCACCTCACCCCCCCCCCCCCCCTCTCCTAAGGAAAAAATCGAACACTGGTCATAACTTCAATTCTAGAAGTCGTAAAATAAATCTGTCTGCATCTTTCCTTTTTATATCCGGCATAAGATGGAACTAGTAAATTCTGATCAATTGTATTGTACCAGAAGTGAGCGCAATACGCCGAAATATACGGTATTTAATAATATAATATTTATCAATCAAATGTACGAAATCACTGGCTTTGAATTTTGCACTAATATTCCTTAAATTATACTATTTGATACCCGTAAACTCTGCGTTAAAAAAAAAAAAAAATCCCTGCCGGCTCGGCCCACAGGCGCAGGTAGATTTCGAAGTTAAAAGTTAAATTTTTATTTTAAATAACGAAAAAACAAATAAATTAGTATAACATTAAAAAAACAAACAAATAAAACGTCGAAATAAAAATCACTTGTTGACGTAAACACGTGTAATTTGCTTAAAATCAAGTGAATGTGACATTTACGATCAACCATTATTGGCATTTAATCTTATAATTTGGCGATAGATTTTTGGTCGACGGGATAACCAAGTAGTACTAATATTAGTTTTTGTTGCATTAAAATATCTCAATTTGTTGATTTTCTGTAAGCAAGTAAACCCTTTTGGTTTACAATGGAAGTCTATGGGAATTTGGCGAAATATTAGAGTTGGCCAAGCTGGCGTCACTTTTGGCGACTTATTTTGGTCGTCAGATTTGGTGATAAATCGCCAAGTTGGCGATAAACTTGACGGCATTTGGCGACAGAACAGGGTTCCCCTACGGTAACCCCCTTATATGTATGGAGATACGGTAGCGCAATATATATTAAACAAAAACATAATTTGAAGAACAAATTAAAAGAACAAAATTTATTTCCTACATTGTTTAAGCCCGAGAAGGGACATATATTAAGTTATTTCATTCAATTAGTTCTACATTTAATGTTAAATTTTTGTAACAAATTAGTTAAGCCAATCGAAGATTAAAAAATAAAAATAAAATTCATACAATATGATACTTAAAACACCCTAAAATATTAGATTCCGTTCGAATGAAATCGAAATAAATCTTAGACTTCTTCCATTTTTAATTGAAAATATTTGTATTGCAGATTTTGTATTATGTTTTTACAATTGTGCATAAAATGATAAGATGCATGCAAAATACAAAACTTAAAAAAAAAAAGTCTAAGATTTATTTCGATTTTATTTGAACGGAATCTAATTTTTTAGGATGTTTTAAGTATCATATTGTATGAATTTTATTTTTATTTTTTAATCTTCAGTTGACTTAACTAATTTGTTACAAAAATTTAACATTAAATTAAAACTAATTGAATGAAATAACTTAATATATGTCCCTACTCGGGCTTAAACAATGTAGGAAATAAAATTTGTTCTTTTAATTTGTTCTTCAAATTATGTTTTTGTTTAATATGTCAAGTTTTTTAATAACTACTGCACTCAGACGAACGCATTTTAAAACTAATAAAGAGTATCATCATCAGGCTTTGATGTATGCGGTATTGCAACACAATGTGGGGTACAGTTTACAAATGTGTAATTCAAAATGTTTCACCACTGTAGTAATGCAGGTTGTGGTAGTTTGGACAAAAACTTAAAATCTGAACGTAAACAATCTATAATCAAAACATAAAAAAATCACTTCACTTAAATTTAGATACCCTATTTCCCACTCAGGAACACTATGAATGCACATGTAAATTGTGTTGAATCCTTACTGCTAATATTTAACAATATTATAGCTCTGATACAGTAAAAAATAAAAAATAAAAGTTTTACTTAAATTTTTAAACCTTATTCCCTCTCCAGGGGTGATGTAAACACATCAGAAAATTATTACCTAAGTTTAACTTGGGATATAAATAGGAATAATCATCTCGGAAAAAAAAATACATCTTAAAATTTAAGTTATGTAAATCCCCACAAAGTTCGCTACCTGCGTAAAAACAGCTATCCATTAGAAACTTTTTACTAAAATATAAACTTGACCAAAACAAAAACTTATTCTGAAAATATCCTTTTTATTTCCACTATGACGCCATATTCACCTTTTTAATTTTTGAAAAAAAATCTAACTCAATTTAAAATTTCACGTGAAAATCTTTCAACTAAAAAGAAATAAATTATTATTACGGCTTTTGAAATTTTTTCAACAATGAAGTAAAAATGTTACATTTTCTATGAAAAATGTCCGTTGATTTTTAATGAAAAAAGCGAAAATTGGAATTATCTCTCTCTCTCTCTATTCTAAAAAAAAGTAACTACCGCTGTCACCGCCGCCGGTTTTGAATTTTTTGTTACCGGAGGTCTTTCTTCGTTAATATTAAGCAAAATATTGCATACAAAAATATGAAAATCGGTGGAATTATAGAGAAATGTTTGATAAATACGCTGATGCAGACAGTTTTCAAATAGAAGAAATATTTAAAGAGATATTTAATGCTAAATTTGGACAAAATCGTTCCATTAAAAAGGTTTTATAGGAGCAAAAACTGTACATCGGAATTTAATCATTTTTAGATCATTTTATGCGTCAGAATTTCCCGGTGTGCAGACTGCACTCAGTTTATTAATTTGACTCATTTTTTGAGGTTTTATTTCTATTTTAAATTGAAATTTTCAGCATTTCGAGAGATATTTTTTTACACATTTTAGAAAATGGTATTAATTTAAACTGTTGCCAACTGTATAAACAGCGCAAATAATAATATTTGCTTCAAATTAAAAATTTATTTTACACGTGACTATTATAAACAAGAAAATATAAAAAGCAGGAACTCATTGAAAATTATCATAAAAACCATATTACACGTGAATTTTAAAAGTGAAAGAATGTTGTAAAATAAGAAATTCATTAACATGCGTTAGAAGTCGTAAATAGGAGAAATTACGTCACATTTACGTCACATTACACATTACGTAAAATGAACAAAAAATAATGTTGCAAAACAGTTTAAATTAAAAAATTGCGCGAGATATTTATGTAATATTTTAAGATGATGTTTTCAACTATTTTTATTAGGATAGCGCAAATAATATTTCATTTCTAACAAAATTATTTTCACGTGAATAGTAAAAGGAGAAAGAAAAGTTTAGTGAAAATTACGTCAGATTAAAAACGATACATTTAAAGTGTCATTAAAAAAAAAAACTTTCTTTTCGCTTTGCTAAAAAATACCGGGAGGCAAATACTCTGTTTATTTAATTCATTTTATATTAGCTTATTTTGAAATGTCAACTGATTTTATTTAATCAAAGACGGAAACAGCCATTGTATCATTTAACAGCCACTGATTTGGCATTAAAATTCCCCAATCAAAGAGAAATGAATAGAAACCCGTTTATAGGGAGATCGCCACTGTTTTTAAACTTATAATTCAATCTTCCGAAATATTTTTTAAGCCTATCAAATTAACGTGCTTTTAGAGTCTGCGGTGTGTGAACGGGGGTTGACGAGCGTAGCTCGTAGGGGGCAGCGCCCCCTAGTTAAGTAAAATATTTGAATCTCTCTATTCTAAAAAAAAGTAACTACCGCTGTCACCGCCGTCGCCGGTTTTGAATTTTTTGTGACCGGAGGCCTTTCTTCGTTAATATTAAGAAAAATAATGCATACAAAAATATGAAAATCGGTAGTATTATACAGAAATGTTTGATAAACACGCTGATGCAGACAGTTTTCAAATCGAAGAATTATTTAAAGAGATATTTAATGCTAAAGTTGGACGAAATCGTTCCACTAAAAAAGTTTTATAGTAGCAAAAACTATACATCGGAATTTAATAATTTTTAGTTCATTTTATATGTTATAATTTACCGGTGTGCAGAATTGATTTATTTTTTTAATTTGACTCATTTTTCGAGGTTTTATATCTATTTTAAATTCAAATTTTCAGCATTTCGAGAGATATTTTTTACAGATTTTAGAAAGTGATATTAATTTAAACTGTTGCCAACTGTATAAACAGCGGAAACAATAATGTTTCCTTAAAAAAATAAATAAATAAAAAAAAAATTACGTGTAATAAATTAAAAATTTATTTACACGTGACTATTATAAACAGAAAAAAACATTTGGAATTAGAATTAAATAATTATGTACAAAAAGCAGGAACTTATTAAAAATTACGCCATAAAAAGTATACACGTAAATTTTAAGACAGAAAGGAATTTGTAAAATAATAAATTTACTAACATGCGTTAGAAGTCTTAAATAGGAGAAATTACGTCATATTTACGTCACATTACAGTTATTACATAAAATGAACACAAAATAATATTGCAAAACGGCTTAAATTTACAAATTGCGCTAGACATTTATTTGATATTTTGAGAGGATACTTTTCAACTATTTTTCTTAGGAAAGCGGAAATAATATTTTATTTCTAACACAAGTATTTTCACGTGAATATTAAAAAGAGAAAGAATAGTTTGGTCAAAATTACGTCAGATTAAAAACGATTAATTTAAAATGTCTCATTTAAAAGAACTTTCTTTTCGCTTTGTTAAAAAATACCGGTAGACAAAGATTCTGTTTACTTAATTCTTTTTATATTAGCTTATTTTGAAATGTTGTTACACGTGTCTACGTCATCAAGTTATTTTTATTTCGACGTTTTATTTGTATTTTTATTAATGTTGTACGAATTTATTTGTCCTTCCGTTACTTAAAATAAAAATTATGTCAATTTGTATAATTTGGCGAGTGGTTTGGCGATTTATATAATTTGGTGAAATTAGTCGACGGGATAATCAAGTAGTACCGCAGCGGATTTGGCGTTAAAATTCCCCAATCAAAGAGAAATGAATAGAAATCCGTTTATAGGGAGATCGCCACTGTTTTTTAAATTATAATTCAATCTTTCGAAATCTTTTTAAAACCGATCACATTAGCGTGCATTTAGAGTCTGCGGTATCTGGACGGGGGTTGGCGAGCGTAGCTCGTAGGGGGCCGAGCCCCCTAGTAATGTAAAAAAAAATTGGCCCATGTTTCTCTCTGGGTTATAATTTACCCATATGCAAAGGCATTTTACCATTCGTTTTGACCCTAACGTCATTCAAACGTTTTTACACTTTAAATTTATAATATCATTTGAATTAGTAAAGAATAAAAAATGAGTGGCATCAGGGACAAAAAGGTGGGAAGAAAAAATGAAAAAGTTACGATCTCCATAGGCTTTTCCATGTTAAATTAACATTGAGAAGTGACACTGGAAATAAATAAGTATTGCGCTCTTAAATATATATACTAGTTCTTCAACTTATTTCTTCAGTCTAATTCGAGAGAGAGATTGTGATATTATAGATGCTTCGGTGGGGGGACAGTGGCCTGGCCTGTGAAAACTTCGGTACCTCTGGATTAATATATCACTACCTTTGGTTTTTCAGTAGTCCGGAAGACTACTTTTCTTGAACTAAACCTGGAAGCATTGGTCATATGCACATGTTCGAACTTCTATTTATAAGAAAATAATGTTTCTGAATTCTGGTGTGAAACTTAAAATAAAGGGTCTGAATTAGTGATGAATTATTATCTTGTGAAACTTCAGTTACTGTGACAGTCAAACAAAGAAATAAAAGTGAGAGAGAAATCCCCACACATTTTAATCACCAGATTGTACCAGAAAGAAAAAGAAATACCCAGTCCATTGGAAAACATGACTCCTTTCAGATTTTGTTAAAAAATAAGATTAGGAGTATCGTCTTCTAACTGAAATTGTACTAAACTCAGAATATCTCTCTATTCTAAAAAAAAGTAACTACCGCTGTCACCGCCGTCGCCGGTTTTGAATTTTTTGTGACCGGAGGCCAGTCTTCGTTAATATTAAGAAAAGTAATGCATACAAAAATATGAAAATCGGTAGTATTATACAGAAATGTTTGATAAACACGCTGATGCAGACAGTTTTCAAATCGAAGAATTATTTAAAGAGATATTTAATGCTAAAGTTGGACGAAATCGTTCCACTAAAAAAGTTTTATAGTAGCAAAACCTATACATCGGAATTTAATAATTTTTAGTTCATTTTATACGTTATAATTTACCGGTGTGCAGAATTGATTTATATTTTTAATTTGACTCATTTTTCGAGGTTTTATATCTATTGTAAATTCAAATTTTCAGCATTTCGAGAGATATTTTTTACAGATTTCAGAAAATTGTACTAATTTAAACTGTTGCCAACTGTATAAAAAGCGCAAGCAATAATGTTTGCTTCAAATTAAAAATTTATTTACACGTGACTATTATAAACAGGAAAAAAACTTTCAAATTAGAATTAAATAATTACGTATAAAAAGCAGGAACTTATTAAAAATTACGTCATAAAAAGTATACACGTGAATTTTAAAAGAGAAAGGATATTGTAAAATAATAAATTCATTAACATGCGTTAGAAGTCTTAGGAGAAATTACGTCATATTTACGTCACATTATAGTTATTACATTAAATGAACACAAAATAATATTGCAAAAAAGTTTAAATTTAGAAATTGCGCTAGACATTTATTTGATATTTTGAGAATTAATTTAAAATGTCTCATTTAAAAGAACTTTCTTTTCGCTTTGTTAAAAAATACCAGGAGACAAAGGCTCTCTTTACTTAATTCCTTTTATATTAGCTTATTTTGAAATGTTGTTACACGTGTATACGTCATCAAGTTATTTTTATTTCGACGTTTTATTTGTGTTTTTATTAATGTTGTACGAATTTATTTGTTCTTTCGTTATTTAAAATAATAATTATATCAATTTCTATAATTTGGCGAGTGGTTTGGCGATTTATATAATTTGGCGAAATTGGTCGACAGGATAATAAAGTAGTACCGCAGCGGATTTAGCGTTAAAATTCCCCAATCAAAGAGAAATGAATAGAAATTCGTTTATAGGGAGATCGCCACTGTTTTTTAAATTATAATTCAATCTTTCGAAATCTTTTTAAAGCCGATCAAATTAGCGTGCATTTAGAGTCTGCAGTGTCTGGACGGGGGTTGGCGAGCTTAGCTCGTAGGGGGCCGAGCCCCCTAGTTCTAAAAAAAAAAAAAGTAACTACCGCTGTTATAGGAGTAGTATATAGGAGTTATAGGAGTTTTATAGGAGCAAAAACTATTCATGGGAATTTAATCATTTTTAGATCATTTTATACGTTTGAAGTTGCCGGTGTGCAGACTGTATTTCTTTTTTTTAATTTGACTCATTTTTCGAGGAAAAATTTATTTACACGTGACTATTATAAACAGAAAAAATCATTTGAATTAGAATTAAATAATTGTGTACAAAAAGCAGGAACTTATTAAAAATTACGTCATAAAAACAATAAACGTGAATTTTAAAAGAGAAAGGATATTGTAAAATAATAAATTCATTAACATGCGTTAGAAGTCTTAAATAGGAGAAATTACGTCATACTTACATCACATTACAGTTATTACATAAAATGAACACAAAATAATATTTGAAAACAGTTTAAATTTACAAATTGCGCTAGACATTTATTTGATATTTTGAGAGGATCTTTTCAACTATTTTTGTTAGGAAAGCGCAAATAATATTTCATTTCTAACAAAAGTATTTTCACGTTAATATTTAAAAGAGAAAGAATAGCTTGGTCAAAATTACGTCAGATTAAAAACGATTAATTTAAAATGTCTCATTTAAAAGAACTTTCTTTTCGCTTTGTTAAAATATACCAGGAGACAAAGAGTTTACTTAAGAGTCTGTTTACTTAATTCCTTTTATATTAGCTTATTTTGAAATGTTTAACTTATTTTAAATAATCAAAGACGAAATCAGCAATTGTATTTTTGGTACTACTTAGTTATCCCGTCAACCAAAAATCTATCATTCGCCAAACTATAAGATTAAATGCCAATAATGGTTGATCGTAAATGTCACATTCAGTTGACTTTAAGCAAGTTACACGTGTCTGCGTCATCAAGCTATTTTTATTTCGACGTTTTATTTGCATTTTTATTAATGTTGTACTAATTTACTTGTTCTTTCATTATTTAAAATAAAAATTATGTCAATTTGTATAATTTGGAGAGTGATTTGGCGATTTATATAATTTGGCGAAATTGGTCGACGGGATAATCAAGTAGTACCGCAGCGGATTTGGAGTTAAAATTCCCCAATCAAAGAGAAATGAATAGAAATCCGTTTATAGGGAGATCGCCTCTGTTTTTTAGATTATAATTCAATCTTTCGAAATCTTTTTAAAGCCGACCAAATTAGCGTGCATTTAGAGTCTGCGGTGTCTGGACGAGGTTTGACGAGCGTAGCTCGTAGGGGGCGGAGCCCCTAGTTTCAAAACAAAACCCGAAGTTTGATATCACTAAAGCGCTCTGCCCCCTGCTCACTGACGCAGGCCAACCCCCGTGAATTGCGACACAATTCCCATTGGGACAGCTACGCATCCCCAGCTCACTTCGCTTGCTCGCAACTTTTTGCAGCAACTCTAGCCATAATGCATACTACCATAAATCCTTATAACTTATGAAATTTTCTGTCTATTCTAAAAAAGGGTAACTTACGCTGTCACCGCCGCCGCCGGTTTTGAATTTTTTGTGACCGGAGGTCTTTCTCCGTGAATATTAAGAAAAATATTGCATACAAAAATATGAAAATCGGCGGTATTATAGAGAAATGTTTGATAAACACGCTGATGCAGACAGTTTTCAAATCGAATAATTATTTTAAGAGATATTTAATGCTAAACTTGGACAAAATCGTTCCATTAAAAAAGTTTTATAGGAGCAAAAACTATTCATCGGGATTTAATAATTTTTAGATCATTTTATACATTATAATTTCCCGGTGTGCAGAATGCAATTATTTTTTTTAATTTGACTCATTTTTTGAGGTTTTATTTCTAATTTAAATTCAAATTTTCAGTATTTCGAGATATATTTTTTACTTATTTTAGAAAATTGTACTAATTTAACCTGCTGCCAACTGTATAAACAGCGCAAACAATAATGTTTGCTTCAAATTAAAAATTTATTTACACGTGACTATTATAAACAGGAAAAAACTTTCAAATTAGAATTAACTAATTACGAATAAAAAGCAGGAACTTATTGAAAATTACTTCATAAGAACCATATTTACACGTGAATTTTAACAGAGAAAGGTTATAGTAAAATAATAAATTCATTAACATGCGTTAGAAGTTTTAAATAGGAGAAATTACGTCACATTTACGCCACATTACACTTATTACGTAAAATGAACAAAAAATAATATCGCAAAACAGTTCAAATTTTAAGATTGCAAGAGACATTTATTTGATATTTCGAGATGATCTTTCCAACTATTTTTGTTGGGACAGTGCAAATAATATTTCATTTCTAACAAAAGTATTTTCACGTGAATATTAAAAAGAGAAAGAAAAGTTTGGTGAAAATTACGTCAGAAAGAACTTTCTTTTCGCTTTGTTAAAAAATACCGGCAGACAAAGACTCTGTTTACTTAATTCATTTTACATTAGCTTATTTAGAAATGTTTAACTGATTTTATTTAATCAAAGACGAAAACAGCCATTGTATCTTTTAAGACAGCTGATTTTTCCTTAAAATTCACCAATCAAAGAGAAATGAATAGAAACCCGTTTATAGGGAGATCGCCACTGTTTTCTAAATTATAATGCAATCTTTCAAAATCTTTTTAAAGCCGATCAAATTAGCGTGCTTTAAGAAAATGCGGTGTCTGAACGGGGGTTGGCGAGCGTAGCTCGTAGGGGGCCGAGCCCCCTAGTAAAAAAAGTCAAAAAACAGTATTTGAAAACTTTGTTGAAATCACAATTAAAAATGCATTTAGTTGGTGCTACAAATAGGCATAAATCATTTAACATTATGAAATGTAAAATAATTAACTGAAAAAAATTACTTTGGAACACAATTAATTTAAAACTCATTGCACATAATATTGTACAGCACAGCTTTAATTTATTTCGAAAAACTCTTGGAAAAACTACCTGATAATTCAATATAAATCAAGAAGCACTATCTAAAGTTCATTCGACGTAAAAAATATAATAACTCTCAGACACTTGGCAAGTTAACAAAACGTAAACACCACATTTTCTGATGTGGTTATAAAATAAATTTTTTATCAAAAAGCTGATTTTCTGGATGCATCACGCGACCGTAAAACGAACAAATGACCATTGCTATTCTTACATCTGCCAAAAGATCGTACTGTGTTTAATAACAGCTCCTGCTCTGCAGTTTAATTTGCTGAGTTATAGTGTTATGACACGTAAAAATTGCAAGCGACAAAAATCGTCTGCGACTCGTCAGATTTTCTGAAACTTACCTATTATCCAAGCATTTCGTTGACTGTTCGGGAAAAGGCTTTTCCATCGTCAGATTTCCAAGCATTTGATTGGCTGTTACTGGTGACTCGCTTCGTTTCAGGCGTCAAAGGCGCTCCGACAAAAGAAAATTACTTGCTTTCGAAGTGGCTTCCGTCCCATGGAGCCATATGATAACATGGAGACTTTTGGAATTTGAAACGACTCTGACCTTTCGTGTAATAGCACTTTTAGATGTAAAGGCCAGTAACTATGACGACATATTGACAAAATCGTATTAAATATTTCAGTTTTATATAAACTCTAAAGCTCATGACGTCATTGGGAGTTGCTGACAAACCGTTCCTGTGCATTTCCTGTCTTTTGCTGCGCTATTTTCCGGGATGCAACTCCTTCACACTATGGAAAACTTTCCCTGAAATCGGCTGTTTGAAACAATTCTACCGTGTGCCATGATACTTTTGGAGTCAATATGAGAATGAATCTTTTCTGTCAAATATGACATCATTTTCGCCATCAGAACTATTTATTCCTTAAGAGATTAGAGCGTCATTTAAGCAATTCTTTTAAAATTCCTGAGTTTCATTAAATAATCATTTTAATTAATTGGAAATTATGTAATTTTCAGAAATGTTTTATTTTGTGTATACCAAGAATCTTTAAATAAATAGCAAGAGTCCAGTCTATTTATGTGCAAGAATATGATATCATCACTCAAGCAGTTATAGTAAAATATTTTAATTCATGGATGGAACTTGTGTTTTCCGAATGACGTCATTATCTTCGGAAACATTTCGTTTTACATATTACTTACTCTGAAAGGTTATTCACTGTCATTTTATTTACACAGATTACTTAATATTATTTGTCAGTAAATAATCTGTGTTCTGCTCCTACGCGATCAGTGCATAAATAAACGGAATCGTTTTAATATGTTTACATTTTATGAAAACCATTGAAATTTTTCTTTTAAATATGACGCAAGTTTCAGTGGTGAAATCACGCTTCTGATTGGTGGAATGTAATAACGCAAATTAATTGTGCTACTGCGGTTGTTGCCAAAAATCAAGCAACAAATTTAGCCTTATTTTACCGCCACGTAAGAGAATTATATATATAGATAGATTTTTATTTTTCATGTGGAAATCTTGCAATAGTATAGTAAAGTAATTGTTGTGGTAAGAATTTTATTGTTTTTTTTTTAATTGTTGGCAACTGCTATAACGATTTTTTTTCCCCCTGTAATATTTCCCTAAGAGCTGGTTTTATCAGAATCATGTTAAGGCGATATTCAGAATTTTTAACCCGCCCCCATTTTCCCGAAATTCTTGAATGGAGATCTCAACTTTTGGGGCATTTCAGTAATTTTTTGAAAGATTATTTAAATTCAGATACTTATGAATATCATATTTTTAATGATGAAGATATAGAATTTATAAAAAATTTACATAATAGTTTTGTTATTGTCCCTGTGGACAAAGCCGCTAACAATTATGCAACAATATGTAGGAAATTTTACATTGAAAAAATAGAAGGTAAATTAAGTAATACAGATTTTTATGCAAGGGTGAATATAATGAGAATCCTGTTGTTAAAAAAAAAAATGCATATAAAAAGAAAGTTAAAAATATGTTTTCTTACAATTTTGAAGTTTCTAATCATCACTGTTTGCCATTTATTTTTTTAACACCTAAGTTTCATAAAAAATCCGATTAAATTTAGGTTTATCTGCAGTACTTCTAAAAGTGTAAATAGAAATTTTAATATTGGTTTACAAAATTTATTAAAAAAGATATATGGTTTTTTAAAATGTAAATTTAAGAAGTATAGTCATTTCTGGTCGATTGATAATAGTATCGAAATTTTGGACAAACTGCCATAACTCCTCGGAAAATGCAGGTTTTCGACTTTGAGAATCTGTTCACCAGTATACCTATTGATTTTCTTTATAATGCTTTAATGAATATTTTTGATTTATTTTGTTTAAATGAAGAATTAAATATTAATAGAAATTTATTTTTCAGTTTATGTTATTTTTGTTTTTATAATACTAATTAGGTAATTTTCAATAATAATACTTTTAATCAGATCTGTGGAATTGGTATGGGGACAAATTATTCTAGTACAGCAGCTAATTTATTTTTGTTTTATTATGAATTTAAGTATACAATGAAATATAATAAATCTTTAAAAATCTTTAGGTATATTGATGATATTTTGATTTTACTAATGAATATGACATCATATATCCAAATTGTTTAAAGTTGAATAGGGCAAACTGTGATGATTATAATGCAGAATTTTTGGATATTTCTTTTAATATTTTTGATAATAAATTAACTTTGGATTTGTATGATAAAAGAAATAGTTTTCAATTTTTTTACAAGAAGTATGCCGCATTGTTTTTCTAATTTACATAAAAAAATTTACATAAATATTATAATTAATCAATTAATTCGTTTTAACAAAATTTGTGGCAGTGATAGTTATTTTTATAGACAGATTTTTAAGTTTTTGGCTAATCTTTTTTACAATAATAATTATCCCATAAATATTTTGAAATATTATTTAAAGATTGTTTTAAAAAATGAGTGGCAGAATTGTGGGTTGGCGGGATGAGCAACATATGGTAACATCTTTCCTGAACATTCCATATGAAGTGTGAATTCTAAAGTCTTGTATAAAGAACGAGTTGGCGTGCATGTTTTGAATCGATGGAGGTTTGTAGATTTGGATTCAAAGATTTTTGATAATGGACTCGAAGGGAGAATTAACAGTTTGCTATTATTGACAGGTGAAGGACATTGTACAGATACTTCTGTTTCATGTTTTTGTATTTTTCTTGTAGGTTTGGGAGGGTGCACGTTGTTCTGCATTCATACATGTTAAGTTAATTTTATTTGTTTATATTTAAATTGCAATTTTAAAGTAATTTTCTAAAAGACATTTTATTAAAAAATACTTTTGTTTTGCTATTTAATTATGCTTTGTTTACATTACTTTTGTGTTTATATTTGGCTTATTTAGCCTTTTTAAATTTTATTTCTAAAATGACAATAATTTTTTTCTGGACTGAGTGCAGGATAGACGTGTGTTCAGAAACCTGCAAGCTTTTAACAGTGGGGGTGGAGTTGGGTCTGTCTGTCCTCCCACTGATTAAGAACAAACAATTTTTTGCCTGTGTGTTTGTTTTTTTGTTTGTTTTTTCCTGAATTTTTGAAAGTTTTTGGGATTTTTATAGTTAAATATTGTATATACACCTTCTTTCCAAAATTATGGTGTTTTTGCATTTTTTATTGATGAATATATATATACTAGCCGCCCTTGGCGACCAGTTTGGTCTCCTTTAAATCTATGCTAAGCATTGTATCATGTTACTTTTATTCATAATTTAATTTACTTGCTCAATCCTTCCCCAAATCGGAAGATTCTGATACAAAAATCATAAACTCGGTATTTTTATGTTACCCGAGTGTTGGTGATAAATCGCCAAACATTGTACCCGTCGTATTTTTTCTTATTTCATTAATTTCATTTAAAATATAATACTTTAACTCACTTTATTTAAAATACATAACTTTAATTTAGAACTGAAATACTTAAAATTTATGACTCTCAATTTCTCTTATTTCTTAAAAAAAAAAAAAAAAAAAAAAAAAAAAGAAAGAAAGAAAGAAAAAATAAAAGAAAAAGAAAAGAAAAAAGGTAATAAATAATACTATAAACTATGACATTTAATTTGTACATCAAAGCTTTGTTTTAATTTACCTCGCGAAAAATTGTTTATGACTGTCGCATGAGATGGACTATTATAATACTGATGATATGATGGCTATGGAACAACATTTGGCGATTTATTACCTGCACATAAAATTACCAAATTTTCTGTTTGGCATATAAAAATGAAGCGGTCAACCCGGAACTATTGATGACAGTTACATGACTTAAACTATTATTATAGAGATGTATGTGTATATATGTATATATAAACATTTTAGGTTGGGGGTGATTTGGGGTTCTTGGGGTCATATAACGAAAAGTTATGATGGAATTTTTCAAAAGTCGTAGTATTTCTTACGAAATCTACCTAATACAGACCATCAGTTATTTACAGGGACAAGTATTATTCTTAACGTAGGGAAACAAAATTTTTACGTTTAAAACAGGATTCCGTTTTAATAAGGTTTATTGTAAGTTTATGTCCCGATTTAGGAGCCACTGTCCCTCTCTTTTATCTTCCAGTCCTTTTTTTTTTTTGTGATACTGAAACTGGCAGCACTTTGTTAATAAACATCGCACATAGTTGACGTTCTCAACATGAGTCTCCCGGTTCTGAAACGCGTTAATGTCCTAATGCTTTTAGGTGCGTTCGTAATTATATAAATACGTAGCTTCTATAGTCGTCGTCTGGTCCTTCCGTCTGTCCGCATATAACAGTGAAAAAACTACTCAACCGAATGGTTTGAAATTTAATATATGTAATCGTTGCAGAATTTTTTCGAGTCATTTCTAATTTTATGAAAATCGAATCAAAACTTAAAACTATATTCATAAAAGTTTTCTTCATTCTATTGAATCCTATCATACGAAATTAATTCAATGATATCCCATGATAGGTGATGATTCCAGGTTGCCATGGTGATGACGTCCTATTTAAGATGGATTCTTATTATTTCCGAATTACTGAATTTAATATACAGAATCGTAATATGTTACATAAGAGTGCAACAACTATTGCACCAAGATCTGAATACTCATTAAACTAGTTATAGTACAAACGCACCTCATTTATCACTTTTGACATACGATTTTCGACTTGTTAACTTTTTCAAACGTTGTTGAAAAGTGTTTATGAAATCGGTTTGCCTGTCTGCCTGTCTATCTGTACGTGCTCTAACTCACGTAAATATACTTTTATTTTCATGATATATGTTATTGATGTTTATTGTGGCATGTTCGGTTTTGAAAATAAAGTGGATAGCGTTTATAGTTCATTTACGGGAGCATTCAAAAGAATTCCGTTACATTACAGTCTATGGAGAAAAATCATTTGCGGTGTATTTTAATGATGTTACACTATTTCAAACATATCGAAATTGATATGAATCATTGAGATGCACCACAATTGGTTTACTACAGTAAAGGGTGTGCACAGCATTTATTGTTCATTTACAAGGACAGACAAAAGCATCCTATTACAGTATTAGTCTTTTCACAATAATTTTTGGAAGTGCGTTTTCAATTGTGATATGTTTTTTAAAATTTAACTAACTTTTTACTTAGTGCTTGGTATGTATAAAGTATAAATCGAATCAAAACTTAAAAAGATATTCATAAAAGTATTCTTCATTCTATTAAATCCTATCATATGAAATACATTCAATGATATCCCATGACAGGTAATGATTCTGGGTTGCTATGGTGATGACGTCCTATTTAAGATGGAGTTCTATTATTTCCTTTATTACTGAATTCAATATATAGAATCATAATATGTGTTATATGTATGCATTTTTGCATAAGAATGCAAAAGCTATTGCACAAAGATGTGAATATTTCAAAAACTAATTATAGTACGAACGCAACTCATTTGCCACGTTCGACGTATTATTTCCGACTTGTTTAATTGTTATTATTTTGTAAATTGTTAAACTTTTTATCCATACACACACATTTCAGAAGTCAAACAGTTCGGAATATCATCATGGTTCACGCCATAGCTGCAGATGATGCTGATGACATACCTTTTGAACATAAACATATTTCGAGGGTTCAACACATTTTAAAAAACTAATTTTATTTTGCAATCTGTTTGGCCTAAGCCTAAGGTGTTTTTTAGATAATAAAATAATTTTGAAAAATGTTGCCTTTTGTAACTTGAATCTGTTAATATTTTTACAGAATGGTGTGAAATGTGCATAATAGTTTCGGAAAAACATATTCCAAAACTCATTATGTCCATTATTCAGTTCCAAAACGTGTTATGTTCAACATAATTTTTTGTTATGTAAATAAACTAAAGCCGTATAAGAATATTTCCGACCATATTCTTATGAAATTGTAAAAAAAAAAAATAACATAAAAATGAAAATCAAAAACCGAAACAGTACCTACATTTTTACTTTCTTCTATCTTTACAAGAAGAAAGTATTGGATTCATGAAAATTTTCGAATTCCGGTTTTCGACGGATTTACACGTTTAGGGGTCAGAGAACCCGAAAAACATGTTTTTACAAAATGTCTGTCTGTCAGTCTGCCTGTCTGTGTGTGACACAAATTTTGTGGGTTTCCCCTATCTCAAGAACTAATGAACGGAATTTAATAAAACTTCAGATTCAGTTAATCCCTGATATAAACTGATGCTGATTACTTTTTGGTGTAAATCGTCCAACAGGTGGCGCTGATATGCTGCCTTTTTCACGATTTCCGCAATAGCTACATCTCTAGAACTAATGTATGGATTTTCATAAAACTTCAGATTCAGTTATTCCTTGATATAATTTAGTGCTGATTACTTTTTGGTAAAAATCGTCCAACAGATGGCGCTGCTAGGCTGCATTATTCATGATTATCGCAATAGCTCTATCTCAAGAACTAATGCACGAAATTTTTATCAAACTTCCGATTCAGTTAGTCCCTGATATAAGTTAGTGCTGTTTAATTTTTGGCTAACAGGTAATTGCCCAACAGGTGACGCTTCTATGCTGCATTTTTCACAATTCCCGCAGTAGCTGTATCTCAAGAACTAATGCATGAATTTTCATAAAACTTTAGATTCAGTTAGTCCCTGGTACAATTTGGTCCTAATTAGTTTTTAGTGTAAATCACCGAACAGGTGGCGCTGCTATGCAGACTTTTTTACGATTTCCGCAATAGCTCTATCTCAATAACTAATTTACGGATTTTTATCAAACTTCAGATTCAGTTAGAAGTTGACATAAGATGTTCATGATTAAATATTTGTGTAAACCACCTAACCGGTGACGCTGATAATGCTGCATTTTTTAGGAAGTAATAACATGTATGAAATAGAAGAAACTTTTGGGATTGCCACTTCCGTCTAGTTAGGGTTGTAAGAAGTGTTTTTTCTTTCCTGCAAAATTTTAGTTTTTGAACATGACGAGTTTTGCTGAGGGATGACTCAAATATGATACTAAAAACTCACTTCGTTTTCTCCTGCAATATGTGTAAGTTGATTTTCTCCTGATTCTTCTGAATTTTACATAGGGTTCTGGCTCCTCTTCCAATTGACTCTCTGACAACTGTGATGCCGCTGTGAAGAAAATAACAAGAACAAAAAATCATACATGGATTAAGAAACGCTGTCCAACATATTCAGAATATTGTAACAAAACTCCACAGTTTAATAACTTGAAAGAAGATGTGTAAATAAACAATGGGAAACGCAAAACGCTTTGAAAAATCGCAATTACCAACTATAGTCAGGAAAATATTTTAATTATTTTGTGCAGCCCTCTATATTAGCTATGGATTTGTATATTCAGGGTGTATCTGAAAAAGTGGGCAAAACTTTACGGGGTGATAGAACACAGCTATACGAGTAAATTTCGTCATAGAATGTATGGTCGGAACGCAAGAGGTGAGAAGTTAAAAGATAGTTTTCCACTGTCCCAGGGCGATGCACGGTGGGTGATTTACCGATTCTAGCTGGCCAAAAGTCGATTTTTCAAAGTTGGTTCATCCGGAAATATTTTTTTACCGCATGTATCTTAAAAGTGCAGGTGATGTGTCCCAGCAGATGTTTTTGATATACTTCCAACCGTACGACCAGTAGGTTAATGTGAAGTTGGCGTTACTTAATGGAGAACAAATCGATGTTTTTTTGTATACTGTTTTAGTCTCTACTAGTAAGTAAAATTAAGAGAAATAATACAGTATGAATGTTTCAGAAGAAGATATGTACTTTACTTTTTTTAATTTATGTGTATAAATTTTTATTTCATCAATAGATTTTTTACATTTAATGTTGTTAGTGACTTTACATTTTTTCATAAATTTTCATTTTGAAAATTGGAAAAGTTATATGATAAAGCTCGATTAATCTCAATTTTTAATTTTAATAAACAGTTTAGAGTCTTAGCTATTTGATAAAAGTGTATTTGTCTGCAACTAGGTGCATCCCTAGATTTTACGGCAATTTTTATCGTATGAAGTCTAAAATTAAGATTTCAAAATTTTAATTCTTACTACATTTTTCTTTTACCAGGAGCATCCGAATTTAAGCCAATCACACGAATCAGCTTTTATAACATTATAAAACAGCAACAAGCTTCCCCATTTAACGTAAAACTTGATTTGGCGGAAAATGTTTTGTTGAAAAAGGAAAATTATAATGAAGGGCACATGAAGTTTTGCAAGAGCAAAATGTTTAAATTTATGATCAAATTTGGACAACAATTGCCAGTTGTATTTAGATATCTGAAGACAAAATTATTTAAAATATATTATTTGGCTGCAAATTTTGAGTGGTTACAAAATTGATCCAGAAAAATTCACCAAATTCAGATTTGATGCAATGCAAAACATAATGTATGCATTTTCTCGTGATATCTTATGATTCCCATTCTTTACTTAAGGTTCTTCTGTCAGAGATAAGTATATATATATACAACAGAATTTACAACACAGCAATTTTCATTAAAGCTGTCAAATATTTGCCCCGTATCTTAAATTTTAGAAAAAGAAATTTTATGATTTGTTATAATAATACAAAAATAGTTTTATCACTTTATCTTCCATACCGTTAAGAAAGTATGATTAAAATTATCAAGAAGAACGTAAAATCATGGGTCAATCAGATTATGAAACATTTTTCAACGCATTCGGACTATTATAATAAAACTTCATAGCTTAATAACGTGAAAAACGATGTCTAAGTAATAATTTGTAAAACATATAACACGTTTGAAAACACAATTTCAACCAAAGTCGAAAAAGAAATAGCTGAAATTTTTGTGCATCCCTGTATATAAACTATACATTTATCATATAATTCCCAATATGCTAAAGTTTAGAACAATTAGTGAAAGCATAGCACAGTTGAAAATTCCTCGTCAGCAATTTCCGTCAATAAACGGAAATGTACTTCAGATGTTTTGTGAAGCCATGTATATGTTTTATAGAATTTATACACACTAAATAGTATGCAATTTTGTATAATTAAAAAAACTGTTTCACAACTGAAAACCCACTTCCATCAATTATTGTTCATACAGTGAAAAATATAACTGATTTATTTTGTGTGCCCCTGTATATGAAAGATGAATGGCGTATCATATTCAATAGTAAGCATCTTATAGAGCACCTTGGAGATATTTATCAATTTAATTACTTTTGAAATAGTGCAACATGAACAAAATACATCACAAACAATTTTTCTCCATAGACCGCAATGTAACATAATTCTTTTTAGTGTCCCTGTAAATGATCGATAAATGCTATCCATATTATATTCTATAGCAATCAACTTGTATTGCACTTCATAGATATGTATATAAATTTCAAAGTGTTTGAAATTATGAAACATCATTAAAAACCACCGCAACCCATTTCCCCCCATAGGCAGTAATGTATGAAATACTTTTGAAAGTCTCTGTAACGAAATTATGACTGCTACTCGCTACATTTTTCAATACCTAACATTCAATAGTGATTATCAATAACATTTTTCAATTTCATGGCGATGCGACTGTATTGACGCCGAAAATAATTTTGGCCAGCTAGAATCGCTAAATCACCCACCGTGGGATGGATTGGTCGGGTTGATCCCATAGCTTGGTCACTAAAATCGCCGGATCTCTCGTGTTTGGACTTTTTTCCTATGGTGCCATATGAAAAGCCTAATCTACGAGTGCCCCATTGAAATCGATATGGATCTAAGTCACCAGGATTGCCGCTGTTGGCGGCGAAATTCGGGAAATGCCTGGTGTCTTCGCAAATGTGCGTCAGTCCCCATCCCGCAGGTGTGAAGCGTACATTGCAGCTGGCGAAAGATCTTTTGAGCCATTTCTTCGAGCATGTACATTAATTACATTCCTGTTAATAAAATGTTTTCTGAAGTATCTCCTCTCATTCTTGTGTTAATTCTTCAACTGAGACAGTGGAAAACTACCTTTTAACTTCTCACCGCTTGCATTCCGACCATACATTCTATGACGAAATTTGCGTATAGCTGCTTTCTATCACACCATAAAGTTTTGCCCGCTTTTTCAGATACACCCAGTGTGATAAAATTTAGTTCAGTTTGGAAACGCACAGTTGAAAATGTTCCTTCAGTAATTTTCGCCTATAAACGGAAATGTACTCGAGAACTTTTGTGCAACCCTGTATATGATCTATAAAATTTATACACACAGAGTAATATGAAAAAGAAAATAGTTGAATTTGAAAACGCACTTCCAGCAATTGTTATTCATATACAGTGCTGTAATCGAATTATTTTGCCTAATATATTTACTCCAGATTAAAAAGTTTTTTCTGAAAATAATCGCAGAATTTGTAATATTTTTCTGCGATTAAATGAGGCGAAAAATTTGTTTCGAAAAAAGCAATAAATCGTACGTTCTTTGTTTGTAGTGCATTTTTCGTTTTCCTTTCTCTTATCTAGACGATAAAAGTCCACAATTATTGAGGATTAATAAGGATTTAAGGGGCTACTTCAGTCAAGCGAAAAGACCCGTTCGCTAATGCTAATCCTATGGAAGAAATTTATAAAGATATCTCGGTTGCATTTCGATATTTTTAAATAAATTTTTTGCATTGGATAGTTGAGATCGATCTGTACAAAGGCCGTTTTTTACTTTTTCGATAAAAAAAAAAATCATTTAAAGATATTGAAATGCTACCGAGATATCTTTATAAATTTCTTCCGTAGGATTACCATTAGCGAGCGGGTCTTTTCGCGTGACTGAAATAGTCCCTTAAGGATAGTTTCGAATGTTTTAAATATGCCGCCAAATTTCTCGACGAAGTATGAAATACGGAAGAGATAATAGTTGGAATTTTTTGTAATTATTTCCTACATTGATTGCCTACCTGGCAGCAGAGCATCATAATAATGAAAGTTAAGCAGTTTTAAATCTATGCATGTTTTGTAGAGGTTTATACATGTTGCTTTCCATACTTGAATAAAATTTTTCTTTTCTAATAACATCATAATTAATATATAATTTGCTAAATTAAAAAAAAAATCTAATTCAGAAAAGTAATTTGAAAATTAAAACCATAGCGAAAATGCCAAGAACATTTAGCAATACGAGTAGACCATGAATTATCCGAACCTGTCGGCATTAACTCGAGTTCAAATAAGTAAAAGTAATTGAACAGGTAATAGTGATGTTTCTGACTGTGCCAAAATGGTTAAAATGCATTTTTTACGTGTGTTACAGTTTTTTTTTTTTTTTTTTTTTTTTTTTTTTTTTTTTTTTGCTATGGAACAAATGTACGTTTTTAAAAATGTAGTTGCGGATAGGTAAATTAAAAAGTTTCTTTGTGTACATGATTTTCTTTAACATTTTAACCAGGATTAGGACTGGCAGTTGTTAAAACTGGCATAATTTTTCCCTGCTCTTTTTTATACTTATAGTCGAACCTCGTTAACGCGAACACTCAAGGGGAAACTTTTATTGTTCGTGTTAAAAGTAGTTCGTGTTATCCGAACTTAAATGCATTACATAAAACAGGATGGGGCAATCGGAAACAGTTCTTGCTAAAAGTAATTCGCGTTAAGCGTGTTCGTGTTAACGAGGTTTGACTATATTTTTATTTATTGATTGATTGATTTTCTATTTTATCATTTTCTGAACTACAAAATTTGAAGTTTAACCCCTTGGGGACGAGCGACCGGTATTCGTGCCACGTAAGGTGCTCAGAATCGGGAATTATTCTCAACAGTAAATTTTTATTGTACATTTTGCCTTATTTATTCCGAGCATTTTCTCGATTCAATTAGGCAAAAATTTCTGCTTTAAAACCCGGTGATTAAAGATTAAAAATTCTTTAAAAGACGCTCGTACCGAAAAGGTTAAAAAAAAAAAAAACTTTGGAGTGTGGTGTTCGGATAACACTGATGAACAAAGTTAAAGTTTTACTGTGCCACAAGACCGACATTAGTTGTTTCTTATTCAATTTTTTGTGCTGATTCCGAATCTTGTTTTAGTTTTTCTCCAGCCCGTCTAGATTTTGAGATATTTGCATATTTCTATTTATGCAAATTTTGGAATTTTTGTACGATTATATGAAGATTTAAGGCATAAAAGCATTATCAGACAGGCTTTTACGTTTCATGTAATGATTACTGCCTGGTTTCCTTCTATATAAAAAAAACAAGTAAGAAAAATCATGCGTTAAGCATAGATTATGCAACACTTTCCAACACTTCCTGAATGCTTTATCAAAACTTCGTTATTTAGGGAAATAAGGTATATAAGAGAACTAAGTAAACATTTTAGAAAACGCACAAAACATTTCAAAAACTGATTTCAGCAGTTTCCATCCATAGCAAATATGTATTCCAATTCTTTTGAACAGCCCTGTATTTAATCTGTAGGTTGATATATATACTTTATAATGGGGAAATTTAGTTTAGCAAGAAAACACATAACAGGTTGAAATTTTTCTTTCAGCAATTTATACTAATAGATGGAAACATACTTGAATACATTTGTACAACACTGTAGTTAACCTAGTACCTTTATTACACGCCACTATTTAGCTAAAATTTAATTCAAAGTAAAACACTCTTAAAACTGCTGGTATCACATTTCCAGAAATTATCATTTATAGACGGCCATGTATCCAATTCTTTGCGTGACCTGTATATCATTTTATCTATGCTCTACAAACATTTCTTAGTAAACTAAATGCAGTTCAGCGTAAAAATGCATAACTCATTTAAAAACCACCTTTAAGCAATTTGCAATCATACACAGTAACCATTACGAATTTTTTTGTGTACCCCTGTATATGAATTACACCATTTATACACACCATATACAATGAATAAATATAGTGAAGCATAAAAGCACATAACAGAATTAAAAATGAATTTCCAGCAATCATCGCTACTGTACAGTACTTCGGATACACTATAGTATCTGACATCTTTTGTGTGTCCCTGTAAATGCTGTGCACTTCGTATTATACATGAAATGAGTTATAGTAAACCTCACTGATGTTATCAATTTCATTATACATGAAATAATTTAACATAATTAAAATACGCCGGAAAAAAATTCCCTCCACCTCTATATCATTATGTAACGGAATTCTTTTGTGTGGCCCTGTAAATGAATAATAACTATTCTTTGCACCGCATATTCTACAGAATGCATATTTTAGTGCACTTGATAAATGCATGTCAATTTTATTATGTTTGAAAGCATGTAACATCATTAAAAATCATTTTAAACTATTTTTTCCCATAGGCTATAATGTAACGGAAAACTTTTCACTGTCCCTGTAAATGAACTAAACAATAAACATACTACAAACTTCATTTAAAATAGGTTTCGTGCTATGGAAGAGGTCACTAACATCCAAAAATTTCAGAACGATCTGAGTATATTTACGGGAGTTAGAGCGCGGACAGAGGGCCAGACAAACTGAAGTCATAAACACTTTTCATCTTTGTTGGAAAGTGTTAAAAAGTAATGCTTTGGAAATGGACCAATGAGAATCTGCGTAGATACCGTGAAACGCATATGGCTGGTCAGAGCTTTCTGACGTTATAAGGGCGTTACCAAAGGGGGGGAAACCCTGATCTGTCGCCAAGTTTGTCGCCAACTCGGCGATGTGTCGCCAAATTTGGCGACCAAAATTAGTTTCCAAAAGTAACGCCAACATGGCGCTATTTCCAGTATTTCGCCAAATTTCCATAGACTCCCATTGAAATCCTATAGGGGCTGTTCAAATATTACGTAAGCATGTTTTTGACAATTTTTGACCCCCCCTCCCCCCTTGTCAGCAGAAATAAGCAAATCGCAACCCCCCCCTTAATAATTACGTAAAAAAATTGCAACCCCCCCCCCCCACACACACACACACAAACTTAAAAAAAATTAGGACACAATACAAATTAAAAAAAACTCTACTTGACTTTAAAATAATAATAATAAATGCTTGTTTTATTTCTTTACAATTCTATTTAAGAAAATTTCTTAGATCACAATTTTAGAAGAACTTAGCCAGTTGAAAAATTTAAATTTGAGCATGCCCATATCTATTCCGATGCTGACCACGGCTGCTCAAGCTATTTTTCCATATCTGTTATGGTATTGGTTTCCAGTTTTACTTGATTATCTTCATCGCTTTCTTTTCGGATGCAATCTTGATCAACTTCATCTTCATTGATCCACTCAGTATCTTCCACGAATTTTACGAAGCACATAAGTTCATTTGCTCGATAAGCAGCAATTTTCAATGGTCGTATAAGGCAGCCCTTCTCGCTTTTTTCACTGTGTTGAATTTTTTTGTGTCTGTTTGCTGACTTCTGAGATGCATGATATTGGGCACAACTTCCACAAGTTCTTGGGGATAATTGCAACTTTATGGAAGGGCAAAAATCCTCATCTAGCATCTTTAAAAATCCCTTTGCTGTAGTATTCAGATTTAAGGCCAGACGAAGACTTAAATCTATAAATTCCCCCTCCTCACTTGTAATGATGTCATTTGACGATTGTATCATTTTAATTGGAGGAGGAATGAATCGTCCTTTTAATATACGAAATAATCCACTACGTGTAGGAGAGCAACAATTCTTTTCTTCGCATTTTACAATTTGCAGCAAATATTGACTTTATTGTACGTGCTTCGAATACCAATCCAAGTCATAACGAAGAGTCTGGTTCGCCTGAATCAACATATGTGGCAGTAACAGGATAACCGTCAATCTTTAATGAGCTCCAGATATCTGCGAGAGTTTTACCAGCATATGCAAAGTTATTTTGCTCCATTTCTTCATCAATAGTGTGACCGTTCTCATTTAGATGGGAACCATAGGGTGTATAAGGCCGGACAGTTCTCAACTGAGTGGTGCCATTCACCTTTCTACTCAATTATATGCACTTCTTCCAGGAGGATTGCACGCTATGAAAATTCCATCCAAATCATGCTTTTTGAAATGGTTAATAGCAAATGATATAACTTTCTGGTAGCGGGAATTCTCGTCTGGACCTCCATCAACCGTACAGGATTAATGAAACCCTCTTCTGTTTTCACTAATTTTTCAAAGTCTTTGAGTATTAATAGAGTTTCAAAATCCTAAGCATGAGTATTTGCTGTAGAAGAACTGTGTTTCCCACTTCTTATAGCTATAAACGTTGGACCAGAATAACTATGGCTTTACTTTGATATGCCATGCCAGAAGCAATCACAATACCAGCGTAAACAGATGGGATAAGTTTGTGCGATGACCCAGTCGTGGTCGGGTAAGGATACACGATACTCCATATGCATCAGTATCGGAGCCTGTTTATTGGCTGCTGTAATTCCCAAACGTACACGCGCTTTGTCCTCCTGTGAAACACTTGCATGGGTCCAAGAATTGAAGCTAAAGTTTCTAAATAGCGGATGGATGTTACTGCAAATTGGGTATCAATGTGAGATCGGTAATAATCAGCCTGAACCCAAGAAAGTTTTATCGGCACTGTGGTGACATGTCTTCGACCCTCGATGATTGAGGAATTTTTTGGAAGCAAACGAAGATATGTTCTACTCCTGCTTATTGCAAAACCAACCTTTTTCAGTTCTGCAGTCAAGTCATCGAGAGTTTTGACACTTCGTATTGACTCGCTTCTTCTTTTTGCATCTGCAGCGCTTCCAATAATAGTTATGTCTGCTATTGCCTTAAGCAACAATGTTGATGTACATTTAAACTTGGTCTTTCTACTCATTCCTTCAAAGCTAATTTTTTTTTTTTTATGTCTGGATTATCATGGCAGATTTCTCCATCAAACTTTGTTCGTTTGGTGGTTCGATGTTTTCTTTGGTATTCAGCATTTTGTCGTTTCCTTCTTAAGGATTGTTTTTCTTTTTTTAGATCACTGGAAACCTTATTTATCTGTTTTTGAATTTGAGATACATTGGTTTCAATTCAATTGGATTATATTTCACTTTTAGTAAGGTAGAAAATTTGAAAACAGTTAGAAGATTATCTGCTGCAAAACTTACATATTTTTTAATTTTTTCCCCCATCGATACATTAATTTTCGAGTTATTTGAAAAGAAAATATAAAGTTTAGCTTGGCTGCGCCATATTTAAAAAGTAATACTAACTCGTTTTTTTTTTTTTTTACATTTCTTTGGTCTTTATTTATTCCCACACTGACCATGTTTCGCCAAGGCTACACGGTCATTTTATCTTATCTATCTTTTTCCAATTTTTACAAGTAATTATGTTAAATTTAAAGTTATGATAAAAAATGTTTAAAGTTTTATGAATAAATTGATTATAATTACCTTTATAAAATAATCAAGAAAGACTGATTTCTTTTTGGTTGCCTTACGCAGTTCGTCATCAATTATTTTTAGCATCAATACCTCCAACTCTTTGTCAGTTTTAGAAGACTTTTTGTACTACCGCCACACATCATTAGTTTTAGACTGGATATCCTTCAAAGGATTATCTGATACAGACTTTTTGAAACTTTTTAAAAGTTGTTTATACAAGATTTCTCGAAATGAAGATATATTTCTGATTTTATTTATTTTAAACACCACTAAACTACAGTACTGAGAGGTTTTCAAAACTTACGAGACACCAGGCAGTAGAGCAGTCGGTCACTATGGTTATAAGGGTTCAACTACTTGACAGTGGGGGGATGGAAACAAAAAAGATGGAATTTTACTTACGTTGTGGGAGCTTTCCCGGAAAACTCCTACTGTCGCAATACAAGATATTGCATCGGTCCATTCAATTCAATTCTATTCTATTCTCACAATTGGAAATAGTAGTAAGTTCTCAGAGATAATAAGCCCTCATGCATCAAACATGAACAGTCACCTCTAGATAAAAGAGATCGTTTATATTTTCCTTGTGCGGTCAAAATAGCTGAAATCAGAACTTCAAGTTAAATATTCTTTTGCTATTTCTTTTTTTTTAATTTAAAATTCTTAAAAGATGTTTTTTTTTTTTTTTTTTACAAGTTAGGAAATTTTGAAAACGTCTTACGTAAGCATCATTCAACACCCCCCTCCCCCCTTGTCAGCAAAAATAAGCAAATCGCTACCCCCCCCCCCCTTAGGTGCTTACGTAATATTTGAACGGTTTACTTGCTTGCAGAAAATCAACAAATTGAGATATTTCAATGACACAAAAACTAATATTAGCTTATGAATAGAGCTTAATTGAACTATTTACGTTATTTTTAACCACAAACACTAACTAGTTACAATATTCGTAACACTATATATATAAATTTATATTTAATAATTCTTATAATTATGAAACTTTGTAAGCTCTAATGATTATGTGTTTGTAGATAAGGAAGTAAAACTGTCAGGAGTTGGGGAGGAGCGCGTTTTTACCAAGTGGAATCCAAAAATTGATGCATGGAAAATAAGGGATTGCAAAGCGATCCAGAATGGAAAAGCGGAACAATTACGTCTGGGGTTGGCTAAAAAATAGGGATTGTTTCGCGATACCGAATGGAATTCAGAAGCGATTACGCGCGGGGGGGGGGGAGCGTAGTGAGCAGGGAGGCCGAGCCCCCCAGTACTTTACAAAAATGTTGTTTCTAAAATAATGCTGATATGTGACCGTCAAATATTGTGCCTAATTTGCATATTTTCTCTAATAACGTTTCTTGATATCCAAATATTTATGTCACATGAATGCGCTGATATGTTTCATAACCAATGTTTTGCACTTATTTCAAATCTGGTAAAAGTTTTCTTCTATCACGTCTAAGTTTTGAATAAAGTTAAATTTTATTTTTTGGGCAAAAAAGCTACAAAATGTTTTTTATGCTACGTTGTGATGTACTTCAGCTAGTTAGGATAGATTCTACTACCTAAAAAAAAATTTCGATTATACCCATTGTTTATTATGTTCCTGATAGGAATCTGACACTTTTCATCCTTTTGACAATGAGGTACTCCCCCATAAAAAGCATTTTATATCAAATTTGTGTCAATAGAATACAAAAGTAGAAATTCATTTTACTCAAACGCTAGACTTGATATAAAGCAACAGATATCAAAGCCTGAGAGCTTACGTGCCCGCAGGTTCTGTATGCATGTATGTACGTACGTAACGCGATAACTCTTGATAGAAATATCCGATTTGCTTCAAATATTTTTTCTAGGTTCATTCTCATAAGGCGCTTCCCTGATTAGTTTTTCGATTCATTGGTTAAGTATAAAGAGGGTACGAGAGGATAATCCCCCCTTAGATAACTGGCTTTTTCATGCAGAATTATCAGACTTGCTTGAAATTTGGCATACCGGTTAATTCTGATAAGGCGCTTCCCTGATTAGATTTGGAGGTTCATTGTTTAAGCATAAAGGGGGGATCTGTGGGGAATACTCCCCTTAATTTAGACAAATGGGTTTTCTTATCCGATTTGCTTCAAATTTGGTATACCGGTTTATTATGATAAGGCGCTTCCCTGATTAGAGTTGGAGGTTAATTTGTTAAGTATAAAGGGGGGGGGGGGAACGGGGTGCTAACATCCCCTTAATTTAGATAAATGGCTTTTTCTATCCGATTTGCTTCAAATTTGGTTTACCGGTTCATTCTGATAAGGCGCTTCCCTGAAGAGATTTGGAGGCTCACTGGTTAAGTATAAAGATGTGAACATGAGGGGGGGGGGCGGGCGCTAATCCCTTCCTTAATTTATTTTTCGAAAGGCATTATTCTTTGAAGTAAGAGTATAATATACAATCTGTGTGAATAGACTGTGAGCTCAATGCCATCAGTTTAACTGGACACTTTTCTTTTTTATTTTACTTTCTTCTATCTTTACAAGAAGAAAATACTGGATTCATGAAAATTTTCTAATTCCGGTTTTCGACGTATTTATACGTTTTAGGGGTCAGATATCCCGGAAAACATGTTTTTACAAAATATTTGTCTGTGAGTCTGTCTGTCCGTCTGTGTGTCTGTATGTGACACAAATTTTGTGGGTAGTCTATCTCAAGAACTAATGCACCAAATTTAAAAAAAAAATTATATTCAGTTAGTAACATGATATAAATTGGTGCTGATTACTCTTTGGTGTAAATTACTCAACAGGTGGCTCAGCTATGGTGCATTTTTCACGATTTCCGAAATCGCTCTATCTCAAGAACAAATGCACGGATTTTTATCATACTTCAGATTCGATTTATACCTTGATATAAACTGGAGCTGTGTACGTTTTGGTGCAAATCGCCCAACAGGTGCTGTGCGCAGCTATGCTGTATTTTTCATGATTACCGAATTAGCTTTATCTCAGGAACTAATGCACGAATTTTCATCAAACTTAGGATTCAGATATACCTTGATAAATATTGGTGCTGATTATGTTTTGATGTAAATCGCCCAACAGGTGGCGCTGATATGCTGCATTTTTCACGATTTCCGCAATAGCTCTATCTCAAGAATTAATTCACTAATTTTCATCTAAGTTAGGATTCAGTTAGATATGGACGCAAGTTGTTGGTTTTGGTATTAATTATCCAATAGGTGGCGCTGGTAAACTGCATTTTGTAAAATTTATACGATTTTAGAGATAGTCATATCTCAAGAACTAATGCACGGAATTTCATATCTTTAGAATACTCATGATGGGCATAAATTGCCATTTAATTTTGGAACTGTGATAGCGAATTTTGATGTATTAACATGTATGAGATAGAAGAAAGTTTTGGGATTGCTACATCCGATTAGTTATTTTATTTTATTATTATTATTATTATTTGTAACATAGGAAATATTAATTAAAGTAAGTTTCCTTTTAATATTTCATTTTCTTCTTTTCTCACATAAATATCACTTGGCTCGGAATTAAATTACGAATAAAGACTAACTAGATAATAATTTAATAGACTAAAGAGATAAAATTAAGACTATCGGAAGTACTTTTGATATTCTTTCAGAAATCCGGCTTAGTCTCAGTCCCGGCGATGCCGGATTTTCGAGGTTATACTGTATAATTTCTATATTTATTGTACTTACAGCTTACATCTTCGGGAACAAAGATTGCTACCTCTTCCTGTTTTCTCTCTTCATCTGTTTCTTCCTCTGTTGTTGCTGTTTCGTGAGGTTCCCGAAACTCATCATCAAAACTCACTGTTCTTCTACGATTTGATTTCTTTTGCTTCTTGTCTAATTTTGCTTGTTTCCTGCCTCTACGCGAGATGCCTGCTTCCTCTGTGTCGATTTCTAATTCCGATTCCTCATCGAAATCGGTTTTGATTGCCTTACTCCGCAACTGAAAAATAAAAAAGTTTGGTATAATCGTTTAAGACTAAGAAATTTTTGGTTAAGATCATTGAAACTAATGAAAAATTCGAATCGCTCTATTCGAAAGAAGAAAGTAACTAACGCTGCTCCCGCCGCACAGTGGAGTATTTTTCCAATTTAGCCGGCCAAAAGGCAATTTTTCGAAAAGCAGTTGATGAGAGAAAAATGTAGCTAATTATGAAGATAAACAGATGGGGATTCACCGTACATTTATAATTTTTTTCTGTTGTGCGAGAAAATTGGTACCAGAGAATGTCAAACTTGTTTGTAGCAGTAAATTTTTTATTTGTACTTTAAAGTTTCATTTTGTGCCTGTTTATTTCACTGGGATTTTTCCCCCATAAACGTTTGCTTATACCGTATACTTCTGGATTCTGAAAGCCCATGTATATATGTTTACGTTTCACATGAATATATTTATATTTGTTAATTTAACAGACATGATAAAACGACATAAAATGTGCCGTATATTTTTGAAATTTGTGTTGTTAATTTCAATATTCTATAAAACATTTGTTATACATCGGGGTCGATCGGGATGATCTTTTTTAATCTAAATGACAGTTCAAGATATAGGGGAGACTAGGGAGGGTTGACCATACAGGAGGTTTGACCCACCCATCAGTTTTCATATTTAAAAGAATTTCAGGGTTTTATCAATAGGTGTCAACCAAAGCTACTGGAACGCTCAAACAATAGTCTTTGTTTCATACAGATAATTGAAATAGGTGTGGAAAAATTAATTGCGAAGTGTTTTCAACCTAAAAGTTGTGTTTTTTAGAAATATTTTGTAAGCTTTTTTCAGATAAAATATATCATAGAAATTTAAGTAAGTAGGTTTTAAGTAATGCAGAAATATCGAGCTTTCATTACAGGTATAAAGATTGCACAGTAAGTGAGGTTTAACATAACCATGTGCTATTTTTTTAGAAAAGGGCAATGTGGGGAGACTTGACCCAATCAATGTGAGGGAGGGTTGACCAGGTGGTCAAGGCTTCCTCAATTAAGATGTTTTGGAAATATTTTTACTATACACTATGTGCATAATGAAAGGCTAATAGTTATGTATAAAAAATAATGTAAATTTATTCTGTAAAGCTACAGTAAAATGGGGTAATGGAAAAGAAAATTTTAAAACTGATTAAAGAAAACTGTGAAAAATTACTATAATAACCGCAGCAAGAAAATATTTAATGAAATATAAATGGGAAAGTTGATAGGAACTTTTTTTCATTTAAATATTACTTACAATAGGTAAATAGAAACAGTGGAAGAAAACTAGAAAGTATGAAAGCAGCAGTCTTAACACTTTCAGGGGCAGTGGCATGTTTATGAAACCACTTAATTTTAATTCCCAAACGCCACAATGGCACCAGAATTTTCCTAAAATCTTTTTTATTTAATATGTAGGTAAAATACAGCCTTTTTCTTAATTCCAAATAAATTTGTTCATAAATTCCGGTGCCAGTCATTTATTTCAACATTTTATACTGGAAGTACTAACAGCTGAAACGGTTAAAATATGTTAATGATCAGTTAAGTGTTCTAGCGGCTGCAAAAGATCATAGCATTGATCGAAAAACTTTATGGAGGTATGTAGACAAATTTCACCAGGATGCGAACAGTGAGATGAAGCCAAACTATGTGACAACTAGAGTTTTCAGGTCGAGTGTAACAAAATGTAGGACAAGGAGACAAAAAAAAAAGCGGGACAGTGGCTCCTAAATCCTGACATAACCATACGTGAAAACCTTTGAAAACGGAACCTGTCTCTAACGGAATACTATTTTAAATGCTAAAATTTACTTTTCCCTGCTATACAATTATACCTGCTCAGACAAAATCCTGTTTAAAACTAAATTTTCTCCTCTATCTTGCGATTGCGTCTAACCAGGTTGGTTTAAGGCCATCATATTTTCAAAAATCATTTTTTCTAATAATTAAAGCATGTAGCATAAAGTTATTTTGCTTTTTTTAAAACTGATTTTATTTCCCTTCACAAATATTTCAATATAAAACAAAGTGGGTCAAGCCTCCCATACAATGGGTCAACCCTCCCGTACATGGGGAGCCTTGACCCATTATTTTCTCATGATTAAAACCAATCATTTTTCCAATTTCTTAAATATTACACTTATGTAGCAATTTTATTTTGATAACCGACTGAATGACGAATAAAATGATATATAAAACTTTATTCTACGTTCAATATTTAAAAAATAAAAAATCATTTTGTAAAAAGTGGGTCAACCTTCCCTAGTCTCCCCTATAGTTAATAATTTTGAAAACTGTAGCTGCGAAAAACTGCGATTTTAGAAGAGTTCCATTCAAACACACAACTTTATGTTCCTGTAAATGACAATTTTTGCATTTCCCTTTCGATTTGAAAAGTATTCTACGATAGATAAATTGAAATTACTGTCAGAATGTCAACATGAACAACATCATGATGAATGTTAATGTCTGTCAACATAAAAAAGTACCAATTTACATATCTGACCCATATATTTTTTAAATATTGTCTGCGCCTGTTTGAGAAGTTCTATGTTACTTTTTTATGTTCTAAATTTAAAAATGATATAATGAAAATGTTGCGCTGTTTTAGTTTACATCTTATAAATGCTGCTTCGTAAATACATCTAGTACAGTAGACTCCCTTAAATCCGCGACCCTAAAATCCGCGAACGTCTAAAATCCGCGTATTTTTTCAGATGTAAGCAATGAAATTTACAGTTAAGTTGCAGGAACGAAATTCAAGATGGCGCCGAACTACCGCAATGTTTTTTTTTTTACAAAATTTTTTGTTAATCATTCTCTTTTGGCTATTACAGCTGATTTATTACTAAATAAATTTACATTACTTTTGATTTTGTTATAAATTAGCATATCTATATCAAAAATCCCAGGGTACGAAATGGAAAAATCCACGAACCGGAACGCTATATTAAAATTATTGTTCGCGGAATTTTTTTTTTAAATTATAGACAAATTTATTTCTAAACATACAAAGCAGTATAAGGAAAGCATTCAGGACTCTAAATAACAATGGAAAAGGTTACAGTGAGCGCAATAAGCTATATATACTGATAATAGCATTAACACTGTTCTCCTTGCTATTACTAGATGGCAGCATAGGACTTTTGGAATCGAATTGAATCGATTTCATTCCTAATATTTTTATTTTACATAATTATTTTAATAATTACTTACTTTTAAACTAATAAATTATTTTAATATTTTACTTATTTTAATGTTTCACTTTATTGTAAGCATTCATTATAATTTCCCTTGCTTAACTACCAATCAAATTAATGTTTCAAAAATGTAAACAAATCAATGACCAGATATCTGCAAAATTCAAAAATCCGCACAACTTCTGGTCCCAAGCTGTGCGGATTTGAGGGAGTCTACTGTATTTAATTATGGATTGTGAAAGTCCAGGTAAATATATTTATATATTCCACACGAATATGTTTAAGTTTATTTATTTAGAAGATTTCATAAAGAGGCAAAACATCTATCGAACATGTTTGAAATTTGTGTTTTTAATTTCAATATCCCATAAAAAAATTCGTTACACTTCCCGATGAGTCCAAATGATTTTTTTATACTTTAAGTGAGATCTAGATATTTAATTAATAACGTTGAAAACGATATCTACGAATAATCGGTAATTTGGAACACTTTATTTCAAGCATGTTGTGTTTCCTTAAATGATAAATGTTTCATTTTCATTAAAAGAAATTAAAAAAAAATATTTTAGGAAAGATAAATTGCAAATATTGTCAGGAAGTATCGTCTATGACATAAAATAATTAAAATTTATATTTATGATCAATATTTTGTTCAACTTCGATTTTATGACTTTCACTGCAAATAGAGGCGTCTTAAATTCAGACACATATGTGACTGAAAAAGAAATTCAGACACTTAAGTGTCTGAATATGAAATTTCAGACATCATAAGTGTCTGAATTTAAGACCCTTAAGTGTCTTACTGTGATCATGGTATAAATGAACTGAGAAAAATGTCTGAATAATGATCATGTGTCTGAAATTAAGAGATGTAGAAATTCAGACACTTATATGTCTGAATGTAATACAATTGTATCATATGTATGATGAAACGACGATTGTATATGAGGACCCTGCGGCCAAAGGATATAAGTGAAAAAATTTAGATTTGGAATAAATTGAATTTAACGATTAACATCAATAGTAAGTGACTGACTTAAAATATGAAGCTGTTGCTAATTTCATAGCGGTCTTTTAATTCTTATTTCAATAACTGTAGAAGGAAAGTGAAGTACAATATATTTTTTAAATTTTAAGTACAGATTAAAGAGGTTAAGTAGTTTATAGAGCTTAAGTAGTTGACCTCCAGAATGCAACACATAATTAGGAAATCTCTTATATTTTGCGTTTTAGTTTAGCAAACAAGGCAGGGGACTTCAGGCACATCTGTCCAACGTTTCCCCTCCCTATATTTTTCTTCTGAGAGCAAGCATAAAAGAAATAGCTTTATTTCCAGATAGCCTGTATACTGATCTCAGTTTTTTCAATTTTGTCACTTATAGCCTTTCGCTTCTGGTGTTCTCATATGCAATTGTATCGCAATATATCTGGCAGCACCGTCAGAAAACGTTTTCGATTGGATGAAATGCTTTGCCATCCACTAAATTTGGTATTAGTGTATAAAATAAGCAACTTAATTTGACCATGGGGACGTCTGCCAAAATTGTAAATGCCCGTTTACTAACTTTCGAACTAAATTATTTTTAGTGTAAAAGTACAAGCTAAAGAAACTTTTCCCAAAATATAAATTTCTCAAAAACTACTTCCACTCATAGGTATGCTCATGGCTCACTCATAGGCCGTTCCCTAAATACAAAGAGATATGATTGCTCTTAGAAAAAAATGTAGAAAGGGGAGAGGATGGACAGATGTGTCTGGAGTCCCCTACCTAGTTCGCCTAACTAAAATGCAAAATATAAATATGAAATAAGCTAAACCAAGAATCTTTTGTGAGAACACCTTGTACAAGATAATTTTTATATAAAAGGAATATAAAAAAATTAACAAGTAAGAAGTATTAAATATTAAATAGATATATAAAAATAAATTTCTAACAATATTTTTCAAAATGCAGAACATTTCTTTCCCTTTAGTGGAAGGTTTTGCCCTTCTCAACACCCCTTATCTAAGATAAATTTTAAATATACGAACGTCAAAAGGAAATATTTAAAAATTGATTTCTATAAGTGGTTTAGGAAGAGAGGGGGGGGGGCGGTGCTCCTCTTACGAAAATTTCTTAGTTCTTTTTTCTCTTAGTGTTCAATTATGTAATCATTTCGAAGAATAAATGTTATTTTTTTAACTAGCGTTACGACGATTTTTTTAATTTATAATATGTTTTTTACCCTCTTACTGAAAGAATAAAAACTGTAATAATTATATTCATATAATTTATAAGTGTAAACATTGCGAAAAACGCCAAATAAAGAAAATAAAATGCTTCTGATTTCTTCTTATACAACGTTCCACTTTTCCCGCTGATAAAAAAAGTTTTAACAACTTATCATACTGTAACCCGTAGACTGACGTAATGAATAAAGCCATCTGTTTCCAATGGAAATGCTGACTCGCAGCTTTTTTTTTCTTTGAGAAGCGAATCTGTGTTGTGAGTCCGGAGTCCGTTGTCGTATTCAAATTTAAACGTTCTTCAACAGTTCGCATCTTTGACCGGTCCTGATTTTTTACTGTGAAAAATGTTGTCATTATGTTATTACTGCGGCTGCGTTATTAGTGGAAGCGTTATATTTAGAAGTTTCTTGCATTCTGGATGGCTGGATGGATCTTATGTGCTTCATATATGGATATAACGACTGAAATTACATCCGGATAACTCTACAAATAGTTCCCAACAGAGACAGTATTACTTTTCATTGCTTTTCGTCAAGAATATAGTTATTCATCTCGTTAAACAAGAAAACTAACCCCAGACCTACAAACTAGTCCCGCGGGCTCTGTTTTCAGAATGGAAAATTTCCATTATTTTAACAGGGCTAGCAGGATATAGGAAGGGGTTTTCTTCAAAAAAGAAGCAAGTTTTTGTCTCTCATTCACTATGACAGTTATTTTAAATCAAGTCATATCGATATCAGTAAGTGTTTTTGATATTTTGTTTATAGTACCACATAAAATGTTGCATGAAATATAACTTAGGTTTGAATTTGTTTGCGAAAAAAAAAAAAAAAAAACAGCTAATTCTAGAAATATATATTTTTACATACTTGTAATTCTAGAACTGCAGCTCCAGAATTATATATTATATTTTTTGTGTGAGTGTAGGCTAATTTGATTTTGTAAAAACAACAGTAATATTATGTAAAAAATTGGTTAACTTAGAATGTCTATAAAAATAAAGCAAAAACGTAACGTAAAATTGTCGAAACTTTTGTTGAAGAAGAAATACTTTGTTTGGATTTAAAAGAAGTAAAAAAAAAAAAAAAAAGGTTGTTTTTTAAAAGGTTAATTTAGCGTTTTGATGAACATGTTGAATTCCTTGTAACGTTTTCTATCGCAGTTATAACCACATTTTATTTTAAACTTACTTTTAAATTAATTGTTTGTTCGCTATGAAGGATATGCAATTCACTCGAAGTTTAATATTTGATAAAAATTGGAAAATTAACAAACATCTATCGTGATTTATTTTTTATATAATTAGAGATGTATAATTTTCGAGGAAAACCTTTTTAGCCAAAAATCTGTTTTTGGCAAAATTGATTTGTGTTTTGAAATCCGATTTGTCAAAACTTTTTTGTGTCACCTTAAATATATACTATATAGATATATATTCTGCATGATATTATTTGGTTTCAAAGCAATTTTTAATTATATGGCACACCCGTATATTCTCTAAACTATACAGTTGAAAGGAAAAAAAAAATACTGCAATTTTGTGATTATTATATGTAAAATCAGTTTTCAAAATTTTCATTTTTTAATAGCACATTGTATAGAATATAAATTATTTACAGCTATAATTCCATTTCCTCAAAAAAAAAAAAAAAAAAAAATCATTATTTACTTTGATTTTTTTGTTCAAAATTTTAAATTTTGGATTTGCAAAACATGAGAAATTGAAAACCAAGCTTATTTTATTTTAAGGCTGTTCTCAAATCCAAAAGGGCAACTTTGTGACGCAAGTTTTAATTTATTTTTGTTGGGAAATGAATGAAACTGGCTGGTGTTGTTGTTCAGAAACTATGTTATCGAACTGTTTTCTCCGTTTTTTTTTTTTTTCCAAACGCAACAGGTCTTTCAGAAAATAGTGTCCAAGTGGGCGTTTTGAACCGAATTTCTGCGTGAAAGAAGAATAGCTACTCAAGAAAGGGCGAGAAACGTGTTTGTCATGTGATCAAAATCGCTTATAACTCAATAGGTAATTTATGGATCAAAAAATGGAAAACACAGTTCGATTCCATGCTCAGGCTTTCCAATTTTATACCTTTCCGTTAAAAAATGATTTTGTAAATGTGTCAAAACGTTTTGTGCTTGTTGAGCAGAGCAGTTGAGAACAGCTTTAAGTTAAAAGGTTATTACAAGTTTAAAATGGAAATTAGAAAACAGCTAGAGTTTTGTATATTTCCATGCATAACTACATTTCGCACAAAAAATTGCGGTTTTCCTCAAAGTTCATTTATACAAACAAGGCCAAAAAAAATGTATATTTAGGCAAAATGGGTTTTGAAACTAGAAGTGACTTTTCCTGCATGTTATTATATATGTGTGTGTGTGTGAACATGAAAACAAATCATAGAAGCATTAGAATGAAGCTATCGTGAAATTCTGAATATTTTATAATTAAATTCTCGACTTTTCTTATGGTAAATAAACCCCTCTTTAAAAAAAAAAAAAAAAAAAAAAATCGAATTTACTCTTTAAATGAAGAGTTTCATACTCAATTTTTTTTTTAAATATTGGGTTCTCATATACTGCAAATTTTGGGGAATCTAGTATTAGATTTTATTTAACACGGAAATAAAAATGCAAAAAATGCTTAAACTGGGAATTGCACTGGGAATATGTTATTTAAATAGGAAAAAATTGAACTACAAAGCAGGGATGGAATTCTTTCTGAAGGAGTGAATCCTTTTTTATAAATGGGAATAATTTGTTACCATAAAGCGGAGCTGATTACAGCATGGGCAAACTGGGCTGTTTCTATGGGCCTTTAGCTTTACGGGCCCCTAAATTCTGTATGAAATTTCCATAAAGCTGATATTTTAAGTTTGTTTTGATCTTATACTTATTTTAATAAATATTTTGTACTTTTAGAACATGATTAGGTTAAAGAAAATGATATATTTATCCAAATATGTATTTGACGGCATCGAATAGGCTTAATTTTTTTTTTTTTTTTTTTTTTTTTTTTTTTTTTTTTTTTTTTTTTGTAACAGTATACGAAGACAGTGGGGGAAGGGGGCGAATGAATACTAGGTCTTCGGACTAGAATTAATCTGAAGTTCACTAAAAGTAATAAACATTTTTGATGCCGTAAGGCATATATATCACACAAATACATATTTATATATATATACATATAATTATCCTCTTCTAAAACTGATTTAAAATATCAGCTTTATGAAAATTTCATATCCAATTTGGGGTACCCTAAAATCAGGGGGTAGAGAAGCACCCCATTTTTCCCACGCTGCAATCAGCTCTGCTTTATGGTAACAAAGTATTCCCATTTATAAAAAATGATTCAATGTGGTCAAACATGGTTGCGTATATGGCTTAGAAAGAAAAGTGGTCAAAGATGGCTTCATATTGGCCAAAAAAAAAGGGGGAGGGTTCAAAGATGGCCGCAATTAAGACATTTGAAATGTCTGAAATTCAGACGTAAGAAGTGTCTGAAAAATTTAAGACATTTTAAAACGTCTTAAAATTGAACACTCTTGTTTCAGACACTTAAGTGTCTGAAATTCAGATACAAGAAGTGTCTGAAAATTTTAAGACATTTTAAAACGTCTGAAAATTGAACACTGCGTTTCAGACACTTAAATGTCTGAATTTCAGACATTTCAGTTTACAGTCTGACAGTTAATATTTACTTGTAGAAATAGTTTGATCTGTCGTACTTTCAACTTCGATTATGCGACTACTTATTTAAGTCAGTTTTTTTGTTTTAAACTCTTACTTATATCAATCATTTCTAGATTTCAAAAGTGCCAAGTAAATATGTTTATATTTCATATCTTATGCATATGCTTATTATATGCTTTTTAAAATATAAGATCAAACATGAAATTTTTATTTTTTAAATTTGTATTAGTGTATAAGGAATTTTTTATGCTTTCCGATGATTCTAGTTGATGTTTTTCAGTTTAAATGCATCAGTTATGCAGTTAATATAGCTTTAAAAAAAAACTGTCAGGATCTCAGGATTAATTTTTTTTACACAAACTTATGTGTTTCTATATATGAGCATTTTTAAATAAAATTCTAAAAGCTAAATATCTTTAAAATTAATTACTCTCATTATTTTCTGTACAAAATTATTTCAGGTCCATCTGGAGTTAAAATTATATCAAGATAAGAGCTTTTCCACCTTATGGATAACTAGAATTGCCTGATTTCGATAGAAAAAAACTAGAATTTCTCGAGGATTTTCTTGTTAACAAAAAAAAATTATTCAGACAACCAAAAGCTACAAATAAAATATGATTTTAAAAAATATATCAAGCCTGAATTTCAGAAAAGATGGCATGAATCAAGTAGGAATAAGCATTCTTTCTTGAAAAAAAAATCATATTGGTAAGGAACATAAAAAGGCACAAAAGGGTTTAAAGACTTAATAGTTACAGGTATAAAAAAAAATTCTAAACTTAGTTTAGAAGTTTGATGAACAATGAGCTCTCAGGAATTATTTTTCTAATAAAACCTTTTAACCCTTTGAGCTCTGGGGGTGAATTCTTCAAAATGTCCAAATGTCACATTGGCACCAGTATTTTGTAAACAAAAGATTCGGCTTATAATATACACGAAAAAATGCATTGACTTATTTTCAAATAAATTTGGTTGAATATTCCGGTGCCAATGTGACATTTGGAGATTAAAATTAAGTGGGAAGAAATGCCCCCATCAGAGCTCAAAGGGTTAAAAGAGACCAGGAAAATACAAAATTTGTTTCATTTTCTTCAAAGAAATTGGTCGCTCATGGAGGGAGTTCAATTGGGGTGGTGGTCTCTGAATGGAGGTAAAATTAGTATTGAGTCTATAGGAATAAATTTCGTTCCATGAAAAAATGGTCGTTCAGGTGGTCGCTTAATAGAGGTTGTGAGATGAAATCTCACATTTTTTTCCACCTATTCACCGGTCTGCATCTGTGACGGTGTCGCGGCCGTGCTTTTGTTTTTTTTTGTTTCTTTTCTTTTTTCTCCCGTCTCTCTCTCTGACAACCTTAGCGTAGACCTGTAAGTTGGCTTTTCCCCAGTGCCTGCAAATGAGCATCATTCATTATTCCTCCCTTCCTTTTTTCTCTCCGTGTTTCATCCGAGGCTGTAAGTGCGCGCATGCTCAGTAGAAAACGGGCGCTTGCTATGATTTCAAACGAGTGACGTTTCGTTTCACGAACGAATTAGATTGCGTTACTTTTGGTTTCGCTTTCTCATTTGTTTTCTGAATACCGGTGGCTTTTGAATTTGGTCAATTGTTTTAAACCTCTCGCTTAATTACTTTTGCGGTCCCCGTAGCGATGTTTATATACTGTCTCCCTTAATTTTTTTAGGCAGTTAAAGTTCTGACGGGATTGCCGAAACAACGATGTCGATATCTGTTTGTAGTTGTGTCATTTTTTATCAACGACGTTCTTGTTCTTCAGTTAAATATTTGATATTCTCTCGGGAATTTTTTAATCTAAGTGCTGGTATTTTCAAGAACCATTTACGGGTGATCAAAGGGGAAAATTATTCATCTTCATCTAAAAATATACTTAAATAAAGATTGATTTAGTCTCAAGAAAGTGTAGTTCCTGTCTCTTCCTCAACACTGCTTGTTTCAAGTAAGATCGTTTTGATTTTCTTCTTTTAAAATGACCTAAAAGAACTAAGTGTAGGGTTATTGTCTCCATTGTTCTAAAAGAAGAATTTTTACAACAAACTAATTCGAAAATACGATCACAACAATTTGTGAATATTCTAATATTCACGTCACAATTCTTGGTGCCGACTTTGGAGAAATTCTTGAAAAATGCACCCTGGAATTATAAGAGAGACGGAAATACTTATTTAATTTTTAAAAAAATTAATATGTTATAATGCTGTGATATTTTAATATTTTAGTCTGAAGCTATTACTTTTTTGAAGAGTTTATTTCAATATATTATTTTGTTGAACTTATATTTGTATTTGGGGAACAAATTGCTCATTTTTATGTACTTTGAAGAGATTTTTTTTTTGTTCTGAGAAGTAAATGGTAGGAAATATCTCCTTTTATTTTTGCAGAGCATGATTTTTCTTTCGATTGTATGAAGTGATAGAAGATATTTTTGTTCTTAGTATGCAAATATTTTTACAATGACCTATAATTTTACATTGTTTGAAGGGGCATATGGCAAATATTAAGGCACAATTTATTAGAACTATTGATGTATTTATATATTGTTGAGATTAGTAATTTATTTGAATGCTGTTTGTTTGAATTATTGCATTTATTTTTGAATTTTGTTGTATTTATTCATCATGACGTCAAAATTTAAACCTCTAAGAATAATAGTGACACCTTTTTCGGGTGATCCCGAACTTTTAGATTTTTTTGCTGAGCAAGTTAAGGCGACCATTTCTTATTCTAACTGGAGTAATGAACAGGCACTTATTTTCCTCAAGTCTAAACTCTCTGATCAGGCATTAAAATTTTATGTTTCCTCTAATGCATGTAAAAAGGCAACTTCTCCTGAAGACTTGTTTGATATTTTTAGAAAACATTTTAAGACAGAGTCAGCTACCTCCATTGCTCTTAAATACAATAGTATAAAGTTTTTACCTTCAGAATCTATCCGGAATTTTGCTACAAGGTTAGATGATGTTGTTCGTAAACATTTTCCTCAGTTACCTGATCCCTCCATTGAACAGATTCTAATATCAAAATTCACTGATCTCATCCCTAATAATTTAAAAGTTCACATTCTTACACAACACATAGATTCGTTTGACAAAATGATTGAAGCTGCTGCTTCATATCAAGAGATTCTTGATTCTATTCAAGCACCTATAATTTCTAATTCGGTTCCACCTTCATACAGTATGTTACATAACTTACATGAACAACCTGATGATTCTCTGTCTCATAATAGTCATTCTGCGGACTCATCGGAGGTGTGTAACAAACCTCACTCAGCTACTTCAGGTGATAACTCATCTTGCGATACAGAGTCCAGGCACAATTCTTCCAGAAACATAAGTCATCATTTCAAACATTCGTATAAACGAATTATTTGCCAGTGGTGCACAAGACCTGGACATTCAGCAAACAGATGTTTCAAATTGAAATCAAATTTAACTTCCAAATCAAAACAAGCATCTTTTAAAAAACGGCATCACAACTCCTCAGATGATAAACCACATTCATCCGACTCTCGACATTCTTCCTCTAAAGTTTCGACCTCCCGTCAGAACTACTCAAATAAAAATCCTCATAGGTACTGACACGATTTGGGGAGAAGTGGGTGTGGAGCTGCTTCACCCCTGTGTCATTTTTCTCCACAGTATAACTCTCAAGCTGTCTCTTTCAATAATGTAAATTCTGTTAAAGAGCTTGCTGTTCCCGTTTTTCAATGTGAAAGAACATTCTATAATTCAAACATAACTCCTGAATGTTTTCAAGAGTTATCTCCAGACATAAATACTCAACTTCCGTCCTTTAATGATTTTTCTGCCTTAAGTCGTGACTTTACGCCTTTTCAAGTCCAGAATGATATTATTGTACCGCGGTCTCCATTGACTAAAATTAACTATCCGATTTTATCACAGAGACTTGTGAAATCAGTTGCTAGTCAAACAAATAAAGAAATTCCACTTTTTGAAAACTCTGCTATACAAACAACCTCATCTGAAAATGACATAATCTTTGTTGAGTCCATCGAATTTCTTCTCCATGCGGAAGTTGATCAACCTACCCTTCCAATTATTCAATTAACTATTAACAAGAATCCTGCAAATTTTCTTCTCGATTCAGGTGCAAGCAATTCTCTATTATCAAAATATTATTTTCAACGTATAAAACAGCATGTACATTATAGCAGAATTGCTACAAATGTAAAAATTACCACGGTAAATTCTGCTGTTATTTGTTCTGGTTGTATAAACTTGTCATTTAAGATAGGGAAATTTTTCTACAAACATTCTTTTTTTCTCATTGATATTCCTGAAGACTCTAAGTTTGTTGGTATCCTTGGCTTTGATTTTTTGAAATCTCATAGAGTTGTTATTGATCTACATAATAGCCAAATTAAGATAAATAATAACCTACTTGACATCTTAGACTCTGTTTCTGCTCAAGAGGTTGATCAAACACAGGATTTACAAGTCAACACTTTAACTCAAAAGAGGTCTCTACCTGAATCTTCCAATAAAAATGTATCAGTGTCTGTTAATTCCAATAATAAAGTACGTAGTTCTCTTCCTTCAAATAATTCTTGTTATTCAAGAAAGAAAGTCGTTATTCCACCTGACAGTACTGTATATGTACCTGCGGTGTCTTCCTTTCATTCTTGTGATCAATTTTTGTTTGAACCAAAGGAGTATGAATTACCAACTTGTGCATATCAATCCATAATTTCTGCAGAACTTAGCTCGAAATCTAAAAATGCTAAAAACCTCAGTAGTTACTTTTATATTCCTATCACTAATAATGCTGAAGAACCCATTCACATTAATAAAGATTCAGTTTTGGGAACAATTCACGAGATAGATGAAATTCAAGAAGATTTTGATACTCAAAATATTAGTTCTCCCCATGAAATTAATTTAATTCAAGCTTCTACTGACATTTTAAAGTTACGAAAATCAGAGTTTAAACTTAGTAATTTTAGCCTAAATCATCTACTTCCATATGAGAAAACAGAATTACAAAATTTATTAACTAAATATGATACAGTGTTTTCTTCTTCCTTGAAATCTTTGGGTCAAACGGACAGAGTTATACCTCATATCCAGTTTATTTCAGATGTTCCTGTTAAGACCCTGCCCTTCCCTGTGCCACAATCTATCCAAGAAGAGGCAAAACAGCAATTGGACACGTTAGTTGATGCAGGAATTATTGAAAGAAGTATTTCCGAATGGGCATGTCCAATGCTTATGGTTAAAAAGAAAGCATCCTCTTCAAATGAAAAACCTAAATTTCGAATGGCACTTGATCTAAGATTAATTAATACCATGATTCGTAGTTCTTCTTATCCATTACCTAGAATTGATACTATTATTAACAATATTTCTAAATTTAAATACTTCACCCCATTAGATTTTCCATCTGCATATCATCAGATAAATCTCCCAGAAGAATTTCGCAAGAAACTCTCTTTTGCTACCGAATGGGGTACTTATAGTTTTTCTCGTTTAATGTTTGGACTCAGATCCGCAGCCTCTTCATTTCAAATGTTAATTGATGCAATAATCGAAGAAAGTAAATTACAAGGTGTTTATGCATATCAGGATTACATTATTGTTGCTGGTGATTCATTTCAAGAAATGATTCACAAATTAGATGTTTTGTTTTCAATTTTACAGAAACATAACCTTACCTTGTCTCCTGCTAAATGCAAATTTCATCAAACAGCCATAGATTACCTTGGTTTTCATTTGCAGAATCATACTATCCAACCAGTGTCTTCTAATATAACCAAAATTACATCTTTTCCAGCTCCAAAAACTAAGAAACACTTAAAAAGATTTATTGGTCTATGTGGTTTTTATCGCAGACTTATTCCCAAATATTCTAAACTTATGGATCCACTAATTAAACTTACCTCTCCAAAGGTTCCTTTTACATGGACGCCAGATCATAATAAAATTTTTACAGAAGTTCAAAACATTTTTTTCTCAAAACCTTTTCTCTCCTTGCCTGATTGGTCCAAACCATTTACCTCAATACAGATGCAAGTGGTATAGCTATTTCCGGTGTCCTTGTACAAAAGCGAAATGGTCATCTACTACCTGTGAGTTATTTTAGTAAATCTTTATCTCAGAAAATATCCTGCTCTGAAGCTAGAATTGATGGCAATTGTGAAATTAATTAATGCATTTAATTTTTTTCTGTATAATAGACATTTTATGATTTTAAGTGACAGCAAACCTATTGAACATTATAAGTCTACTAGTTCACCAGTTGATCTGACTACGAGATGGTTGGTTGACCTTTACAATTATGATTTCACCTTTCAATATCTTAAAGGCGAGAGTAATGTGTTAGCAGATTATTTCTCTCGTGAAGATTTTACAAATAATTCTCAAGATCTTAACACTAACCCTGCTTTAATAAGAGATAAAAATATTCTTCCAGTCACTACAGAGTCACCAACTATTGAGTTGCATCACATAGATGATCAAAACCAACAATCTCAAGACCCAAAAATGGAAATTTCTGAGTCCACATTCCTCTGTGAACAACGTAAGGATCCTAAAATAATGAAAATAATTGACTCCATAACTTCAGATAAACCTAATCCTAAGTTCAAAAATTATTTTATTCATCCTGATACAGGTTTACTTATGATAAAACGTAAATTCTTACAACCTGAAAATTCGCCACATATTAAAATTATTGTGCCTCATATTTTAAAGTCAAAAATCTTGCATATTTGCCATATGCCTCACTTCGGTATTGGAAATACTTATAGAAGACTACTCAAAAAATTTTACTGGTCAGGAATTTATAAAGATACAAAAAATTTTGTTCTGTCCTGTGAGTTATGCGTTAGACATAAACCACGAAGAATACCTGCAGCACCATTACACGAGATGTTCATCCCTTCTAAACCTGGTGAGCTCGTCTCAATGGATTTCCTAGGCCCTTTTTCGAATAAATTTTATGTGCTGACATTCCTGGATCATTTCTCAAAACATATAGAGTTATACCCGATCAAGATTGCTACTGCTCAGTCTGTTGTTAAATCCCTGACCAACTACATCACCACCTATGGTCGTCCGGCTTCTTTAATGTCTGATCTGGGCCCTCAATTTAATTCACAAGTATTTGATAATTTTACGGAGAGCCTCAAGATCAGTATTGTTCATTCATCCTCTGGGCATCCTCATACGCAAGGATCATCAGAGAGAATAAATACCAGCATTAAGCCATCAATTGCTACATTAGCTCAGGAGGGATATAATTTTCAACAGTCCCTAATGATACATAAAAAACTATATAACGACACAATACATTCTTCAACTGGATACTCACCATTTTTTCTGCATTTTGGCAGATCTATATCCAATATTTTTGATCTTTTCGATTATCCTGATCTGGAAGCGTTATCATATCCGTACGATTACTATCAGCATATGTCAACAATGAAACATGTGTACCAGAAAGTTTATGGAAACATGAAAGAGGCTCAACAGTTACGTAATCAACGTCAACATAAACGTGCTCATCTACGAAAGTTCCAGTGTGGTGATATCGTTTACATTAGAACTAATGATGCATTTAAGCCAGGAAACATTGGTCCTTATGTTGTGATAAATGTAATTTCAGATGTGCTTCTTTCTGTTAGGGTTTTAGAAGATGAACTGGACAAGCCTTTTACAATAAATATTAATAGAGTAATACCTGTACAGAAACGCCAACAACACTTAGTGTTGCAAAGTCCTCATCCAATTACACCTCTACCCCACAACTATAATTTACGAAAAAGACATTAATATTTGCATTTAAATATGTATTTTCATAAATATTAATAGTTAATTTTTTTGTATTTATTTTTAGGTTTATGAGTAGTTGCACCTGACAATGTGATGATGTTATGGCAATAGTTTGTTCACCTAGTATTCTAAATTCTAGTAAATTTCATTTAATTTTAGCAAAAACATGATGGTAATATCTGTTCCAGGTTATCTGTCTATTCCTTTTTATTTTTTTTTTTTTGGTACCATGTTTCTCATTTATAAATTGACATGATCAAGCTTATTACATAGAAATGTATAATGATTTTGATAGTATATTTTTAATTTTTTTTCTTTTTTGGAGATCTCCACTTTTTTTTTATTTTCATACAGCAATATATATATATATATGTACCATACCTAGGTTGATGAATTTTGAGTAATTATGTTAAATATTTTTGTTGAAGAGTAATATATTGATGTTGACTTTTTTTATTTTAGAGATTATACGTGTTGTTTACTGTTGTTGATATTATTTTGATATACATTTTAACTAATATGTTAATGGTAGTGAGTAGCTATATAAATATCTTCAATGAGTAAACAAATTATACTAGTACTCTTGATTTATGAGATACTTTGATTGATGAAAACTTGAATAGCTGAAGATGTAAGTTATTCTATAATACTCTTGGTCGACCAATTTTACTTATTATAGTTGCAACTGTTATTTTATATTATTCGAATAATACATTTTTCATGATATCTCTTGACAGCAAAGTTGTTTGCCTTTTTTTTTGGTGAAATATTAATGTTTAATATTTTGTTGATATGAGATCTTTTTAAAGATATACTATGTGCACAATTATTTTTATGGCATGCCACATGTAAATAATTGGAATACTCATTCTAAATGTACATATTTATATTGTATATACTACATTGATGTAACATTTATGTATTCCTTTTCCTTCTCTTTTTCCTTTTTGATCACCACATTTTATTTTTAGGGCTTGTTAATTGGCTTTCAAAATTTTGATTTTCCCATCCTGATGCAAAAGGTCACCTTTTTACATCTGTCTGGCACATCAAAATTTTATTCGACGTTGGAGGGTATTGTGAGATGAAATCTCGCATTTTTTTCCACCTATTCACCGGTCTGCATCTGTGACGGTGTCGCGGCGGTGCTTTTTTTTTGTTTGTTTCTTTTCTTTTTTCTCCCGTCTCTCTCGCTGACAACCTTAGCGTAGATCTGTAAGTTGGCTTTTCCCCAGTGCCTGCAAATGCGCATCATTCATTATTCCTCCCTTCCTTTTTTCTCTCCGTGTTTCATCCGAGGCTGTAAGTGCGCGCATGCTCAGTAGAAAACGGGCGCTTGCTATGATTTCAAACGAGTGACGTTTCGTTTCACGAACGAATTAGATTGCGTTACTTTTGGTTTCGCTTTCTCATTTGTTTTCTGAATACCGGTGGCTTTTGAATTTGGTCAATTGTTTTAAACCTCTCGCTTAATTACTTTTGCGGGCCCCGTAGCGATGTTTATATACTGTCTCCCTTAATTTTTTTAGGCAGTTAAAGTTCTGACGGGATTGCCGAAACAACGATGTCGATATCTGTTTGTAGTTGTGTCATTTTTTATCAACGAAGTTTTTGTTCTTCAGTTAAATATTTGATATTCTCTCGGGAATTTTTTAATCTAAGTGCTGGTATTTTCAAGAACCATTTACGGGTGATCAAAGGGGAAAATTATTCATCTTCATCTAAAAATATACTTAAAAATAAAGATTGATTTAGTCTCAAGAAAGTGTAGTTCCTGTCTCTTCCTCAACACTGCTTGTTTCAAGTAAGATCGTTTTGATTTTCTCCTTTTAAAATGACCTAAAAGAACTAAGTGTAGGGTTATTGTCTCCATTGTTCTAAAAGAAGAATTTTTACAACAAACTAATTCGAAAATACGATCACAACAATTTGTGAATATTCTAATATTCACGTCACAGAGGTGGTTGCACAGTGAGGTTTCACTGTATATGAAAAAATACATTTAGATTGACGGATAGAATACAATATATTCACTAATATTCTGTTGCATTAAAGTCATTTTTACATATTACAATGTTTTCCATTTATCCTGTATATATATATAATGTATTTCTCAAAGAAAACTACTAAAAAGTGATAGTAATAAGATAAACTAATCAATAATAAACTTTAGTCTAATATTTCAGTAAGAAATATTTTTGGCCGGCTAAATCCACCAAATACTACACTATGCGCCGCCTCTGCCGTAATTGCCTTTATTTCGAATTTTTGACTTTCCATAGGTTCATAATGAAAAAAAAAAACACTATTGCATATAAAAAGATAAAAGCTGGTAGTTTTATAGCGAAGATGTAGGGTTTTATGTCTATGTTGCTGTAAAAGCCCGAAGTCTGATAAATCCTAGATTTTACCAGTAAATCCTAGCATTTGCCAAAGTGAATTGGTAAAAGACCGAAATAAATTTTTTAACACTTCCATTTCGGGCTTTCACCAAACCATTTCAGTAAATGCTGGGATTTACCTGTTCTTTTTGGTAGAAGGGTCGAAATAACAATCGAGTCTGCTCATGTATCAGCACGTACATCTCTCTGTTCGAGTCATTTGCATTCTAACTTCGGTGAAGTTTAGACAGGCGTCTACGGCTACCATCTAGAATCCTTTTGTGTTTGAGATAATATAGTTTGCGGTTTCTTTCTTTATTTTTTGTTAAAGTGTGTTATTATGCGGAAAAGGTTTGATGAACTGTTGAACGAAGGATTAGATACATAGAAATATTTACAAATTCTGCTGAATATACCATATATGTGCTCAAGGAAGTGAAATATTTCCAGGTCCCATAATTCATTTTTGACTTTTACCAAAAGGAGTCGGTATACCTTAGCATTTACGAAACTGCTTCGGTAAAACCCGAAATCAAAGAAATTAGAAACATGTTTCGGGCTTTTACTATCTCCCTTTGGTAAATTCTAGGATTTACCAGTAAATCTAGGATTTATCAGACTTCGGACTTTTACAGTAACATATATAAAACTGGTAGTTTTGTACACGTTATAAACATTATAAAAGTACGGAAGTCAGCGCTTTTTTTTTACCTAACCATTTTATACAAGCTAGTTCTCAAATGTGCAATCGATATGCCTTGATCAATCACAAAAACAGCCGTCAGCTGTCGCGACAATGGTGAATCCGGCATTAAGCACAGAAAAATTTCCTCAATCAAAATGAAATGATTTCACAGAAGATCACTGCTGATCGTGGTAACATCATTCAATCTTCAGTAATAGAGTAATCTTTTTAAAACAGAACAAATTAGCATGTTTTTAGAGCCTGTGTGGGACTGACAGGAATTGGCGAGTATAGTTCCTAGGGGGCAGAGCTTCTGATTATACAAAAAACACAGGGGAGAGACATACAGAGTGAGAGAGTGTACATAGTGAAACATAGAGACGCTTTTGAAACGAAGTTTGTGTCTCTACTGCTTTCATATTAGGTATTCATTCAGGAATTCATAGTTCACTGATGCTTTGTTTGGAGTGTTTGCAGACCTCATTTGAAGTATCAATGTCGTTTAGTTTGGAAATTACGGAAAGGAAGTATTTATTTGGGCCTGAAAGTTACCCATGTAATTTCTTGTAAAGATTATATATCTCCAGACTATTTGCATGTGTTATTTTAGTTCGAATATCATACACATCCTGCATTATTTATCCACGTAATATGAAAGACTAAACTCTAACAAAGTCGAAGGACGTAGCCATATTTTAACATTGCTACGCCGTGGAATAATGTCTAATTGTATATACAATTATATTTATTTTATAATGTATAAAAAATCACTATATATTACTTTAACATGCTTTTATGTATTTAAGACAGCGACAAACATATAAGCAGGGGCGCAGGTGGCAATTTCCTCCCTTATTATCACATAGTAAAATACAAACTCCAGTCCCTCGATTTATCAGTTTTTGGACAAAGCGCTCGACTACTGATACATGGATGCTCAGAAATGACACAATTATGCTATACACCAGCTTGCTCAATTTGTCAGTGAAAGACGTAGGGCTCGATTATATATATATCAGTGGATATATATCATGATATACATATAGTACATATGCTACAAACTTGATGAACATTTATGCTTGTTTATATACAGGATATATCTGAAAAAGAGGGCAAAGCTTTACGGGGTGATAGAACGTTGCTATACGAGCAAATTTCATCGTAGATTATATGGTCGGAACGCAAGCGGTGAGAAGTTAAAAGGTAGTTTTTCTCTGTCGCAGTTAAAGAATTAACACAAGGATGAGAGGAGATCAAAAAATATTTTATTAACGGGAATGTAATTATGTTCATTCTCAAAGAAATTGCTCAAAAGTTCTTCGGCCAGCTGTAATGCATGCTTCACACCTGCGGGATAGGGACGACTGACGCACATTTGCGAAGACACCAGGCATTTTTCTCATATCGCCGGCAACAACGGCAATCCTGGGGAGTGGATCCATATCGGTTTCAATAAGGCACTTCACTCGTAGATTAGGCTTTTCATATGGCCCCACAGGAAAAAGTCCAAAAACGAGAGATCCGGCGATCTTAGTGGTCAAGCTATGGGGCCGACTCGACCAATCCATCACCCTGCGACAGTGGAAAACTACCTTTCAACTATTCAATGCTTGCGTTCCGGCCATACATTCTAAGACGAAATTTGCTCGTATAGCTGCGTTCTATCATCCCATAAAGTTTCGCCCATTTTTACAGATGCACCCTGCATATGTATTATGTATATATTACTCCTGTTTGTTTATAAAAATAGATAACTGGCCTGTTTATATAAAATAAATGGTACTTTTCCAGTATAGAGGCCTTGGCAAGATAGAGAAAATGGCCTTGGCAAGAGAAGGACATACTTTTCTGGCAACCTATTCACTGTTTCATGTACAGAAGCAATTTATTTCTATATTTATGCAATTTATGTAATAAAAAAAGCCCTTTATCTGTTTTTATATACAAACAGAATAAATTGTCTGCAAAAAAATAATATATATATATATATATATATATATATATATATATATATATATAAATTTATATGTATAAATTCATATACAAACGAGCCTAAAATTTTATCAGATTTGTTTTTATAGACGTTTATATCATTTGGCAACAGATCTCATTTTTGAAGCCCGAATTGCACCAACCATTTTTACAAAATCGCCAAGGCCCCTATACTGGAAGAGTAGCAACTAAATTGCATAAATATTGAAAAACTACTTCTATATATGCAATAGTGAATAAGTTGCCAGAAAATATGCATTAAAGAATTCCTTCTCTCGCCAAGTCCATTTTCTCTATCTTGCCAAGGCCCTGTGCTGTAGAACCCCTTATATGTACCCTTTTTTCTTTATTCGGATTGCTTGATTACCATGAATTTCGCTAAGCTATTATATATTCCCGCGGCCGCCATCTTGGATTTCTCGGCGATGTTTTGTTGGCGTTTATCGATAAGGCAACCCCGATGAGTGACGTGTTTTGACAACCCCGTTAAGCCTAACATGCGCATAAATCTGCTTGGCAACATTTACTTGGCGAAAAAGTTGTTTTCACGCCAAGAAAAAATCCAATGTGGCGGCGGCTAGAATATATAACATCTGTTTCAACAATTTTTTAATATTATACTATTTCAAAAAAGGGGTAGATTGGCTCACTTAAAACTACATTGCTAACATTATCACGGACTTTTTACGCCGACCGTTGGCGGTGAAAACAATTACAGATGATCAACAAAAATATATAATCTTACTTTAATATGTTTACGTTTTTCCTTCCTCTTTTTATTTGGACCTATTTCGTCTTTTGGCAGTAATGCTTCAGATTCTGATACTTCTTCGCCATATGATTCATATTTCAGTGGCCATGTATCTCTCACGGGAATGTAGCTACGATTCTTTATTATCAAAGGTTTTTCTGCTTTAATGAAACCAGAATATCCACCTCCAGGCAAATTCCCATAAGCCATTGTGGCTATAACATACCTTCTCCCTGGTAAAGCGATTGATACTTTAAAACTAAATCCAAGACTTCCTTAAGGGAGGCTTGACTAAATCAATCTAAATAGTACAATGATATTCCTTTGTGTTGCCATTGCGTTAAAAAATGTAATTTTATTTATTGAGTTTGAGTTTCGATGAAAAAGTAATTTTTTTTTTTTTCTTCCGCCGGGTTATGGCGTACTAAATGTGTAAGGCCTATGAGGTATGAAGCCGTTTTACTACTAAATCCCACATCAAAAAGCACAAAAGTCACCAATCACGTGCGAGAGAAATTTAAATAAAGTTCAGCTCAAAGATTTACTTAAGTAAATAATCTGCGGTGAGCAAACCAATTGAAATGTTCCATCTCCTTAAGGGAGTATAATCTTTAGGCAAAACGGCTTTGCATATGGTTCAGCTCACAGAGTTAAGAGAAAGAATAGAGGTACAGTATGCCTTAAAAACTGTTTGCCATACGAAGCCGGTTATCGCTCAGATTTGATTTTCCTCATTCGACACAAACAAATCAAGCACGTGGATCAGGGACCAAATTCTTTGACATCACACGGGCATTTCTCTAAATAAAAAAGTGATTTGCTTATGTTTAAGCATTTTAGACGATAATAATTTCCAATGTTAAAAACAAAAGCAAAGAAATACAGGTTTGAATTGGTAGGCGTGTCAAAACACATGGTTGTGTTTGGGCCGAAACGGATTTTAGGGTTATATTTTTGGCGTCACGCCCATCCACCATATTTCATCTCCATACTCTGTGGCGTGAACATAGAAATAGAAGGACTTCTCCTGAAATAGTGTTAATATCGTGTCGCGACATTGGATGTAAATAAAGCAATGGCAACGGTGTAGAATAGAACCGTGTACATACCAGCGCTTCTAGCGGATAACGTTCATTGGCTGGCTCTCAATGATCAAAGAGATTATTGGTAGAGCATTATTGAAGTAGAATAACCCAGTAGAACCGTGCTACACAGCGCCACCTATTTCACACATTTTTCAAGGAATGGTTTTCTTCTTCGAAAACCTATTTCGTGAGAAGTCCTCTATTCTATGGGTCTGTTCAAAACATAGATTAAAATACAAGATGGAACATTTGCGGCAAAATCTGTAATGGCAACAGTACTAGCGTCACTACCGACAATGGGGAAGAATGAACAAGTCTCCGAAATTTACCTATGTTGATGAAATATGTTTACTCTCTATGTTTTGAATATATATTCTTTCCTAAACGAACCAGAGGCAGACGATATTTTATTTATGTTTGATTTATTTTGCTGGGTCTCTGGGTTTTTTTTTTTTCCTTGTGCTTGTTTGTTAAGCTTTAACTTAAAAAATGATAATTATAATATAAATGATAATCCCCAGGAAATATTGTTGAAAACGTAAATATGTAAGTTAATCCGATAAAATTGTAAGAAATTAAATTCGAGTATTGTGTTAATTTGTTCACATTGAATACAATTTTATCAGTATCTCTATGTTTTGCTTTATTTTAACGTTTAGATTTATATAATTCTAAAATTTTGTAAAAAGGAATTTTTCGCTATCTATAATTTTATTATTATTTCCTATATGTTAATATCATAAATATTATTGAACTGATTGTATGTTGTTCAGATTAAAAACAATCATTTTATTTTATCTGTGAGAAAGTGGAAATGTGTAATTTTTTAAAAAATTATTGTAGTGATTGTTTAATACATTAAACTTCATACATTAATAAAACATCGTCTGTAAAAAATTTTCTACCAAATGGGAATATTTATGAAAGTTTCTATGACTTGTAGAGTGCAATATTTCGTCTATTTTTACATTACACCATCACTTTATGTAGCTTTAAATTGAATTATATGATATTTACTTGACGTATAATATTCAAAATGAAACTTTTAGCTTGTTTTTCGTTGCACTTAAATCGTTCACCCATCATGTACGAAATATATATATATATATCAGTGCATGAACATAGAATAGATATTAGATATATAGAATAGAATATCTATTCTATGTTCATGTATCGGTGTAACATTCTGTTGAAAACGTAAACATGCAACATTAAAAAAGAAAGATCACAATAAGGTAGACGCTCAATAACGAAAATAATACAAGGATGGGAAGTTTTTTCCCCATTGTTACTGAAGGCGCTGCGATCGCAATCACGTGACCATTACGCTCTATGGGAGTGTCCGATCTTGTATGTTAATCTATGGTTCAGAAGTGCATTTCACGCCGAGCGCGCGCTCAGAAGTTTTTGCCATGGAGTAGGTCTTCTCGAAGAAAGGAATTTAAAATAATTCAATTATTTCATTATTTTTATGGTTCAAAACAGATAAAACCAACGACTATATTTCTTTATCCTTCCAAAACATGGTTTTCGTAACAGAAATACATGGCTAGATAGGTTCACGCAGATAAAATCCAAAATATTCGGGAAAAGCATCACGTGAACTTCATCTACTTTAGCCAGTTCAGCGTTTAAAAGTTGCCAACCAACCCCACCCAAACTTGGAGCGTCCGATCCAGAAAACGATTCGATGGGCGATCCAGAAAAAAATTATGGGCGATTTGATCACGTGATTGTGCGTTTTGTGTTTTTGTTTTATTGGTTGTGCTTTGTTTGATAGGTTAATTGATACAATTTAACAATTCAATTGGTGATCTAAAAATTTTAACTTTTTAACAATTTTCTTTTTATTTATTTAAAATGATTTATCGTTTGCTTTATACTTTTCGTGATAAATAAAATGCTGTTACCCAGATAGTATGAACATTAGCAGCAAGTTTTATTTTTTCTGACATTATCTTGCCGTGAGAAATTCGCATCAAATTATCCGCAAGGTATACCACCCCCTACTTACATGAGTAGTTTGTTGTGAAACAGATCTCAAGACTGTCTTTAATTCACGAAAGTGGCGAAAGCAAAAAATCCCTCTGTTGAGAGAATAGACAACCCGCACATACGAAGAAATTGCAGAACTTTTATTCTGTTGGCACCACTTTTTCTAAACGCTATATTTATCAAATACCAAAAAAGACTCGTATTGAAAAAGTGCAAATATTACCTTAACTTGTTATTACCTTAACTTAATAGACCTGATCAGGTCTATGGACCCCACAAAAGGGGTTAAACTTATAGTGTGACAGTTGTAAAAAGAGAGTGGGGCGTGGAAAGATTACTACTTTGCAGTAAGTTTGCAATATTTTAGATTACTTGTTTGCCGTTAATTTGCAATAAATTTGATACAGCATGAATTTAACTTGCACGACAAGTTGGCTGCAAGCTCAAAGTATGGTGACTTAGGCATTTGCGTTATCTTGCTGCAGTCTTGTTATGAACTTTCAGTCTTGTCATACTGAGCTTGCTGCAACTTTGCAGGTTTTCAAAGCAAGACTGCTACAAATTTTCTGCAAATTAAAATGCTATCTGGATAATAAACCAAGATTGTGATATCAACATATTACGAAATTTATTTGTAATCCACTATACTGGATGGATTTCAATGAAATTTGCACTGCTAATTGAACAATTTTTCAGAAAATATTTTAGTACATATAGTATTTCTTATTTTATGATTGCATATTTTAATACCATGTGGATAACAGACCAAAATACATCATAAAACATGAGAAACAAATGGCACTCAAAATCATGTTAGTGTAAGCAAAATACTTAGTTATACTTTCAGTAGAAAATTTATAAACATTCTAATCATACTTTATTCGCTACAAAACTAGACGGCAAACCCCATATATTTTATAAAGTAGATTTTATTTCCAATCGTTTGGTATCAGTAACTTTCTTCTATGATAATTTGTTGCAGAGTTAGTAGGGATTGTTTACTTTTTTTCCCACGACTATACCTATATCATAAAGGACAAATGTGTCCGTCGGTAACGCTGACGTCAGTTTGATGTTGTCAACAGCAGATGATCAAGTTTCGCTTTTAATGCAATTTTTTAAATTTTTAAACTTCGCAATTTTTACACCGTCAAATACACATAAATGTACTTACAAATGCAATTGTTTCAAAAATGTGTTGTAATTTGTTGGAAAACTGTATCGTAATTTATTCAATTTTGAAGGCTTTAAAATTATTTTTCAAGCATGATTTTTTTGTATCTACTAGGGGCTCTGCCCCCTACTAGCTATGCTCGTCGACCCCCGTCCAGACACCGCAGACTCTAAATGCACGCTAATTTGATCGGCCTTAATAAGATTTCGAAAGATTGAATTATAATTTAAAAAACAGTGGCGATCTCCTATAAACGGAATTCTATTCATTTCTCTTTAATTGGGGAATTTTAAGGCCAAATGCGCTGCGGTACTACTTTATTATCCCGTCGACCAATTTCGCCAAATTATATAAATCGCCAAACCACTCGCCAAATTATACAAATTGATATAATTTTTATTTTAAATAACGAAAGAACAAATAAATTAGTGCAACATTAATAAAAATACAAATAAAACGTCGAAATAAAAATAACTTGATGACGTAGACACGTGCAACTTGCTTAAAGTCAAGTTAATGTGACATTTACGATCAACCATTATTGGCATTTAATCTTATAGTTTAGCGAATGATAGATTTTTGGTCGACGGGATAACTAAGTAGTACCAAAGATACAATCGCTGTTTTCCTCTTTGATTAAGTAAAATAAGTTAAACATTTCAAAATAAGCTAATATAAAAGGAATTAAGTAAACAGAGTCTTTGTCTCCCGGTATTTTTTAACAAAGCGAAAAGAAAGTTCTTTTAAATAAGACATTTTAAATTAATCGTTTTTAATCTGACGTAATTTCGACCAAACTATTCTTTCTCTTTTTAATATTCACGTGAAAATACTTTTGTTAGAAATGTAAAATTATTTGCGCTTTCCAAACAAAAACAGTTCAAAAGTATCCTCTCAAAATATCAAATAAATATCTAGCGCAATTTATAAATTTAAACTGTTTTGCAATATAATTTTGTATTCATTTTATGTAATAACTGTAATGTGACGTAATTTCTCCTATTTAAGGCTTCTAACGAATGTTAATGAATTTATTATTTTACAATTTCCTTTCTCTTTTAAAATTCACGTGTAAATATAGTTTTTATGACGTAATTTTTAATAAGTTCCTGCTTTTTGTACATAATTATTTAATTCTAATTCCAAATGTTTTTTTCTGTTTATAATAGTCACGTGTAAATAAATTTTTAATTTATTTACACGTATAAATAAATATATATATATATATATATATATATTATTTGAAGCAAACATTATTGTTTGCCCTGTTTATACAGTTGGCAACAGGTTAAATTAATATCACTTTCTAATTTATGTAAAAAATACCTCTAGAAATGCTGAAAATTTGAATTTAAAATAAAAATAAAACCTCAAAAAATGAGTCAAATTAAAAAAAAAACACAGTCTGCACACCGGGAACTTCCAACGTATAAAATGATCTAAAAATGATTAAATTCCCATGAATAGTTTTTGCTCCTATAAAACTTTTTTAATGGAACGATTTTGTCCAACTTTAGCATTAAATATCTCTTAAAATAATTCTTCGATTTGAAAACTGTCTGCATCAGCGTGTTTATCAAACATTTCTGTATAATACTACCGATTTTCATATTTTTGTATGCATTATTTTTCTTAATATTAACGACGAAAGATCACCGGTCACAAAAAATTCAAAACCGGCGGCGGTGACAGCGGTAGTTACTTTTTTTTAGAATAGAGATATCTTCTATTACGTGCAGACGATTATGAAACATAAATCAGTCTTCACTTAAGTTAATATAAATAAATCAGCATCTGACCTTCTATAACGAAGTTAAAACTTCATCATTAGACAGTATTCCTGTGACGTTTCGGTAGGTAAAATGAAGCGGAATCATTTATTTGCGCTTAGCATTCACCAAGGTTCTTTTCACTATTTCTCTTTACAGCGTTATTTTATTTTCTTTCATTATTTAATTACTAAGTAATGAAAAAAAAATGATAAAAGCATGAGTTGCAGAATTCAAACGAAAAAAATTTTAAATACTAAAAATTAATACTGAAATCGTTACGTAAAATTATAAGTAGAAGTAGATTACTCCAAAAATATTGTTGTACGATCACCATTATTGTGAACATCGCTTAGGCGGATGCCACGCTTATGCCTTTTTGGCTTAAAATCAAATTGTTCGGCGACAAAATCAAAATCGTAAATAAACATACAACATGTAACTCACAAGTACCGTCATTTTTATAATTATATTTGCTAGTTTCATTTTCAGGCCACATGATAGATGAGTTAGATAAAAATCAAAAATAAATTTTAAAAAATTAAAAACATAAACGAAATCGTTACTCAGATACTATCTTATCAAATTTTCGGATGCCTTTTTCTTAACCTGACGCAAAAGATAAATCGCCAATTAATGTTTAAACTGCAAACTTTCATACTGAATATTTTTTTAAGCCTTACGAGCATCCACGTTCATGCTTAAATTAAATATTTTCGCTTTATAATATTATTACCCATCAAAACTGTTTGTTTTTCTCTTTTTCTTGTCTTTTTTTTCTTTCTTTCTTAAATTTTAAACAAAATTAGTAACAGTTTTTTTTTCGTGATGTATAGCCGTTTCAATTCATTTATCAACGATAATGATCTCCAAAAAAGACGGTAACCTTTTCGCCCAAAATAACAGAAGTTTCCATCATATTCTATAAGTAATCTACGTAGAACGATGAGCTATATACTAAAACCTTCCCAGGAATAATATCTATCTAACAGTGCAAGTTCCATCAAAATCCATTCAATAGAACTCTAGTTATAAGAAGCCGGAATGAAATTTTCGTTTGTATTTTATATGTAGGGTAACTCTGGGAGAGTCGCTGCATACGGGATAGATGCCGCACCCCTTATATTTCTTGTAATTATCGGTAGATGGTCGTCAAACGCGCATTATAGGTGCGCAACGAGATTATTTTAACCTGTGTATAGCGTGAATCCCATTTCGATGTTTACTTGTAGTTGTACAATCCTTATTTTGATGCAAGTGCATGATTTCACTGTCCAAACTTTTAAACACGTTATGCTTAAATACTTTTCATACGCTAATTACTAAATGGACGCATGATTTCGTAGTCAAAACTAAGTGTAGCATTTGTATAGGGTACTGTGTGTATGATTACGCCATTTTCCCTAGCGATGGCAGGCAACTCTGATGTGCGACTTCTGTACCACGCAAAATGGGATACATGCCGCACTGCAATTCCGGTGTACATGCCGCAGTTTCTTTTTTACGGTATGATTAAGTGTTGTTAAATTTTCCTTTTCTTTTTGAACAGAATAACCAAGATAGGCATGTTATCAAGTTTACTATAACCAAAGGATAAAAACGGAAAAAATAAAAAGTAGGAAAGGCAAGAAAGATGATAATAATGAAAAAATGTATTACGCGTAACGCAGACGTTTTCCGCAAGGAATGTTTAGAAAACTACTCTAAAAAAGAGGAAGTGTAATTGACTTCGTTACATCATGTGTCAAATGTATCGGGTGTCCTAAAAAGGACTGACTGATTTTAAAATTCAATAACTTGCAAACGGTGACAGATATTTAAAAATTTCTTGCAGGAGGTTTATGCATAAGGTCAAAAGTTTTATTACAGTGATTTTCGATTTTAGTTCGAATTACAAACAATAGATGGCGCTGTAAGCAATAGTCGCTAAATACAGGCTCGATTTTTGGTCCTTTCTGTTGTTCCATGCGGAAAAAGGAGATGGAAATGTATTATCCGGGCCACGAAGTACTAAAACTCGAGCCTGAATTTAGCGTATATTGATCGCAGCGCCATCTATTGTTTGTAATTCGAACTAAAATTGAAAATCACTGTAAAAAAAACTTTTGACCTTATGCATAACCCTCCTGCAAGAATTTTTTAAATATCTGACACCGTTTACAAGTTATTGAATTTTAAAATCAGTCAGTTCTTTTTGAGATACCCGGTAGTTACATAAAGACTGTACTTTTTCGACCATTTGTGTGTAGATTGTGGTCGTAAAAAACGGGTAAATTAACAAATAAATTATGTAAACACAATTTTACTTTTATTCTTTTCCCTCTCTAATACATTGGTGTTACGTTGTTGCTAAAATAACAATTAAAATTTAATGTAAAAAAGTAAGTCGATAATTTTAATAGTGAAAGTAGGCAAACAATTATTAATTTGAATCAACTAATACGTTTCATTGTACTCATTTAGTTTCATTTTGTTAGTACATCCTTAATTACAGTCCAGATATGAATATTTTTTTAATATTTTTATTTATAATTTCATTCTGTTCTTATTAAAAGCGTGGCATAACTACCGAACAAGTGCGGCGTCTCAGCCTGAATGTACGGGTGACGCGCCGCAGTTTAATGTTTTAGAAAAAAAATGTTAAAAAATATTAATTATTTGTTTTGAATTTTTTGTCGCAGTGCACGTATTGTATATTTAACATTAAATAGCACAACAGGATTTTTTTTATTTTATGTCCACCTTGTGACTTTATACAAAAATTCAAAAAAATATGCGGCATAAATCCCGGAATCACCCTATAGGTAGACTAGCAGGCTATGCCCGCTGCGCTGGTTCATTTTCCCAAATGGAACTTTGAATCAAACGAAATGGTGAATTTAACCTTCTATTTCAAAGCAGTATAGACCATCACCTGAAATGTCCTTCCGCATTGCTGAAAACTATCCGAACGCCATTGCGATATTATACTACCTTATGTCTTGGACAAAATTTGAGCAATTAAGAAAAAACTCTTTTAGTTGATCATTTATAGTAGAGTTTGGTGTTGAAATGAGACCGTTCTGACAACAGGGATTAAAATGTTCTCTAGTCATCACACTATTAAATTAGAGAGTATTACAATGATTGCAGAGATTGATCATTGAACTTTAAGAACATTCGGATCGTTCATTTTCATTTGTTAGTTCTTGAACTCCTGGACTCTCAACTTGCGTTATATGTGGTTCTGGTAGCTTAAACACAATCTCATTGCATGTTATATTACATTTTTCTAATAAACATCCTCTTCTGGCAGATCTACTACTGTTTTCCATCTGTCTATTCCAGCAGATTAAATTGAGTTTAAAATGTAAAGAATTATTTGCAGACAAAGAAAAGTGGTTAACTTGTATATCTATTAGAACAGTGAAGCATAAAAAATGGATTTTTAAAGCTGCATCACTTGAATAAAATTAAAATGACGTCAGTTTCACGGCCTTTTCATTTTACAGACCAGTTACAATCGTATAACCGTTAAATCGGGGATAAACTCGATGACTTAATTTTGTAGAAAAATAAACCTTTAGTTTTCATGCAACAAAATCTTTCTAACCCTCTGTAATCAGTTCCATTATGAATGTTGACGTCTAACATTAGAAGTGCTTTTAATGATAGTGTTACAAATGTACCATACTTATTTACAAAACGATGTTAATTACCCGCCAAGTTATACGTTCTATTAAATAATATCAAATGGCTGTTGACACAACACTGCAAATTCTCAAACACAAAAATAAACACATTTTACAACGCGTTTTGTCACCAAATTAAAAACACATTAATGTGTTGTGAATTAGCCAACTTCAGATACAAAATATTTTTTGTGTTGTGATTATGCTCTTAATATGTTGCAAAATTGTTCCTATCTAAAAATGTGTTCTAAAAATAGTGTTGTTAATTGTGTTGAAATTGTGTTGTAAATAGTGTTGATGAAGATATTTTCTTACAATAGTGTTGTGCTGCACAACACTTTGTCACAAAATTAACAACACATTGTAAACACCAACAGTTTAGAACACTATAAAACTACACATGTAAAACACTTTCGAAATACTGTCTACGTGGTGCCTTTAAAATAACACACAGAATAGAACAAGATAGACACACAAAAATAGAATTAACAATGATAAATAAAGTTAGTAAATAAAGTATGCAAAATTTTTAACAATATGCTTTTTAGTGAATATTTGAACAGAACATTTTCTTTGCATTTTTATAATGAGCATAAAATCACGGACTATCAAACAGGCTATATTTCCTTTATATTCGAGGTTAAATAATTCTCCAGTCTGTTACTAAATAATCCCGATAATGAAATAATGGCTAATTTGTCAATGAGTTTAGCTGATAGGATGTACGTCAGCAGATTTTTGTTATTAAGAAAAATCGAAATTTTATCGAATGATAATTTCAGGTACTTTTCATCTATCTAGGTTGAATAGATAAATCGACAAATATTAATCCATTTGCCCCCATTAGCATTACAATGTTTTTCCCCTACATTGAAAATAATTCTGTTTTGGTGATAGTAAAACAACTGGAGATAAAAATAAACAAGTTGGAAATTGCTCGTCAAACGTTTCAAATGAGGTGCGTTCGTACTATAACTAGTTTTATAATTATTTTTTGCACCCCATATTGTACTGAATGTATAATTTTGTGCACTTCATAAAGCGCATAGTCTGATACATCATTAAAATGCACTTCCAATAATTTTTTCCCATTCCCCGTAATGTAACGGAACACTTTTGACTGTCCCTGTAATTAAACTATACATCCGATTTTCCTAAAATTTGAAATAGCTCAACAAAATTTTGCAACAATTATATATTTAAAATTTCAGACCATTCGGAAGGCTGTAATATCATTAAAATGCACTTGCAATAATTTTTCCCATTGGCCGTAATGTAAAGAAAAACTTTTGACTGTCCCTGTAATTAAACTATACATCTGATTTTCATAAAATTTGAAATGGCTCGACAAAATTTTGCAACAATCATATATTTGAAATTTCAGACTATTCGGTTGGGTAGTTTTTGCTCTGTTACATGCGGACAGACAGACGGACGGACAGACGGACGGACTGAACGACGACTATAGGTGCTACGTATTTATATAATTACGAACGCACCTAAAAAGAAAAGTGCCCAGTTAAACTGACGGCATTGAGCTCACAGTCTATTCACACTAATTGTACATTATACACTTACTTCAAAGAATAATGCCTTTCGAAAAATAAATTAAGGGGGATTAGCCCCCTCCCTCTGTTTTACATCTTTATACTTAACCAATGACCCTCAAATTTCATCAGGGAAGCGCTTTATCAGAATAAACCGGTATACCAAATTTGAAGCAAATCGGATAGAAAAACCCGTTTATCTAAGTTAAGGGGGTATGATCCCCCTTTCCCTCCTTTATACTTAACCAATGAACCTCCAAATGTCTTATTGTCAAAGGATTTCATAAGAACCAATTCAGTTGCACCAAAGTATCAGTTAAAATACAACAATTGGCAGTAAACCCAATTAGAAAATATCACTTAATAGGATTACAAATCTACGCATTAGAGAACGTATTGCAACTGATAATCAAACGTACAGTCGTGGAAAAAAAAGTAAACAGTCCCTGCTAACTCTGCAACAAATTGTCGTAGAAGAAAGTTACGAGTACCAAGCGATTGGAAATAGAGTCTACTTTTAAATGATGTAAATAAATTTTGGGACCATCCACATATAAAAACGAACCCAAACTTTCTGTTTTTCGATATTAATTCCCAAGTTTGACACCATAAATGAATTCTGCACCCTTCAATTAGCCTAAATCCAAATTTTCATGAAATTCGTACGATTAGTTTCCGAGAAATTAATTATTTTAAAATGAGCCTATTTTAGGGGCTCTATCCAAATTGAAGTTCGGTAGTCGATTGTTGAAATACTACAGAATGACTGTGTCATTTCCATTAATGTATTATTTATAGAATTATGTATTACTAGCAGGCTGTGCCTGCTGCGCTGGTCAATTTTTCCAAATGAACATTGATGAATTTGAATTTGCATTTTAAAAATTATGGATCTTCAGCTGGACCTTACTCATTGCTGAAAACGATGCGAACGCCATTGTGATATAATATTACCTAAAGCGTTGGACAAAATTTAGCTATTAAGAAGTAATTCTTTTAATTGGTTACTAACAATGCACTTTTGGTAGGGTAATGAGACCGTTATGACAACAAAAATTAATAGCTCTATAACTAATCAACATATAATGAAATGTTATATACTAACACCATTCCTGAAACGTCATGTAACAGTGCCACTTGTATCAAAATACTTTCTGTAGATTAAAAAAAAAAAGGGGCTAAACGTTCATAATCAGGTTCACTTAATTTTTTATCTTTTTTTTTGCTCTATGACTAAGTATCGTTGAACAATATGTATACAATAAAACCTTTCCAAAATTATTACCTAACCACTTGGGCACAGATGTCATACATGCCTCATATAGGCGCGATTTTTTTCTGACGCCAATATCAGAAACATTGCAATACGCAACAATACTTAACTGACGCCAAAGTGTCGTTATTTTGCTTGATATGGTAACCTGGAAGTTGTTGTTAATGCTGTTTATGTTTTCGCCAAATTACCATCGGTAAAAAATCTCGCCAATATGGGGCGTATATGACATCTGTACCACCATTTGTGGTATATCCTATCAAAGTATTGTAAACAATCGGAATGAAATGCAAATTTCCGTTTTAAATATGTAGTAGATGATGATGATGCGTTTTTGTGTAATAGAATTCATCGTGAAATTTTCGCTTCAAGCATAAACGATGCTTTCAACATTATAGCTAATACACCAATATGTGAAGTATCCGATTACGGAATGTTAACTTGCATTCCTATGAGCCCAAAGAAAAGTGAATATGTGGCTTTTGTGATACTTTTATGTTAACCAGGCGCAGGTCATAAATCAACAAAGATTCTTTTCATACCATATTCTTATATTTATTATTTTCATTTAAGATACAAACCTTTCACTCATTTCATTTAAAATGCATGCCTTACACTAATTTCATTTAAAAAACTGTAAAGATAAACAATAACAGGAAATAATTCCATAATTAAAAACAAAGAATTATTTTTTATTTACATACGCAAAATGTAACTACTGCTACTGGCAATTTTAAAAATGCTATTGGCAAGATCTGCGCACGGCTGTTATAAATGTACCCATTTTTAGGTGCGTTCGTAATTATATAAATACGTAGCACCTATAGTTGTCGTTCAGTCCGTCCGTCTGTCCGTCCGTCCGTATGTCTGTCACCATGTAACAGAGCAAAAACTACCCAACCGAATGGTCTGAAATTTCAAATATATGATTGTTGCAAAATTTTGTCGAGCCATTTCAAATTTTATGAAAATCGGATGTATAGTTTAATTACAGGGACAGTCAAAAGTTTTTCTTTACATTACGGCCAATGGGAAAAATTATTGCAAGTGCATTTTAATGATATTAGAGCCTTCCGAATGATCTAAAATTTTAAAGATATAACTGTTGCAAAATTTTGTCGAGCCATTTCAAATTTTAGGAAATTCGGATGTATAGTTTAATTACAGGGACAGTCAAAAGTTTTTCTTTACATTACGGCCAATGGGAAAAATTATTGCAAGTGCATTTTAATGATATTAGAGCCTTCCGAATGATCTGAAATTTTAAAGATATAACTGTTGCAAAATTTTGTCGAGCCATTTCAAATTTTAGGAAAATCGGATGTATAGTTTAATTACAGGGACAGTCAAAAGTTTTTCTTTACATTACGGCCAATGGGAAAAATTATTGCAAGTGCATTTTAATGATATTACAGCCTTCCGAATGGTCTGAAATTTTAAAGATATAATTGTTGCAAAGTTTTGTTGAGCTATTTCAAATTTTATGAAAATCGGATGTATAGTTTAATTACAGGGGCAGTCGAAAGTGTTCCGTTACATTACGGGGAATGGGAAAAATTATTGCAAGTGCATTTTAATGATATTACAGCCTTCCGAATGGTCTGAAATTTTAAAGATATAATTGTTGCAAAGTTTTGTTGAGCTATTTCAAATTTTAGGAAAATCGGATGTATAGTTTAATTACAGGGACAGTCAAAAGTGTTCCGTTACATTACGGGGAATGGGAAAAAATTATTGGAAGTGCATTTTAATGATGTATCAGACTATGCGCTTTATGAAGTGCAAAAAAGTATACATTCAGTACAATATGGGGTGCAAAAAATAATTATAAAACTAGTTATAGTACGAACGCACCTCATTTGCCACGTTTGACGAGCAATTTCCAACTTGTTTCTTCTTATCGAGGAGCAAATTATAAATTGCCAAATATTATTCCAATTCCAATTTCTTTCATTGAAAATAATTTTTAATTCGTTACAAACATTGCTTTCATATTTAAATATTTTCGTTGGTACTATTTAGTTATCCCGTCGACCAATTTCGCCAAATTATACAAATTGACATAATTTTTATTTTAAATAACGAAAGAACAAATAAATTATTATAACATTAATAAAAATACAAATAAAACGTCGAAATAAAAATCACTTTGTGACGTAAACACGTGTAACTTGTTTAAAGTCAGGTGAATTTGACATTTACGATCAACCATTATTAGCATTTAATCTTATAGTTTGGCGATAGATTTTTGGTCGACGGAATATCTAAGTAGTACCCTTTCGTTCTATAAAGCTAATTTCTTAGTAAAATTGTTCCTTTTATTTTACATAAAATCACTATTTTTTATTTATTTATTTATTTTTTTTATACTACTTAGTTATCTCGTCGACCAAAAATCTATCGCCAAATTATAAGATTAAATGCCAATAACGGTTGATCGTAAATGTCACATTCGCTTGACTTCAAGGAAGTTAAACGTGCTTACGTCATCAAGTTAATTTTATTTCGACGTTTTATTTGTATTTTTATCAATGTTATACTAATTTAATTCTTCTTTCATTATTAAAATACAACTTATGTCAATTAATGTAATTTGGCGAGTGGTTTAGGGATTTATATAATTTGGCGAAATTGGTCAACGGGATAACTAAGTAGTACCATTTTTTTATTAAGATGTTCGTATTTTTTTTTCAAACTCATAGAGCCGTTTTTATTCTTTATCCAAAAGAGTTAATTTGAATTTTTTTCGTTTATAGAGTAATGTTAGATATTTTGATGTTTACACGCCAAAGACACCGTCAAATTAGAAAAATATGAAAAATGTCACGAACTGTTGGACTTATAAGAATTTACGTGGCACCAATCGATTCAGCATACAAAAATACATTAAATTATGCTATCATCTGACGCATAATTATAATTAAACAAAAACATAATTTGAAGAACAAATTAAAAACACAAAATTTATTTCCTACATTGTTTAAGCCTGAGAAGGGACAGATATTAAGTTATTTCATTCAATTAGTTCTATATTTAATGTTAAATTTTTGTAACAAATTAGTTAAGCCAATTGAAGATTAAAAAATAAAAATAAAATTCATACAATATAATACTTAAAACATCCTAAAACCTTAGATTCCGTTCAAATGAAATCGAAATAAATCTTATACTTCTTCCATTTTTAATTGAAAATATTTGTATTGCAGATTTAGTATTATGTTTATGAAAATTGTGCATAAAATGATAAGATGCATGCAAAATACAAAACTTTAAAAAAGTCTAAGATTTATTTCGATTTCATTTGAACGGAATCTAAGTTTTTAGGATGTATCATATTGTATGAATTTTATTTTTATTTTTTAATCTTCAATTGGCTTAACTATGTTACAAAAATTTAACATTAAATATAGAACTAATTGAATGAAATAACTTAATATCTGCCCCTTCTCAGGCTTAAACAATGTAGGAAATAAATTTTGTGTTTTTAATTTGTTCTTCAAATTATGTTTTTGTTTAATATGTCAAGTTTTTTAATGACTACAGCACTCAGACGAACGCATTTCAAAATTAATACAGAGTATCATCATCAGGCTTTGATGTATGCGATATTGCATCACAATGTGGGATGCAGTTTACCAGTGTGTAATTCAAATGTTTCACCACTGTAGTAATGCAGGTTGCGGTAGTTTGGACAAAAACTTCCAATCTGAAAGTAAAAAATCTATAATCAAAACATAAAAAATTAACTTTACTTAAATTTAGATACCCTATTTCCCACTCAGGAACGCTATGAATGTAAATGTAAATTCTGTTGAATCCTTACTGCTAATATTTAACAATATTATAGCTGTGATACAGTAAAAAATAAAAAAATAAAAAATTTACTTGAATTTTTAAACCTTATTCTCTCCCAAAGGGTGATGTAAACACATCAGAAAATTATTACCTAAGTTTAACTTGGGGTATAAATAGTTCTCATCTCGGAAAAAAAAAATACATTTTAAAATTTAAGTTATGTAATTCCCCACTAAGTTCGCTACCTGCATAAAAATAACTTTCCATTAGAAACTTTTTACTAAAATATAAACTTGACCAAAGCAAAAACGTATTCTGAAAATATCCTTTTTATTTCCACTATGACGCCATATTCACCTTTTTAATTTTTGAAAAAAAAAAAAAAAAAAAAACTATTTCAATTAAAATTTTTCACGCGGGAATCTTTCTACTAAAACCAAATAAATTATTATTACGGCTTTTGAAATTTTTGCAACAATGAAGAAAAAATGTTGCATTTTCTATTAAAAATGTCCGTTGATTCTCAATGAAAAAAGTGAAATTTGGAATTATTAAGAAAAATATTTGAATAATATACGAAAAAATTGGCCCTTGTTTCTCTCTGGGTTATAATTCACCCATATGCAAAAGTATTTTGCCATTCGTTTTGACCCTGACGTCAGGCAAACGTTTTTAAACTTTAAATTTATAATATTATTAGAATTAGTAAAGAATAAAAAATGAGTGGCATCAGGGACAAAAAGGTGGGAAGAAAAAATGAAAAAGTTATCATCTCCATAGTCTTTTCTATGTTAAATTAACATTGAGAAGTGACACTGGAAATAAATAAGTATTGCGCTGCCGCGCAATACTTAAATATCCGATTTTTAAGGAATTTTTTTCCCTCCCCTTGCAAAAAACGCCGTTAGGGGTGACATTTTAGAAAATCCTTTCTTAGCGATACTATATAGATATGCCATTTGGCGGTGACTCGATGATCGAAAATTAGTCCAATATCATTTGAAATATTACATAACAGGGGAGAATTTACGAAGAAAGACGAAGAAGAAATGACGAATTACAAAAGACTTGCAATTTTTGAAGTGAAAACTTCTTTAGGCGCATTGAGCTTTTTTGAGATGGGGAAAAACCACTGATTTCGAGACACTGTAACGTAACCGACATGCTAGCATTTTGACACATAGACACTAGCGCGCCAAGCGGTGAATGACAGGAATTTTTCCCTCTTCAGCTCAATCCGCAAAAGAAGAAGGAAGCTAAAACTCATTTTTTCTCCCGGCGTATTGCTACAACAAATTATTTTGTTTTTCGTCAGTTAAAATGAATTATACCGTATTCGTGACCTACCTATTTCGTGTAACTAAAAACCGATAACGCTGTATTTTATCGTGTTGATGGTCTGGTCAATGACCAACAGTATTGACGGGAATTTCGATTACGGAAGATAAAATACGGGGCACAGATGTCAGATACGCACTTGGGTACCTAATTGACAGCAAAATGGCGTTACTTTATTTTACAAGGTAACCCGGCTACTGTTGCTTATTTATTAATAAATTGTTCATTTACTTTTATTTTATTTTTTTAAATTGTACAATTGTTTGGTTCTATAGTTATTAATGAAATTACCGTTTATTTATTGTTGTTTACTTTTTAAAACAATAGAAAATAATTTAAAAATATATATTGTAACTGGTATTGGAAAACGGGCTTTCGCCAAATTGACGTTAAAAAATCGCGCCAAACCTGGTTCGTATATCCCATCTCTGCCAAATTCTCGGTTTTTTGATTTTTCGACTTTTTATCCAAATTTTCCGGATTTTTTAAATTTTCCCTTTCATTGTATCCCAAATACTACTTTCATACCAAATTTCAAGATTCTAGGAATACAGGACGGACCTCTGAGTTTTGATGATCGGTGAATCAGTGTCGAAAAGGCGAAAGTTTAAGTTCATATCTTCTGAAATAAAAAGATAAAAACGTGAAATTTACTCATTTAGTTCCATTTCCCATTACTTTAGATTTACGAAGTTTCAAGTTTCTGGGAATCACCAACACAAAGATATTGGGGGGTCAAAAGTACCCTGAGTTGCTTCCAGAAAAAGATGCTTACGGCTATGCTTTCAAGACTTGGCAGGGGCATTGCCGTGTCCCCAGATGCTTTCATTAGTGCTGCTACACAATTCAACGCATAAAACATTTCCTGACGATTAAAAAAACACACACGTAATTGTTGAAGTTTTCACTTCTATTGGCACTACCGGAGTGCCACTGTTTCTTTTCTTTTTTTCTTTTTTTTTTTTTTTTTCAAAATGTTGAATTTTTTGATAATTAACGCATGATTTTATAAATTTCCTTAAAAACTATCTTCATTTCCTAGATTTCGAAGGTGTGAATTTTCCTATAAATGATATTGGCGATATGACTTAAGAAAAAATGAAATAAACAAAAGATAATATTTGCTTAAAAAAATGGATAATATTCATTGATCTGAGTTCGAGTTTATAAATATCACATGCTTTCGGAATTACGGTGAAAAACATTATAAAAAATATGAAATTATTTTACAATATGTATGTGTGGCAGAAATTCACACTAAAATTTATTTGATTCCATTTTTTAAATATTAACTGATATCTATATAAGTTACAATTGAATATAAAAATGTACTCAAAAAAAGATCTCGTTCACTTGAAAAAACACCATTTATGAAAATATCCTCAAGCTAGATTTTTGACTATAAAATCACATTGTTTGGCGACAAAAGTAAAATAAAAAATCATAAGAAATAAATAATTACACATTTGACTCACAATTACATCTGCTTGTTTCTTCTATAAGTTACGTGATGAGGCAAGTAGATAAAAGGAAAAAGAAAAGAACAAAAAGAAAAAAAAAATCATTAAAAATTCATTTAATCAAATTTTCAGATTCATTTCTATAATTTAACGAAAGCGATAATGAGCCAAATATTGCGTATCAATTGTAATCTCTCTCATTAAATTAATTTTTAAGCGTTACAAATATTTTTTTCAGGTTTAAATTAAATTATAAATATTTCTTTCAGGTTTAAATTAAATATATTCGTTTTTTAACATAATCCCTCATTTAAATGGATTTTTCTTTCTTTTATACAATTAAATATCAGTAATTATTTTTTCATTTATTTTCTAACGGATACAGCGATTTCAATTCATTTGTCGCCAAAAAATAACCTCTGGCAACCTTTTCGTTCAAAATAACAATAAAATGCGAAATTTATCACCAAAAATCATAGTTATCCCTGTATATTTTACTCATAAACCACCACGTGAATATTCTCTATCGAATGACACTATTTGCAAAAAAATCCACCGGGTAGTTTTTGAAAACATTCGGGCGGAACTTTTAGATCTTACTGCTTTATAATGATTATAGAATTGTTAATTCTATAAAAAATGTATTATAGATTCTATAAATAATGTATTATTTATAGAATTTATGTATTATTATAAATGGCCAATGTGGCCATTTAACCCTCTCGTGCATAAATTATTTTTCATTATTTTTCATTATTCACAAAAAAACCTTTTTTTGTGATAAATGAGAAACCATTATAAAATAATTTTATTATTGTACTGCGTGCTAGGTATTATCTGTCCGCAAATCAAATCTCTATAAATGAATGCTCAAAATTTTTTTGCTTAATAATGCAATAATAATACGATCTCATATGAGGTCCGTATGCATGAGAGGGTTAATTCACTTGATATGTTTTGACTACTGCCAGCCCGAATATTTCAATAAAATGAGTAAAATATATTTTTTCAAAATCTGATTTTCTTCACATCATAGATTAAACCATTATTTTGACGTTCTTTAATGATAATTCGAAAACAACTTGAAAGAAAAATTTGAAATTGAGAATTCGCATAAAGCAGTTACATAATAAATATAAATCTATCCAAAAAATTGTAAGTTGCAATTCATATTTTTTTCGAATATTAATTTCATAATTCATATTATAAAATTTTTTAAATTACAAGTTCAATGTATTTATGTTTGGGATTTTTAGCATTATAACCACACACAAAATTAAAACAAATGGATTATAATTTCAGGAGATATTAATAAAAATATGAAAATTTAATTTAACATTAGAAGCTCTAAATTTTTAATGTTTATAAATCAAAAACTTATCATTTAAATGACTAGAAACTTCGTTTCTAGGCATAGTTTGAGCCAAAGATTTAAATATATTGTCAAAATTGGGTGATGCCAGCGAAAAAAACAAAAGTTTGTTCTGGTTTTGATTTGTAGATGGGCCCCTAAGCAAATTTTATATACATCATTTAAAAGTAGACTTTAATTCTAATCCATTGGTACCGCTAATTTTCTTCTATTATAATTAGTTGCAGAGTTAGTAGGGGGTGTTTACTTTTTCCCACGACTGTACATTAAGCATAAGTGCGTTAAGATATATTTGTCACGAAAGATGAAACATAACAACACAAAACATCTGATATGTTTCTATGATCGTAAAGAGTTCTTGGTTTCTCTATCAAAAGCTTCCGATTTGGCGATAGAATGAGCAAGTAAATTAAATTATGAATAAAATGAAACCTGCTATTGGCAAAAAACCAAGTCATTTTTATAAATAGTTCTTCTAGTTTCTCCTGTAACTCAATTGATGGGAGAATTATATAAAAATGATAAATAAATTGAAAAAAAAAAGAAAGAAAAAGCCTAAAGAATGTTACTTAGATTTTCTTTCATCAAGTTTTCAAACACATTTTTACTAACCTGACGCACGCGATAAATCACCAAATAAGGTATCAATTGCATCTTTTACACTGAGTTATTTTTTAAGCTTTATAAACATTCTTTTCATGTTTAAGGTATATATTTTTGTTTTATAAATTTATCTCTTATTATAAGGGGGGGGGGGGGGGCTTTCTTTTTTTTAAGTAAACGAATAACAATCTTTACAAAATACAGTTGATTTTTTTTTTTTTCGAGATGTTTATATTATTTTCCAACTGATATAGCAGTTTTAATTTTTAGCCAACGTTAATGTCGCCAAAAAATAATCACTGGCAACCTTTTCGTTCAAAATAACAATAAAATACGAAATTTATTACTAAAAATCATGGTTATACCTGTATATTATACACATAAACCACCTCTGGAATATTCTCTTTCAGATGGTATAATCAAAAAAAAATTCACCGGCTAGTTTTTGAAATTACCCGGGCCGAACTTTTAGGGCCTCCTGCTTTATAATATACTAGCTGACCCGCCCGGCGTTGTCCGGCGCCCGTTATAATAACCTTAAACAAAACTCAAGTTTGTATGATTTTATATCTTTTGAAAATCTTTTAAATGAACATAGATTCGAGCACCCCATTGAATTCGGCAGCGTCTAGTGTGTGCCCAACAAACCTCTTTCCGAACGAGCCTGCCCAGCAAAGAGGAGATTGCTGGCCAGCAGCAAGATGGGTGCTGGAAACGATGGAGAAGTGCTGGCTAATGGTCTACCACTGCATGACCACTGCTGGACAGCTTCAGTCAACTTTGCTGTTCGAAATCCTCGGATAAAATTCTGATGGGCCTCCGCTTCATCTCATACGCTGGCCTACCACACCATAGAAGTACACGATCTTTTGCAGTATTATTGCTGGGAACCCTTACGTTCAGTGGCGTAATTCATCTAGTTAAAAAAAATCACTAATTGTAATTTTTATTCAAATATTTTAATCTGAAGTGTGAAAATATTTAAACAATTACGTTTCAAATTTAACAAATAATAATTTATTAGGCTTTTAAATATTTTGTCAAGTCTATATTAAAATAAGAGTTATTTTTATGACTCCGCGGCAGATTAATGGATTTGAACACAAATCTGAAATGAATACCTTAACACAATTTAAGCTGTGAGGCTATTTTTTTAAACTCTAAATAACATAGCACAACTGCCACCAACAAAATAAATAAGTAAATGAATAAATAAATAAATTCTTCATTTTAGCGCACTTTTTTTTCTTCTTAATTCTGGTTTTACAAAGGATTTCGGTTTTCATAATTTATACAGTTGAGAATCAATCAACATATATAATATATAGGATTTAAATACAATACAATAATTTCTATACAAGTTTAATGATTGGGAACTCAAATCACAAAAGAAACAAACTTGAAATAGTGTAATGAGAGCTTGAAAAGTACGAGCGGTCGTAGAATACGCTGAAAGTACTTGTTCCTGTCCGGTCACGAAAACCAAACAGCACCGAGCGCGGTTAGTACTTGAGAGGGTTACCACATGGAAACCGCTGCAAGTTCAGGTACCTCTATAGGCATTTCTATTATAGGCATTTCTACAGCTTTTGGTAAAACGAGCTTATAGAAAAACGGCCCATAATTCTATAATATTTTTTATAAGTTTTTTTATGGAAATCTATAAGAATTTTTTGTAAGGGAAAGCGCTGGCCCAGCAAAGGAATAGCAGTAGGATAGGTGCCAGCACTGCAGAAAAAAGTGCTGGATTGAAGTAATGTGATGGCATATCAGTGCTGGCTTGCTGTTGGCCATCACTGATGGGCCATCTACATTCCGCACGGACACTTTTGTACTGGTTTAAGTAATGGCACCATTGCACTTTACCTCAGATGGCAGTGCTGGCTGCCATCTTTATTCCAGCTGATGGCCCACTATTTCTTTCTTTGCTGGGTGGGACCTGGGTCCCCGCTACCTAAACATGTGCTCCGCACATGCTGGGGACAGTCAAAAACCAAACTGAGTAAGCCTAATCTCGTAGTAATCAAGTCCATAGAACGCGAAAAAAGAATGAACTATTAATATTCGAAAATGTTGGTAACTAAAGCCTAAGATAAAATTTCGTAATACAGAATGTAGTCGAATTGTCATCTAATTTGAATGAACCAAATCCCACGCCTGTAAATTTCACAAATTACTTTTAACGTTAACACAATATTTAACAAACGGATGAAATCCGTTATCTAAAGTTACCTTTAAAGTAACACGATTTTTAATTTACGACTATAGTGAGTAAACGTAAGTTTTTGCCATAAAAGGAGATTAATGTTCGAAAAAGGTGGAAGCTGAGTAAAAGAAAAGGAATAGATCCTGGGAGCCAGGATCTTAACTGGAATATAGTTGGTAGTTTTAAAGTAGCTGGAGGACGCTATAATTATGTTACAGAAAATTGTAATAAAATTGGGTAGTTTTTCAAGGAGCTGCAACAAAGGCCCCAAGAAGTAGATTAATATTCAAAATTCGTGGTAGCTGAAGCCTGAGAAATATTTTTGCCGTTTATGTAGTAGTTGGAGGACCTAAGAAATTTTTAGAAAAAAAAGCTAGTGAATCGGACCATTTTAAAGGGATCTATAGCAAAGGATCCAAAGGGGTCCAACTGATAGTTAAGATTAGGGTCCTAACATGAAAACATGTTAAGTGGTCTTAGTTCTTAGCACTTTAGTTCTTCAATTAGTCAAAATTAAGAATAGGTGTGAATTAATTATTAGAATGAAATTTTAAAGAAATGCGTAAGAAAAGGGAGGGTAATGCTTAGAAAAGAGGTGCTCTAGGGCCGCAGTAAAAATTTAAGGGGCTAGGTCCGGGAAGAGGGATCCAAAACTAAACTTTAAAATTTTGCAGTGAGAATGCGAGAAAATTCAGTGATGAAAAATTCAGACAGCACGAAAAGTTTAAGGGGCCCCGGATCGGTCTCTATGGACTATAAGGGGGCCCAGGATCTTAACTGGAATGTAGGAACGTGAGAATAACTAAATCGAAAAAGGATTCCAAAAATGAAGATCGGATTAAGAAAACGCAATTTATTAACAATTTATAGTGCAAAAGCTTCAAGGGGCCCGGTATTGGGCCCCAAGGTGCCAGGCACTTAACTGGCATGTAGTTGAGTATAAAGATATTTTTAGTAGATTTTAAAATAGTCAGCGGATGCTAGAACTATGTTAAAGAAAATTGTATGCCATTCGGATCATTAAATAAGCAAAAAAAAAAAAAGGCCGCACGAAGGGTTCTAAGAAGGCTATTAATATTCAAAATTGGTGGTAGCTGAAATCTGAAATTTTTTTTGTCGTTCATGTAGTAGTTGGAGGACCTAAGAAAAAAAAGCTAGTGAATCGGACCATTTTTAAGTGGGCTAAAATAGGGGGTCTAAAAAGAGCCAACTGATAGTTAGAAGCAAGGCCCTAACATGGAAACGTGTTAAAATGTCTTAGTACTGAACGCTTTAGATCTGCAATTAGTGGAAATTAAGCCGAAGCTATGAATTATGCGTTAGAATAATACTTTAAAGAAATGCATAAAAATTAAATGCTTTACAAAAGGCCCTACGGCCCAATAAAAATGTGATGGTGTAAATGTGTGGATGTCTTGGAAGAAGAGTCCAAGACTCAATTTTAAAAATATGCACGAAGAAGGTGAGAAAATTAGGCGGTGAAATATGCATGGCGCATAGCAAGTTCAAGGGTCCTGGACCGAGACCTACGGGACCATAAAAAGCCCCAGGGTCTTAACTGGAATGTAGGAACGTGAGGATAACTAAATGGAAAAGGGTTCGAAAAATGAAGATTGGATTAAGTGGGGGCAATTTAATAACAATCTATGGTACAAAACCTTCAAGGGGCCCTGTACGGGGACACAAGGGGCCAGGGACTTAACTGGCATATAGTTGGGTATAAAGATATTTTTAGTAGTTTTTTAAATAATCGGAGGACGCTAGAACTATGTTAAAGAAAATTGCAAGCAATTCGGATCATTTTTACAGAAGCTGCACCAAAGGGCCCCAAGAAGGTGATTAATATTCAAAATTGGTGATAGCTGAAGTCTGAGAAATTTTTTTGTTGTTCATGCAGTAGCTGGAGGACCTAAGAAGTTGTTAGAAAAAAGAGCTAGTGAATAAGTGTTAAAGAAAATATAGTGTTAAAGAAAATTGAAAGTAATTCGGATAATTTTTACAAAAGCTGCACCAAGGGGCCCCAAGAAGGTGATTAATATTCAAAATTGGTGATAGCTGAAGTCTGAGAAATTTTTTTGTTGTTCATGTAGTAGCTGGAGGACCTAAGAAGTTGTTAGAAAAAAAGAGCTAGTGAATCGGACCATTTTTAAAGGAGCTATAATAGGCGGGCCAAAAGGGGCTAACTGACAGTTTAAAACAGGGCGCTAGCATGAAAACATGTTAAAATGTCTTAATACTTAGCGCTTTAGATCTTCAATTAGTCAAAATTAAGCATATGATGTGAATTATTCGTTAGAATAATATTTTAAAGAAATGCACAAAAGATTGAGTAAATGTTTAAAAAGGTCCGAATAAAAATATGAGAATGTTGGTCCAGGAAGAATAGTCCAAAACGCAACTTCAAAATTATGTTCTGAGAAGGTGAGAAAATTAAGGGGTGAAAAATGCTTTGGGAACAAAAAGTTAAAGGGGCCCTGGAGCGGGCCCTACGGTACCGTAGAGGGGCCCAGTGCCTTATATAGAATGGAGAAACGTGGGAATAACTAAATGGGAAAAGGATCCCAAAAATGAATATCGGATTAAAAGAAAGCAATTTATTAACAATCTATTTGCACAAAAACTTCAAAGGACCCTGCAACGGACCCGAAGGGTCTAAGGTCATAACTGGAAAGTAAAAAGGTGAGAATAACTAAATGGAGAAAGGTCCTCCAAAACGAAGAAGATTGGATAGAAGGTGAGCAAGTTATCAGCAGTTTAGTGCATAAAAACGTAATGAGGCCCAGGGGGTCCGGCCATTAAAAATTTAAAAATCTGAGCCTCAGGTGCATCAGAACCTGTCTTGGACTATCCTCACCTAAATTTTCAGACATCTACGTGCGGTAGATATCGCTAGCCATCGCAGACACACACACACACACACAGAGCGATTTGTTCTTTTATTAGTATAGATATCATGATATGATAGATAATGTGCAACACGGTAAATATCCGCTGTATATTTTTCAATTCAGGTTTTCTTATGTTGTTGATAAAAGACAACACCCTAAAATTGATGTTTTGTATGATTAATTTTTTTTTTTTAATTTTTCTAATAGCATAAAAATATCTGCTCTTTCAGTTTCCTTAATAATATTCATGTGCTTATCGCTTGGGATTTAAAATCGAAAATTTTCTATAAGAAATTAACAGTAAAAAAATTAACTATTCTATCTCTTCAGACGTACGACTTTAACTTTTTTTAAAGAAATCAACTCAACCCGGAAAAATATAAAACTATTTCTTATTTAGAATATTGCTTGTTTCTTTGAGCTACACAATAGTTACAATTGAAATTAAAAAAGATTGAACCCCGTTGCTGGCGGCTCAATTTCATATGGTAAAATCAGCCCTAACAAATGTGCATATAGAATTTTTTTTTCTTCTTACTATATCATGGAAGACGGTAGTATTTCGAGTGACGCAGCCTTAAGCCTAAAATCGTATCGTTAAAATCGTATCGTATCGTATCATAGAATTCGTAGATGGCGGAACTCATATATACAGCTAACTCGACATCAAAGAAAACGCGAAAAGCCGCCTTTTAATAACTCAGCAGATATATGTCTTATTGTTCTGAATTTTCTAGAACAGTCTTATATCTGCAGTCTAATCGTATACTGAAATTTTTGCATTTCTACGTGCAGTATATTTTGAGATCTAAATAGCCATTTTTAAAGTGAAAACGTTGGTATAATATCGAGGAAGTTCCTAATTTGAAAATCTCGAAAACGGTTCTAACGATTATTTTTAAATTGATACATAATATAAATGTGATTAAGGCGAGGTGAATAACACTTTTCTTTTTTCTGGGAAAACTCTCGTTCGTTAAATAATTCGATTTTTTTTTCTCTCGAAAATGACACGGGCGATTTTTTAAAAATCAAATAAATATGTTTCAGATGAACCAAATAACAATTTACTTGTTTCCAGCAAGACTCTTGTTCGTTTTATAATGCGCATGAAAAATCGGACTATATTTCTTCGCCATTCTATGGAAATTTCACCGAAAATGCATGACACTGTATTCATACACATGCTTTCTTTTTAACCACTTTTGGGGAGAAAAACTTTGTCTTCCCACTGGCTGAGTGGCTAAGGGTCATCGTTTACTGACCTTAAGATAGGCAGTTCGATACTCGGTGGTACGTGTTTTCACATGTGAACGTTTTTTTTTTGTTTTGTTTTTTTTTAAAGTCTGCTAGTTGACCATTATTCTCAGTTCCTTTGTAATTTTTTTAATTGCTATTAAGTTAAATAAAATTACAATTATAATGACGCCAATTTGATGATGATTATTTCTTGGCAATTTTTCAACAATAAAAATATTACCATAAATTTTATAAATATATTTAATTTCAATCACTTTACAAAAAATATACATTAATAAACATTAATAATTATTTTTTGAATATAAATCACACGATCAGAAACGTAAAAAAATAATTCATTTCAGCTCTTCTTTTTATAATATCATTTTTTATTATTATGACGGTCAATCACTATATAATCACTGACATCCATAATATTATTATTATTATAATTATTATTTTCCTTGCATAAAAGCTATTGTGATGTAATAATTCTTTTATAATAAATAATTTAGTTGAAATGTTTTATTTATAAATATCAATGGCGTTTGATAACCCCGAGACAATTCTTTTTATTTAACTTTGCAATATTTACAGTTTACATAATAAGCATATCAGAATTCTGGTGTCGCCATCTTTTGACGCAATTGCGTAGTATTATAGAGGTATGTTTGATAAAAACGTTGAAGTAGACAGATTTTAAATCGAAGAATTATTTTAAGAGATATTTAATGTTAAATCTGGATAAAATTGTCTCATTAAAAAAGTCTCATAGGAAAAAAAATATACATGGGAATTTAATCATTTTCATTCAATTTAATCATTCAATAGAAACTAGAAGTTTGCAGAGTGCATTTATTATTTTTAACTTGCCTAATTTTTTGACGGTTTATTTCAATTTTAAATTAAAATTTTCAGAATTTCCAGAGATATTTTTTACATATTTTAGAAAAGGTTATTTTAAATTGTTGCCAAATGTTAAAACAGCGCAAAGAATAATATATCCTTTAAATTAAAAATTTATTCACACGTGACTATTATAAACAGAAAAAAATCCTTTTAAATTAGAATTAAATGATAACGTGTTAAAAGCAGGAAAATATTAAACATTACGTCATAAAAATTGTTTTTACACATGCTTACTTAAAATGAAAGAAAATTATAAAATAATCAATTATTTTCAAATTAGAATTAAATGATTACGCATTAAAAGAAGGAAAACATTGAAAATTACGTCATAAAAATTATATTTACACGTGAATATTAAAAGAAAAAGAAAATTTTTAAATAATAAATTCATTGATATGTGTTAAAAGTCGTAAATGGAGGAAATTACGTCATATTGGCCAAAGTGGCCAAGACAGTTTACAAAACACATTGCAAAACATATTGCAAAACAGTGTAAATTAAAAAATATATTTATATGAGAGATTTATTTCAAATTTCGAGATGATATTTTTAACTATAGTTGCTAATTTTAAGGTAGCGCAAATAATAATATTATCTTTCTAATAATAAAAATATTTTCAGTTGAATGTTACAAAGAGAAAGGAAAGTTTGGTGAAAATTGTGTCAGATTTAAAACGTTACATTTAAAATCTCTTATTTAAAATCATTTTCTTATAGCGTTGTTAAAAAATACCATAAAGCAAAGACTCTGTTGACTTAGTTCCTTTTATATTTGGTAATTTTCAAATCTTTAACTAATCTTATTTAATCAAGCAGGGAAACAGCAACTAACATCAGCTGATTCGGTTTTGAAATCCCTCAGTAAAAGGGAAACCTGTTTACAGTAAGATCGCCATTGATTTTTTAATTATACAGAGTAGCCTCGATTATCCGAGCTAATTGGGACTGTTAGTAAATCGGAATCGGAAATCTCGGTTAATAGAAACTGTGTGTAAAAACTCGCCGTGCTTGCGAATTTAACATCTCTTTTAAAAAAATATATAGAACGTTTTTTAAATAATAAAAGTAAATATATGTAAAGTTCTGTTTCACAGCTTAACAAATTTAAAAAGAAAATCAACTACCAGTAGTAAATTTTAAAATGCAAATTGAAAAATTTACGAAAGTTCACACAGCCACTGGAAACAAAGCATTGTTCGCTATTGACTTCTCAGGGTCCAATGTTTCTTTGGAGTTGAGGGCTTTTGGGGGCAGAAGGGCCTGTATAGCACGGACAGTGAGCTAAAGAGTGTGGTTATTTTTAAGGCTCATTCAAAAGGGAAAAAAAATTAGACTTTGTTATCGGCTCGGTTAACAGAAACCTCGATTAATCGAAGCTCGGTTAATCCAGGTTCTACTATAATTCAATCTTCCGTAATCTTTTTAAAGCAGATCAAATTAATGGACTTTAGCACAAAGTCACATAGCTGATAACTGCCATGCTTGTTGGCCACCTTTTTCTCAAAAAGTTTGCTTCACCTTATTCAATTAATGAGATATCTCCGATAAAATAAGTCACATTTTCCCGTTCTAAAATACTGGTATCCAAAAATCGTAGCATGTAACTGACACTACAAGTACTCATGGAACTAGACTATTTTAAGTCTGATTTTTATTATAGACTATATAAAATTATTAAAAATATATATTATGATAGGAACTAGCGGGCTTCGTCCGCTATTTACGTTACGGATATAAAAATCATGTTTTTTTTTTAGGGAAAAAGAAATAAAAACCTATTTGACGATAGGTTTATAAAGACACATTTTGTATTTGTTATATTTCTGGGGATGAGGAGGGGGGGGGGGTTGATTAAATATCGCAATTAGTCTTCATGGCAGATATAATTATGATAGACACTAGCGGGCTTCGCCCCTCTATGGCGCCTTATGGGTCCAGCTTCCATAACTCAGAAACTACCTTTCGGACATCAATGCAACAGATTCCAAACGTTATAATTAACTTAATAATCACCCTATATAGCATTAAAGTAAATTTATGAGTACTGCATACTATTTTTTTATCGTAATTTCTGAAGAGAAAAAATTATTTCGGTTCCATTCTTAGGTACTGGTCTGAAAAATTTTGAAAAAGGGGTGAAGGAGGGGACATGAGACTGCTGTTTGTCAAACAACACAACGGGCTCTGGCTTATTCAACTTGGTTTTTGATGACTTCAATTGGAAGGTGGTTTGCTTAAAAGAGTGCGTTCCCTGCCCCATGAAAATTGGAACTATTGGTGCTACATCTATGTAAGGATTTAATAATTATAAATTAACATTTTGGATTTATTAATTTAAGGATAAAGTGTTTTTAAAGGAATATCAAATGAAACCCTCTGTGCGATCTGCGATTATACTTACCCAGTTGTTTTTATATACAAACTGCTATAAGGAAAATTGTAATAAAATAGTAAAAATTAAATCTGCATTAAATTCCATAAGTATCTTTTTTTAATCATTTTATCACTAACCTCAAAAAAGTAATGATATCAATGCAAAAACCCTTGACGGATTAAAAGTTTCTGACGCAGCACTTTATCTTATGCTCTAAGAATTTTAAATATGGAACTTAAAAATACTCATATCAAATTTTGAGTGACGTTATGCTATTTCTTAAAAAATATATTTGTATTTATTTCACCATTTTATTTTTGTTTTATTTATAATCGCATGTGCAAAAGTTATGTTCAACATGAAAAGCTGCATAAAATTTTATTCGCTGTTGCTTTATCATTTACATCTCTCATAAATTCAAAATATGTGTTTTAAAAGATATGATATAAAATTTAAGTGACGCCTTGATGTGACTTTAAAAGGTTTGTTTTTTAAAATTCAATTTAAATTATTTTTGACTTGGTTAAAATATTTTTTTTACATCTACACAATACTTTTAATTTTCCAATTCACTGTTAAATATATCACTTTCATTGAATCTATACTATGCATTGAAATGTATTTATTTCAATAAATTGATTTATCTTTTGTGTCACGCTATTCAAAATTGTGAGTAAGATTTATGTAAATGGTTTCTTTGCGTCATTGTGTCCAAACTACATGAAATGTATGAAAAAGGATAGTTTGACGCAAATAAACCATTTACATAAATCTTACTCACAATTTTGAATAGCGTGACACAAAAGATAAATCAATTTATTGAAATAAATACATTTCAATGCATAGTATAGATTCAATGAAAGTGATATATTTAACAGTGAATTGGAAAATTAAAAGTATTGTGTAGATGTAAAAAACATATTTTAACCAAGTCAAAAATAATTTAAATTGTCATTTTAAAAAACAAACCTTTTAAAGTCACATCAAGGCGTCACTTAAATTTTATATCATATCTTTTAAAACACATATTTTGAATTTATGAGAGATGTAAATGATAAAGCAACAGCGAATAAAATTTTATGCAGCTTTTCATGTTGAACATAACTTTTGCACATGCGATTATAAATAAAACAAAAATAAAATGGTGAAATAAATACAAATATATTTTTTAAGAAATAGCATAACGTCACTCAAAATTTGATATGAGTATTTTTAAGTTCCATATTTAAAATTCTTAGAGCATAAGATAAAGTGCTGCGTCAGAAACTTTTAACCCGTCAAGGGTTTTTGCATTGATTTCTTTTACCCAGCTTAGCTTTGAGCACCGACTGTGGCCGACAGGGATGTAGAGGAGGAGTGTACACGTACACGCTCAGACAAATACATACAGACTGTCATCTTCCATTGGCCGTAATGAAAATTTTCTTTTAAATTGAATTCACATAGACACTAGCGCTCCAGTTGCCTGGTGTGATAAAAGACAGTAACCCGTGATGTCATATACTGCAGTTCCCCATATTTGGCAGCTTATCGCTTTATTTGCAATAAAAATAAACCAAAAACGAAAAGGTGTTTATAAATTGATATATAATATATTATGTTATGAATATTATATTTATCTGTGGGTACACGCCATATAACCTCTGGAGCTTTTTAAGAAACTCCGTATATCTTCTGTTTCTGAAGTTTAGCTAATGTAAAATTTGCTATTCAGAAAGAAAATATTTTGTTTAGCTAAATTCTGTTGGTTAAAATAATAATAATAATAATAATAAAATCACAAAAGCTGTTAGGAAACACTTTAAGAAACTTGGAAAGGCGTCCTAATGATCATATTTGGCCACTTATAAAACTAACTACCCAAGCTAAAATTACGATCTTGAAAAAAATAAAAATAAAATAATGTGAAAAATAAAATCCCATCAAAAACATCTCATATAAAAAATTAGCCAAGACTCGTGGTTCTTTAACCGTAAAAAGTCACCGTAGAAATTGTGTAATTCAGAGAATCGGAATTCATACCAGGAAAATCTAAATAGTAAATTTCTGTTATTTTAATAACGAAATGTCTGTTATTAAATAAATCAAAAGTGAATTTAAAAAATCCACTAAATCGATAACACTGATGTTATAATAAATGATATAGGCTTTTAAGGGTTAAGTAATACGAAAAAAGTTCAAAAATGTCAAAATACAAAACTTGGTCAAAATCAAATCTGCAAAAGTTTTTAAAAAGTTATTTTTAATTGTAATACGAAAACGGCATCCGTAATGATATGTTAATTCCCATTGTTTCCCTTCTCTCTTCAACATTGCAACTAACCCGATTGCCACCAATGTGAAGAAATTTCATAAAAGACTTTTAAAATTAAATTTGAAATATAAAAATGGGATTATTTTAAAAAATAGCGAGTGCGGGAACATCTACAAATAAAGTACTTTCATTTAAAAAAAAAATTATCAAAATCGGTTCAGTAGAAAGCTCAGGCTAGGTGACTAAGAAAACAGCCTTGTCTTTTAAATATATAAGATTACAATTTAATGGAAATGACGTAATTTTCAAAAATATTTTCATTTGTGCATACCAAGGATCTTTGAATAAATAGCAGAAGTTCAGTCTATTTAGATGCAGGAATCATATAGTAGGAGAGCTGTTGAACATTTTTGAGTAGGTATTTGAGGCACCCTGAAAATTTGTGCAGCACTTCTTTTGTAATGCCTGAATACAAAATCGAATGTCTGGCTGAAGGATCGTGGCCCAAAACCTGTGCCAGACACGTGTCAAGAGCCATTTTTTGACACTACCCCAAAAAAGTATTTGAGGCACGCTGAGATTGAAACAGAATAATATTTATACTTAGAAAAAAATATTTTGAAAATGACAGACACTTTAGTCGGCCCAAAAACTGTGCCAGACACGTGTCGAGTGCCATTTTTTGACTACCCAAAAAAAGGTATTTGAGGCACGCTGAGATTGAGGCACAATAATATTTATGCTTAGAAAAAAATATTTTGAAAATGACAGACACTAGTCGGCACAAAAACTGTGCCAGACACGTGTCAAGTGCCATTTTTTGTCTGGCACAAGTTTTGGGCCACGATCCTTCAGCCAGACATTCGATTTTGTATTCAGGCATTACAAAAGAAGTGTTGCACAAATTTTCAGGGTGCCTCAAATACCTTCCCTAAAATGTTTAACAGCTCTTGGACTATAGATTAACATACAAGATCGGACACTCCCATAGAGCGTAATGGTAATGCGATTACGATCGCAGCGCCTTTAGTGACAATGGGGAAGAAACTTCCCATCCTTGTAATATTTCCGTTATTGAGCGTCTACCCTATTGTGATCTTTCTTTTTTAATGTTGCATGTTTACGTTTTCAACAGAACGTTACACCGATACATGAACATAGAACACATATTCAGTTCTATATATATAATATCTATTCTATGTTCATGCACTGATATATATTTTTTTTTCATACATGATGGGTGAATGATTTAAGTGCAACGAAAAACAATCTAAAAATTTCATTTTGAATATTATACGTCAAGTAAATGTGATATAATTGGATTTAAAGCTACACAAAGCGATGGTGTAATGTAAAAATATACGAAATGTTGCACTCTACAAGTCCCAGAAACTTTCATAAATATTCCCATTTGGTAGAAACATTTTTACAGACGATGTTTTATTACTTTATGAAGTTTAATGTATTAAACAATCATTACAATAATTTTTAAAAATTAACGCATTTTCACTTTCTTACAGATAAAATGAAATGATTGTTTTTAATCTAAATAACATACAATCATTTCAATAATATTTATGATATTATCATATAGGAAATAATAATAAAATTATAGATAGCGAAAAATTCCTTTTTACAAATTTTTAGAATTATATAAATCTAAACTTTAAAATAAAGCAAAACATAGAGATACTCATAAAATTGTATTCGATGTGAACAAATTAACACAATACCCGAATTTAATTTCTTACAATATTATCTGATTAACTTACATATTTACGTTTTCAACAATATTTCCTGGGGGTTTTATATTATTATTATAATTATCATTTTGTAAGTTAAAGCTGAACAAGCAACAACAACAACAACAACAACAACAACAAAATAATAAAAATAAAAATAATGCAATTTAACAAATTACAACGACCATTTGGAAAAGGATTTTTTCAAAGACTAAAATTTAAGACATAAAAAATCGCACGGAGTTGATCATACATTACGTACGCCATGGATTAAACATTAATATTCCTGGAGCAATTTTAAATGAAATTTCATTCTTAAACTTCTAAACATCCCACAATATTACTTTTTACACCGTCGTATAGAGAAAAAAATGTACTTTTAAATGCAATGTTTGAAAGCTGTATTTCAATTTGTTTCTGAGATTTTTTTTTTAATTTATTTATTTATTATTTATTTATTTATTTATTTATTTATTTGTAGTTTTTATTACTTTTTTGTAATAGTGGCAACAGAAGTATCCATCTCTGTTGAAAGTAAAGGGAATATACAGATCACCATATAGACTAATCAGAAAACGAATAAAATGCTGGTTTCAACTAATAAAACGCTTCAGATATGTTTTTGATTTCCTATCCTGACCGAGGACAATAACCATTTTCCCAAATGGTTAAAAACCCAACGACCCAGCTAAATAAATCAAACATAAATAAAATATCGTCTGCCTCTGGTTCGTTTAGGAAAGAATAGATATTCAAAACATGGAGAGTAAACATATTTCATCAGCATATGTAAATTTCGGAGGCTTGTTAATTCTTCCCCATTGTCGATAGTGGCGCTAGTACTGTTGCCATTACAGATTTTGCCACAAATCTCCCATCTTGTATTTTAATCTATGACAGGAATAAACGTCAGTGAATATGATGACTGACACAGTTATAACAACATGTGTTATATTATTGCCACCTAGAGTAGCAATTTTAGGTGGCAATGGTTTTATTCATAGAGCAAATTTATCTGTTTCCTGAATGACGAAATTTTCCTCATCGGAAACATTTCGCTTTAGATAATATTACTTTTTATCATAGATTATTTTCTGTTATTTTATTTACATAGATTACTTAATATTATTTCTCAATAAATAATTTTTTCTTCCGTGATTAATACATAATTACGCGCAATCATTTTATTATGGTTAAATTTTATGAAAACCATATTCATGATGACACATTCACTGATGAAATCACGCTTCTGATTGGTGGAATGCGATAAAGAAAAATACATTTATATTATAGAGAGAAAAGCTTAACCTGATTGCCACCATTTTGAAGAAATGTCATAAGAATCTTTTAAAATTAAAAATAAAATATAAAAATGGAAATAAATAAAAAAAAAAAATAGCTAGTACGGCCACATCTACAAATGAACAGCTTTCATCTAAAAAAATAATTATCAAAATCGATTCAGTAGAGAGCTCAGGGCTGAAGACTAAAAATATAGCCTGGTCTTTTAAATATATAGATTCTTCGTGTTTGAGTCCTGAAAAATTCAGCATCTGTGGCGGCTCCCCCACCCCACCGTCTAGTTTCCTAACTGACTCCTTCCAAAAGTCAAAGCTACTCATGAATATGAAACACTGCAAAAGAGATCGTGAAATTACACTCACATCAGATTATTTTAATGGTAATAATGTATTTTACTTTCAATCGATTTCAAACCACGAAATCACATCTTCATCTGTTTTTTCTGTAAATGCAGGAATTTAAAAGATTCTTGTCCATAATTAAATAAAAACAAGAAAGAAAAAAGCATGCGTTACGAAACACTTCCCAACATTTCCTGAACGCCTTAACAAATCTCCGTTATTTAGGGAAATAAAATAACTAAGTAAACATTTTAGAAAACACATAAAACATTTTAAAAATTGATTTCAGCAGTTGCCGTCCATGGACAATAGTACCGTTATTACACGCCACTATTTAGCTAAAACTTAATTTAAACTAAAACACTCTTAAAACTACTGAAATCGCATTTCCAGATATAATCATCCACAGACGGTTATGTATCCAATTCTTTGCGTGACCCTGTATATCATTTTATCTATTTTCTACAAACATTTCTTAGTAAACTAAATGCAATTCAGCGTAAAAATGCACAACTATTTTAAAATCCACCTCTAAACAATTTACGCTTATACTCAGTAACCATTACGAATTCTTTTGTGTAGCCCTGTATATGAACTATAGCATTTATACACACCGTATAGTATGCATAAATATAGGGAAGCATAAAAGCGCATATCATAATTAAAAATGCATTTCCAGCAATCATCGCTTCTGTACAAGTTGTACAGTACTTCGGACACAATATAGTATCTGAAATATTTTGTGTGTTTTTGTAAACGCTATGCACTTCTTATTATGCATGAAATAACTTATAGTAAACCTCAGCGACGTAAACTCCATGGGAGGTCTATTTGAGAAAATACGAAAATTAAATTTTTATACGGCCCCCGTAGGGTGAAATTTTAGGAATTTTTTCCTTATCCATCCTGAATTAAACACAAAAAGTCCCATCTTCATGTCTGCAAAACTCATGGAGTTATGCCTGTTTAAATAGTTCGTCAGGTTTTAAGGGATTAGACACAAATTGAAATGCGTGTTATTCAAGAAACAATGTTACTTTAAAAGTTCCAGGATGCATGTAAAAAATATATTTATTGAGTTAGAATTAGATTTTTCTGATTTTACTGATGATTAACCATATAATTTGCAAATAAAATCCCAAATTAATTGCAAATAAAATCCCAAATTAATTGCAAATAAAATCCCAAATTAATTGCAAATAAAATCCCACCTACATTTCTAGGTTACAAAAGCTTTTCAATTGACAATGATATGCAAATCGCAAAAAATTCATAAGATGAGCATTTCAGAACGCAATCAATGGGCGAAGCTTCCCTACTGAGTCGATACTATGCGTGAAACGCCCTCTTACGCTCGTATTCATGAATAACTTCGACCGAGGGTTAAACCGCGGGTTCAGTAACCCCAGGTTGGTATTTTCAAACGGGAGTTGAAAACTCGTATTCACCGTTTACTTCGGATGAAAAGTTACCCAACTCGGGGTTTCTCGACCTAGGTTGAACGAAATGTGTTTATTGGTTAAAAAAAATCACATGCCTTGTTCGGTTTCGCGTCGAGACTTCGTTTGTTTATGTTTTGAAAGAAAAACGCCGATTAAAAAAAAAAGAAAGAAAGAAAGAAACGATTCAATGTAGTTTTTTTTTTTTTTTTTTTATCCCCACAAAATGTATGGACAAAATAAAAACCTGTAATCACTAAATATGGATCAACTTAATTTAATTTCTTGAAAGTTTTAATATTTTTTAAACAATTATTTTTTTTAATTTATTAATGAGTTAGATTAATGATATGAAACGTGTCAACTGCTAAAATAAATGTTAAAAGGTTCTTTTTCAAAATAAATTTTCGCATAGTTGCTAAAAAATGGAACTTGATTTGGGCCAAAACTAATGAAACTTGATTTGAATAAAAACTAAAATTTTATTTCAACAGCAATTATGATGATTTCTATTATTAATAGCTCTAGTTAGCAATTAAACAATTTCTGATAATGAAAATATTAAAATGGAGAAAAAGGGGAAAAAATTAAGAAAGTAGTCTGTCGTACTTTATATATACTATTTCTTTTATTAGTATAGATGATATCCCAGATGTATTAATTTTATTGTTTGGATTTTCAGCGAGCTAATTAAAATGTTTAATTCTAATTAAATTAGATAGTAATTAATATTCCAGGTTGACAGGAAAAAGTAGTGAAACAATATTAACAGAACTGCAGAAAAAGCGGAACAGGTGATCCTAGCGGTGCCCTGGGACCAGGTACCAAGCCGCAGAGGCGCATATAGTTATCACTTCTGAGCGATTGATAAACATTTTTCATTTAACTAGTCGCTAAATAAAACTCTATACTTCCTTTAAGTTTAAACTGTGTGCAGTGGAGATATTTTATAAGATATTATTTTAAGGAACACAAATATTTTAAACTTTTTAAGACTACTAGTGTATAGTGTATGAATTTCCATTCAACACATATAATCGAATAAGGCCTTTCCTAAATCATGATAAATGTATTCTGAATACTATCTGGACAAATAAATGTGAAATATTATAGAAAGTTGTATTTTTATCGACCAGCTTTTAGGACCTATACCCACCTCTTCCCCTCCAGCCATTTGTATGAGAATTTTTCTATTATCACATTTACAAGATCAAAGCTATTCACTTGATTATCTTTGACTATTTTTTGATAAATTAGCCTAATAATTACGAAATATTATTACCTGCACGAAGACACTTGTTTTTGGTTGCAGTGTTGCATTTGAAAAAATGTATTTATTTAGAAAACTAGGGGGCTCGGCCCCCTACGAGCTACGCTCGCCAACCCCCGGCCAGACACCGCAGACTCTAAATGCACGCTAATTTGATCGGGTTTAAAAAGATTTCGAAAGATTGAATTATAATTTAAAAAGCAGTGGCGATCTCCCTATAAACGGATTTCTATTCATTTCTCTTTGATTGGGGAATTTTAACGCCAAATCCGCTGCAGTACTACTTGATTATCCCGTCGACCAATTTCGCCAAATTATATAAATCGCCAAACCACACGCCAAATTATACAAATTGACATAATTTTTATTTTAAATAACGAAAGAACAAATAAATTAGTACAACATTAATAAAAATACAAATGAAACGTCGAAATAAAAATAACTTGATGACGTAGACACGTGTAACAACATTTCAAAATAAGCTAATATAAAAGGAATTAAGTAAACAGTCTTTGTCTCCTGGTATTTTTTAACAAAGCGAAAAGATAGTTCTTTTAAATGAGACATTTTAAATTAATCGTTTTTAATCTGACGTAATTTTGACCAAGCTATTCTTTCTCTTTTAAATATTCACGTGAAAATACTTTTGTTAGAAATGAAATATTATTTGCGCTTTCCTAACAAAAATAGTTGAAAAGATCCTCTCGAAATATCAAATAAATGTCTAGCGCAATTTCTAAATTTAATCTGTTTTGCAATATTTTGTGTTCATTTTATGTAATAACTATAATGTGACGCAAATATGACGTAATTTCTCCTATTTAAGACTTCTAACGCATGTTAATGAATTTATTATTTTACAATATCCTTTCTCTTTTAAAATCCGCGTGTATACTTTTTATGACGTAATTTTCAATAAGTTCCTGCTTTTTATACGCAATTATTTAATTTTAATTTGAAAGTATCTTTTCTGTTTATAATAGTCACGTGTAAATAAATTTTTAATTTGAAGCAAACATTATTGTTTCCGTTGTTTATACAGTTGGCAACAGGTTAAATTCGTACAATTTTCTAAAGTAAGTAAAAAATATCTCTCGAAATGCTGAAAATTTGAATTTAAAATAGAAATGAAACTTCGTAAAATGAGTCAAATTGAAAAAAAAAAAATGAATTCTGCACACCGGGAAATTATAACGTATAAAATTATCTAAAAATTATTAAATACCGATGTATAGTTTTTGCTCCTATAAAACTTTTTTAGTGGAACGATTTTGTCCAAATTTAGCATTAAATATCTCTTAAAATAATTCTTCGATTTGAAAACTGTCTGCATCAGCGTGTTTATCAAACATTTCTGTATAATACTACCGATTTTCATATTTTTGTATGCATTATTTTTCTTAATATTAACGAAGAAAGACCTCCGGTCACATAAAATTCAAAACCGGCGGCGACGGTGGTTACTTTTTTTTAGAATAGAGAGATGTTATTTTATTTTCTATATTTTTTTCAGCTTCTTAATTTCATATTTTTAACTCATTTAGATATCACTTCATTAGATGTAATAAGAATCTCATTTAGAATAGAAATTAAAAGTAAGATTCTTTTTTTCTTTTTCTTTTTTTTTTTTTTTTTTTTTTTTTTTTTATGACTGATTAATGATAGATTTCTAGACTAAATAGGCAGAATAATGATAGTTTGTAATCTAACAAAACAACTCAAATTAATTATTAATAATTTCATATAATTTTACATTATCTAATAAATAAAATAGCTGTCTGTTGTTTGTGAATCAGTGGAGAAAAACAAGTTCCCATTTGTACCACCCTACCCATTCCCTCTATTTTTTTCTCTTTTTTGGTGTCATTCTTTAATTTAAGTAAATTAAACGTTTCTCAAGATGCTGTGTAAGATATAGAAATAAAAAGAAATTTTAAAGTACATATTACCAAAAATAGAAGAATATATGTAATCTCATACATACACATATATATATATTATCTATACATTTTTTGACTGGTTTGATTATATTTATACATTATACCTCCTTCATTACATCTTGAATTGTTTGCTTTCTTAAATACTCATGATCACGAAGAATTTATTTACCTTAAAAATAGTAATCATAATAGTCATAATGCAAGGGCTGATAAAAATATTTTTGGTGTGGGGTTATTTTTAAAAAAAGGAAAGTTTTTTTTTTTTTTTTTTTTTTTTTTTTTTTTTTTTTTACCAGCGTATTTCAACCTTTTAGTAATTTATTTTAATTTAGCTGTCAATTAAGAAGCAAAAATTATAAGTGATCTCTAAAAAAAAGTCACAATTTCAGGAGGTAACATTGAAAAGTTATTCATTTTAGGATTTATTATTACTATTATTATTTTCGTATAAAATAGTACTAATGCAATATTTTATATTATGTATAATTTTGAAATTAAAATACAGTTGAAAAATAAATGCAATAAAAATAAATATTTCAAATTCCACAAAAATTGGGAAACATACGTAGAAGCTTACAAACAATCGTAAAAAAAAATCAATAAAGAAATAAAACTCAAATTGTTTAAATTTTAAGTTAAAATATCTAATTTATAGATCTCATTTATATTTATCTCAGTTTGTACATAAATAATAATATATCTTTTACACAATCGACCCAAAATTTAATTTTAAAACATTCTATAAGTAGTGATCAAAAATCTACAGAGAATCTATGGATATTCTAAGACAATCTGTGTATTTCTTTACTTAAACAAAAATGCAAATTAGCCTGAGTCTCATATTTTAATTAGAACTTAAGCAAGTATGGCGTTTATTTCGGTCCTGTTAAAATACATTTGTGAATTTTTTAACATCAAAATTGCAAAAAGTAAATGACCTTAAACGCGACAGTTGTTACTTTAGAAGCAATTATTCGGCTGTTTAAGTAATATTGGCTATTTTTAAGGCAAATAAATTTTTCGCGACCACGCGTATTTATGTAAACAAACAATTCAACATGTATTCAATATATAAGAGGCTATATACATAAATATAAACAAATCAGATAAAAATATTGAAGATAATTACATATATATGAGATTACATACCTTTGCATAATGTTATTCCGTTTTATTTAATAGTAGAACTTCTATATTTTACACAGCACATTCTATCAGCCATTGTAAAATGGCGGTCCTCTCCCTCTCCTTCCTCACTCTCACCGCTTGTTTTTCGTTAAATACGCATGCTCGGTTGAAAAATCCTGGGTTGAACCACCTGTAGACCAAGATTGGGTTACTGAACCCGGCGTTAGATTTCAACCTCGAACCGGTTCAGTGGGGTTGACGGTGAATGCCATTTGAGTTTTCAACCCGGGTTTTCTGCATAACTCCGGGTCGAAGTTATTCGTGAATACGAGCGTTAGGGTTGTAGATATTGACTTTATTGAAGGGAAACAAATAACTATTAGACTTAGGCAGATTAAAATGTGACACAGTTGTGTTTTCGAAAAATAAAAGCTTTATCATACACTTTCCTAAGAGCCTCGCTCTTTTAAATGATATTTTTAAAAAACCCTAAAAAACACAATAACTAACATAATTATATAATTAAACTAGGGGGCTCGGCCCCCAACGAGGCCAACCCCCGTTCAGACACCGCAGTCTCTAAAAGCACTCTAATTTGATCGAGCTTTAAAAAGATTTTGGAAGATTGAATTATAATTTAAAAAACATTGGCTATCTCCCTATAAACGGGTTTCTATTCATTTCTCTTTGATTGGGGAATTTTAAGGAAAAATCAGCTGCTGTTAAAAGATACAAGGGCTGTTTTCGTGTTTGATTAAATAAAATCAGTTAAGCATTTCAAAATAAGCTAATATAAAATGAATTAAGTAAACAAAGTGTTTGTCTCCCGGTATTTTTTAACAAAGCGAAAAGAAAGTTCTTTTAAATAAGACGTTTATAAGACGTAAATAAATGATCGTTTTTAATCTGACGTAATTTTCACCAAACTTTTCTTTCTCTTTTTAATATTCACGTGAAAATACTTTTGTTAGAAATAAAATATTATTTGCGCTGTCCTAACAAAAATAGTTGAAAAGATCATCTCAAAATATCAAATAAATGTCTCGCGCAATTTTTAAATTTAAACTGTTTTGCAATATTATTTTTTGTTCATTTTACGTAATAAGTGTAATGTGACGTAAATATGACGTAATTTCTCCTATTTCAGACTTCAAACGCATGTTAATGAATTTATTATTTAAAAATTTTCTTTTTCTTTTAAAATTCACGTGTAAATATAGTTTTTATGAAGTAATTTTCAATAAGTTCCTGCTTTTTATATGTAATTATTTAATTCTAATTTGGAAGGGTTTTTTTTCTGTTTATAATAGTAACGTGTAAATTATTTTTTAATTTGAAGCAAACATTATTGTTTGCGCTGTTTATACAATTGGCAACAGTTTAAATTAATACCGTTTTCTAAAATAAGTAAAAAATATCTCTTTAAATGCTGAAAAATTTAATTTAAAATAGAAATAAAACCTCAAAAAATGAGTCAAATTTAAAAAAAATGCAGTCTGCACACAGGGCAATCTGCACATCTTCTAACGTATAAAATGATCTAAAAATGAATTAATTCCCATGTATAGTTTTTGCTCCTATAAAACTTTTTTAATGGAACGATTTTTTCCAACTTTAGCATTAAATATCTTTTAAAATAATTCTTCGATTTGAAAACTGTCTACATCAGCGTGTTTATCAAACATTTCTCTACAATACCGCCGATTTTCATATTTTTGTATGCAATATTTTTCTTAATATTAACGAAGAAAGACCTCCGGTCACAAAAAATTCAAAACCGGAGGCGGCGGCGGTGACAGCGTAAGTTACTTTTTCAAGAATAGAGAGATTCATTTATAAAATTTTAATTACTGATTCTTAAAGCATCGCATTGTATGCAAAGCAACATGTGGCTATAATATTTGCGAATGAAAGTGCCATTGCTAATATTGAATTCAGCAGGTGGCTTGGGTGGGGGACACCCCCCCCCCCTCGGAGCAGTGAGATGCCCCCACCCAGAAGATTTGAGATTTTGTGTTTTTAAGAGTCAGAAAGTGCAATTTCCCTCTTCCGGCGGAACTCTAGAACATCCCCCTCCCCCCCCTAGAGCCATAGAAATAAGTGTCTGAATTCAACACTGTATTATTCTTATTCTTTTTATCATTCTATTTATGTCATGTCCTCTTGCTATAATGGTATAAAATTAAACGTTTCCAAACCGTGCACTTTTCTGCTATTGTAAAATTAATTGAAAAAAAATATATATATAAATTTAATTATTTTACATAAATGTATAATTATTTCATTTAATTTACAGACAAATTAGACAAGTAACTAGACTTAGGCAGATAAAACTGTGGCACCGTTCGTGTTTTCGAAAAACAAAAATCTTTATCAGACACTGTCCTAAGAGCCTCAACCTGTTAAATGATATTTATTTATTATTACATTTCTAGGTTACAATTTACAATAATATCAAACATATTGCTAAAAATTAACAAGAACATTTCAAAACGCAATCAAGGGGCGGAGCTTCCTTACTAAAGTCGATACTATGCGTGAAACGCCATCTTAGGGTTGCAGATATTGACTTTAAATAATAAAGCATGCCGTTTAAAAAATATATTGAAGGGTGACAAGTAACTATTAGACTATGCAGATAAAATTGTGGCACCGTTCGTTTTTTCGAAAAACAAAAAGCTTTATCAGTCACTGTTCTATGAGCCTCAACCTTTTAAACGATATTTATTTATTATTACATTTCTAGGTTACAAAAGCTTTTCAATTTACAGTAATATCAAACAAATTGATAAAAATTAACAAGGTGAGCATTTCAAAACGCAATCAAGGGGCGGAGATACCTTACTAAAGTCGATACTATGCTTGAAACGCCATCTTAGGCTTGCAAATATTGACTTTAAATAATAAAGCATGCCGTTTAAAAAATATAAGGCAATATAATAAATAAAATTATAATATAATAAAAATATAACGCGACAAATAACTAGTAGGTTTAGGCAGATTAATATGTGGCACCGTTGTGTTTTCGAAAAATAAAAGCTTTATCAGACAGTGTCCTAAGATCCTCAAACTTTTAATTGATATTTTAAAAAATCCTAAAAAACGCAATAACTAACATAATTTTATACATGTACGCTATCGTACGTGGCACAGAAATCGCGATTATTTGTTAATTGTTTAATGGCAACACCTGAATGAAACGAATATCCTTGGTTATTAAGCAGCATTTAATGATTTTCCATACCTATAAGGGGGGGGGGGGTTACCACAGGCGTACCCTGTTCTGTCGCCAAATGCCTCCATGTTTGTAGCCAACTTGGTGATATATCGCTAAATTTGGCGATCAAAATTAGTAGCCAAAAGTGACGCCAACTTGGCGATATCTCTAATATTTCGCCCAAATTCCGATAGACTTCCATTGTAATCCAATAGGGTTTACTTGCTTACAGAAAATCAACAAAAAAATATTTTAATGCAACAAAAACTAATATTAGCTTAAAGGGTTATATTTATTATATTTAAGGGAGTCCAAGTAAATTAAATTATGAATAAAAGTAACATGATACAATGCTTAGCATGCTTTCCCAAGCATAAATTTTAAGGGAGACCAAACTGGTCGCCAAGGGCGACTAGTATTTCATTTATAATTCATTTAAGGCGCATATAATTCACATAAGGCAAATTTCATTTATAATATTTTAATTACTGATTCTTAAAGCATCGCATTGTATGCAAAGCAACATGTGGCTGTAATATTTGCCGAACGAAGGAGTCATAGCCAATATTGAATTCAGGGGGTGGTCCGGGGGATATCCCCCCCCCCCCCGGGAGCAATGAGATGTCCGCCCGGGAGATGTGAGATTTTGCGTTTTTAATGGTCAAAAAGTGTAATTTCCCTCTCCCGCGGAACTCTATAATGCCCCTCGAAGTGTCTGGATTCAACACTGTGTCATTCTTATTATTTTTATCATTCTATTCGTGTGATGTCCTCTTACTATAATGGTACAAAAATAAACATTTCCAAATTATGCACTTTTCTGCTATTGTAAAGTTAACTGACACAAAAATATAAAATTATAAATTTAATTAATTCACATAAATGTACAATTATTTCCTTTATTTTACAAACTATTTCTACGTTTAATTATTAATTATTAAGATGGGGCTCGGTGCATCGTAATAGAAATGTAGAAATACCAACAGTAAAAGCACTAATAATTTTAAATTTTTAAGCATACCGGTTTCGGTAGCATATAGCATATCGTCCTCAGTACTACGGATGGCGGAAATTGGCTCACATATAGGAGAGATGGGGATTCAAGTTAAAGGTTTATTGACCAATAGGGAAACAGAGGATTGCAGGTAACAACCAATAGGAAAATCGATGGGAAATGGAACCATTGGGATGGGAAATTTTTCCATTTCTCATACATTTTCCTATTGGCTGTTACCTGCAATCCTCTGTTTCCCTATTGGCCAATAAACCTTTAACTTGGATCCCCATTTCTTCTCCTATATATGTGAGCAAATTTCCGCCACCCTTAGCACTGAGGTCAATATGCTATATGCTACCGAATCTGGTATGCTTAAAATTTGAAATTATTGATGCTTTTAACGTTGGTATTTTTACATTTCTATTATTTCTACGTTTCTACAGTTTTATTCCGAAATCGAATGTGTTTTATTTACTGACCTAGTAAAGGCATGCCTGGTTTTATATACATACCTGTCAGAAATACATCGTTTTTTACGCGTGTTCTACTTTTTAGGCACAAAATTTTAGACAAAACTCCTGTACATTATACAAAAGTGAACACGGCATTTAAAAGAAAAGGTTCTGTTTTTCATGGGCAAGTTCAACATTTTGGTATAAAAATAACAGAAAAAAAATATTTTTCCCCCCTGAAAAATGCGGATTTTTTATACGGTGATACATTTTTAGCTTTTCTACGGGTACAATTATATTTTTAAAGAAATCTTCGCCTTTTTAAATAGCAGAAATTTGTATTGCGAAAATGTTTGTTGAAAATTAGTAAGATTCAAAAGTAAGCCCCGTACGAAACCTTATTATACTTCAAATTAGTAAAATGTTGAAGTTAAAGCTTAGCTCCGCGTGCATTTGTATCAATGGAGTTAACTGTACTAATAATTATTAATAATATACCATTGATCTAAATTAACATGGAAAGAATACAATGTATAATTATGAATGATTAAAAGCGCATAATTCTTAAATATTATAAAAATATATAGGCTTTACGAACATCTCTCTAATGATGTGCGTTCGTACTATAACTAGTTTTAGAAATATTCAGATCTTTTTGCAATAGCTGTTTCACTCTTATGCAAAAGTGCATGAATACCAAATTTATTACGATTATATATATTAAAATCAGTAATATGGAAATATTATAACTCCACTTAAATAGGACGTCACCACCATGGCAACCCAGAATCAGAATCATTACCTATCATGGGATATCATTGAATTAATTACGTATGATAGAAATTAATAGAATGAAGAAAACTTTTATATCTTTTCAAGATTGATTTGATTTTCATAAAATTTGAAATGACCCTACAAAATTCTGCAACGATTATATATATTAAATTTCAAGCCATTTGGTTGGGTAGTTTTTGCACTGTCATATGCGGACCAGACGACAACAATGTGCTACATATTTATATAATTACGACATTTCCCCTTAAACCATAATGTGATGGAATACTTTTGAGTGTCTCTGTAAATAAACTAATGAACGCTTAGAGGTCTGCAAGGGCCGGAAATTCCAGCCCCGGACCACACACGACCCGAACGAAAGCTATCCTGGCCCGACCCTTACAAAAATCAGCGAAAACAGGCAAAGCCCGTGGAAAAATCAATTAAATCAAGCCCGTCTCAATTTCTACAAGAAAAAAAATTCAGACTTTTCTTAACATACAATTAAGATTCATTTAAATAATACTGCATACATCTTTATGGGGTAATTTTACAGTATATTTTATTAAAATTACCATATGTTCGCAAGACAGAAAATACACAATAGCAACATTAATGATTATATGGAGTCTTAGACATTTCAACATTCAAATAAGGATTCATTAAAAAATGAATGTACTTAAGAATAAAAAAGAAAAAGAAGAGCTAAAAACATGATAACTTTTGAAACTGTATAATAAAAAGTAGACTTGTGAAAATATTTCTCTGTCATATTTTAAAGCTTTTCTCAGATCCAAAGGAACTAACTTTCTGACACATTTCTGTATTCATTATTTCTTTTCGGAAATGCGTATGATTGATAGGTGCTATGTAATCGAATGGCGTTATCCATTTTTTGATAAAAGCAATATATCTTTGAGAAAATACTGTCAAAGTTTGCGTTTTGCATGGAATTTCCGGAAGCGATAGCACGGGAAAGGAGAAAAACCTGCAGTCACGTGACAAGAATCTCTTATATCTTGATAAGTAATTTATCAAAAATGGAAAACGCTATTCTATTCCAAATCCCTTCAATAATCAGGCCTATCAATTTTATGCCTTTACAGTTAAACATTAGTCAGAAAGTTTCGCATTGTTGAGCAGTGAATTTGTGAACTACCTTAAGGTATATTTCCAAATATATCGTTAACAGTTATTAATAGTTTTACAAAATATATTGCCTGCCTTACACATCCCGAGAACGATAAAGTCCAGTTCAGGTCCGGCTCGACTACGTAGAAAAAAATGCAAGCCTGATATCGGCCCAGTACGAGTCTACTGAAAAAATTAAGCCTGGGATCAGATACCTTGTAACTGCCCGATGTCGATCTCTACGCTGGACATGTTACATTTCTGTATTCATGTTGTCAAACTCTCATCAGCTCGTGACGCACATTTGTACTTATTCTCGCGAAGGTCATATTCATTGAAAATGGCCCATATTTTATCGACTTTGTTGAAAATTTTATATCGGCCCGGCAGGCCCTTTCAATTTTTTTCGCCGGCCCGGCCCGTTGAACAAATTGTCCTAATTCTGCTGGCCCGGCCCGTTTGAAAGTTTGTCGCCATTTTGCCGGTCTGGCTCCAGGTCCGGGCTCGTGCAGACCTATATGAACGCTACATACTTTTTTTTTCAATACCGAACATAGCATAGTAAATCTTAATAACGTGTATCAATTACAGAGCAATCCAACTATATTAACGCAAGTTAGAGTTCGGACAGACAGACTCTATACAGACAAACCGAATTCATAAACACTTTTCAACTATGCTGGAAAGTGTTAAAAACGCATAATAGATTGAAATTTCACTTTCAGCAATTTATACCAATAGACGGAAGCATACTTGAATACTTTTGCACAGCCTTGTATTTTACCTACTATCTTTATATACACGCCATTATCTAGTTAAAATTTCATTAAGACTAAAATACACTTAAAACTACACAAATCACACTTCCAGAGATTGTCATCCATAGATGGCTATGTATCCAATTCTTTGTGTGGCTCTGTATCTGGAAGCACGGCAGTGGGTCCGCCAAGTTCGCACAAGCCGTAAGCTACCTTTTTTTTTTTAATCATTTTGACATACTTTCATACTTTTCACCCCCCTCATAACTTCGTTTTAGGGAGAGATATAGAAATTTTTCTTTTATACACATGTTCGTATGACCAAAGTGAACTACCGTAATTTCCCACGTATACGCCGCGGCTTAATTAAGTCTTTTTCATACCGAAAATTTTATTTTAAAAAGGAAGTCAAATAATTGCTAAGCAAGAGCAAGACACATTTTACTTAAAACGAATTCTGGTAGAAAATTGAATTATCTGAGCTGCGGCGTATACGCGGGAAATTACGGTAGGTTCCACGAATTCATACTTCTGTATTTAGTAGTTTTCGAAATATTAGATTCCGAAAAAGTGCTTTACTGTCACTGACTCACTTTGCAACATCAAATAACTAAGATACTTCTAAAAGTCGTAGAATCATGAAATTTCACACGTAAGTAGGTTCTGTAGCACAATTAACCAGAAAAATCTGAAAACACAGAATTTCCGCCTCTAAGCCCTTAAAACAGGGGGTGTTGATTTGGCCGTATACAGTTCCTTAACACATTCAATTGGACCAGTGTTGGCCAAAACCCGATTACAGAGTTTTGAAGAGGTTACGTGATTTCAAGCAGAATAAAATTTTATATGCTTTTCCAAAAATGTTGATTAAATAGAAAAAATAAATATACCTGAAAATTTTAATCAGTATAGGTTATGATCTATACACGATATTAAAGCATTAATAAAACATTTAACAAAACATAATCGTAATTCGGTAGTTTTCCAGTATAATGGCCTTGGCGAAATAGAGAAAATTGCCATGACAAGAAAAGAAATTTGGTAATGTATTTTCTGGCAACCTATTTACTGTTTCATATACACAAGCAATTTTTTCCATATGTATACAATTTATTTAATGAAAGGAACCCGTTTATTTATTCTTATATACAAACAGAAATAATTTGTATATAAAAAACAATATTTTATATATGTATAAATAAAATGTTTATATACATATAAATACATATATAAACAACATAAAAGTTCATCAGGTCTGTTTTCGTACTTGTTTATATCATTTGGTAAAATATCTCATTTTCAGAAGTCCGAATTGCGCAAAGCTTTTTATAAAATGCCAAGGCTGCTATAGTGGAAAAATATCCTAGTTCCCATATGAAAATTTAAAAATCTCTTTTTAATTGTGTGTAAATGAAATGTGTAACTAATAAAGCTGTCTTTAATGATGTGCGACAGATGCAGCCTCCGAGGACCGCTGCTAATGTTATTATATTGCATTATTAGCCTACTTACTCTTAATTTATTGTTAATTTTAAATCTGTTAAAGAAAGACTATAGTTATAGATAGGATATGTTGGTCACCAAAACCCGAGCACAGAAAATTAGCCTGAGTTATAAAAGTGTTACATGATTTCAAGCTGATTGAATTTTTGTATGCTTTTACAAAAATTTTGATAAGGCAAATCTTTCAGTTTCTCTGTCCATCTATCTTTTACTTCCTTAAAGCAAATTTTATTAAAGACCGGAAGGCGTCTGCACAGACCATCACCTCATTAAGGTGGCGGCTGAAATTTTAGGATTAGTTAAAACTTGATTAGCATATTAAAATGCGACTGGTCAGCCAAGTCATATCTTTGTGGAAACCACATGCAGAACCGATTTTAGTGATTGATTACTGGATTTTCCATTGTGTTTATCAGCACCCATTCTTCCATGTTTCCATACTTTTGGATGCAGGAAAACACAATAGCAAACCTATCAGTCAACCACTAAAATTAGGTCTTCAGGTGGTTTCCACCAAAATATGACTTGGCAGACCAGTAGCATTTTAATATGCTAATCTAGATTTGACTAAGGTACTATTTGGTTATTCCGTAGACCAAAAATCTATCGCCAAACTATAAGATTAAATGCCAATAATGGCTGATCGTAAATGTCACATTCACTTGACTTTAAGCAAGTTACACGTGTTTACATCATCAAGTGATTTTTATTTCGACGTTTTATTTGTATTTTTAATAATTTTATACTAATTTATTTGTTCTTTCGTTATTTAAAATAAAAATCACTTCAATTTGTATAATTTGGCGAAATTGGTCGACGGGATAACTAAGTAGTACCTTGACTAATCCTAAAATTTCAACTGTAAACTCGGTGAGGTGATGTTGTGTACAGATGCCTCCCGGTCTATTATAAATGTCGGAATTCTAATCTTAATAGCACTCTTGTCAATCTGGCAATATCCGCTACTATTTATGGCTTTAAGCGCATTTTAGTGATGTTAATGAACTTTATGCATCATACATATTATAGTACATATGCATATACTACACTTGCATCATACATATTATTGAACATTTGCATCATACATATTATTGATATGTGAAATATGCATCATTATGACGGCAGGATAAACAAAACATTTTTCGTCGCCAAATTTGAGAATTGACATGACATATTAGAAAATTTGGCGATACTTAGCTAAATATCGCCAAGCTTGGCGAGAATTTGACGCTAGTGGCTACTTTTCATTGAGTTAATTATTAGCGCGAGCCATCTATTTTTATTTTCCGCATATCATCTGATTAGTTAAATGGTATAATATGCGAATATTTCCAAAGTGTCAATAGTTTCGTTACTGCACAAAACATCTGCTATTGTTATTATATTGTACTGTTATTATACTTACTGTTACTATGTTGTTAGTCTGTACTCTGTTAAAACTTCCATATTATATAAAGAGAATTTACAGAAACTACTAAAGCACCGAAACCGCCAATTCTCCTTATGATTATTATAATTCCATAATATGTAACCTGTTTATCGATATGTACAGTCGTGGGGAAAAAAAAGTAAACACCCCCTACTAACTCCTCAACAAATTATCGTACAAGAAAGGTACTGGTACCTAACGATTGGAAATAAAGTCTACTTTTGAATGACGTACATAAAACTTGCTTAGGGGGCCATCTACATATTAAAACGAATCCAAACTTCATTTTTTTTCAATGGCAATACCCACTTTTAACGAAATATTTCAAATTTTTGGTTCAAACTATGCCCAGACACCAAATTTCAAGTCATTTGAATGATAAGTTTTTGAATTATAAACATTCAAAATTTAGTGTTTCTAATCTTAAATTACATTTTCATATTTTTATTTATGGTTCAATCCATTTCAAGTGGTCCAGAAAATGGCATATTCGTTCCTCGACCATTTTTAAAAAATCTGAAATTTTTTGTACAACAACCCTAACATGATGGAAGTTCAAAATGACTATTATTTTAATTTTATTAATTTTTGTTTGTGCATGGCGGCCATCTTTGTTTCATCGCCTGCAGCAATTTTCTCACAAGAAGGGTTTATGGAATTGTAAATAATTCATCGTTTATTTATCCAATTCAAGTGCGGATTAAAGCAATTTGTACAGAATACATGGGGCTAAAAATCTGGTAATGGAGTAGTTTCCGAAACTAACTGCTTATTGGTAAAATTTAAGCATAAAGTTTCAGTTTTTTTCCAAAATTTGTCCATTTACAAGAGGAAATTTTTCTAGCAAGGAAAACTGTCAACATGACAACTTTTTTTTTACAAATAGGCCGAAAGTACTTGTACTCACACGCCGAGTTCCAGATCTGGGACTTGCTTTCTCTTCGCTAAAAAAAATCCCAAATTTTTCAAAAATGACAAAAATCGCACTTTTCAGGCTTTGATATCTCTAGTGGGGCACGAGATAAAAATCGGAATTTTTTTTTTGTAAGAGTATTATATGGTAGTGTTATGCACAAGAAATTTCAGGATGGAGATTTGACTACAAGCTGAGATATGGCAAGGGCAACATGTCAAAACAATACTGCCAAACTATTGTTTTGTTGTAGTCATAACTAAGTATTTACACCAGAGTATCATTTAAATTTAATTTTTAGATTATCTTTAAATAATAGTTACAGAAAATAAATCTTTTGCAATTAATTTAAAAAATAATTATGCCTAAGGCTTACATTTTGTACGGTATCAGTAATTTTTGTTGTAATTTTAGTAACTAAAAGAAACCTCAGCACTTTTACATAAAGAAAAAAAAAATTTATACAAGACCTGAGACAAAAACAGAATAGGGAAAGAGAAAAGCTGTTAATGTTGGCATACTTGTTGAGACATGATCAAACGTGTCAAAACACATTCCTGCTTGTTGGTTTAAAAACCACAATTTTGATGCTGCTTGCCAGTCCCTGAAACTTGTTCCTACCATAAGTATGTTCCTGTAAATGAAACATTATGCGATGTTACCATGTATCAGCCTCAAGTAATTTTCAGAAAGTAAAGATACCCAAAGCCTCTTCAAAATTTATACTGCAGAAAAACCACATTTTTTCATAAGAAGTAAGCTAGGAATTATTAATGAATTGAGACTTGCACATAGTGATTTCAAAGTATATTTCTATGAGCCAGCAGGGCCAAAATCTTCAATCAAGGTATCAAGAGATGACAAGAATTGGTTCCTACAAATAAAATTTTGAGAAAGATCAAAATTGTGGTTTTTGAACCAACAAGCAAGAATGTGTTTTGACACGTTTGATCATGTCTCAACAAGTATGACAACATTAACAGCTTTTCTTTTTCCCTATGTTGTTTTTGTCTCAGGTCTTGTATAAAAATATTTTTTTTTCTTTATGTAAAAGTGCTGAGGTTTCTTTTAGTTACTAAAATTACTTACAACAAAAATTACTGAAACCATACAAAATGTATGGCCTTAGGCATAATTTTTTTTTTTTTAATTAAATGCTAAGCTTTGCAAAGGGCTTTATTTTCTGTTACTATTATTTAAAGATAATCAAAAACATAAATTTAAATGACACTCTGAGATAAATACTTAGCTGTGACTACAACAAAACAACAGTTTGGCAGTATTGTTTTGACATGTTGCCCTTGCCATATCTCAGCTTGTAGTCAAATCTCTATCTTGAAATTTCTTGTGCATAACACTACCATACAATACTCTTATAAAAAAAAAAATTCAGATTTTTATCTCGTGCCCCACCAGAGATATCAAAGCCTGAAAAGTGCGATTTTTGTCATTTTTGAAAATTTTGGGATTTTTTTTTAGCGAAGAGAAAGCAAGTCCCAGATCTGGAACTCGGCGTGTGAGTACAAGTACTTTCAGCCTATTTGTAAAAAAAAAATATGTCATGCTGACAGTATTCCTTGCTAGAAAAATTTCCTCTTGCAAACGGACAAATTTCGGAAAAAAATGGAAAATTTATGCTTAAATTTTACCAATAAGCAGTTAGTTTCGGAAACTACTCCATTACCAGATTTTTAGCCCAATGTATTCTGCACAAATTGCTTTAATCCGCAGTTGAATTGGATAAATAAACGATGAATTATTTACAATTCCGTAAACCCTTCTTGTGAGAAAATTGCTGCAGACGATGAAACAAATATGGCCGCCATGCACAAACAAAAATTAATAAAATTAAAATAATAGTCATTTTGAACTTCCATCATGTTAGGGTTGTTGTACAAAAAATTTCAGATTTTTTAAAAATGGTCGAGCAGCCAGTGCTGGACCACTTGAAATGGATTGACCCTTATAACTCCTGAATTTATGCTCTAATGTGCTAATTTTTTGTGTAGCAATAATATTAATATACCAAACATAAATACGTTGAATTTGCAATTTTTATAATTTTATGATATGAATTATGAAATCAATATTCGAAAAAATTATGAATTGCAATCTACAATTTTTTTGATGGATTCAGATTTATTAAGTCCTGGTTTACGGAAATCCAAAATTTCACATTTTTCTTCCAAGTAGTTTTCAAATTATGCTTAAAAAACGACAAAATGATGGTTTAAGGGGCCGTCTATGATAGAAGTGACTAGATATTTTGAAATTTCTTATGCTATCCTGTAATCTAGCTGGCTTCATTGACTGCTTGAGTGGTGCTTAAGGTGCCTTGATCAAGAAGGGGGATCTCTCGGTTAGCAATCGAGTACCGAACTTCAATTTGGATGCAGTCCTTAAAATACGCTCGTTTTAAAATAATTAATTTCTCTGAAACTTATGGTACGAATTGCATAAAAATTTGTTTTTAGACTAATTGAAGGGTGTTGAGTTCATTTATACTGTCAGAATTGTGTACTGCCAATGAAAAAAACAAAGTTATGGTTCGTTTTAATATGTAGATGGCCCCCTAAGCAAATTTTATATACATCATTTAAAAGTAGACTTTATTTCCAATCGTTCGGTACCAGTAACTTTCTTCTACGATAATTTTTTGAGGAGTTAGTACGGGGTGCTTACTTTTTTTTTCCACGACTGTACGTTAGAAGGAATCTTCTATAATCGGGTTCCTCGCATTTTAGTTTTCAGGTTTCGAGTAAAATTAGCTGAAATCTTAAAACCACGGCACATTGGCACATTGTTCAAGACGATTTGATGAGAATAATGATAGATTTTCAGATGAATCATGGCAGTGCGCCCGTAGATTTTCTATTCTTCCGTAATCGAATCTACTGAAAATGTTAGCGTGAAACAAAAATATATTACTATCAATATATAGTTTAATGTAAATGCAGATATTGTCAAAGGATTTCATAAGAATCATTTCACATGCAGTTCGAGCAATCGTATCAATTAATTTAAAATTTTTATTTTATAAATAATATGAAAAATATGCATGCCATTACTTTAAAATATAGAAAAGAACTCATGTATAACCCATACCTACCCCCGAAAAGGTCTAAAACTCCGTATAAAATAAAATATAAGCATAAATTTTCTTAACACAATGCTTTTCAATAGCGCGGTTATGAATGTTATTCCCAAGCAGACGAATTTTTGTAGCCTCGAACCCAAAGGGAAAATGTGGCCCATTAGTGTGAATAGCCTGTGAGCTCAATGCCATCAGATTAACTGGGCACTTTTCTTTTTTATTTAATAATTGTAATACTTCACTTACTTTTTAGACCCCGGTACGGTATGCTATTTCTTTCTACCAGCTTATTTTGTGTATTCCAAAAAAAACGTTACCTTACAGAAGGCAGCCGTAAAACAAAGCAGTAAGATTAAATACTCTATAGCAATTTTTTAAACTTCTAAGCATCGCACATTTTCGATTTTTATACCGTCGTATTGGAGAAGGAAAAAAAAAAACTCTTTTAAATGCATTTTGTTTGAAAACTGTATCTCCATTTACTTTTGAAATATTAATTTTTTTGTAGTTTTTTGAGCCATTTGCTTAATATTGGTCACGGAAGTTCTCTATTTCTGTAGAAAATGAAGGGAAAATAGTTGAAAAATAGTAATTATATATTTTTGTTGCCATTTTCTCATAACAACCGAAAGAAAATGTAATTAAAATACGTGCTATTTTGAAAAAAATATAAACGAATGATTTCTGTTAAAACAATGGAGCTATTATAAACTATATTTAATTTTAAGTATCTACGAATCATTAGACAGCCAAAGCCGTTTTTTTTTTTGTTTGTTTGGGGGGGGGGGGGGGGGTTGTCGATTTTCTTGAATGACGGAATCTTTTTGCTGCATTTGTGCATTATTTCACGATAGTGATGCTTTATTGTAGATGTTTAAGAGTAGATCATAAATGTGGAATTCTTAAGCGGATGCGAATAACGCCATTTTACATAAAATAAAACGTGTGCTTTAAGTCTTAAAATTGAAATATGTTTTGTACTGCAGTAGAGTCCCGTTTAACCGAGTTATTTTCTTCTGATGGACTGATGGCTTCTATTATTATGAAACAGCCATTCTAAATGAAGTGTTAGGTGAAGATGAAAGAGCAGCCGTAAAAAGTTAGAACTCTGATTTTCTGGTCAGAATGGGGTTCTAACTTTTTACGGCTGCTCTTTCATTTTCACCTAACGCTTCATTTATAATGGCTGTTTCATAATAATAGAAGCCATCAGTCCATCAGAAGAAAATGAAATAATAAAAATGCCGGGGGCGACACTACATTCTGAAAAAGCAGAATTCCTGTTCTCTAGTAAATTATTTCTTGTGTAAAATTAATTTAATCATTAATTTATTTTACTTTATTTTATTAAACTTTTGTAGAATAAAATAAAATCGTAAAGTCAAGAAGAAACTGATCTGTGTTATATGCTTAAATAAAATATGCTCTTTCAATTAGAAGCAGAGAAGGATGCAAAATTTTAATAAGTCTAGGTTATGGTCGATTAGAGTAAAAAATTACCTTATAAATAAATTCAAAACAATAAAAGAAAAATAAAGAATAAATTAAAAGAAATTTCTTTTAAACTTCGTTTTAATAGTACGGCATAGCAATCATTTTCTCAAATTTTCAGCATCACTGAGATAATTTAAAAAGAATCTAGAATAGGAGTGTGCTGGTGTTGTTTATAACAGCCGATTTTCTATACTAGGTATGTAGACCCGAGGGTGTTGACCTACGTGGGGGTCTTTCTAAGGGAACCGAAGACTTATTTACGCAAGGTTTTCAGAAAACCACGGAAGACTCCGAATGATTAGGCCGACTGGCGTGAATGGATTTTAAGCCGTCTACCGGCATTGACAGCAGAAACACTCAGCCACTGGTATACTACTGGATATGTAGAAAGTAAAGACTAGTCTTTCAAGTTTTTAAGTATCTAAACACACTATTTTCAAATCTGGAGTAGGTAAGTTAAAACACTTAGGTTAGGTAAAATGATTACAAACGACGTATTTGGTCACAGAAAAAAAAAATTGAAATTACGTGCATAATCTTCACTCTGAATAATAGCGGCGTTTACTGTTTTTACCAAAATATTTTATTATTTAGTATCATAGAATTCTTTTTGAAATGGTCAGAAATATCTATTCAGGCCGGAAATTTTATACAAATATTAGTTTTAATTTTTTATAACCTGTTTCGTTAATGTATTGTTTTAATCGTACGCTTCACGCGAAAATGTTGTCGGCCTTGGCCTCTTGGCCAAGAATTGCAGCTTTGTATTGTTTATAACTAAGATAGTCCTGCTCTGCCCTTCAGGGTCCGACTTATGCAGGGGCACGCGGGGCTCCTGCCCCGGGCCAAAGACGATCCAGATAAAGAACCGACACTTCCGTAGACCGTAATGGTATGGTAAAGCGTATTGCCACCGATTCCCCCCGCTTTTCCACCCTTCTAAGTTTCAAATGTACGGCAGGAAAAGCAACTTCACAGGATGAAATTAGCGGCGAGTACTTGGCGGAAGCTGGCGAGTAATAATCGCGATAAATAGCCATATATTACTTTTTTATGGGCAATTTTGATATAGCTGTTAATTTTTTATGAAACTTTTTTTTTTCTCTTTTGCACAAAAAACATGTTGCATTAAAAAACTTTCAGACTAAAATTAGTCATTTCCTTTTAATTTTTTAAAAATAAATTTGCCGAGAGTATTTTGCATTTTGATTCAAATAACAGATATAATACTAATTTTTTTATATAACACTTTGAAATTGTATTTTTATCTATTATCTCCACCCCCCCCCCCCCCCCCCACACACACACAATATTACATGTATATTGATACACAAGACCATTAATAAGTATATAAATATTAAAGAAATAAAACAGTCTGAGTGTGTTTTAAATCTGCCAAGAAAACTTGTAAACAAAAGAGGAAAGCTATTTTTATTCAAGGATAAGTTTTATAAATGCCTTTCAGTATTTCGTAACCTTAATTTTTTATATATCTATGTAGTTTTTAAATTATTGTAATAGAAAGAAGAAACAAACATAGTTAATGCCTATTCTTAATAGCTGTACAAAACATTTTTTGCTCGAAAAAGATGTAACATTAAAAAGTATTCAGACAAAAATTAGCCCCTTCCTTTTCAATTTATTTAAATAAATTTGATCGGTGACTAAATGAAATTAAATATATGCCTCATCAAACTTTAGTTTTATCAGTCATATAAGTATGTTTATTATTATTTTTGAAATATTTTTAGTAATAATGTTTAATTTAATATTTATTTTTAACACTGTAATTTTATTTCTTTACATAATATTTGTTTATAAAATTGTAAACTATTATGTGTATTATTTACATAATATTTTATAAATAACACATAAACTAAAACTATATCAATTTTTTAGAGAATGGAAAACTTATATAATTTTAGCTTTATAGTTTATAATTTAGTATGTATAGATCCATTCACAATAAGATTTTCTTTTTTTTATTTAAATATAAATAATAGTCTAAATGAAAAATATAAATAAAAATTATAATTTTTTATGTTAAAATAAATATTTAAAACAATATCCATGGTTATTTATTTAAACTTCACGCTTTCACATTAAATTATTTTAAAATACATATAAGACATTCACTGAAATTGTAAATTTTTCTCCCCATCCCCCTCCTCCTAGTTTGTTTTGTTATCAGAAATCAAATGAAAAATTTCGAAAGTGAAGATGATAATCTTACTATTTTTACTTAGACTCATCTGACTACTAATTATACTTATGTATAATACAAATAAAATTTTTTTAAAGTAAATAAATAAATAACAAACAATTTTATGACTGAGCTAAAATTTAGACAGCCATACTATATTAAAGTCACTACAATTAAAAACTGGCATTAACAATTTTTTCTTCTTTGTATTACAGTTGCAAAAAACTACATAAATATATGAAAAATTGAGATTTTTGGGAAACGGGGAAAAGCGTTTTAAAAATTACCAATGAACAAAACTAGCAATGGATACCCTCTTTTGTTTACAAGTTTTATCCGCAGTTTTAAAACACACACACACACGATTTACTTTCTTTAAAATCTATACTACTTAAAAACGACCTTGCGCATTTAATGTTGGTAAATTGTACTTAATGTTTTAATGTATTAAACGAAAAAAATCGTTAAATACTTCCTTTCTTTCACAAACGACGCTACCTTTTCTCTAACGAAAAACGAACGCCGTTTGAAAACAATCGCCAAACAAATCTTTGAGTGTGTTCAAGAAGCACGCGCGCTACGCGCGCGAGCTCAGGAGTCAGGAACATGGAGTGGGTCTTTATCATGGATGTAGCGTGTTCAGGTAGTGTACAGGTAGACACACAGTGTGTTCAGGAACAGATCATGGATTTGATTAATTAAGGTGCTAATTATAAAGACATTTTGATGCAGAAGCAATGTGTGCTAGATGGCCGAATGGATAAGGCAGTGAACTCGAGACTAGGGATTCTGGGTTCGAATCCTTCCGATTCCACATTGTGTCGCAATTTTTTTTTGTTTTGTTTATTGGTTGTTTTATATTTTTCATAATGAATAAGATATTTTTGATGAAGATATATTTTTTATTTTTATTATACAGAGGCACGTGTATTTTTATTATAATAATAAAATACTTATTTAAATGTGAGAAAATGAGGTATTTCGAGATGAAAGTTTTACATCTGAAGACCTTTTAAATATTCAAAGTTTCGTTTCTAAGTATGTATATGTATAATGATATAAACATTAAGCAAATCCAAATGAAAAAATAATATATATCGCACGTACGATAATTCCTTGATTTTTTTTTTTTTTTTTTTTTTTTTTTTTTTTTTTTTTGAGTATTTTACGAGTGAATTTTTATCGAGACTAGGCTGGAAATCATATTTTACTTTGAACATTATAAAAATAAAATGTAATAGTTGTAGATTATTTTAACTAAAAATATCTGTACATATATATTTTTAAAGAGATAAAATATATAGGTCTGCTGTCTAGTTTTGTAGTGAATAAAGTACGAGATAAAGTATGATTAGAACGTTTATAAATTTTCTACTGAAAGTATAAATAAGTATTTTGCTTATACTAACAGAATTTTGAATGCCATTTATTTCTCATGTTTTATGATGTATTTTGGTCTGTTATCCACACGGTATTGAAATATGCAATCATAAAATAAGAAATATATATATTAAAACCTTCTCTGAAAAACTGTCTAACTAACAGTGCAAATTCCATTGAAATCCATCCAGTATAGTAGATTACAAACAAATCTCATATGTTGATATCACAATCTTGGTTTACTAACAGCATTTTATTTATCACGGAAGATATAAATCAACTGATAAATCATTTTTAAATAAATAAAAAGAAAATTGTTAAAAAGTTAAAATTTTTAGATCACCAGTTGAATTCTTAAATTGTATCAATCAACCTACCAAACAAAGCACAACCAATAAGCTAATTTACAAACCCTCAAGCTTTGAACACCCTTGGCGAAAGGGAAATGTAGCCAAATAATTTGGCGAGAAGAGATCAGTACGCGCATGCGCGTTTGGTAGGTGTCCAAAGTTAGAGGGTTTGTAAATTAGCGTGCGCATGCGTGTATCATCGTAGGTGTAGGTAAGTGGTGTTCAAAGCTTGAGGTTTTGTAAATTAGCAAGAAGCTAATATTTTGATATTAGATAGAAATTTCTTTTAGCGTATTATCCTTTGGAAATATTGTTAAATTAGCGAATAACTGTGGCAATTTTATAAACCAAAAGACTTCTATTTGGTATGTAATGATTTTTTTTTATATATATATATAATTATATATTTTGTATTTAAATGTAGTTCTATTAAAGTTTCGTAAATAGTTGAAGGAATTTAAGTGGTAGCATGTGTATTTTTATAAATTATTGCTTTGAGGCAAAATTATTATTTTTTTAGGTTTTTGTTAATGTTACAAACTGGTACACTGTTAATGGTACATGGTAATGGTAAATGGTTAATGGTACACTGTTTTAGTAAACATGTATAATTAGCTATTTTCCGTTTCTCTGTCCCTGCTTTAGGGTACTTTAAAAAATCGGCGTTTATCTTTTGAATCAAATATTTATACTTGTATTATATTTTGGTTTTCATTTTTTAAATATTAATATGTTTAAGGTGCTTTTATTTTTTAAATATGTATAATTGTGCTTAAGATGTTTTGATTTAAAATTCTTAAGATGTTGAGGCTTACATTTTGTGAATTCTTATAACTTTATCCTAAAATTTGATAAAAATGTAATGTAAACAAAAGAACTGTTTTGCTGTATCGTATCCTTTTTTTAAATACCAAAAATTTATTCCAATATTTATATCACTTTAAAAGTATTTTTTCATAATTAGCAGTATGTGATAAATATTTACATGTTACAGTAGCATAATTATTTCTTTTTTTGTCTAATGGTTTCAAACAAGCATATTTACAATTCTTAGCTAATAAATAGTTATTCATTAGTAAATAATATTTGCTTTTCAAAAACTAATTTCTGTATATGTATGCATGTACCCACTAGATTTTTTTTTTTATAGTTTGCTACATGCTTTAGCTGCTACAGTTGATGATGGAAAGGCAACAAGGATGGTGCGAGTAGGTGTTAAGTTGGGTGATCTGTTCATCAGCAGCATCAGTTATTGCCACTAACATGACAACGATCAGTGCAGAAAGGTGCAAAATTCAACTAATTTCTAGTATAGTTGCAGCATCGTTGGTTGCTTATTTTTGTGTTGGCCCGTTGGAATGCGTCTGGAAGGCTATAGATTAGAAAGAATAATCTTTAGTCTTTTAGATTCAAACTTGCAGGCTAAATCACATTTTATATGCTGCATGGAAGCTACTTCTTTTTTGTTTTATTGCCTATCTTTATGAGAAGTAAGTAACTTATTGCTTTTTAGAAATTTTTAGTGCTCTTAGTCTTATGTATACTGTTTATATAAGAGTAAATTTAATTTATTTAATATTTTCTGATTTAAGACATTAATTTTTAAGGAAATTAATAATTATCAATTGTGTATAATCAGAACAATCGCGTAGATTAAAATAAAGACTTTAATGTACTAAGATTATTGTTTGAGGAAGTACCATGCTTAAAATAAGCATAAATAAAATGTAAAAAAAAATTAAGCACACTTTTATTAGTGTACTCAGATAGAATAGAATATTCCGGATTTGGGGTCTTATACTGTATTAATATCTGTAACTACTTTTTGAAATAAGATGTATGAGATCAAAGAAAGTTTTGGGATTGGCACGTCCAACTAGTTTTTTATTTTCATTATACGAACGTCCTAATCCCCCGGCGTTGTCCAGTCTCATAATCATAAGCTTAAAATAAATCAGTGTTGAAGGATTTTATATTTTTACACAACAATCTGTCTAAACAAGCTGAATGATGGAGGTTGCACTGCCTTTGGCAGTGTAAACTCTCGAATATGTATGATTTTAGGTACAGATGTCATATTCGTCCCATATTGGTGCGATTTTTTTCTGTCGCCAATATTTTACATTTTTAAATGAAAATCTATCCAAATAAACCTAGAGTTGTTGGCCCCGCTGCTTTTGGCAGCATGCACTAGGCCTACTACGTATGCCCGGTCTCTTTTTAAATGTATTTTTAAATAAAAGACCGCATAACTCGAGATAACTTTACATATATCTAAAAGCAATGCTGGATGATTTAAACGAAAAATTTTCCAAACGAACGTAGTGTTGGGGCCCGACTGTCTCCGGTAGTGTAAACCCTCGAATTTGTATGATTTTATATTTTTAAAGGAAAATATTTTCACACACTGATCGCCTGTTTACCGATATCACATAAATATACTAGAGGTTTGATGCGGCCGAAATTTTCTGACCCTGGTTCAGACCTTGCCAGAGATATGCTATCTTGACCCAGTGTAACAGCTAAAAGCTCAGTCCCGGTCTCAGCCAATCAAAAGTTATTATTCATGTTATTTTATTGCCACATTTACGATCTCAGAAACCAAATTAATGGAAACAGAAGCATATTCTTCCATTATTTAAGTATTAAATAATGAAAAATTTGATAAAAGCATGATTTGTAAAATTTAAATAAATTTCTAAATGCAAGTTTAATTTAAATAATTTATAAGGAAACCTGAATTTAAAACTTGTAATTGCACTCAATTTCATCAACATTGCTATAAACTAATTTATTTTAACATTATACTTCCAATAAACTTGATAGTTAACACGAAATTAATCTGAAATTAAATGAAAATTCCTTATATTATTCAGATCTATTGCATACATTTCTATCATTTCAGTAACAAATTAAACAAGTCTGAAATTGTACGTCAAACGTGGCAAATGAGGTGCGTTCGTACGATAACTGTTTCATAAATATTCAGATTTTGGTGCAATAGCTGTTGCACTCTTATGAAAAAAGGCACAAATACAAAATTTATTACGATTATATATATTAAGTTCGGCAGTACGGAAATAATAGGACTCGATCTTAAATAGGACGTCATCACCATGGCAACCTAGCATGACCTATCATGGGGTATCATTGAATTCATGACTTAGGATAGTATTTAATTCAAGAATGAAGAAAACTTTTATTAATAATCTTTTTCAGTTTTGATTCAATTTTCATAAAAATATGAAATGACTCGACAAAATTCTGCAACGATTCTATATATTCAATTTTAAACCATTTGGTTAGGTAATTTTTGCATTGTTATATGCATACAGACGAACTGACCAAAAAATGACTATAGGTGCTATGTATTTATATTATTACGAATGCACCTAAAAAAGTAGCTCTCTATATATATTATACCTTCATTTATTAAGCAAAAATAAAAGCATAATCCTGTTTGTGCTGTTGTGTATATGTCATGCGAACATTTTCAAAAGGTGATTGTGTTGTGTAGCCAATTTAGTTGCTTTTTTAATTCAAAATAGCTAGCAGAATTTCTGAATAGTTACCTTCACTTCATTAATTACGGAATGTCTATCATTAAATAAAGCAAAAATTACTATTCAAAATTTCAGTTAGATTAATAAAAAATATGCTAAATTGAAAACATCGGTAGAAGGGGGCCTTGCAGCAATTCTTGCACACAGCCTCGCTTTCGCTAAGGACAGCTCTGTTCCATATTCTATGTATTGGAGACTTAAGAATCTGAAAAATGCTATACAGTAAAATCTTCTATAAGACGGAATTAGGAAAGAAAAAATATGCGTTATAGACAAGTTCTTTTCTTAGCAGGTTTAAATGTATAATATTCTTTTCTCGCATATTATTATACTCATTTTGCTTGAATCAACACATTTTTCTGTTTAAGGCAGGATTCCGTCATACGCAGGTTCAGGGGTGTAAAAATCTAGGTGCCAGCGGATAGTTTCTCACCTTTAAATTTTAATAGGTTTTATCACTTAAATTTTATTACAATTCTTACAAAAAATTTAGACAAAAAATAGCAAATAAAATTTAGTGGTGAGAGACTCTCCGCTGGCGCCTAGATTTTTACACCCCTAGACAGGCTCTTTTTCACATGTTTTATTGCCTAGAAATTGCTATTCTTTAAAAATAATATTTTTAAAAGTTTAATTATAGAATTATGGCGATTTAAAAATTTATGCATTTTTTGCAAAAATTTTCATGAAGGGCCAAATTTTACTGATTTTTGCATGGAACAGGCCATGCTGAGGCAATAATCTTCATGCTTGCTGGGCCGAGACCGTCACTTAAAATTTTGGCCCTTGAAAACCTTGGAAGAATGAACCCATTCCCGGTTTTTTCACTTCCAAAAATTCAGATACCAAAGATGAGAAATTTAATATTAATGAGATTTTTAAATAATGTAGGTGAGCTGAAATTTTCAGACCCAGGCAATCAAAATATATTGTTCCTGCCTGGGCTAAACTTTTAGCATTTATGCTAAAAATTTGGCCCACCCAGCCCAGAAAAATCAACTAAATCAAGCCCCAGACTCTATTTTTGATAGAAAATCAGATAACTTCTTAATCAACATTATAAACACCTATAAATAAAATTAATTAAGATACATTTTATACATACTCATGTAAACATTTTGCAGTCGCAGCTTAAACTAGTATGTCCACAAGCTATGAAATATGGAATGGCAACATTATTGATTACTCAGAGAAATTCATTTAAATGGACATTACCACATTTTTTTTCTAATGAGTCATGGTGACTCATTAGAAAAAATAATGTAGTTTAAAATGGAAGAAAAACATTTAAGAAAAAATAATTTTGAAGCTCTATAAAGATTTTTTTTAAATATATTTCTCTATAATTTAATAAAATGAAATAAACTTCTAAAGATTTCGTCGAACAAAGGAAAATTTCACTGTTATTTTCACAAAAACCTGCCGGTCTAACACGGCCCTCCCAAAAAAATAAGTAGTTCTCCAGTCCCGGTCCAGCAAGAGTCTGCAGCTAAAAATTAAACTCGATTGTGGTCCAGCCCGAGTCTAATAAAAAGAGATTAAAAAGGTCTGTGCAGATCTCTAATGTGTACATTTTAAGTAAAAATCCTATGAAAATGATTTAAAACAATATTCATAGATTACATAAAACAAATTAGTGGATATAAATTTTTAAAATGTTTAATATTCCATATTTTCTAAGAAAATATTCTATTTGTGAAAAATGTATTTTCTAGAAAAAATCTATTTTTTCCCCCTCTATCCATAAGAAAACAATAGCAGGTAAAATCAGGTTACAAGATCAAATGTTGGACTCTACTCTGATCTGCAAGGTCCGGATTGTATCCTATCCGAATCCGAAATCTCTGCTGAAAGTCAACTTGAAAAAAAAACGAAAAAAAAAATGTGTCAACCCGAACCGAACTTCAGTCGGGTTTGGGTACTATCCGATTACCCGACCCAATGCAGGATTCAATTCTGTACCAAGTGATTGAAATAAATATAAAATACAACTTTGAAATGTTCATGCAAGAAGAGCCCCACCAGTGGCCGAGAGGTTCTGCTCTCGAAGCTGGTAGACGGGAGGTGCTGGGTTCGATCCCAATCGCGCCCATCGGCCTAATCGTTCGGAGTTTTCGTGGTTTTCTTCGAGCTGTGGATCTTCCATGCGTTAATACGGATTAGGTTCCCTTAGAAAGACCCCCCGGAGGGCACTCCCCCCGGGCCTATATCCCTCGTGTAGATAATTGGCCGTCAAAAAACAACCCAACCCAATCCAACCCTCATGCAAGAAGTATTTTAAAAATATCTACAATAACGCCAAATATTCTTAGAAACGACCATAAAATAAAACAGATTCAATTGCATTGTTAAAATATCTTGTATTTAAGAAACAGCACAGTGATGGTAAGTATTTTTTTTTTTTTCCTTGGTAATCATTTCATGTATAAATGCTTTTAAAGCAAAATCTTCTATTTGAAATCTATATTTATTTCTTTGAGATTGTGACAGCTAAACTGTTCCAAACAGAGTGATAGAAGAAGGGAGAAAAAAGAGAAAATAGCTTTAGGATCACACGTGATATCTTTTTGTAGTGATTAGCATGAATTATATAATGTTTATAATCCTTATCGCTCCACGTGCAAAGAAATAATAAAAGTAGGTCATCATGAAATTTCTTGCAGATTGATTGGAATTAAATAAAATGTTTTGATTTGTTTTTGAGAACTTTATTATAAAACACGCATACACACATAAATAACGGCTGTATTCACTATAAGTCACTTTTAATTTCAATTGTATAAAAACTATTGGTGCATTTATTAATACTCTTTTTTCTTTTAAATATTGTTTATAATGAATTATCAATTTTGAATATCATACTTATATTATTTATATCAAATTAATAATTTCATATTTTGGTGCTTGTGGTTTCTAAAATTCAGTGTAATTAATTTTTTTTTATTGCAGAATCATTCGTGATATACCAAGGTAATGATGCAATTTATCATCCGTGCCATATGCCAGAATTTAAGCTGCAGATTTTACACAATTTCAGTGTAGTTTTTCGTATTTATATTATTTAAATCATATTAATAATTTCGAATTTTTTATTTATATATAAATTATTTACTTCTAATTAATAATTTCATTTTTATAATTTCTTAATTCAGCTTATTAATATGTTTCTGTTTAGCATATCATTCGCGATTACTGCGGAAATTTCACATGTGGCGTTTCTTCCAGAAATTATGGTTAGTAAGTGAAATTTATTCCCAACAAGGTCAAGAATTCTTCAAAATTTCCTAAATCTTCCTTTCGGTAATTACCGCTTGTGATAAAAATGTCATTTAAATCCCCTCTCGAAATTTTAGTTTCCTCTTCTTTGTGCCACCCTTCCTCAATCACAACATTTTAAATTCTTAGATCTATTTTTCATTGATTTTTTTAGGGTACCATACTTAAAAAAAAGAAAATGGAGCCATTATAAGTTAATCGTGTTCACATATTTATAGATTTTTAGCTATCCACAAGTATTTAAAAAAAAAAATAGGGTGACTATGTTACTTTATTTTTTTCAGCATGTATGTATCATGTTGGGTGTTGTTGGAAAGATCTTGTAACATTGTATTCAAAAATATTTGTTTTAATTTTAGATATTGTCAAAAATGTAATGCAAAAGTATGTCCCCCCCCCCCCCCCCCCAACAGCCTATTTCCAAATCTAGTGAAACTAATAGGGGCAGTAGCAGTTTATTCAAACTTTGCTGGAATGTTATGGTGATTATCCTTGGTGACATGTAATTTTGGAGAAAGTCACATTTTCCGTTACACACATACTTTACTTTGCAGGGCTCAGTGGCAGCATTTTTAACTATAAAGTTATAAAACTGACAGGCCTGACAATTCAGGCGATTTGGAATCAAATAGCAATTTCCATTTTTTTAATAAATAAATTGCTTATCAAGTAAAGTGAGATTTTTGTCTAATAACAACAGGTTTTCCACCTTTCCCATGCTATCATGTACAGAAATTCGATTCAAAACTCCAACTTTGACAATATTTTGGCAAAAAATAGAAAACGCCATTTGATTACATAGTTCCTGAATAAGAACACCTGTCAATTTTACGTGTTTCCAAACAGTGAACAAAAATGAATTCAGTAATGTGTCAGAAAGTTGCTTCTTTGTATTTGAGCCTTAATTACAGAGAAATATTTTCAAGAATGTACTTTTTACTATACAGCTTCAAAAGTTATGATGTTTTTAACCCCCTCTTTTTATTTTATTCTAAATTACGTTAATTTTCTCATGAATGTCTAAGCGTCTAACATTGCTGTTGCTATTGTGTATTTTCTGTCTTGTGAACACATATAATCTAAAATACGCTGTAAAATTTTCCGATAAATATGTATACAGTATTCTTTAAAAGAATCTCAATCTTAATTGTATGCAGGGTTGCAGGTTTTTGACGTGTGTCAGTTTATGTCATGTTTAAACCATCATGTCAAAAACCTCAAATACAAAATTGATTTGTAAAAATTCACATTAAATGTCACACATGATAACATTACATGTAATATTTTAAATTCACTATTACTGTATATCAATAATTAGTACATAGTAAAGTATTATAGTTAAGTGCAACTTTTTAACAGGCTAAAATTTTTATTTTTTGTAAAATTGTGTTTTTTTTTAAAAAAAAGTAGACATTGAGCTCACCTGAGCTGTACATTTATTCTCTTACTTAAAATCGTTTTAATTTCTCTTACTTTTGAAAGCTTAAAGCATTAGCTAGACTTTTTTTATATGAAAAAAACTTCGAAAAATGCAGATTTTTTTTGTATATATAACAAAATAATGTGCATCAATGTTATTCTAGTCTAGGCAATAACCATTCCATTCAAAATTGAAATTGGATTATTAATCTTAAACATTTACAAAATAAGAGAAGTAATAATAATAAAAAAAAAGCTTAAAGTCAAAATCTTTTTAAAACATGCTTTCTTTAAATATATAAAAATATGTTTTTGATTTTAAAGCTGAACAAAATTGGCTCGGTCTTCTAAAAGAAAATTCCCTTAAGCCCCATATTGAAAAAGTGCACAATTGAAATTTTTACCATGATACCATTGTTTGGCTTATATTTTGTATCCCAACCATCAGGGGCAAGGGTTGACTGATTTATCAGTTGATTCCGCTCACGCTACAGAGAGAATTCATGGATGCTTACCCATACTATTGTGTATGAAGCTAAAGAATCTCCTTTCCCGTCTTCTTATTTCAGTGCTATAGGAGGGACCCCATTTCTTGGTGGAAAGGTATCATTAAATGCAATAGCTTTTTGAGCCTGCTGCAAAACTTGCTCATCTAGCAATGCTTTTGCTATCAAGTCCTACTAGCTCAGCATCAATTAAGAGACAGACTATTTTCTAACGCTTCATACACTCTAAGCTCAGAAATCATCTGGATGTAAATAAATGTGCTAAACACATTGTGTACTACAGCATGCTGTGGGGTAAAATTGACCCAGATTATTTAATTGTACAAAATGATTTTCTTCTGATTGGAAATTCCAAAAAATAAAAATATTTTATAGCAATTAATAATTTTTTTTAAATTATTAAATTACAATAAATTTAAATAAAAGATCGCATAAATCATTGACTTATTTAATGTTTACCTATTGTTGTTAAAATGTTTTAGTGTGTTACATCTATTTGGTGGTTTTTGATAGTTTAAACCAAGTTTTTTATGCTTGTCATGTCAAAAACCCATCCCTTATTGTATGTTATGAAAAATTGGAATTTTTTGTAGAAATTGAGTTGCGTCTGATTTAATTTTTTTTTTGCATGGGCCAGGACCGGACTGAACTTTTAATTTTTACATCATACCAGGGCAGCTTTCGCTTGGGCTGGGCTGGGTCTGGAAATCCGGCCTGTGTAGACCTCTAAATGAATAAATGTCATTTATAAAGCTATCAAGATTTTTTCAGTGTCTGGGACATAATTATAACCAATGTATTAAGATATATCCACAGAGATTACATGCACAGCCTCCCTTGTTCATGCAAAAAAAAAAAAGTGAACGGACTGGATTTCAAAAATATCTTCTGTATCTGGTTTTAAATAAGGAACATTAAAAATATCAATTGGGTAAACTTAAAAAAAAAATTATACATAAATTATACTCATTTTAAAATTATCTGTGAACATTTTTATTTATAAAACGGAATCAAAATAATAATATATAGGCAAACAAATAAAGGATATTCACTTTATGAGGGAATTGACTGACGAGTGGACTGGATCACACCTGCAAACTGTATCGTTAAACGGAAAGAATGCAGTTGTTTCTACCCTTTAATAATCACACTTATCACTGATTTGCACCGTGTTTCACTGGCTGGCATGCATTTTTTTTATTAAATTAGAGTCAAAGTCCTATTTTCATAACTGCAGAAAAGTTAGAAAAAAAAAATTCAGTGGTTAACTGGAGAAAATTTTGCTATAGCTGTTTCTTAACATTGCACAGATTCGCTATAAAACGATAATTTAGCATTAAATACAATAGGAAAACGGCAGGACCAAAATGTTAACATCTTCCATTAATTTGAATTTGTGTTGTAATGAAAGCATAGCCTTAAAGAGAGAAATCCTGATGAATTTAGGAAATGCATGCTATTCTGGGCAGGGGCAGTTTTCAAATAGAAAGTGGGAACTCCGGTTTCTAAAGTCCACATGGGAAGGGAAAAAATAGTGCAAAGCAGATACTGGGAAAAGGGTCGGGTGCCTTCTCCATATCTAAAAAGAGCAGCATGCAGTGCCCTTTGAAAAATGTCAAATGTAAACACCAATTTAAAGATTAAGACAACCGATAATCATTTTCAGAAACACCAAAAATTCAAATGAATAACAATAGCTCAGATAATTTGAGACAAAAATCATGAGAAAAGAAATTTATACCAGTAGAAAAAAAAAAGATTGTAAAATTAGATATTAACATAATTAGTCTACTTTAATTAAATTTATAAGAATATACATTTCAAAGTTGAATTACATTATAGGAAAAAGTTTTCTTATTTAAGGAACTGTAAACACATAATTAGAGATCAACTGAAAATTAATTTTCATTCAAACATCTGACTTTCTCCGAAAATGCTGCTGGACCGAAACTATTAGTATTCCAAAAATCTCACTTCTTCCTTCAGAAATTTTCAACATTACTTAATGATTTGAGCTGTAATGGCTCAAATGAGGCACTCTTTATTCATTGCTATAAACTTCACTGTTTATCAGTCATGACTGACTCGAGACATGAATACAAATTACAAAGCAAGCAATGCATATATGACTAAACTTTGAAGGTGCTTTTCATGTGCTCATTAAAAGCTGCAGACTTAACAGTAACAGAACATTTTTAGCTTGAAACCACAGAAGTTTTTCCAATACTCTTTGAGAAAGTTCTAGTATAACAAATGATCATTTACATAATAAAAGATACATTGAAGTATGCATATCTAAAACATTTTTTAATTACATGAAATTCATATCATTAGAAAATCATATGTGTAATGTAGATGAATTACATTTTATTTTATATGAAAATAAAAAGTTTTGGTCAAAGGCACACAGAGCCAACTCGGACCACACATATAATTACCGTATATACTCGCGTATAAGTCGACCCTCTAACTTTCCAATGCAAATTCTGGAAAAAATAAAAAACCCGCGTATAAGTCGACCCCCAAACTTTTTACTTCAATTTTGCACATAATCAAACTAAAGATTTCACTTGCCAATGCAAAAAGGTAGTAAGTAAACAAAAACATATCATTGAAAAATTTTTAAATGATAAATTATTATTATTTGTATATTTTATATATTATTTTATTATTCACACCCATAAAAAGTCATAATTTTGCAGTATTCGAAGTTTTTGTTTTTGCTTTTTTAACTGACTCGCGTATAAGTCGAACCCCTGAATTTGCTCACTGAAAATTGTCAGAAATTCCTCGACTTATACGCGAGTATATACGGTAATTCATATTTTCATATATTTATGTATGTATTAATACCTTTAAAAAATTTATGTTTTCGTTTTTGGCCAAAAATAGGAAGCTTACCGAAATTCAGTTTCAGTCGATTCTTGCACGTAATGCATAGCCCAGTAGCAAAATTTTTGTAAGCTTTCTGTTACGACAAGCCTCAAAAACAGCAAAATTTTTCTGCAACGCGGTATTTTTTAATAGTAGAAATGAATGGCAAATTTGTACATAATATAATTAGGAAAAAGACATTGAAGAACTGTGCAAGCTTAAATTCTTGTAATTTGTTGCAATGCATCATACATTTAAAAGCTATAAGATCAATTTATTGGAAGGAGGGAGAAGGATTGTACATATGTACTTTAATTATTTCAAATAATTAAAATATTAAAAATAAAATTTAATAATATATTTCTAAATAAGTTGTCTGTCATACAAGCAAACATAATTTTCTATATTTGATATGGAAAGCAAGCAAAATAAAAAAAGGAAACAATAAAGGATTAAGCAGAAACCATTTTATCGATTAAATTATTTTAAACTTAATATATACAAAAAAATAAACTTGTCAAAAATAAAAAGATTTCTTTCAAGTGAACTGCAACATATAATTTAGTACATCATGCAGAAAATATATTTTATTTTTTAATGTAAAAAAGGGTTATATTTATTGTTTATAGTATGATAAACAGTAAGGAGACCATTTATGCATTTTCAATATTTCAGGAAAACAAACAGTGAATGAAGATTTATGTTACTTAAAAAATGTAACAATGAGAAGTAACATAAAAATGAGTTTCTCAAAAGAATATGAAGACTTATCTTTATGAAGATAAAGTTAGGCCTAATAATGCTTAAATAAAAACAATACTTAAGCCAAAAATTTGTATAACTGAATAGAATATACAAATAACATTCTTGAGAAATAACAAAAATACTTGTTAATTATATGAACTTTTCATTACAATATAGTACACAAGATATTTAAATTTCCTGTTCAAAAATTTTGTTTACACTAAGAAAAAAAACAAATATGGCTTCCTTTAGTTTACTTGCTAACTGCAACTATGAAAACCCATTTAAAATAACTATAGTAAGACCTAATAATGCTTAAATAAAAATAATTCTTAACCCAAAAATATTTATAACTGAATAGAATATACAAATAATATTAATGAGAAATAATAAAAATACTTATGTTAATTATAAGAGCTTTTCAATACAAGATATTTAAATTTTTGTTTACACTAAGAAAAAACAAATATGGCTTCCTTTAGTTTACTTGCTAACTGCAGCTATGAAAACCCATTTAAAATAACTATAGTAAGACATAATAATGCTTAAATAAAAACAATTCTTAACCCAAAAATATTTATAACTGAATAGAATATACAAATAATATTAATGAGAAATAATAAAAATACTTATGTTAATTATAAGAGCTTTTCAATACAAGATATTTAAATTTTTGTTTCCACTAAGAAAAAAACAAATATGGCTTCCTTTAGTTTAGTTGTTAAAACTGCAGCTGTGAAAACCTATTTAAAATAACTCTAGTAATATTCTAGTAATATAGTCGTTGGTTTTACCTTTTTTGAACCATAAAAATAATGAAATAATTGAATTATGTTAAAATTCCTTTCTTCGATAGAACCTACTCCATGGCATAAACTTCTGAGCGCGCGCGCGGCGCGAAGTGCACCTCTGAACACACTCTTTGCAACCCTGGTGGACCTTGTCCATTCAGGTTGCGGGGTGCTGAATGCGTCCCCAGCATGTTTTTTTTCTCTGTACGACATCTGCGTCACATTTCAGCAGAAACGAGTTTACCGAAGTGTCTGGTCTTCTCTTTATACTTTCTTTGCCCGGGCCCCCCTTTTTAGGGGGCCCCATGAGAGTAGTCAGTATTTTCATTAAAAGGTACTAAATGGTTAAAGCCAAAATGGGTAGCCAAAAATTACCAAAATTCATATATTTCCAAACATTTAGGAAGGTTCTGAGGTCCCCCTTACACTTTCTGCTTCCAGTACCATCTCCCCCCATCAAAAAATAAACTATATCATTAGAAAACTAATGATTAAAATTTTATTATGACAACTTAGTATTCTATTGTTTTCAAAAGAAATTCTTTATTAACGTTTTCCTAGTAACGTGGCATGTTAAAACGATTAATTATGACCAATTTGTGACATTTTCTTTTAGACATCGTATAACGTACGTAGATAAGCAAAGTAAAAGTTTGCAAAGAAGTACTCGTATCAATCAATCTATCATTTTCTTTCTACTATTATCCTACTGGTATTTTTTCTTAAAGTTGTGACCATCTTTTTGTGATACTCTGTATACAGATGTGAGCAGTACCGGGTACAAAATTTATGCATATAATACAATAGGTATGAAGTTTAGTATTAGCCACTTCCACATTTTTCACAAAGAAATCTATAGATAGGTAGAAGGAGCCCCCAGAATGGTTATTGCCCCGGGGCCCCCCATAGCCTAAGTCGGACCTTGCTGCCCTTAAACATTGATTTCTTTTCTTCAATGTTACACGCATAGCACGTTCAAGAGTTTTCAACTTAATCTTCCTACCTTGAATATATTTGATTTATCATTTCGGAAGGAGGGCAGTGCTCTGAGCTCCGAGATTAATAAAACTTGCTAAGACAGAATCGGAAAGAATGGGAAAAGTTTCGTTTTAACAGGTTTTTCTACGACATCCTTTAAATCTACTAAGACGGAATCGGATGAGACTGGTAAAAATTCCGTTTTAGACAAGTTTTTGTCTTAACAACAGTTTAAATTATACTGCATTTTTTTCATAGCAATCATAAGAATTTCCCATTTAAGGAAGGATTGCGTTATAGACAGGTTCCATTTTCACAGGTTTTACTGTAATTACTTGTTATTGTTTTAATCAGTATTATGAATTATTTTAAGGCAGGTCCGTTACCCACAGATTTTACTTCATTTTATCAGGGTTCCGTACTTAAAAAGTAAAAACTGAACCATTATAAGATCACTTCTGTGTCTGTCTGTCACAGCCATTTTACTCGTAAACTATGGAAGGTGGAAAGTTCAAATTCGGGGGAGGTAATAAAGACTATTGAGCCACATATTCACAGATTATTAAACATTCACAACTATATTTAGGAAAAATGTAGAGCGGCTAATTAATTTACTTGAAAAAAAATCTTTTCTTTGTATATCGTGTGAAAGCTTTCATAACACTGTTCTCCAAAATACATTTCTTTTAATTTTAGGTGTTATATTTTAGGTAGCTTTCATTACAAAAAGATACCTATTGCAGCCATTCGGAGGAAAGCAATTTCAAAAAATTTTGGTATATTTTCATCGATCATGACCCCCAGACCCCGAAACCACCCTCCGTTCAAAATTGGCATATATATATATATATATATCTGACCTATGTCACACTGTAACTCTCGTATTTATGAACCGATTTGGATGTAATTCGGTGTGTACATAGTACATACCAATGTCTCGACCGAGTTCGTTGGCCAGCTTCATCCGCCATTTTGTTTGAAAATGGCGGCCATTTAAAAGTTTTTAAAAAATTTAAAATTTGAAATGTAGTACCAAAAAATTGAAAATGGAAAAATATTTTTTTCTTACGTATTTGACCTATATACAAAGATTCCGGAGCAGTTTTTGTTTTGTCTATATCTTAAAAAATGGCTGAGTTATAGCATTTTGAATTTCTAGCGTGGCTGACATTTTGAAACGTCCTGAATTTTGTCACGCGATAAAAGGCGTATTTATGAACCGATTTGGAGGTAACTTCGTTTATACATATTACATACCAATGTCTCGACCGAGTTCGTTGGCCAGCTTCATCCGCCATCTTGTTTAAAAATGGCGGCCATTTAAATTTTTAAGAAAAATTTATATTTGAAATGTGGTACCAAAAAATTGAAAATTGAAAAAATATTTTTTTCTTATGTGTTTGACCTTGATAAAAAGATTCAGGAGCAGTTTTTGTTTCGTCTATATCTTAAAAAATGGCTGAGTTACAGCATTTTGAATTTCTAGCGTGGCTGACATTTTGAAACGTCCTGATTTTTGTCACGTGATAACGGGCTTATTTATGAACCGATTTCGATGTACTTTGGTGTGTACATAGTACATACAAATATCTCGACCGAGTTCGTTGTCCAGCTTCATCCGCCATCTTGTTTCAAAATGGCGGCCATTTAAAAAAATTTTAATTTAAAATGAGATGCCAAAAAATTGGAAAATGAAAAAGATTTTTTTCGTATGTGTTTGACCTTAATACAAAGATTCCGGAACAGTTTTTGTTTCGTCTATATCTAAAAAAAATGGCTGAGTTATAGCATTTTGAATTTCTATTGTGGCTGACATTTTAAAACGACCTGATTTTTGTCACGCGATAACAGGCGTATTTATGAACCGATTTGGATGTAACTTGGTCTGTACATAGTACGTACCAATGTCTCGACCGAGTTCGTTGGCCAACTTCATTCGCCATCTTTTTTCAAAAGGGTTGCCATTTAAAAAAAAAATTAATTTAAAATGAGGTATTAAAAAATTGGAAAATGAAAAAGATTTTTTTTATGTGTTTGGCCTTGATACAAAGATTCCGGAGCAGTTTTTGTTTCTGAAAATTTGTTCTTTTGTTTATATCTTAAAAAATGGTTGAATTATCGCACTTTGAATTTCTAGCATGGCTAACATTTTGAAACGATCTTGTATTTGTCACGCGATAACACACGTATTCGCCTATTTCGATGTAAGAAGGCATGTGGATAGTACACATCAATATCTCGACCAAGTTCGCTGGCCAGCTTCATCAGCCATCTTGTTTCACAATGGCGGCCATTAAATTAAAAAAAATTATATTTAAAGTGAGGTGCAAAAAAATTAGAAATTGAAAAAGGTTTCTTTCTTAAGTATTTGACCTTGATATAAGGATTCGGGAGCATTTTTTGTTTGTCTTTATCTTAAAAAATGGCTCAGATATAGCAATTTCAATATCTAATGTGGGTGACATTTTGAAAAATCTAATTTTTTGCCTGTGACAGCACTCGTATATATCAATCGATCCCGATGTTAGTGAGCATGTGCACAGCAATTACTAAGGTCTCGACTAAGTTCACTGGTTAGCCTCATCCACCATGTTGTCTTAAAATGGCAGGCACTTTAAGAAATTGCCGAATTTGGCAGACAAATATAAGTTACTTTAAATAAAAGCAGCTTGGATAAAGCTGACTAATTTCGCGAAATTCTCATTCATAATGATTTAGTATTGATAAAAATTAGTATTGAATCTCCTATATTCGGTTTCCACTAAATTGAGCTTCGTGTGTTTGAATAATATAAGTTGGCTTTTTTAAAATAAGGAATATGAAAGCTACCTCTTCCTCCCGGCACTGGCCGGAAGGACTTTTTAGAGATATCGTGAAAATGTCGAGAAAAAATATGTTCCCCCCGTCTATTCCGAATCTACCGAAAATAAAATTATGAAAAAATTAGAGGTAGTAGACGTTAATTTAAACCTTCCAAGAAAATAATAGCGATTACCCTAGGTCGTATAGTTTTTGAGAAAAGCGTATTTGTCCGTTACACACAAATTTCGATTGCAGGCACTCAGCAAATGTGTTGAGGAGCGCTTGAGGTACCTATCGTAGCAGAAGTATAAAAGCATTGTTGATAATGATTTTCGAAAAAAAAATCGTCGGTAATTAGCCGAGATATTAACCCTTAAAGACACGGACGGTTTGGACGTGCATAATGACAGGGGCGGCATACTCTATGTAAAGCCCAGATAACAACTTGTAATGATATATTTGTGTAATGTAAATGCCCAGTAGCAGTATAAAAGCAATAAACGTCAAATTTTTAAAAACAGAGTAATTTAATTAGAATTAATCAGATAAATACCATGGGATTTGCGACTAGTTTGCATTGAGTGGATCTCTCAATACGCCTCCTGTGTCTTCAAAAGTTAATTGAAAACCTATCTGGAAAAACGTGGCACGGACGAAGCCGGCGTTGCAACTTTCGGACATCCTTTCGAAGCTCGCTTTGCACAATGCCAATTTTAAACTTTGAACAAGGATTTTGTTTTAGCTACACTGTAAAAGGAAAAGATTATTACTACGCTGAAATTAGTTTTATGAAATGCAATTTTGGTCATTTCCAACAAATGACGTACCTATCGTCATGAGGATGTATGGCTGATTTCTTATTTACACATTTTAAATTCGCACGAGAAAGTTTTATCTCTTATTTTTGCTTTACAAGGTGAGTGCTTTATGCTGTTCCATAAATAAAGTAAGATAAATTTACCAATTAAATTTTTGTGGTGTGAATTCAAAATTTCAAAAAAAAAAAAAATCTGTTGATGCGGCAACACTGGTGGCTAGCAGTGGTGTAGCCAGGATTTCGGGGGAGAGGGGTCCAGAATTTTTCCTTCAGGTTATATATATAGTAAAATCTGTCAAGATGAAATCGTAAATATTGGTGGGAAATTCCGTTTTACTCAGGTTTCGTGTTATCAGGTGTATTTGTATAGTATTCTTTTCCGTAGCACTATGGAACATTTCTGTTTAAGACAGAATTCCGTTATAGGCAGGTTCCATTTTTACAAGTTTTGTGTATTTATATATACTTATTTATCTCATATGAATGGAATAAAACTTGTCAAAATAGAAATTGTCTATAACAGAATCCTGTCTTTAACGGAAGCGTTACATGGTCTTAATATGAATTGCGATACAATTAAAGTTGCTGAAAACCTGTCTGAAAGGGGATTTTCATCGTTCTTTAGTGAAACATAGTGAAACCTGTGAAAGCGGAATCTTTCTATAACGGAATCCTGTCTCAAACGGAAGAGTTTCAGAATCCCTGCGAAACGAACAAAAGATCTTATTGAGGTAGTGTATGTTAGAAGCATAATTAATTACACTTCTTTACATGGAAGCCTGTCTAAAAGGGAGCTTTTTACCAGTCCTTTGCAATCTTGTCTTGACTGTGTATGTATAATAGAAGTATTTCGAGTAACTTTAAGAATTTAGGTATATCCTTATTTAATTTCTTAATTTGAAAAAAAGCATGGATCAAGAATATAAGGCCAATCTCTATAGCTGCAATTAATAATACATTGAAGTTACATTAATATTTACCAGTGAGAAAGATTCACTATGATGTAAAAAGCTGAGCGCATACTGAAGAGTTAAATTTAATTAAACCATTCGCTGTAATCCACGAGTATACTCGTGGCTTTAATTTATTAATTACTTTGTCACCACTATTTTAGAATTAAAAAAATGCCTCATTTATTGGCAGAAAATTCGCTGTATTAGTAAAGCGAAATTTACCTTTCTGAATTTGTGGTGGTAAACGACTTTCAAAAAAAAAAATTTGAAAATTCTTACTTTATAGTTTTGGCAGCGAATGGGTTAAATGAAGTTTCATATTACATAACATTTGCCTACAATAAAGTTGGGATCAAGTGGTTAAGTTTAAATCAGCAATTTCCATGTTTAATTTCTTGCCATTGAATTAAGAACTTGTACTGTAATAGATATTGTATAATGATTTCACATAAGTGTCAATCGCATGAGCCGTTCATGCGATCTGCCGCGCTCTCCATGGGACTTTTTGAGATAAGGTTTTAACTTTAAGAAAAAATCTTGCATGTTCAGTTACAGAAACTAGTAATGTAAGAAGCACACACATCAAATATAGTTCATGCTGGAAAAAGCAGTTTTGTTACAATTGTCTTATTCAGCCATAATTCTTTTGGGTTTCCATGTTTCATGTCTTGCCACTTTTGATACCATATTCGATCTAATAGTTGCTTCCGATATCTGGTCGTCTTTAAGGAAGTTAAATTTTTGTAATAAGTTTATTTGTGATGGATTAGCACTTTTTTGGAAGTATTAGAATGTGTAAAAAATGGTTCATGGTGGTTTCTGTTTTTGTACTTCCCAGCCAATTTATTTTAGATGGTTCGAAACAGTTTTAGAGCATTTTCCAAGTTCAGCAGTAAGCTTCGGACTTTGGTATGTTCATTACCTTCAATGTGTGCTTTCGATTTCTCATTATTAAAGACAAAATGTCACCCAAGACTTATTCAATACACATAACTCTTATTACCACCATGAAATTTCATGGAACAATGTTAAACTGAGATTTCGCAAATAGTAATTGGGTACAAAGGTAATGTTGAATCCAGACATTTTTTTCCTGGTGGGATTTATGCAGCTCTGGAAGGGACGCTTAGGAGTTCCGTGGAAGGGGGTAGCGCCCTTCTAGACCATTAATAAGCATAAAATCCCTAATCTTCCGATTGCACACTTAAACAACTTGACATTAGGATCAAGAACCTCATCTCTGTATATTTCAACATTCACAGTTGCACTGGCAAAAATATGTGGTCACTGCGGCCATTCAAAATGATGTTCGTCCATACCATGATTCCACGACCATTGTATTGATGCCTTCCACGGATGTTTCCAGCTTTATTGCGTGTGATTTTCTCCCTCCATATGGTAACACGTCTGTAGTAACTCTCTCAACAAAATCGGGATTCATCGGTAAAGAGAACTCGGCTCCAGTCTGTGGTACTCCAATGACGATGATCTCTGCACCATTTTAACAGGGCGCATTTCGCTACCGGAGTTAGTGGAACACAAATCATGGGTTTCCTTACATGCAGCATGTCACTCACAGTAAACCAGGATAGTCGAGTTCTTCTTGCTGCAGCAAACTCCCTGCAATCTGAACTGACGTCAATTGCCTATTTCTTTTAGCAATCGTTGGCAAATTACGGTCCTGAGAGCCCACTGTGGCGCGTTTTCTACCTTGACCTGGTTGTCTGTGGACATTATACCAGTGTCTTTAAACCGTTTCGAGATTTTTGACATGACGCTTTTGGCTATTTTTAAGCCTTTACAGACCCCTAAGAGTGTCTGTCCTGCTTTCATTCTCCCTATTGCACGCAATTTCTCAAAATCGGTCAAATGTCTTCTGGACGACATATTCCACCTACTAGAAGCGAAAGTTTTACCTAATTACACGTACAATCCTTAAAATTAGACTTCAAATTACCCACGTGCGGCTCCTTTTCACACGTGAACTGAAAGAACGGGCTGAGGCTGAAAAATTTGCATATTTTTCTGTAGCGAATGCTAATCCCATTGGACTACGTGATAACGGTGACATTGAGTTACCTTTCTGGAAGTTCCCTTAATGGAATTAACACAAAGCACCTTTTTATGGTTGTTCCTTTAATTTTTCCCGCCAGTGTATTTTGAAAGTGGTAACAAATAACCAGTCCAAAAATAGTTACTTTTATTAATTGCAGGCAGCAGATTTCAAGTAATTGTTAATAATGTCCGTTATAAAGTGAACAAAGATAAGGGCCACGAAACTCAACCAATGTACCGTTATTGCGTTCATATAAACTCGTTCTTTCCCATAAGTGCCGACAACAGAACCCCATTGAAGTCCAAGATAAAGAAGTTTTACGTTTAATCTAGTTACAGTAAATTTGTGTAAACGGAATAGCAGGTATACTTGCATAGTTATCCTTCCGTCTCGGGACATAAAAATGTTTTTGTTTATGAGAGGGTTCCGTGTTTACAGAAAACCTGCCAAGAAGGATTCACAATTGGAACAAATTTCATTTCAGATAGGTTTCAAACATTAGCAAGCACAAATATATAGTGTTATTTTCGTCGAACCTTGAATCGTTTTCCTTTGAGATAGGTCATCTTTACAGATTTTCCTGTAATAGATTTATGCTCTTCAGAGGTGGTGTAATAGCAGTGGTTTCCCACCTGGGGGTACGTGGCGGGTCTGCTGGAGGTATGTGAAAATAATATCGGTAATGGCGGTAGTCCCAAAAATGTTAGGAATATCAATGTAATTTGCATCAATTTATTATATGGTTGTGATAAGAAGATTACTAATGAAAAAAAGCATGTTTACGTTATCTCCTTGAGTGGAGGTTGTTTATGAGGAATGGGGGTATTCCGAAATGAAAATCCTGAGAACGGGGTACGTGAAAGAAAAATGTTTGGGAAGTGAGTACGTTTTAGCAGTTTTAAGGGATACTGTGAAAACGGAAAGTGTTTATAACGGTAATCTGCCTAAAACGGAAAAGTTCATAGTCTCGAAGAAAGACATACCTTCTAATTATACCTTCTAAGACGAACACCTCTCTAAAGCGGAATATTTTCTAGATCCTTTGTGATTCTGTCTTAGCAGTTTTTACTATTGTATCCATGATTCAGTAAACCAGTTCTACTTTCGGGGGGGGGGGGGTCCAGACCCCCTGGACCCCCCTTGGCTACGCCACTGGTGGCTAGTGACATACACATACATCTGCTAACAGTGCCAGAGCGCAAGGGGATAAATATGAACTACAGCAAACCTCCCTAAAGCGACCACACTCCGTTCCAATAAAAATTGGTCGCTCCGAGAGGTGGTCTCTTAATGGAAGCCATGTTTAAATCTAGATTTTAATTGTTGAAAAAAGGTAACAATTAATGTTACTAAAATTTATTTTTCACATTAGGAAAAAATATGAAAATTTAAGCATCAAAACAAAAGTAATTAAGTTAATTAGTGCAGAGTTTAAAAAATGAATACATTAACGTTTGCTTTGATTTTACGGTTTTATCTTCTATAACTTTTATTTTCAAGTCCTTTCGAAGTTCAGTAAATAATGCATTTTTTTTTGGACGGGAAGAAATTATGACGATTTCATTAATTATTCTATTTGATTGAGAGTTTCCTGACAGAACAGAGCAGGTGAGTTTATTGACCGTCATCCTTACTTTGTCATCAAAGTTAAATTCATAGCCTAAAAAGGCACAAAGGGGTTTAAACACTTAAAAGTTAGCGGAATAAGTAAAAATTCTAAACTTAGTTTAGAAGTTTAATGAATAATGCGCTCTCCGGAATTATTATTCCAATAAAACCTTCTTCAAGAGACCAGGAAAAAACAGAATTTGTTTCATTTTCTAAAAAAGAAATTGGCCGCTCATGGAGGGAGTTCAACCGGTGTGGTCTCTAAATAGAGGTAAAATTAGTATTGAGCCTATGGGAATAAATTTCGTTCCATGAAAGAAATGGTTGTTCAGGGAGGTGGTCGCTTAATGGAGATGGTCGCATAGGGAGGTTTCACTGTACTTTTATTGTCAGTACCGAATTAAGTTCATCATAGATCAGGATAAGATAAAAAAAAGTTATACATTAATAGCAATATTTGATATTATTTAGGCTTCATATCTCTTTGAACTTTTCTGATATACCCATTCATACTTTTCTAGCATGTACAGCTATACCCAACCCTACGTTACATAGTTTTTAACAAAATATTATTATTATTTTAGCTACGATTTTCTTTCAATAATACAGTTAATAATTCATATATTTATTGTGCGGAACCCTCTGAGCGCGAGTAATACTCGCACTTGACCGTTTATTTCTTATAAGTTTGTTTGTCTGCAAGTTTGATTTAAAGGACAAAATTGTTTTTAATTAACGCATATTTTAAATTGTTAAAAAAAAGTATAAAATGCTTTTAACCAACACACATTTTGTTTAATTTAATTTCTTTTCTGTAAGTGATCGAAATTGGTTATTTTTCGGCTCACTATGTTATATACATGAATTTGTTTTAATTAACACACTTTCATTCACAGATTACATAAATTAAATAGATTTATTGATTAAAATGGTATAAATTTCCCATCGTGTACACGCTTTTACTTTGCAATATACTGGGATCACATTTTAAAATATTATTTACCATTTAAAACGTTGCAGTTTTACGTGCATTTATTAATATCGTTTCAATATAGCACATGCGCCCAACAATGCCTCCCCATTCACGTTTCGAGATGTATATAGGTCTATAAATTGACATGCATGGGCATTTATTCCATTTAATTTAACCGCACACCTAATTTTGACCAGAAAGCTCAATTTTTTTGCATATCTTGCTTTAATTTATAAATTAAAGCAAGATATGTCAAAAAATACACAGTCCGCCCTATGAAACTCAGTAGTGTTTTGCCTTGAGTTACTGCGCAAGCTTTTTGCTTAGTTCTGTGCTTTCCTGATAAAGTTAAAACAGTCATTTCTTAACAGAAATTGTAGTAACAAGGGAATAAAACCATAGTTTACGTTCTATGGAAATGTCCGATTTTGTATGTTAATCTATGATCAGTAGGACCGGTCACGTTGATGCCGATTTTCAAGGAAATTCTCTACGGAAAGCGCACTCCACCACATACATCCAGAGGGCGCGCTTGAACACTGTGAATGTCACTACTGTGATAAATGAAGGTATTCTTTAAAACCGAGGACTACACGGAGTACAAGAGTTCTTACTCCTTGACATTGGCCCAGATCCAGATAGATTTTTCGCTATTAGCGAGACGAGATTGACCAATCAGAAGCCAGCCTTTTTGCGAACTTTTCGCTGCTAAAGGTAAACAAATTTTGACAGGTGTCAAGGCGGGGCTTATTTCTCTAACTGCGAAACTTTCGCAAAAATGCTGTCCAGTTTCAGAAAAAAGCTCCACCTTTCGCAATAAGCTAAAATATACACCTGGAGTGTGCGTCAACCTGCCGTTTTCAGTTTTACTGATTCAATTTTCAAATATTTGATTTTTAATAATTTGTTTTAATTATTAAGGGTAGATAAGTGCGCTGACAACTTTTCACATTAAAGTAGTTTATATTATTGGATTAAAAATTGAAATATGCAGTTTAATGCGTAAAGTTTTCACTTTTTTGTATTCGTTAACCATGTTTTCTGTATAAATTTACGAACTTTTTACAAGCCCATATTAGTTTTTTCAGAAGCAGACTAGTAAGAAGTATATAAAATAAACTGAAAATAGAAATATTCAATGACGAAAACTGATAATTTACCCATTTCATAGTAAAAATATTTCTCGGCTGTATTATGCCATCAACCAAAGCAACTGAAAATTCTATCATCTCTCCCGATCGTGATTGAGCTCAGCAATTTTCTGCTCGTGTGACAGTTGAAGGCGGAGTTTAAAGTTAATTTTCGCAATTAACTTTTCTCGATCAGTAAAACAGAGAGAACTTCGCAGCTGGTTCTGCCTTTTTTCCTCGTGGAGGAAGGTTGAATTTGTGGTTGTCCCAAGGAAATAACGTCATTTTTGTGATCATTTGAGGTCATGCCGGCAAAAGCCGTAGCGAATACCTCATAGCTTAAATAACTAACTAACTAACTAAATAACTTCGCAGCTAGTTTCTCGCTATTTCGCATGAAAATCTGCGGATACTCAGAGATGCCGCAAGCAGCGTAAGCGTACAGTTCGCAGTGGCATTTTCGCAGTCTCGCTTGAAACTCTGGAAGAGATCAATGGGTGTTGCATTTGTAAGTGTTCATTGTAAGAAAAATCGCAGAATTTTTTGCTATTCGACGATTGCAAAGATGTAAAAAACTCATCTGTGGCGTTTCAGAGATAGAAGAAACTAGGGATTCACCGAATATTCGGTATTCGGCCATACAATAGAATATTCGGTTAGGCGGAATATCAAACTATTCGGTAGGCTGAATATTCGGTTTGGCCGAATATCGAAATATTCGGCCAGACCGAATACTTAAAAAACCTTTTTTTTTATCAATTAAAGAAACTTTAAAACTACCCTTTTCTTAAATAACAATTCAAAGCATAGATTTTTTTAGTGCAAAATTTACTTATAAAGAGATATTTTTTATCAATATATGAAGTAGTGTTAAACATTATGTAAAATTGATTTAAAATTTATCTTTTTAATGCTTTCAAACTCTGAAACTTAAAAGTATTTGGCAAGCCGAATATTCGGTATTCGGCCGAATAGCAGAGCCGAAACTAGCCTTTTTTGCACCCGGGGCAAGCATGGATTTTGGCGCCCCACCTTCCTCTTCCACAAAGTATATTTCCAAAGAGAATTTTATTAATTTTCAAATAGTCGACTTATTTTAAAATTTAAAATATGTAATCTTCAAATATGTAATACTGAACTACGTAATCTACAATGGCGGATCAAAGGGGGGGGGGGGAGGTCACGACTCCTCTCTGAACAAAAATATTCTAAAGATCATTTTTAAAATGAAATATACAGTTAGAGTCCCGATTATCCGAGTCCTGCTTAACCGAGTTATTTTCTTCTGATGGACTGTTGTCTTCTATTATTATGAAACAGCCATTATAAATGAAGTGTTAGGTGAAGATGAAAGAGCAGTCGTAAAAAGTTAGAACTCTGATTTTGTGGTCAGAATGGGAAGAAAAAAAATGGTCATAATTTTTTTTTTGGCCAAAAAATTATGGCATTTTTTTTCTTCCCATTCTGACCAGAAAATCAGAGTTCTAACCTTTTTACGACTGCTCTTTCATCTTCACCTAACACTTCATTTATAATGGCTGTTTCATAATAATAGAAGACATCAGTCCATCAGAAGAAAATGATCCACCCCAAAGGTATAATCCTTCATTTGGCGCCCGGGGCACATGCCCCCTCTGCTCCCCCTTAGTTTCGGCCCTGCCGAATAGTCACTATTCGGTATTCGGCTTGATAGTCACTATTCGGCTAGCTGAATATTCGGTATTCGATTTACCTGTTGCTGAATATTCCGTATACGGCCAAAATCTCTATTCGGTGCATCTCTAGAAGAAACTCAGATAATTTTTTAATGAAACTGGTTTCAAATGTCGTTTCAGATTATCAAAAAGAGGACACTCGATTGTTATGCGAAGAATTAAAGCTTCTAATGAATGAATACCATACAGGATATTCGGTTTAAATGCAGGTAAAAAATGTCTAAATAAGATAGAAGAGTACACCCCAGGTAGCACAGCAATATCGGGAACAGCGATTTCGCAATACCGGTGAACAACGGATTGGCCGATATTGCATGGCTAACCTTTTTACTTTCTTCTATCTTTACAAGAAGAAAGTATTGGATTCGTAAAAATTTTCGACTTTTGGTTTTCGACGGATTTACACGTTTTAGCGGTTAGAGATTCCGAAGAACATGTTTTTACAAAATGTCTGTCTGTCTGTGTGTGCCACAAATTTTGTGGTTCTATTTCAAGAACTATTGCACGGAATTTAATAAAATTTCATATTCAGTTAGTCCCCGATATAAATTGGTGCTGATTAGTTTTTGGTGTAAATCGCTCAACAGGTGTGCTATGCCACATTCTTCAGGATTTCCGTAATAGCTCAATCTCCAGAACTAATGCACAGATTTTCATCAAACTTCAGATTCAGTTAATCCTTGACATGAGGTGAAGTTTTATATTTTTTGGTGTACATCGCTCAACAGGTGGCGCTGCTATACTGCATTTTTTACGATTTCCGCAATAGCTCTATCTCAATGACTAATGCTTGGATTTTCAACAAACTTCAAAATAAGTTAGTACTTAACATGAATTGACATTTTATACATTTTGGTTTAAATTGCTCAACAGGTGGCGTTGCTATGCTGCATTTTTTAGAATTTCCACTATAGCTGTATCTCAAGAACTAATGCACGAATTTTCATCAAACTTCAGAATAAGTTAGTTGACTTTTGTGATTTGACTTTTATACATTTTGGTAGAAATCGCCCAACAGGTGGCGCTGTTATACTGTATTTTTCAGAATTTCCATTAAACTTCAGAATCAGTTAGTCCTTGACATGAATTGACATTTTATACATTTTGGTGTAAATCGCTCAACAGGTGGCGCTGCTAGGCTGTTTTTTTTGTGATATCCGCAATAGCTCTATCTCAAGAACTAATGCTTGGAATTTCAACGAACTTCAGATTCAGGTATACTTTGATATGAATTAGAGTTGTTTATGTTTTGGTCCAAATCGCTCAACAGGTGGCGCTGCTATGCTGCATTTTTCAGAATTTCCACTAGAGCTCTATCTCAAGTAACTAATGCACGAACTTTCATCAAACTTCAGATTCTTGTATACCTTGATATCAATTAGTGCTGTTTATGTTTTGGTGTAAATTGCTCAACAGGTGGCGCTGCTTTTCTACATTTTTCAGAATTTTCGCTATAGATCTATCTCAAGAACTAATGCACGAATTTCAAATCGAGATATACTTTGATATGAATTGGTGCTAAATTGATGTAATTTCTTGTACTATTTAAATGATTTAATTGACGTGATTTATATAGAAGAAAGTTTTGTTATGGTCGCAACATACTAGTTTCCAATATCGGGGAAAGTCGGACAGGCCGATATTGGTCAAAACTGGATTCGGCATTATAAAATGGCAAGCTTTTTACTTTCTTCTATCTTTACAAGAAGAAAGTATTGGATTCGTGGAAATTTTCGACGGATTTACATGTTTCATTAGGGGTCGGAGATTCCGGAAAACATATTTTTACAAAATGTCTGTCTGTATGTATGTGACACAAATTTTGTGGGCGCTCTATCTCAAAAACTAATGCACGGAATTTAATAAAAATTTATATTCAGTTAGTCCCAGATATCAATTGGTGCTGATTAGTTTTTGGTGTAAATCGCTCAACAGGTGGCGCTACTATGCAGCATTTTTCACGATAGCTCAATCTGCAGAACTAATGCACGAATTTTCATCAAATTTCAGATTCAGTTAGTGAATTGACGAATTATATGAATTGACGTTTTATACATTTTGGTGTAAATCGCTCAGCAGGTGGCGCTGTTAGGCTGCATTTTTTGTGATTTCCGCAATACATCTATCTCAAGAACTAATGCTTGGATTTTCAACAAATTTCAGATTCAGGTATACCTCGATATGAATTAATGCTGTTTATCTTTTGTTGTAAATCGTTCAACAGGTGGTGCTGCTATGTTACATTTTTCAGAATTTCCACAATCTTAAGAACTAATGCACGAATTTTCATCAAACTTCAAATTCAGATAGACTTTGATATGAATTGGGGCTAAATTGATATAATTTCTTGTACTATTTGAATGATTTAATTGACGTGATTTATATAGAAGAAAGTTTTGTAATGGCCACAGCATACTAGTTTTTTTTTTTCTTCCAACATAGGAAGATATTGATTATCTGTCTTGGCATAGTATTGGTAATCAATATCTCTTTATATTAGGGCAAAAAGTGTTAGAAATATTAATGAATCCAGGTTTGAATATATATGTATATAAACATTTTTTAAATTATTTAAAATAAAATTTTTATTTGGCTGATATAGAAATATATATTTATATATAATATATATACATATTTCGATGATATAGAAAATTAAATTTTTAAGTTCATTTTCATAATAATGCAGAAAATATCTAAAGAACGGATTTTATGATGTATGTTGAGTGACACTTTGACAAATGATTAGTGATGGAAATGCTCTGAAATAACCTAGAAATTGTTTGGGGGAAATTTTTTTCTTTTTTCGAAGGTATTTATTTTTTTTTTAGTAAAATTTAAATACCATTAATAAAATAATTTATTCAAAATTTTATAATAGGTACATTCGGATGTTTTTTAACTTTTTCTTTTCATGTTCAATGTTCTACTTGAAAACATTAACCCTTAAAGCTCAGGCGTCTTTTACACAAATTTTATTCGATCGGCACCACTTTTTAAAAAGCAGTTTCCTTCAAGTACACAATTTCAAAAATGCTCTGATTAAATAAGGTGAATTGTATTTTCCTTGATTACTGGTACCAAAAACAAATTTTGCAAAGATTAAGAATGTCTTCGCAGCGGAGTGGGAAGAGTTAACTTGTAAAATTGACAATTAAATGCTACTTTTCATAAAAAAAAAAAAAAAGTTATATGCAAAATTATACAAATTATTGCATTTTGTGGAAATGGTAAGGTTGAGAGTGTCATATAGTATTACTTGTATAAAATTATTTTTATTACCAATTTTTCTTTTTTTTTTACATAAACAATAGAAATATTCAACAATTATTAAAAATAATATGTAGCTGAAAGAATTTATTCTTTTCTGCCCTTAACATAAATCTTCACATTGTTTAATTGTATTTATATATAAACTTTGTCCCCCCCCCCTTTTTTTAAAATCTTTTGCCACAATTTAGTTGAAAACATTTTGTGTTAACTCATTAAAGACGGTTGGCAAGAAAGCTTGCCGTATAAGATGAACAAAACTTTTAAATTTAAATTTGGAAATTTTCACATTATTTATTCTCAAATTTTGGGTGATTAAATAATTCAAAATTCCAATGAGGAAAAACTGGTGTCAAAGAATTAAAAGAAATGTAAAAGAGGCTCGCCGTGAATGTGTTAAGGGTGCTAGTCACTCAGCTTCGGAATTCTCCTCCGTAATGTTAAATCTATGGACTTTTGATGGATTTGTATATTTAAAATATCTTCTCCCATATTTTTAACCTATTTTTTCAGTGTACTCTTTTTAAAGGATGTCTCTTTTTTTCTTAGTTTTCAAAGTATTTCTAAGTTCTATGCTGAATTTAATATTTTATGTGTTAAAAGCAGGCGAACTGTGAGTATGCTTTAAGCACTTCCTATAAAATTAAGTTTATACTTTAGAAATATTTTGAGAACTAAAAAAAAAAAAATCTTTTAGGAAGTGTACACAAAAAATAGAAGTTAAAAATATTAATTTCCCGAGGAGATATTTCAAATATATGAATGCATCAAATACCCATACACTTTACATTAGTAAGAGGAAATCAGAAGCTGAGTGACCAGCCCCCTTAAGTTACATATTCAGAAATCGGCCTGTGTTGTTTCTTGAGACAAATTATTCCAATATTAAAAAAATATCAAAGCATTATTAAAATTTGAGTTTCCAATTTCTCATTCAATTCGACATTCAATTAACGCAGAACAAAATTTATATTTTATTCTTATGACAATTTTCACCCTGAACTTACCGACTCTACAATGCTGGGGAATGAATACTCAGTTGGAATACTATACTTATTTTCAATCTACAATCTGATCTTTTTCATGGTCAATATTCTACATAAAAACATTAACTTGTAAAACTGATAATTAAATGCTGCTTTTCTCATTAAAAATAAAAAGTCATAACCAAAATTATATCATATACTGATTTGAGGAAATGGTAAGGCTGAAATATGCATTATTTGAAAAAATAATTTTTATTACACGAACAGTTTTTCATATACTTTTTTCAAATACTCAATAAATACTTAACCATAATTTTAAAAAATAACATGTAGCTAAAATAGTTTATTCTTTTCACTTTTACTATAAATATTAATCTTTAGACTTATTTATTGCTTTTATTTACACATAAAACTAGCAAAAGAAAAAAAAAAGCAAATTTCTGTCAAAATTTATTTAAAAACAATAAATTCACCTGTTGTTATGTTTTCAAACTATTTTTTTTAATTACTCCTAAATTAAAAAATGTATATTATTAGTTTTGAATTTTTAAAGTAATTAAGTTAGAACAAAATTTATATTTTATCATTATGACTGCCTTCATTCTAAACCAGAGTCTGAATTACTTTATGGGGGGGGGGGGGATGAACAATCTGTTCAAATCCCATTTTTTCATTGCATAAACACAAATTGCAGCAAATTTTGTTTTATTTAAAAATAGTTTTAATGACAATTTAAAATAGAAAGTGCAACTAAAATGACCATCAAAAACAGTTAAATACATTACAAACCATGCTGTTAAATTCAGCATGAAAAGGTATTATGGAACTAATTTTCTTTTAGTAAATTTTTATTTCCATTTACAATATATACATATGAAGTAAAAATAAAACCTTTTTATTTTTAGACATAAATTCAAAAAATGTTTAACATTTTTTTATGAAAAGCTCTTATTTGTAAAAAAAAATCCATTTTTCCCCCTTAAATAGAAAAATGCTTTTTTCCATCATTTAAAAACTTCCAGAAATTGTACACCTACACAAAAAATAGACTAATATAACAATAAAGCTATCTTAATTCCAATTCAGAATTTCTAATGCCTACTTAGTTGATGAAATCAGTAAGACATGGTGGCTGATAGAAAGTAAAATTTATTTGAACACAATAAATTTCAGTGTTACCCCCCCCCCCCCCCCCCCCGCCACACACACACACACAAAAAAAAAAAGCAGTTAAATTAAAAAAATACTTTAAAAAGTCTTAAGTGATAAAAAGAAAGAAGATAATTAAAACATGGTACTTTTCATTATATCCATACATACATATATATATATTATGGAGTTTCCTCACTACCTAGGTGAAGCTATATAATACTTTTTTAGAAATACAAATTGATATAATCTCTATATTGCATATCAGGCATTTGAAATAAATAGAAATTAAAATAGTTTAGCTTTTCAATATCATCATAATTTATAAATGTTTCATTTAAATTAAAATTTTAGCTAGATTTTATGACTCAATTTTTATCAATTGTTTCTCATTTTTTTGGTCATGAATAGCAACTGTTAAGTTTAATTTACAATAATTTTAAGTTTATAAATTTATTTTATAAATATTTTATTGAAATATCTCAAACATGGAAGTGCTAATACAAAAAAAACTTAAATTCTTAGAAATGTAAATAAAACATACTATGTAGAACAAATAAAATTTATTAATCACAAAAATGAATTAAATGTTTTTTATTTACAAACTATTATTATTCATAATTATACTATTACAAAAAAAACAACAACAAAAAAAAAATCTGCAGCAAGTCATCTATTTCTTGTTTATCTGTTCATTCTTTTCCTTTGAAAATAATTTCCATCTCAATCAGCAGATCTTGCAAGGACCTTTCCAATGCAGTTAGAGATAGCGTGCCTTCTTCAAACTTCATTTCCACACTCACTAGAAAGATACAATGAGTCAAAATCAAAATCTGGCCAAGTAAATACTTGCACAACATTGGGGATTTTAAAGGACTAATAGTATTTTTCCATGTATGATATGCCTTCATGTAACATGCATGTCCATCCTCATTTTAAGATAAAATCTATATTTGATTATATTAAAATCTAATAGTTAGCGCTAAAATTTTGCAGTATTCACAATGTATTGTTTAATGGTTTTATAAATCTGAATACAGAATTGCCAACCAACTACTTTATGCAGTGATCAATGATATTGTGTAGCAATAGTCATTAATGACACTCTGTTATAAGAATCAAACATAATTAAAAAAAGATAAATTCCAACTAAAGTGCAGAGTTCATTCTAGACATTTTTCACGGGACGGGCCACCCTGCCTGCCCTTTTTTACAAAATTTGACACCCCGATGCCCCCACTGTCCGAAATCCCCGCCCCGCAAGCCCTATCACTCGGAAAATCGACCAAGGGAAAAACAGCGCCCTTTCAGTTAATATCATCGCTTATTTCAAGCAAACTCTAAACTATTTGTAAACATTATATAATGTTCCTAGCCCCATTTTACTCCTAATCTGTTGCTTTTCACCCCCCCCCCCCCAAACATCCTCATACAGACACAAATTATTTTCAATAAAATTCCAGCACCGACACAGTCATAATTTCTCTCTCTCTCTCTGTTTCTATACCCCGCTTCTCAGCTACTGTGAAAATTCAGCTGAAATAAGAAAGAAAAAAAAAAAACCGGAAAGGTCCTTTGACAAAATTGCCGTTTTTTCGCGATTCTCTGACGAAATTGGTTTTTTTCGGCGAACATTTCTCAAAATTTGCAATATAGTTTATGTCCAAATTTTTGGATTTATGACTGATTTTTTTTTTTTTTTACATTTTCGGAAAAGAATCGCCCCTGCACTGAAAAGTGTCATGAATGGAGTAAAGGGGTAGTAGCAAAGACTTTTTAGGGGGGTGGGGTCAGCGGGGGAAGAGTTAGTTGATTATTTATCATTACATTATTGTGCCCTTTTTTTTCACTAAAGTGCCCTATTATGGCAAAGTGCACCCTGCCTGCCCTTGATCCTAGAATGAACTCTGAAAGTGAATATTTAAAATACAGTAAAACCTCCCAAAAGTGACCACGTTCCGTTCCTATAAAAATTAGTCGCTTTGAGAGGTGATCTCTTAATGGAGGTCATGTTTACATCTAGATTTTAATTGTTGAAAAAAGGTAACAATTAATGTTACTAAACTTTATATTTCACATTAGGAAAAAATATGAAAGTTTAAGTATCAAAACAAAAGTTAATTACTATAGAGTTAAAAAAAATGAATACATTGACGTTTTCTTTGATTTTACGGTTTTATCTTTTATAACTTTTATTTCCAAGTCCTTTCGAAATTCCCGTAAATAAATACAATTTTTTTGGACGGGAATAAATAATGACGATTTCATTAATTTATCTATTTCTTTGAGAGGTTCCTGACAGAATAGGACAGGAGAGTTTATTGACCGTCATTCTTAATGTGTCATCTGAGTTAAATTCATTGCCTAAAAAGGCACAAAGGGGTTTAAACACTTAAAAGTAATTGTAATAAAAAAATTTCTAAACTTAGTTTAGAAGTTTGATGAATAATGCACTCTCCAGAATTATTTTTCTAACAAAACCTTCTTCAAGCGACCAGGAAAAAACCAAATTTGTTTCATTTTCTTCAAAGAAATTGGTCACTCATGGAGGGAGTTCAACTGGAATGGTCTCTGGATGGAGGTAAAATTAGTATTGAGCCTATGGGAATAAATTTCATTCCATAAAAAAATAGTCGTTCAGGGAGATAAAAGTAAAAATAGTTTTAAAAACATACACTTTTATAAGAATTCAATGTTTATCTTAAAAATCACACATACACTTTGTTTCACCTTAATTTGGCAGTGCTGATTACCCTAGATTAACCGAATTGTAGCCATTGCCGTAGAAACTGGAGATTGCTCAAACAGCAGAGGATTACTAATAAACAAGGAAAAGTACCATTTTGGCGGAAACATATAACGTGTGTGCCAAAATCGGTACTTTTAAAGTTTCTATGAAATTAATTTTATTATATAACCATTTATTAAAATAACGAATGAAATTATTATTATTATTTTCTTTTGTTTACCACTTTTTAAATTGATTTCAACACTATTTTATATTATATTAGCTGACACACCTGACATACAAAATGCGAAAAATATCTAAAAATCACTGCATGAATTCCTGAAAAACTTTATTGAAAATATGGCAAAATTTACCATATTAAGCTAAAAGTTTGAATTCCATGTACAAATGACAAAAAATCACATTGGAATGCAAAAAATTGCATCAAAAATTCTCTATTTAAAATCACGGAAGGAAAAATTTCTTATTAATATTTAAGCTGCGAGTTTGAAACTGAATAACCTTTTACAAATGTCAAAAAATCATTGCAAAAAGCAAAAAATATAAAATTGCTGTACGAATTCCGAATATATTTTACTGAAAATAGGACAGCAATATCTATATTGGGTTAAACGATTAAAACAGAATTATCTGACAATCTATTTAAAATAGAAAAATTGGTATTTATACCACGCCACTGGCAGAAATCTGGAAAAGGTTTGGCTTCACGACCTCAGACTGAGCCTGTGTCATCTTTAATGTACCTATAACTTTTGTTATTAGGATACAAAAAAGACATGATTTTTATAAATTTACATAAAATTTTTATGATGCCCCCTCTCCCTCTGCTTTAAAATACATGATAGCAACCAAGAAGTTTATATTCCCAAAACAATTACATCTCTAATTGCTAATATAATCAATGTTTTATGTTTTAAATAATAAAATTATAACTATTAGTTAGAAATTACAAAAATTATATAAACTACAGAATAAGTAATTTCATTAGTTAGTATATAATAACTGAGGATAGACAAACAGTTTTTTAAGGCCGAAACCGAATTTCGGTGATCTTCCTACTTTCAACCGAAAACATCCAAAAATTTGTTTAAAGTAATTAAATTGTATACATGAAAGTAATTAATACATACATAAATATACATAATTATTAATTAATTATACATATTTATTAAATATGCATAATTATTAATTAATTATGCATATTTATTAAATATGCATAATTATTAATTAATTATGCATATTTATTAAATATATATAATTATTAATTAATTACATATGTGGCCCAAATTGACTCTGTGCCTTAGACCCAAAACTTTTTATTTTCATATAAAATAAAACATAATTAATTCATTAATGACACAGAAAGATTTTCTAACTATACGAATTTCATTTATTTAAAAAATATTTCAGTTTTAGGTATACACACCTCGATTTATCATTCACAATGATTTCTGTAAAGGAGCATCTGTCATACTAGAACTTTCTAAAAGAGTATTTGAAACACTTCTGCGGTTTCAAACTGAAAATTTTCTATTACTGTTATGTCCAGGGATGTAGTGGAGGGCATACGCCATATACCCTCTGGATTTTTTTTAAGGAACACCGTATACCCTCTGTTTCTCAAGAAAGCTATAGTATGTATACACTATGGTATACCCTCTGCTTAGAATGTATACCCTCTGTTTTTTTTACGACTAAATCACTGGTTATGTCTGCAGCTTTTAATGAGCACGTGAAAAAGTTTAGTTATATATGCATTGTTTGCTTTATTATTTGCACTCACGTCTTGAATCAGTCATGACTGATAATTATAAACAATGAAGTTCATAGCAATAAATAGTCTCATTTGAGTCGATAAAGCTCAAATCGATGAGCAATGTTGAAAATTTCCGAAGGAAGAAACAAGATTTTTGGAATACTGATAGTTTTGATCCAGCCGCATTTTGGCCGAAATTCAGATTTTGGCCCAAAATCTCTAATACAGTCGAACTCGCTTATAACGAGCCCTGTTTTAACGAGGAAATCAGAAATGCTTGGTTGGTACAATGTTAAGTCTATGAGAGCATAACTCGCTTTTAACAAGCAAACCCCGGTTATAGCTAGCAATATTTCTATGATTCATGAAATTTCTATTGACTTCCACCCTCTCCAGCTTAGCTAATCGTTTCTTGGGAAAATTCCTTTAACATTCCGAAGTCAACCGAAAGTTAGTGATGAGTCATAAATCCTGAGAACAAGTGATGGTAGAATTTTTCATTGTGTGAAGGGCACGTGCGAAGACTTCCCACGGACGACCTTGAGGAGACGTACAGAGAAGACAGAGGTTGGTGATTGGATGGAAATATACTCTGCATAGGAGACTTGTGTAGAAGTCATTCTTTGATTTGGATTCATAGAGTATGTTCTTCAAATCTTACCTTCGATGTCAAAACGTAAAATTTTATAAGTTGCCGAAAAAGTAAGGATTTTACGGGAATTAGAGAATGGCTTAAAAAATTCAGAAATCTGCAAAAAGTATGATTTATCTTCTACTGTTTCAACTTTGTTAAAAAATAAGGAAAAATTAATGGCTGCGTAAGCTCAAAATAAGAATGACTGTAAACGTTTGAAGAAATGTGCTAAAGATGATTTGGACGAAGCTTTTTTGAAGTTGATGAAGGTGCAACGTAATACAGATTTACCCGTAAGTGGTCCACTTTTTAAAGTTAAAGCAGAAAAATTTGCTGAACAATTTGACTATTCTGGATTTGTATGTTTGAATGGATGGCTTGATCGATTCAAGAATGTACATGAGATAATCTTTGAAAACATTTGTGGTGAAGCAAAGTCTGCCATCCACACATTGCCGGTTATTTCCCTTCTATTAGACAGGCACTTCGCAATCTAAGAAGTTTTCATGTAGGGCTGCATTCGGAGAGTTTTTCCATCTGTTTTATGCAAATATTTTGGCAAATGTGTGGGTGTAAAGGATTTTTCTCGTAGCTCGGGAAAAGGTATTGGTAGAAGATTAAAACAATGCAAAGAAACTTTTAACTTGCGAACAATTTATATGCCTGCCTGCCAATTTATTTATTTACTTATTCACACTTCAAGTGAGGATATCTCTAAAACGGTTCGATTCTGGCGGGTAGTTCCATTGGGCTTTTTGATGTGCATGACGAGACCTTTCTTTTGATACCACTCTCGTCCAAATCCACAACTTGCACCTGGGAACGTTCCCTAGTTAGTTACATGTTTTATTATTTAATTAATTTTAAGAGCTATTAATATACAAGTCTTATTTTATTTCTAATAAACATTTAAAATTATACATAGTCGTATAATAAAAGCATTATGAACAGCAGATGCATGAATATGCTTAGCAACAAGCTTTTCAAAATTTTTTTTTTTTTTCTTGTTTGTTTAAATGTTCTATTTTTTATACACATATCTACCAAACTCTCCTCAAATATTATATCCTTTCTAGTTTCTCTGTTAACATTTATAACTTAACTCTCCATATGGACACATAAGAATGTTTCCATTTTGTCATTGTTTAATTAAATATAACCTTTAATATGTGTAGTATATGTGGAGCTATGTAATATAGATTTTCAAAACACCAGTTTGGAGAAAAAACTTATATTCTTTTTAATATTTATAATTCCCCCCCCCCCCCCCAGACATAATGCTTTCACAGTTGCCTTCTAGCATTCATAAAGACTTATTTATTTGTCAAAATTTAATAGAAATTTATAATTTTCTTAGTAGAAAATATTTATAAGTGTGTTATAAATTAATTGATCCAAATTTAAAATGAATTAGCTGTAAACCAACTTTTAAAAATAAAAACCAGCTTTTTTTTTAAGTGGTTAAAACCAAAAAAAGCTGGCAATCCTGCCCTTTCTTGAGTCATTTTTCTCTGTTTGCATGGAAATTCGGTTCAAAACACCCACTTTGACACTATTTTCTGAAAGATTATTGTGTTTGCAAAAAAAAAAAAAAAAAACAGCTTGATTACATAGTTTCTGAACAACAATGCCTGCTAGTTTCATGCATTTCGAACAAAAATAAATTAAAACTTATGTCATAAAGTTGCATTTTTGGATTTGAGAACAGCCTTAATATACAGAAAGCATGAAATGTATATGAAGCAAATTTATTTTTGATTCTTGGGAACAGATGTCATATACTCCCGTGGCTGCTATTTTGGATTTCTTGGTGATCGTTATCGATATGGCAACCACGTTGAGTGTTGGTTCTGGTAACCCCCTTTTTTTGGGAGATTGTCTTTTGCATCGGATTTATTTGATTGACCATGGCTTCCGTAGTTTGTTTACCTGCTGTGGGAGATGTTATTACAGGGTGTCTACAAAAATTGTAAAAAAAAGTTCCCTGATTTTTCCATGATTTCCTTGACTATCATTATCAGACTTCCCTGATTTCCATTATTAACAATACACATATGGTATTTTTTCATGTAAACCAATTCCTCGCATAACACACTTATCCAACTTGCTAATATCTCGTTTGGGAGAAAAAAACAAGAGATAAACAAAAAAATTGCCTAATATTCATTAAGTATTGGTTGACAGTTTTATAAATCTGAACTCAAAATTTAGTTCAACTTCATACAGTGGTAACCAGTAAATCTCCTCATTTTCTGAAAAATATTAAATTCTAAGACTTATCTATATCTGATGGGATAGCTAATTGGATTAAGCTGACCACCTGGTTAGGTTATGCTAATGTATCATTTTAAAATGGGTAAATTGCCTTCAATATAAACGCTATCAACAGAAAATGAGGAAATCTGATCATCTTAATTTGCGTTAAATATCAAAAACTTATCAACATGTGAAAAAATATGGTATATAAAGTAGACGAATCAGTCTCGTTGACAAGGTGAAAATGCGAATAGTTCTGCATATAGACAAATTTCCCTGATTTTCGAATATTTCTACAAAGTTCCCTGACTTTTCACAGATTTTTCCAGATCAATAAACCTCCCTGATTCCTTTTTCCATGATTCCCCGATTTCCAGATTCTGTAGACACGTCCTGTATTAAGAAATATCAGGGAATTTGATATATTTTTTGCTAATTTATTTCTTAAATAGTGTTATTTATGTTTTTTTTTTCTGCAATATTGCTCTTTTCTGTCAATGAAAACATAGTTTTATTGACGTCATTAATGATGTATTCTGATATTCGAGATTGAACATTTAGCTGAGCCGTGTTTTGACAACTCAACTCTGCATGTTTTATAATTTGCAGTCAGGGAAGTTTTGAAGAACGGAGACATTTTGTATTTGTTTTTTATTGTAAAATTAAAATTATGGTAATACGAAGTTTGATATTGGTAGTATATGTTCAATATTGCAAGTTAAAGTTTTTGTGTGATGGGCGATTCCGTGCGGAGAGTCACACACGTAACGCAGGCTTTAATTTTCATTTATTCAATTATTTATTAAATTTTAATTGTGATTTTAGGTGGTATGGTAAATAAGTTATTACTATATTTTTTAGTTTAAATGTGTGGAAATAAAACTCACAGAAAGATATCATTTAATTTCATACTCAAAATGTGCTTTTTTTCTGAAGTAGAAAAAAAGCACATTTTGAGTAATGAAATTAAATGATATCTTTCTGTGAGTTTTATTGCCACACATTTAAATTTAAAAATATGGTAATAACTTATTTACCATACCACTTAAAATCAGAATTAACATTAAAATTTAATAAACAATTGAATAAATGAAAATTAAAGCCTGCATTACGTGTGTGACACTATCCATGGAATCGCCCTGATTTAGTTTGAAATTGTGGGTAATTATTTTTATTTTTTTTCTGTAAAGTTAAATGACAGTTTTACAACGACTTCAAATTTGAGAAATTATGGCGAGTGACCATTTTATACAGTTGGGTTTCAAGGAATGAGATTGTTGTACAGCAACGTACATGCATTTACTGCTGATTTAACAAGTTCTGTGCATTTTTGTGATTACTGCAGAAGTAGTTTGCTTAATCCAGTGATTTTTTTTTTTTGGTTAAAGAACACGTAGCGTTCATATGTTCGTTTACTAATTGCCGCTTTAACGAGTTTCGTGCATTTTCCAGATTGCTGCAGAAGTAGTTTGCTGAATCCAGTGCCTTTTTTTTTTTGGTCTATGAATGTGTAGCATTCATACGTTTATTTACTAATTGCCGCTTTAACGAGTTTTGTTTATTATTTACATTTTTTTGTTAAGTTACATTTTATTTTTGTTGTGCATAAATCGGTGCTTGGCGACATTTACTACTTGGCAGAAAAGGGGTTTTCATGGCAAAAAAAGAATTCAAGATAGCGGATGCAGGAATACATGACATCTGGGCACAATCCCAGAACAGGCGAGACACCCCATTTGGCGACTTTTCTGACAAGCGCCAAACACCCCACATACGCCAACCTAAAATACGACAGCCTGAAAACTAACGTGATTAGTCCACTCCCCTGAATGCTTCCAGACTGTTTTTTACTATGTCATCATCCTGGAATCATGGGAAATACAACATTTATAAATAACGATGTATTAGAAAACACAGGAGAGCTGATTTTTATGAGATTCAAAATAAAACAAACGATTTCAACATAAGTTTATTGAAAAATGTGAAATTTATAAAGTACATTTCCAAATCAGAGTAACAATTTAATGATTAAAATTTTCATTTTTCAACAACTTTTAGAAAAAATCATGTTGTCATTTAATATTTTAAAGTACGTCCCTATATCGGAGTAAACATTGAACAATTCATTTCTAATTTATAGAAGTATGAACACTTTGCATTCATAAAAAAATAATATATATCACTGAATACAGCAACATTGTTCTGCAGCAATATGAAAAATGCAGGAAACTCGTTAAAGCGGCAATCCCTAAACCTTGTATGAATGCTACACATTCATTACCTGAAAAAAAACAAAAACATCACTGGATTCATCAGCTTTCGCTGTGTAGCAATCTCAAAATTCATCAGCTCTCGCTGTGTAGCAATCTCAAAATTCATCAGCTCTCGCTGTGTAGCAATTTCAAAATGTACAAAACTCGTACGGCCAGCATACATGAGAAATATACAATAAACGGCTAATATGAAACACTACAACAAAAAATGCATAAAATTATTAACAGACCTTAACAGACATCTCCTTTCTTGAAACCCAACTCTAAAAAATGTTGAATCGCCATAATTTCGTAAATTTGCAGTCGTCAGTAAACTTCATTTAACTTTCTAGCAAAAAAAAAAAAAAAAGAACAAATACTCACAATTTCAAACTGAATTACACAGTTACTTTAACTTTCAAATTTTACAACTAAAAACAGCAAAAAAAAATTAACAAATATTAACAATAACAAACTTTTGCCTTGCCGTCATTTTAATTTTACAATTACAAAATGTCTTCCTTCTACACAAATTACAAAACATGCGAAGTTGAGTTGTCAAAACACAGCTGAGCTAATTGTCAATAAAAGTTTTCAGGTAGGCGTAACTATCCAATACACAACAAATCAACCAATCCCATATTAAACTGATCCAAATTCAAGATCAGACCACTGTAGGCATGGAAAGAATTTACGAAACGAACTGGTAACAACAAAAATCCATTTAAAGCCTCGCCAAATTGAACGATGCCAAGTGTCTCGGCTGTTCTGGGATTCAGCCGACATCTGTTTCTATAAAAGTTTTGGTGTTATTACCAGAGTTGAATAATATAGACGCACGCGCACACGCGGAAAATTTTCCACAAAATTCAGAACTTTGCGGAAAATTTCTTAGAAAAAAAAAAAAGTAATTTTTGTTCTTGTATTTTTTTTTTTTTTTTTTTTTTTTAAATACCGAAAAATTAAAAATGTTCCCCAATTTTATGTACAATTTATTTATTGTTTGCCAGGGGTGATTCTGTTCTGAATTTTCCAAAAATTTAAAGCATTCGGTTCCGAAAATTAAAATCGCCCATCAGTCCGAAAATTCCGGCATAAAAAATATCACTGAAATATATTGCGGATTTCAACAAATGGTCGCCTAAAATAAACCCATTCCGTCAATCGTTTGCAAAAAAAAAAAAAAAAACAATTTTGTCAAAGCATCGCAGAAAAAACACGAATTTCTTTAAAGGATTGCGGGAAAAAACATTTCTTGTTAAAGAATCGCAGAAAAAACGCAAATTACGTCAAAGAAGCACAGGTAAAATGAATCTCGTAAAAGCATAGCGGAATAAACGCGAATTTTGTCAAAGGATCGTGGAAAAAAAAACGCAAATTTCGTAAAAGAATCGTGGAGAAAAACTAATTTCGTTAAAGGATCGCGAAAAAAACACAAATTTGGTAAAAGGGCCGCAAAAAAAGCGTGCATTTCGTCAAAGGATCCTGAAAAAAAAAACACACACGCATATTTCCTCAAAAGGCCACAGAAAAAAAATGTGAATATCGTCAAAGGAACGCAAAAAAAAAAAAAAAAAAGCGAATTTCATCAAAGAATCGCAGAAAAAAGAAATTTCGTTCAAAAAGGATCTGGAAAAAAAGAATTTCTTAAAAGCATAGCGGAAAAAGCTTGATTTTTGTCAAAAGATCGCGAAAAAAAGGCAAATTTCGTCAAAGAACTGCGTAAAAAAAAATTCGTTAAAGGATCGAGAAAAAAAAGTGCTAAAACGCCGCGAAAAAAGCGTGAATTTTGCCAACCGACTGCGAAAAAGGCAAATTTCGTCAAAGGATTAAAAAAAATGCACATTTTGTCAAAAGATCGCAAAAAAAGCGCGAATTTCATCAAAGCATTGCGAAAAAAATGCAAATGTCATTAAAAAATCGTGGAAAAATGGAAATTTCGCCACATGATCGCGGAAAAAACGAGAATTTCATCAAAGGGCCGCAATAAAAACTTATCGGTCTCTTTAATGATGTTACCTATGAACGGAGCTCTCCTTACAAAATGTGATTCAGTTGTTTCAGAAGCAATGTCCATTATTGCATTTTTCAAGAGGTCACAATATTAAGGATTGGGCTGTTTCTAAATGCATTGACAAAATAACTGACAAGAATTCACTCCTTCTTATCATGGATTTTAGCTTTACTATTTTTTTAGCCAACATAACTATGCTGTAATTAATATTAATTAATTTTTAAATTAAAATTCTTACCATCAAAGTAATATAACACGTTATTTTACTAAACATTAAATTAATTTGCAGAAAGTTTTTGACCCAATATTTAAGTGCGCAGAAAATTTTTGGTTTTATACAAGTCTGGTTTATTACATTTTGGTAAGTATAATTTAAAAATTAAATTTGATTATTTAGGTTTGCAGTTAAGTCAAAATATTTTATGCACTATAAACATTGCTGAAATTGCATTTTTAGCAATGTCTACATGGGATGTCCATTACTGGAAAATGACTAATTAACCATCCCAGTAATGAACCTTAATGGACTCTTAAAATCTTAAAAGTAAATGGCCATTAGTATATAAAATTCTAAGTTTTCTATTGCTATTCAAACAAAAATATAAAAATTGTGCAAGAAAATAAATACAGTAGAACCTCGATTATCCGAAGCAATTGGGACCGACCCTCTTTCAGAAAATCGAAATTTTTTCACTATACAAAATTGTGTTTTTTCTAACTATCAACATTGTAATTTATTAATAGTATCTTTAACTTACCATTCGATATAAATACTAAAAAACTGGCATTAATATGTAATAGAAACATATAACCAAGAAATTACTGCTTCCACAAAGTCAAGCACATATTTGAAGATTTTTACACATACTTAATGCAATGTATAAAAGAGACAAGGAAATTGAAATATATTTTAAGAATTATTTTATTAAAATCTTGAATATTTTATTTTTACTATTAATTGCAATGAAATAAATCCATAGTAAATTTTAAGAAAGGTTACAGCAGAGGTGGACCCCCCCCCCATCGACACTAACTACACACCGGCATTTTTCTGCAACCTTTTAACGAATTTCATCTTTTTTTCGCGATCAATTGACGAAATTCACATTTTTTTCGCAATCTTTGGACGAAATCTGAGTTTTTTTTCCCGCGATCTTTGGACGAAATCTGTGTTTTTTCCACGATCTTTTGAAGGAATTCGCGTTTTTCCTCGATCTTTTGATGAAATCCACGTTTTAACCACAATATTTGCATTTTTCCCACGATTTTTTGATGAAAATTGCGTTTTTTCTGCGATCTTTTTATGAAATTTGCTTTTTTTCGCGATCTTTTCATAAAATTTGTATTTTATCCACAATCATTTCGCGAAATTTGTGTTTTATCCGTGATTTTTTTCATGAAATTTCCGATTTTACCGCGATCTTTTCACAAAATTTGCATTTCTTCGCGATCTTTTCACGAAATTCGTGTTTTATCCGCAATCTTTTCGCGAAATTTGTGTTTTATCCGTGATTTTTTTCACGAAATTTGCGTTTTTAACGTGATTTTTTTCACGAAATTTAAGTTTTTCTGTGATTTTTTTACAAAATTTGCGTTTTTCCGCGATACTTTGAAGAATTTTGTGATTTTTTTTTGTGATCCTTTTACAAAATTTGCGTTTTTTTTCCACGATTTTTTTGACGAAATTCGCATCTTTTGCATGGTCCTTGGGTGAAATTCACGTTTTTTCGTTATTCTTTGACGGAATCGGCGATTTTTTTTCTGCGAACAATTGACGAAATTGATTTTCTTCGGCAACCATATCGAAATTAGCGATATTTTTATGTCCGAATTTTTGGACTGATGACAGATTTTTTTTTAGTTTTCGGAACCGAATACCTTAAATTTTCTGAACAGAATCGTCCCTGCTACTTTCTTCTCTTACGTTCGGGAATCGCTGATCTGGACGCCGTAAATTCTGAACTAATTTCACCCCTTTCCTCCCTGGCATCGATGTTTCAACCATCGCATTTGGCGAGTGGCACCCATTGAATTTGGCGAGTGAGGACAATAAAGCTAATCACCACGTTTTAAGTGTTACCCGGCGAGTGCTAATTTTGTGCTATACATATATATACACAAATATAGGGTGTAAAAAAAATCATGATTTTTTTTAAAAAATCAAAAAAATCGGATTTTTTTTATTTAAATCAGATTTTTTAATTTTTTTCCCCCTGTGTTAAAATATTAAACATCTACCAAAAATTAAGCATTTCAAAAATGAATAACCTTCCAATTACTAACATAATCTATGTTTTTTTTTTTGCTTTAATTAATAAAATTTTAATTATGTAATTGTAGAAATTACAAAAAAACCGCAAACTAAAAATTTCTTTAGTGACATACAACATTATGTGCATTAATATTTTGCAATAATTAAGTAAACCAATATTAAATACTGCTTATATTTTAAAGTTATTGAGAAATTGCATTTAATTTTAAATTGATGATACAGATTAAACCAATTATTAAACAATCAACTGTTTAATTAAGAACACAATCTACATTTTTGAAAAAGTGGTTGAAAAAATGTGATAAATAATAATTTGATAAATTCACAAAGCAGCCAGTAATTTTACACAGGTTCTAAAGCGTATGCATATCAAATTGATCAAAATTTGTAGCAATATATACAGCAAACTCACACATAATTTATAAATAAATTACAAAAATTGTACTTTTGAAATTTAAATCAGATTTTTTCCCCACAACATTAAAATATTTGAATAGCTACTAAATGTTATAATGTTTTTGAAGTTATTTAACATTTAGTCAGATATTTTTTAAATGTATAATACTTCTTTTTACACAGTTTAATATTGTTATAATTAACAATAACAAATATTACATTTTTTACAAGTGAATTACTGATCATTTTCGTTACTGATTATAATGCTTTTTCACACTATTTTAAAAAATCAGAAAATATGTGATTTTATCATCTGATTTAAATCAATTGATTAAAATCATTGACACTATATTGCTATGTTTATTATATATAAAAGAAAGAATAACTTGACTATTAATAGGAAATTAGGGCATTGTAAGTTATATTAGATTTAAATATCATTTTAAAATTAAATGCTTTTTATGTTTGTTAGATAAAAACAATTCTTTTTACAAACTTACTGCACTTAAATTTTTCACAATACTCAGGAATTACACTTAGAAACAATTATTTAAAGCTTTGTTTTATGTATTCATAAGTCACAATACTTGTAGAAACTTTCCAAATTATGTTCATCTTAGATTTGAATACTCTTTTATGTCATTTTAAACATTTGGAAAATTTCTGATTTTAATCAATGATTTTTAAAAAAAAAATCACTTGATTAAAATCATGATTTAAATCGCTTATTTAAATCAACTGATTTAAATCGTTGACACCCTACATAAACATGACTAATTATTCAGCCCAGTAATGGACATCCGTCTTAAAAACTTAATAAATAAAATTTTAGGGTACTACTTGGTTATCCCGTCGACCAAAAATCTATCGTCAAACTGTAAGATTAAATGTCAATAATCAGGGGTGGGGAATTTTTAGAAAATCCTACTCACCAAGGATTTACTCTACCAGCCAACAAGACTTAAGGTACAGTATAAGAGAAATAAAAGAAAGTTCAGTATATGGTAGAACTTAGTACCATGTTTACATTGCGGTAAATTTGAAAAATATAGCCAACAATTAGAATAAAAAAGTTTTTGGCATATCTTCTATAGTCTGCAGTTTTTCAAAGATTGCCTAAAAATTCACTCGCCCTGTCAGGAAATCTACTCGCTAGTGGCGAGTAAAATGATGTATTTCCCCATCCCTGTCAATAATGGTTGATCGTAAATGTCACATTCACTTGACTTTAGGGAAGTTAGACGTGTTTACACCATCAAATGATTTTTATTCCGACGTTTTATTTGTATTTATTAATGTTATACTATTTTTATTGTTCTTTTGTTATTTAAATAAAAATTATGCCAATTGGTCGACGGGATAACTAAGTAGTACCAATTTTAGAAATGGCTGTTAGTATATGAAATTCAAAGTTATCTATTATTACTACCAAAAAAAATTGCTGCAAATTTTGCAATAAAGAATATAATAAACTTATTTAAAATGAAGCTCTTAGTATATTCATTAAAGATTTTCACTGAAAAACAGTGGAACTTCAAAACATTATTTTCTGCCTCCTGATTGGTTTGATTATGAGTGTCACCAATAATGCAAGGGGTAGTTATGAAAAAAATAATAAAAGCTAAATTTTTATTGGTTATTTTTTTATATAAAACAAAAATATTGAAGGGGTCCATTACTGGCACATATACCCTAAATACATGATAAAATAACTTGTCAAATTAAAAAATTTTACTGTAATAGTACTAATTTTAGAAATGGCTATTAGTATATAAATTTCAAAGTTTTCTATTACTCCCAAAACAAAATATAACCAAAAAACATTTCTTACAGTATTATTCGACCGTGTTGAATTCACACACTTTTCTCCGGAAGAGATTTCTGTGGCTCCGGGGGGGGGGGGGGGGGGGGGGGGTTGCACTTTTTGACCATTGAAAACACAAAATCTCAAATTTTAATGTACCCCCCGGGCCACCCCCTGAAATCAACACTGCAATAATGCACTTGAAATTCGGCAAATGGGCCGATTATTCGGCTACGGCCGATTAATTGTCGCGTCTCTAATTTAGACCAACTTTTTAGCATAAAAAATTTTCACATAAGAACATGATAAAGGCAGAATGGCAAAAGCAAACAGTAGTTTCATACCCCATAATAAAAAAATGTCAGCCAAAAAGAAACCAGGGTTGGGTTTTTGACATGACAGTGGTAAAAACCGTGTTTTTACCGGTTTATTCTGTCAAAAACCTATCATTTGAGATTTTCCTCCAATTTATAGTGTAAGTGTAGCATACAGTACATTTCTAGATTAATTTTTTCTTGTTGTTCTTGTTATTATTATTCACAATTACTTTATTAAATTTATTTAAAAGAAGAGCATTTCCTAAATGGGAAAAATTTAAATACAAGAGTAAAAGGAAATAACAATATTTGTCATAATCTCCACTAATATAGATTCTACTAACTGCAATGAACATTAATATTATATGATAATAAAAGGGGGGGGGGGGGGGGTTGCACTTTTTGACCATTGAAAACACAAAATCTCAAATTTTAATGTACCCCCCGGGCCACCCCCTGAAATCAACACTGCAATAATGCACTTGAAATTCGGCAAATGGGCCGATTATTCGGCTACGGCCGATTAATCGTCGCGTCTCTAATTTAGACCAACTTTTTAGCATAAAAAATTTTCACATAAGAACATGATAAAGGCAGAATGGCAAAAGCAAACAGTAGTTTCATACCCCATAATAAAAAAATGTCAGCCAAAAAGAAACCAGGGTTGGGTTTTTGACATGACAGTGGTAAAAACCGTGTTTTTACCGGTTTATTCTGTCAAAAACCTATCATTTGAGATTTTCCTCCAATTTATAGTGTAAGTGTAGCATACAGTACATTTCTAGATTAATTTTTTCTTGTTGTTCTTGTTATTATTATTCACAATTACTTTATTAAATTTATTTAAAAGAAGAGCATTTCCTAAATGGGAAAAATTTAAATACAAGAGTAAAAGGAAATAACAATATTTGTCATAATCTCCACTAATATAGATTCTACTAACTGCAATGAACATTAATATTATATGATAATAAAAGGTTATTATAATTATTAAATAACATTCTACATACATTTTTAATAAAATACTTTAAAATTATTTTAGATATGCAAAAATGCTGTTATATGGTATGACAATAGATGTCAAGCATGGACTGTGGCCATTGAATAAATTTGAATATTCTTAGATATAATATTTTAAAATGCATATATTTTCATTTTCACTTGAATAAGCAGAATCTTAAAATTTTAAATTAATAATTTTTTTATACAAACATGTAGGACCTGATTACAGGTGAAAACTCTTAGACTTAAATTTTAACACATAACAAAACAATATTTAAGAAAAATCAGAATATAATGTCCTGTTCCTGTATACATTTTACTTAAAATTATTTAGGCATTATTTAAAGTGAATTGAAAGAAATAACGCATTGCATATTTTTATTACATACATATGACTGTATGAGTAAAAATCTTTCACCGTTAAAATTTTTCTTAAATTATTATTAAATTTAGAGAGATTCTTAAATGTTTTATTTATTTTTTAATGCAGTTAACTTTTTAATTAATGGATCTACATTTCTGCTTTAAAGTAATATTTAATTATTTATTTATTTTAAGGAAATAAATTACTTAACAAAATAATAAACTACTTAACAAAAATATATAGTTAAAAATTGAGTTTTCACATGGTTTAAAGTTTAATATGGATTTGCAATTTTAATCTCTACAAGATTTAACTTTGAAGAACAAGTCTTATTCCTTTCTTCCAAAAGATGTATGTAATTCTCAACTATTAAAATATATTTTATTTCATTTATTTATATAAATCAAGTTTTGCTATATAGAAATAAAAATAATCAATGAACAATTTTGATTTAACACTTTAAGAAATCTTACTTCTGAGGAAATTTCTGAGAAAGCTATTTAGTTTTAAAGAGTGTAATAATTAATGCTGAAATTATATACATTTTTTAATCTTACACTTATGGGTTATAGAATTTCTTTAAAAAATCTAATTTTTACAGAATATGCCAAATAGCTTAAGATTATTATAGAGATCTGCTAACAGAGATGTATATGTATTATTCTAATGCAATTCTTTTTTGTTTTTCTCGGATACATAATATACTTCAGAGTCTTTTCAATATTGAATATTTCATGTAAAACAACTTAATACTAAAGACAGAATGAAAAAAGATAATGTAAAAACAAACTACAACTAAAAAATAGATTTTTGACAGTTTTCGACCTTTTTGACAAAGAGGTTTTTGACATGACGGTAAAAACCATGGTAAAATCCGGTAAAAACCGTCATGCGTCAAAAACTTGCCAACACTGAAAGAAACAGAAGCTAACCTATTGAAAACATAATTGTAAAATGGGGGGGGAAACTATACAGATAAATACTATACTTGCTAATCTCATAAAATACAACGAACAACAACATTTTATTTTCATTAGAGAAGTTAAAACAGGTTGATGGTGTTAAAATGTAGAAGCAATACTTACTACTTCAGCTTTCCAAAATTTCGAGCTTTCAACGTGATGCTAGATACGAACGTTATGAATGTGTAATCAACTTTGCAGGGAATTTTTTAAACATCCGATTAAATAAAATAATAATTAATCCAATCAAAAATCAGTCTTAGTTTTTTAATTGATTGTTTAGTTCGGTGTTCAACGTTCAACTCGAGAGATGTTGACATTGAGTGTGTTCAGATGTGCATTTTGCGCCGCGCGCGCGCTCAGAAGTTTATGTCATGGAGTAGGTCTTATCGAAGAAAGGAATTTTAACATAATTCAATTATTTCATTATTTTTAATGGTTCAAAAAAGGTAAAACCAACGACTATATTTCTTTATCCTTCCAAAACATGGTTTTCGTAACAGGACTACATGCCTATGTTCACTCAGATAAAATCTAAAATAGTCGGGAAAAACATCACGTGACCTTCTTTATCTACTTTAGCCCATTTAGCATTTAAAATTAGTTAACCAACCGCGCGCAAACTCCGCGCAAGCTGCTCAAAAAAATTGTGTGGGCGATTTGATCACGTGATTGTGCGTTTTCTGCTTATGTGTTATTGGTTGTGCTTTGTTTGGTAGGTTGATTGATCAATTTAAGAATTCAACTGGTGATCTAAAAATTTTAACTTTTTAACAATTTTCTTTTTATTTATTTAAAAATGATTTATCAGTTGATTTATAACTTCTGTGATAAATAGAATGCTGTTAGTAAACCAAGATTGTTATATCAACATATGAGATTTGTTTGTAATCCACTATACTGGATGGATTTCAATGGAATTTGCACTGTTAGTTAGACAGTTTTTCAGAGAAGGTTTTAATATATATATTTCTTATTTTATGATTGCATATTTTAATACCGTGTGGATAACAGACCAAAATACATCATAAAACATGAGAAATAAATGGCATTCAAAATTCTGTTAGTATAAGCAAAATACTTACTTATACTTTCAGTAGAAAATTTATAAACATTCTAATCATACTTTATTCACTACAAAACTAGACAGCAGACCTATATATTTTATCTCTTTAAAAAATATATATACAGATATTTTTAGTTAAAATAATCTACAACTATTGCATTTTATTTTTATAATATTCAAAGTAAAATATGATTTCCAGCCTAGTCTCGATAAAAATTCACTCGTAAAGTATTAAAAAAGAAAATCAATGAATTATCCTACGTGCAAAAGGATATTTTTGCACAATATAGTATATTATTTTTTCATTTGGATTTGCTTAATGTTTATATCATTATACATATACATATATAATTACTTAGAAACGAAACTTTAAATATTTAAAAGGCGTTCAGATGTAAAACTTTCATCTCGAAATACCTCATTTCCTCACATTTAAATAGATATTTTATTTTACTATTATAATAAAAATACACGTGCCTCTGTATAATAAAAATAAAAAATATATCTTCATCAAAAATATCTTATTCATTATGAAAAATATAAAACAACCAATAAACAAAACAAAAAAAAATTATGATTACAATGTGGGGCTGGAAGGATTCGAACCCAGAACCCCTAGTCTCGAGTTCACTGCCTTATCCATTCAGCCATCTAGTACACGATCCTTTTGCAACAAAATATCTTTATAATTAGCACCATAATTAATCAAATCCATGATCTGTTCCTGAACACACTACGTGTTAATCCATCCATGATATTTACCCACTCCATGTTCCTGTCTCCTGAGCTCGCGCGCGTAGCGCGCGTGCAGCCTGAACACACTCATTTTTTCCCCCTTCCCTCTTTGGTGTCTATCGCTTGTATCAAACCCCATTTCTAGGCATTTGATTGGTCCAAGCTTCATGTCACGTGATCTCGCAAGTTATTTCTAGCTATTTTGAGGTGGGCTGGACTTCAACTTTGATTCAACTTGGCGAAACCCCGCCCCTGCGAACTGTTCGCAATCTCGCAAACAGCGCAAAGTCTATCTGGATCTCGGCCATTATCATCTTTATCTTCTCTGTGACCGTCGCAGGAACCGGGAACCTACCGGCCATTTGTCATATATCTGTTTTCGAGGCGTGCTTTGTACCGTTGGCCGCTTTGTTTTAATCTTTTTGTTCACATTTAACGTGTAAAATCTGTGTAGATTTCATCGAATTACTTCTAAATAAGCGAAGATGAGTAAAGCGCAACCACCAGAGTTGAAAAGGTAATTTTTCTCACGTTTCTTATATCATTTCTAAATTTTATTGTGTGTTTTGGGAGGGTGAAAATTTTCGCACTACTACCTTAATGTAATGTTTCTTTTTTATCTACTTACAGGTACATGGACAAGAAGCTCCATCGTAAGTTTTTGATATCATTTTACGTATTGCCTTAGTGTAATTCTTTATCGATATGGTAATCCGATTTTCATAAAGTTTTTATTCTTGTTTAAACAGTTTGGCAGTGTGATGTTTAGCCATAAGTGTGTTTTACAGTGATTGATTAAGCTAAAAATATGCATGAATGGGACTTTAGGCACAAATACTGAAGTATAAATCATTTTATCAAATTATAAAGCTACCAATATGTTGAACTACTTGTTCTTCATGCAAAACAAAAATAAAATGGCTACAGTTTGAGTAAATGTACCAAATACAGCTTTCAAATAAATATTGATTAGGTCACAGGAATAAAGCGTGGGAAATATCGTTTTTCTTTTGCAAAGAAAAGGAATGATTTCCTTGCAAGTGTCGATCCAGGCAAAATTTGGGGCCATTTCACAAATACCTATTTAAAGTAGGCCCCGTCACAAAAATAAATTTAATAAAATGTAACGGGATTTCAACTTTCGTTACAAAATGTTATTTTTTGCAAAAATAACTTTTACTTTTCACAAAATGGGCCCAAAGAATAAAAATTGCATTGACCTGTGCTTGAAAGTAAAATGCCACTTTGTAACCAATTTCATACTCTCTTGTTGACATCTGCATTTCTCGTCACTAATGGTATCCAGACAACCAGGAATTTTTGCATTGACCCTATAACATTACATTGCATTCTTTAAATTTACTTTGAAGACATTAGGTGATTACTTAAGTATACAGAGTTGAAAACTGAGCAGAAATTCCCGGAGCATTGTGGCAGTTTAAGCTGGGTCAATAAAAATATTTTAAACTGGAAATGTTATTTAAAAAAAAGCTAAATACCTTAAAGAAAAAAAATTTTTTTTTTTTGGATCGAAACTTTCTTTGCTCTGAAAATGAAAATAGGTAAGTTTACAATCTTGAGCGTATTAAATTTTTAGATGAGATTTCAGATCAATTAGTAATTTGATAAAATGTGTTCTTATCTGGCCTGTGCAGTCTGTGGGAAAAAAATGACCAATTCACTGTCTAACCTATTGGTGTTTTTTTTTTATTATTATTCAGATTGTTACAATTTTATTTTTTTAAATAGTAATACTTAGCTTATTTAACCTATGATTAAAGCTGTTCTCAAATCCAAAAGGGCTATTTTTTGACACATTTTATTCATTTTTGTTCAGAAATGCATGAAATTAGCAGGAAGAGTTATTCAGAAACTATGTCATCGAAAGATGTTTTCCATTTTCTCAAAAAATCTTTCAGAAAATAGTCAAATTTGCCATTTTGAACGGAATTCCTGACACTAGCTCGAGAAAGGTGACAAACTTGTTGCCACATGACCAATAATCTCTTATAACTCACGAGTAATTTATCAAAAAAATGGAAAACTAGTTTCAATTCAAAATCTCTTCAATAATCAGGCCTTCCAATTTTATGTCTTTAGGTTTAAAAATGTGTTAGAAAATTTCACATTTGTTCAGCAGGGAGTTTGGAACCTTCTTAATTAAAGCTAATATTATTTCAAAAAGTTGTAGCAATCAAACTACCTGAATATAAAAAAAATACTGGCAACACTGTGACTTGCTGATCTGATTACTGTGTCCTTTAAGTCTGTGGTAAGTATTTGTTTTCTTTTCATTTTCTTCCCTTGGATGCCTGGTAACAGAAAGTGTGCGACATGCATCGCAGATTTATTTTGGACCTTGCAGATAAATTTGTCAACTTGGAAAAAAGAAAATAGTACGAAAATTCTGACAAATAATCGCGAATTTGGCAAATGGTCGCCAAAAAACATCAATTGCGACAATCATTTGCATAAAAAATTGATAATTTATAGCCAAATGGTCGCTATAAAAACATGAATTTCGTCCCAGTGTTGTGGAAAAAATGCAAATTTCTATCACAGGATCACGGGAAAAACACTAATTTTGTCAAACGGTTGTGGAAGAAACGCAAATTTAGTCAAACGATCCTGAAAAAAGCAAATTTATGTCAAAGGATTGCGGAATTTCGTCAAAAGATCTCGAAATTGTAAATTTCTGTCAAAAGATCGCTGTACAAACTTTAATTTTATCCAAAAATTCAGAGAAAAATGCAAATTTGTCACAAAATGACGGAAAAAACTTTAATTTCATCAAAGGATTGAAGAAAAAACATGAATTTAGTCAATCGCGGGGGAGGGGGGATGCAAATTTCTGTAAAACAATTGCAGAAAAACGCAAATTTCATAAAGGATCACGAAAAAAAGCTCATTTTTGTCAAAGGGTCACAAAAAAAAGGCAATTTTGTCAAATTGTGCAAAAACGACAAATTTCGTCAAAAGCGCACAAAGAAAAACACATAATTAGTGCCGATAGTGGATTTTTGCTCGCCCCACCAGTGGCCGAGAGGTTCTGCTCTCGAAGCTGGTAGACGGGAGGTGCTGGGTTCGATCCCAATCGCGCCCGTCGGCCTAATCGTTCGGAGTTTTCGTGGTTTTCTTCGAGCCGTGGATCTTCCATGCGTTAATACGGATTAGGTTCCCTTAGAAAGACCCCCACGGAGGGCACTCCCCCCGGGCCTATATCCCTCGTGTAGATAATTGGCCGTCAAAAATCAACCCAACCCCCCTCCTCTCTGTTGTAACCTTTCGTAAAATTTGCTGTGAATTTCAGAATGTTTTTTTTTTACTCCGAATCACCCCTGGTATTAATCGGTAAGAATGCTGTTTATTTTAACACCCATAATGTTTGTACATAAGAAAATGTAACACGCTACTCCCCCAGACAATTTTCCTCCCACTAAATTGCTGTCGCAGACACAACCATAACTTTCTGCTGCTGGGCTTGGATGGAGATGGACACCGTGATAACTAGGGATGGGCTGAATATTCGGTATTCGGCCTATTCAGCCATACTACCGAATATTTTAATATTTGGCCAGACCGCGAATACAGTCAACTCTGATATTTTCATTGTTTACATTCCAACATGTAGTGCGGATAATAGACATTGGCGGGTTTCACAGAGTTGACTGTACTTAAAAAACCTTTTTTAAAATATTTTTAAAAACCTTAAAACAACTTCTATTTTTACCCCTATATTAATAAAAGTATTTAGACTAGTTAAAAATAGAATTTAAATCAGGGTTGCCGGCTTTTAGCCAGGCCAAAAAAAGCCGGCCGGCTTTTTTTGGTTTTAGCTGCTTAAAAAAAGCCGGTTTTAATTGAAAAAAGCCGGCTTTTATTTTTCGAAAAGGTGGTTTATAGATAATTCATATAAAATTTGGATTAATTTATTTTTAATACACTTAAATATTTTCTACGATAAAAATATAAACTTCTATTAAATTTTGTCAAATAAATAAGACCTTATAACTGCTAGAATGCAACTGTGAAAGCATTATGTCTGAAAAAAAAAAATTATGAATATTCAGAAGAATACATTAAATTAGACTCTAAAGTATTGGTTTGGAATTCTTTATCATGGCTTACACCAGGGGTCTGTCCTGACTTTTCTCACAGGGTCCTGTTTTTGTGAAATTGTGAAGTTTTTCTTATTTTTGTGAAAATTCTAGTCATAATTTTGTGAATTTTAAATTATTAATGCCTTCATGTCCTATCCTCCATGTATAAAAAGCTAAGTAATATGCTCTTTGGTGAGTTCAACTGCTTACTTACAGGCCAGATTTTATTTTTAAATGACTAAATTTGTGAAAAGTTCAATTTGAAAGTGAAAAAATTCTGTAAAAGGTCTATTTAAGAGACAAATAATTTTGTGAAGGGTCCTGTTTTAAGATAAATTATTTTGTGAAGGGTCTTTAACGGACCCAAAATTTTCCTAAACATATCCCTGCTCTACACATACTATACATTTTAAAGATTATATGAAAGAATAAGAAAGTGTCACACATTAAAATAGAAACAGTCTTACATATACTGATATTTTCTTTTTAAATTGATTAAAACTAAATAGCTTATATGTGTTTAATAACTGAAATTACCTTATATAATACTTGAGCAATAATAAGCAATCGATAATAAGTAATAAGCAATTGATATATAAAAAATACTTATAAAAATGATATATGCAAAAAAGTTTTTCTGCTACTAAGCTGTTATGTAATTTGTTCCAGATATGTCCATATGGACAGATTAAAATTGTAGAATGAACAATGTTGAAAGAGAAATTAGGAACGATAGTATAACATTTGAGGAAATTTTAGTATGTGCATAAAATAAAGAGGGAGAAAAAAAAATTTCTCCAAATAAAACTTGTTAAATTAGAATTTTGAAAAGCTAGTTGCTATTTAAAATAGTGCATATTCATGTATAAATTAATGCATATGTTATTCATAATACTGTTTTAATCAGAGTTCATTCTAGGCATTTTTCACAGGGCGGGCTGCCCCGCCTGCCCTTCTTTACAAAATTTGACGCCCCGATGCCCCCACTGTCTGAAATCCTCGCCCCGCGAGCCCTATCACTCGGAAAATCGACCGAGGAAAAAATAGCGCCCTTTAAGTTAATTTCATCGCTTATTTCAAGCAAACTCTATACTATTTGTAAACATTATATAATGTCCTAGCCCCCATTTTGCTCCTAATCTGTTCCTTTTCACTTCTCCCTCCCAAACATCCTCATACAGACACCAATAATTTTCATAAAATTCCAGCACCGACGCAGTCATAAATTTCTGTCTCTCTATGTCTCTATACCCCGTTTCTCGTCTACCGTGAATATTCAGCCGAAATTAGAAAGAAAAAAAAACCCCGGAAAGGTCCTTTGACGAAATTGGCGTTTTTTTGGCGAACATTTCTCAAAATTTGCGATATAGTTTGTCCAAATTTTCGGATTTGACTTTTTTTTTTTTTAATAATTTTCGGATTTATGACCGATTTTTTTTTTTTTTTTTTTTTTAATAATTTTCGGATTTATGACAGATTTTTTTTTTTTTTTTTAAATTTTCGGAAAAGAATCGCCCCTGCACTGCAAAGTGTCATAAATGGTGTAAAGGAGTAGTAGCAAAGACTTTTTAGGGGGGTGGGGTCAGGGGGAGAAGAGTTATTAGTTGATTATTTATCATTACATTAATGTGCCTTTTTTTGCTCTAAAGTGCCCTTTTATGGCAAAGTGCACTCTGCCTGCCCTTGATCCTAGAATGAACTCTGGTTTTAATAGAGAGAAATGATGGTTTTATTAGAAATAAAACAAGACTTGTATTATTAATATCCTTTAAAATTAGTTAATATATAACTAAGCAACCATTGTCCTATTTTAATTATATAAAGCAATAAAAAAAAAAAAAAGATTGTTAAGATCAGTGTAAACCAGACAAAGCAATTGGTATGACCTTTTATTCCAATATTAATGTCTTCATTATTCAAAAATTGGGTTATATTGATTTCTACCTCAACTAAATATCTTTAAAACAAATTAAAAAACACATAAAAATGTGTCGTTTATAATTAAAATGCTTCACTGTATAAAAGCCAATTTTGGCCAAAAAAGGCCAATTTTGGCCAAAAAAAGCCGGTTAAAACCAATAAAAGCCACCGGCGTGGCTTTTTTTAATTTTAGCCGGCTTTTTTGCAACCCTGATTTAAATAAAAGAGAATGCTTTTACATACTTTGTTTGCTATTTGTAAAGTGTAATGCAAGAAAATTAACCAATAATGATGATTTTAGTCCCTTGACAATTAAACAGTTTGATTGTAAAAATTTGCTTCAGATTTCTTCAAAATTTTACTTTGATTTTAAAATACAGTGACTCCTTCAACTCCGCACATCATCACAAATGCAGACCTGCCAACTGCTACGAAAAAATTGTAGTTGCTACGATTTGGACCTATAAACTACGATGCTACGAAAATCGGTCTTAAACTACAATTTTTTGCAAAAAACGCCAGCACATTTTTTGTTTCTAATTGTGATTTTTCTCCCGCACAGCATATTTTTCAGGAGTGATGCTATCGCGAAATTTCCAAAATTTCAATTGATTGCCGAAAGTTTAAAAAAATTGGCCATTAGTCTGAAAATTCGGACATTAAAAAATGCTCATGGAAAAAAATCTGGGCTGCAAAACACTCTCTTTATGTATATTAACCACGAGTGATTCGTGTTTCTGTAAATATTTATGCAGGAATTCGCTTCCTTAGAAACGAGGTGCCATTTTAAGGATTTCTGAAAAGGAGGGGCAAGGTTTGAAATAGTGTGCAAAATCACACGATTTGCGATAAACTACCGCGGATTTCGACAAATAACCTTATAAAAAAAAAATCAATTTTGTCAATTCGCAGAAGAAAATAAATTTTGTCAAAGGATCGGGTAAAAACGTGAATTTTGTCAAAATATCGCAGAAAGAAAACGCGAATTTCTTCAAAAGATCAGTAAGAAAGTGCAAATTTTATCGAAAGATCAGTAAGAAAGTGCAAATTTTATCGAAAGATCAGTAAGAAAGTGCAAATTTTATCGAAAGATCAGTAAGAAAGTGCAAATTTTATCGAAAGATCAGTAAGAAAGTGCAAATTTTATCGAAAGATCAGTAAGAAAGTGCAAATTTTATCGAAAGATCAGTAAGAAAGTGCAAATTTTATCGAAAGATCAGTAAGAAAGTGCAAATTTTATCGAAAGATCAGTAAGAAAGTGCAAATTTTATCGAAAGATCAGTAAGAAAGTGCAAATTTTATCGAAAGATCAGTAAGAAAGTGCAAATTTTATCGAAAGATCAGTAAGAAAGTGCAAATTTTCATCGAAAGATCAGTAAGAAAGTGCAAATTTTCATCGAAAGATCAGTAAGAAAACGCAAATTTTATCGAAAGATCAGTAAGAAAACGCAAATTTTCACCGAAAGATCGCAGAAAGAAAACACTAATTTCGTCAAAAGGATCGCGGGAAAAAATCAATTCGACAAAAGATCGTGGTAAAAAGTGCGGATTTCAACAAAGAATCGTGATAGAAAAATGTGAATTACGATTGTGGAAAAATTGTGAATATCCTGCAATGATCGCAGTAAAAAAATAGGGAATTTCAAAATTCGAACCAGGCTCCTTTTTACATCTAAAAAAAAAGCTGCGAAACGAAAAGAAACTCTTAGGGGGAAAAAATTTACTATATTGAGTTGAAAGACTGAAACCTTATTCCTTTTACGAATGTCAAAAGATGGCTGTGTAACACGAAAAACCAACCAACCTGCAGATTAATTTAAATTTTGTGTGCTACGATTTCTCATTTTCAAAGGTTGGCAGGTCTGCAAATGTAAACCATGAAACTCTCAGTTCAGATATCAGATGTAAGGGCAAAATTGCAGAATTTTTTAGTTTTATATCATTTCATATGTATTTTAATGTGATTTTCGATAATATGACTGAGCTCATGGTTTTTCATGAAGGAAGTACAATTTATTTCTGGAAAGAAAAAAAAAATATTGCTGATACCTTTGGTAATCACAATCTTTTTACCAAATATTTTTGTGTATTAATTGAGCTTTTTGGTTATTAAGACTGGCTAAATCTGAAATAAAATTTCCTTACTTTATGATTTTGATGTGAATTAATAGGGTACCTTTATGAGGAAAGTTTCATTGAATAATTCTATCTCATTATGCATATTTAATTATACATTATTTACTTGACGTTTACTTTTAATATATTAACCATTTTTAAAATTCTTATTGTTTATCATTTTAGTTTATTACATTACTTTATTATTTTAATATTTTATTATATTGGAAAGATTCTTTATAATTTTGATTGCATTATTACATTCAAACTACTGTTTAAAAAAACGTAAACAAAGCAATGACCAGGAATCAGCAAAATTCTAAAATCCGCTCAACCTCTCGTCTCAAGCTGTGCGGATTTGAGAGTCTGTATTTGTTTTAGAATATACTAAGAAAATTTTATTCTTTTGTTTGTATGTATAGGTGAAAACTGGGAAATTGAGTTAGTAGCCAGTGGCCGGTGGACTCTGTTTCATTAGTGGCCACTATACCTAATGTTTCAAACTTTCTTGGCATCTAGATAAACTATAATCGTTGTATGTATACATATTTTCTATAAATCAGAGTTTTATACCAGCCAACTATTCATGATAAAAAATAGGGACACAGTTGAAATTCAAGAAAATTACTTTAAAACTACAAAATTGTTATCATATTAAATTTTTTAGAATATATTTTTGGATTATTTGTAAATGTTCATAAACACAATTATCAATAAGATTACTGTTACTTTCTTTACATAAAAAGTTAGTAACTAAATCAAAATTCCAACAACTAGATGTATACAAAAAAAAAAAAAAAAATTTCGATTTTATTTACTAATTAAATCCTATAAAACTTTTTTAATGGAACGATTTTGTCCAACTTTGGCATTAAATATCTCTTAAAATAATTCTTCGATTTGAAAACTGTCTACATCGTGTTTATCAAACATTTTTCTATAATTCTACCGATTTTCATATTTTTGTATGCAACAGTTTTTTTAATATTAACGATAACGAAGAAAGACCTCCGGTCACAAAAAATTCAAATCCAGCGGCGGCAGTGACAGCGGTAGTTACTTTTTCTTAGAAGAGATATATATTTTTTTTACTTTAATTTTATTTTACATTTTTTAAATATTAAACCTGAATATCAAAGTATTTTCTTTTTATAACTCTTATACGAATATTTTTCTTTCTTTCCGTTTTATTTGTTACGCATATGAATGACAAACTTTTCTTTCTGACGCACACCCATATATATTCTTGATAATGGTTAGAAAATATAACGAAAATTGTAGATCAGTTCATTTTTAGGGTTTCGTTCATCTGACGAAACCCTATTCGTCTCACTCCTTTGTCTGTCTGTCCGTCACAGAGCCCGTTCTCAGAAACTATACATGTTGGAGACTTGAAATTTTGAGTACTTATAGCTGAACACATCACATGAAATGACAAATCCTAAAATTTTGAAAAAGTCTTAAATTTAACCCTTTGGGCTCCCACATGTGTATTTCAAACAACTCTTACTAAGTCAGCCCCTAATAAGGTTGGAGCCATGAAATTTCGCATACTTATAGCTGAACACCTGAGACAACAAGACAAATGATAAAATTTTGAAAAAAGTTTTATATTTAACCCTTTGGGCTCCAACTTGTGTATTTTAAGCAATTTTTTTCTAACAGAGCCCCTAATTAAGTTAGAGACATGGAATTTTGAATTATTATAGTTAAACACATGAGCCCACACAACAAATCATAAAACTTTGAAAAAGTGTTATATTTAACCCTTTGGGCTCCAATTTGTGTATTTTCAGCAATCCTTTATAACAGAATTCCTAATCAAATTGGAAGCATGCAATTTTGTATTCTGAAACCTAAACACCTCAGATCACACGACAAATAATAAATTTTGAAAAAGTTTTATGTTTAATCCTTTGGAGTCCAGCTTGTGTATTTTAAGCAATTCATTTAACACAGTCCTAGAGTGAATTGGGGACTTGAAATTTTGCATACTTATAGCTGAACGCTTTGGATCAGACACCAAATAATACATTTCGAAAAAGTTTTATATTTAAACCTTTGGACTCCAGCTTGCGTGTTTTAATCAATTCTTTTTAACAGAGCCCCTAATTGTATTGGAGACTTGAAATTTTGCATACTTATAGCTGAACACTTCAGATCACACGACAAATAACAAATAATAAACTTCGAAGAACGTTTTATATTTAACACTTTGGACTCCAGCTTGTGTATTTTAAGCAATTGTTTCTAACTGAGACCATATTTAAATTGGAGATTTGAAATTTTGCATACTTATAGCAGAACACCTGAGGCCAGGCGACAAATTATAAAATCTTGAAAAAGTCTTACATTTAACCCTTTGAGCTCACACATATATATTTTAAGCAATTCTTTCTAAATGAGACCCATAATTAAGTTGGAGACATGAAATTTTGCATCCTTATAGCAAAACACCTGAGACCACACAACAAATATTTTTTTTTTTTTCGAAAAAGTTTTATATTTAACCTTTTGGACTCCAGCTTGTGTTTTTTAATCAATACTTCCTAACTGAGCCCCTAGTTAAATTGGAGACATGAAATTTTGGGCTTAGATGTGTTTTTGGTCTGCAAAATTTCTCGAGAAAAAAACTTGCCAAACGTGGCGATAAACTCGCATTTCTAGTATGCCTGCCAAAACCCACGCCAAATTTCGTTTCTGGCAACCCTTGGCGCAGCTTCCGCGGAGCGATGCGAGGGAGAAATTTTTTTGCTCCTCTGATGTCATTTTATTACGCACCTGCGCTGCTTGCACTTTTTGACTTCTGCGCAACTGAGCGTCTTAATTCAAACTTGAATTATCTAACGGAACCTTTCTGGCGTTCATTTCTTCTGTGGCGTCACGTCAGCTATGGCTGATATAATTTTGCGAGATTCCTTGTATTTTTTAGGTGCGTTCGTAATTATATAAATACGTAGCACCTATAGTCGTCGTTCAGTCCGTCCGTCTGTCTGTCCGCATGTAACAGAGCAAAAACTACCCAACCGAATGGTCTGAAATTTCAAATATATGATTGTTGCAAAATTTTGTCGAGCCATTTCAAATTTTATGAAAATCGGATGTATAGTTTAATTACAGGCACAGTCAAAAGTTTTTCTATACATTACGGCCAATGGGAAAAATTATTGCAAGTGCATTTTAATGATATTACAGCCTTCCGAATGGTCTGAAATTTTAAAGATATAATTGTTGCAAAGTTTTGTTGAGCTATTTCAAATTTTAGGAAAATCGGATGTATAGTTTAATTACAGGGACAGTCAAAAGTGTTCCGTTACATTACGGGGAATGGGAAAAAATTATTGGAAGTGCATTTTAATGATGTATCAGACTATGTGCTTTATGAAGTGCAAAAAAGTATACATTCAGTACAATATGGGGTACAAAAAATAATTATAAAACTAGTTATAGTACGAACGCGTCTCATTTGCCACGTTTGACGAGCAATTTCCAACTTGTTTAAAATTATTACTTTTTTTGATGTACTTTTGATAATGGCTTCATGCTCATTTTATGTTTAGGTGGATTTATGATTCACAAAACGTGGATCGATATTGATTGCAAAGATTGGCATATTGTTTTGACAGAGGCCAGCTGAATGAATCTTTGGTTGTTTTTTACCGCACACAAGGTGTATATAGATTTTTTTCTTTGGAATCCAAATTATTCTACTGTTTTTTTTTTTTATTCTAATTTTCTGGTTTTATTCTTCAAAATTTCAAGGAATCTGCAAAATGTAAGTACTATTTTTGTTTTATTTGTATTTTTTGTGCTAAAAATGTGTTTTCGAAAGTGATTGCAATTCTGAAGCATCAGCGAAATTCATTTTCAAATATGGCGATTACTTTAAATAGTTAAAAGCTTTTAAATTTATCTGCTAAAATTGTGTTTTTATATTTTCTTTAATGAAATATATGTCGGCAAAATTTTTCTTCCTGAAAAAATTGTTGTTGAACGGGGGGTTCAGGGGGGCTGGCCCACCTGACATAGAAATTATTAGTTTTAAATATTTATTTCCGTTAAATACTCATGAAAATCAGTGTTTTTTTTTTTTTTCTTTAACGGAAATAAATATTTAAAACTAATAATTTCTATGTCAGGTGGGCCAGCCCCCCTGAACCCCCCGTTCAACAATTTTTTCAGGAAGAAAAATTTGCCGTTAAATACTCATGAAAATCCGTGGTTTTTTTTTTTTTTTTCTTTAACGGCAAATTTTTCTTCCTGAAAAAATTGTTGTTGAACGGGAGGTTCAGGGGGGCTGACATAAAAATTATTAGTTTAAATATTTATTTCCGTTGTTAAAAAAAAAAAAACGCGAATTTTCATGGGTATTTAAAGGGATCGCTAAATTTGAAAATAAATTTCTCTCCTGGTTTCAGTTTGGCGATCACTTTCGAAGACAACATTTTGGCGCGGAAAAAAATCGCCAAGCTTAACCACAGACACATCTATTCTAAATTTTGCATACTTAAAGCTGAACGTGTCAGATCATAACATAAAATATGAATTTTTGAAAAAGTCTTATAAATAACCCTTTGGGCTTCAACTTCTGTATTATAAGCAATTATTTCTAACTGAGCCCTAATTATGCTGGGGATATGACATTTTGCATACTTATAGCTGAACACTTGCGATCACACGACAAATGATAAATTTTTCAAAAAGTCTTATATTATTGGCTCCTCTGGGCTCTCATTTTTTCTAACTTAGCCGCTAATTAAGCTACAGCGAGCTAGTTTCACTTGAAGGCTCCGGGAGCGGGGTATAGGTGTAAATTAGCAGTCGCCACGTGACGATTAAAGTTGTAAAAGTGGCGATAAAAAAACGGCCATAGATCGCCACTATAGTCGCCACTCGCCAAGTGGCGATAAAAAATCTGTTATCGATCACCAACTAAAATACAACTTTTTTCATGGAAATATGCATCTCTACTTTGATTACATCTAATTAGCAAACTGATTAATTCATTTTCCTACTGGATGCAAGCAGATTGCAGCGATTTAGCTGTTTTTTCAGTTTTTCGCCATGCTCTCTCTTCAGTTGGATTATTTTTTCAAGAAATATAGTTTTATGCAAAATATATTCATCAGCTTTGATTCCACATGTATTTCAAATAATTTATTCCTTTTTTTTTTTTTCTGGTTTACTACTAATAGTTTACTACTAATAATACTCTTTTCATCAAGTATTGTTTTGTCTTAAAAATTACTTTTGTTACTATCTACACATAGTGTAATGATAGTATATGGCTATGCTTTTCTTATTATGAGTTCATTTATGTTTGGACATTTAGTAATTTATTTTATACATATATTTCACTCTTTAAATTTTAAATATATTTTACTTTTCTGAATGAATCGTGTGGTAAAACACAAAAAACATAAAGTTGTAATATCTGTTAAACCCTCTTGTAATAAGAGATTTTCCAAACGTCTCCAAAAACTCTTAACCTATTATTATATCAGTAAATCTATTTGGATAGCTACGATTAAGATTATTAAAATAAAAGTAATTTTGTTCTCAAAATTGAAAAAAAAATTTGGACCCTAAAGGGTAAGGACATAACAATATCTTCAATGTGTTTGATCAGTTAGATTATTTTTCTGCAAGAGATACTGTTTAATCCTGCGAAATACTCACCAGCTTAGATTTCAACTGTATGTAATGTATATGGTATGTTAATAACAGATTTAATTATTAAATAAAATCGAAATAACATTTTTTTTTTTTTTTTTTGTATACATCTAGTTGTTGGAATTTTGATTTAGTTACTAACTTTTTATGTAAAGAAAGTAACAGTAATCTGATTGATAATTGTGTTTATGAACATTTACAAATAATCCAAAAATATATTCTAAAAAATTTAATATGATAACAATTTTGTAGTTTTAAAGTAATTTTCTTGAATTTCAACTGTGTCCTTATTTTTTATCATGAATAGTTGGCTGGTATAAAACTCCGATTTATAGAAAATATGTATACATACAACGATTATAGTTTATCTAGATGCCAAGAAAGTTTGAAACATTAGGTATAGTGGCCACTAACTTTAAAAAGTGGCCACTAATGAAACAGAGCCCACTGGCTACTAACTCAATTTCCCAGTTTCCACCTATAGAGCGGAGGTGTCAAATTTTCCCCAAACCCCTCATCTGATATATCATTTGACGACCCTTCGGCCATTCTTTCATTTTATGCACAATAGCCTTTCATATTTTATTTCCACTTGGCCAGGAGGGCTTTCCTATTTTAAGTATTATGGGTCCAATTTCCTCAACTAATATAAGTGCTAATAGGTTCTAAAACGGAGTTTTGTCGGGCAGACGTTTGTTTAGAATAGAGTGCACGCCCTAGTTGCGAATTGTGGAGCTAACAGATTTTGCAAAAGGATAGTGTTTTGAAAGAAATATTAAACGAAACCCTCTGTACGATCTGTGATCACACTTATCCACTTGTATTTAATTGATAATTACATGCAAAATATTTTAAATATAAAATCAGTATTTTTTTTTTTTTTTCAAAATATTATTGAGAGTTAAATTTTATTTAATTATAAAGCATTCAAATAATAAAATAAAAATCCTATAATTTTTCTTCCTAATAAAATATGTCATTATTGAAATGAATTATCGACAAAAATAGTACACATTTTGCCAGGCCTAGATTCGAACCTGCGTCCTCTGCAAAAATTCAGAGCCTTAAACTGCTGCCTTAACCGACTACGCTATCAAGAACTTATTTCTTCCTTCTAAATTAAAGAGGTACGAAACACAGTTGATGCATATGCAATTGCCTCGAATTTGAGTTTTGATCTTACAAAAATAGTTTTGAGTTTTAATATTTGTTACCTTATTTTTTTAAAAGAAGAAACTACAGTGTGTAATATGACCAAAACAATGCAACACTCTTGAAATGAGTCTTATCTAGCTCTTAATATCGACACAATAAATTTTTGAATTGTTAATAATGCTGAAAGAGCCAAATAATATTAACTTTGGAAGAAAGAAAAACTTGTTTACAGTAAGATTGAATAGCAGACTAACTTTTAAAACCACTTCTACCTGTGATATGATATTTCAACTGAGCGAGAATCTTTACGCATGTGCATCGCGTCACTCCAAAGGCAGACTTCTACTTATATAATGCGCAACTGCAGAATTTCAACTTAAAATTACGGCTAATTAATAAAATATTTGAACAAACGAATGTATGATAACAAATGTGTGGCCAAATATCTTTCATTTAAAAAAAGATTGGTGTAATTTGCAGGGTTTGCAAAGGTGGGCCCAGTTCGAAAAAACCTGGTGGGTTTTTTCAGAATGGGCCCACTTGAAAAACCCACGATGTGGGTTTTTTCAATTTTCAGAAATAATTTAAAAATTTAAACACATACATTTAATGAATTTAAGTCATTTAATGTATGTTTTAGTCAATTTAAGTCATTTTTGAAAAAAAAAGTTAATATATAAAAGTCATTACATACACATCTGAAGTAAAATAAAAATGTATTTCAACACATTGAAATACTTTACTAACATAGAACCTAGTAGGCAACATACATAGTACATAATTATAGGTAAAGGTTATATCATAAGAATGTCTTTAAATAAAAAATTCAAATCGACGATATTGATGAAAATAAAAAATATGTATTTTTACTTTCTTCTATCTTTACAAGAAGAAAGTATTGGATTCGTGAAAAATTTCGACTTCCAGTTTAGGATGGATTTATGCATTTTAAAAAGGTCCTGAAGACGATTTGATGGTTTTTAGAAAATGTCTGTGTGGGTACTTTCTCAAGAACCTCAGAATTTCACAAAACTTCAGATTGAGTTAGACCGTGATGTAAACTGGTGCTGATTAGTTTTTGGTGTATACTGTCCAACAGGTGGCGCTGCTATGCTGCATTTATCTCAATTTTTGCAATAGCGTTACCTCAAGAACTAATGCACGGATTTTCATAAAACTTCAGATTGAGTTACAAGTTAAATTGTTGCTTATTGAATTTTGGTGCATATCGCCCAACGGGTAGTGCTGCTATGCTGCATTTTTTACAATTTCAGCAATAACTCTTATCTCAAGAACTAATGTATGGAATTGAATAAAAATTTAGATTCAGTTAGACCTTGATATAAACTGGTGCTGATTAGTTTTTGGTGTATATCGCCCAACAGTGGTGCTGTTGTGCTGCATTTATCTCACTTTTTGCAATAGCTTTATCTCAAGAGCCAATAATGATTGGATTTTCATCAAACTAAGTTAGACATTGACGTAAACTGTTACTGATCAGGTTTTGTTGTAAATTGCACAACATGTGATACTTATACCTCTTGTTAAATGCATCCAATTCAACAAATCTATATTTTACAATCCTCATGATGGGCATAAATTGTCATTTAATTTTGGCACTGTGATAGCGAATTTTGAATTATTAACAACGTGTATGAGATAGAACTTTTGGGATTGGCACATCCGACTAGTTTACCCCTTTTTTCTTCCTACTTATATATTTTAAATTTTAATATTCTATTTATTATTTGATTTAAAGAAAATTAACAATTTTATATCTTCTATTATATTTAAAACTAATTTGTGAGAAACACTGACATTTAATTTAAATTCATATAATTTATAGCTTGTAAAATAGCATTACAATTATATTGTATATAAGGGAACAATGTATTTTTTTATGTATAGTGTATATAATATATAGAAAATATAGTATACAATAATGTAATTACGCATATATTATACTTTTGAAAAAACCTGATTTTCCCCGGGGAAAATTGGGTTTTTCATGAAAAACCCCATGTGGGTTGGGTTTTTTCAGAAAAACCCGGGTTTTTGCGAACCCTGGTAATTTGATGCAATAGTTTCTTCTCACGGATTGTCGAAAGAATACGCTTAGTTTTAAATATATAGATGTAATCTAAAAAAAAGTGTGTGGAAATACTCTTCGCACATCATTTTACACTTTACTAACTGGAGTCACTTTAAAAACTGTAGGAATTTTAAAAGTTTACTTGAAAAAGTTATACCTAGAGGCTCAAATAAAGATAAAATGAAGATTGATTTGACAAATGCTTATGTATTAATTCTGTTTTTAATTTTATAAGTTTCTTAAAAGTAGAAATTGTTGATTTAAAAGTTTTTAATATACATATGTATTAATTTTAAAGGCAACATTACTACATTAATTTGAGAAAGAAAAAAAAGTTTTTACCTCATGTCTCCATCACATAAATTTATTTACAAATTATGTTGTGCTTGTTTTTCAATTGTTATTATCAATGAAAATTATTTTAACTAATCAATATAAAAGAAATATCTAATATTCTGATTTAAGTCTCAATTATATATATAATTATATTTTAGTATATTTATTAAATTCAGCCCTTTTTTTCGGGTTTTTACCACTGTCCTGGGAAAAGAAACCATTTTGCCGGCAAATTGCCCAACCCCAGTTTTCACCTTAATAATAGATGCCCCCCTAAGCAAATTTTATAACATCATTTAAAAGTAGACTTTATTTCCGGTCGTTTGGGTACCAGCAACTTTGTTCTACAATAATTTGTTGCAGAGTTAGTAAGGAGGTGTTTACTTTTTTTTTTTCCACAACTGTATTTATTGTTATTGTTAACTATGGTTTTAATTTTGGTTTGATTTTTTAAACTCTTGTTTTTAGTGAAATTAAATGGAGGTCGCCACGTTGTTGGAGTTCTTCGTGGATTTGACCCATTCATGAATTTAGTCATGGATGAGTCAGTGGAGCAGCTTAAAGATGGAAAAAGTAACAAGATTGGAATGATTGTGAGTATGTTTTGTGCATCCTTTTTCCCACCAAAACAGTGGTCTTTGGTTTTATGTTTGTACACAATTTCCATTTATTTTTTTTAAACAGTTTGTATAACAGTGTAAAATATTAGTTTTTAGTCTTATTTTATTTTGTCTAAGATTTTAGATGACATATTTTCTGAGATTATATAATCGAATTTGTGAACTTAATCTTGCTATTCAGTTAGTTATGTCTTTTGATAAGATTTAGTTTGTCAATAGAAAGTCTGTATTTCTAATTTTGGAATGTTTCTCATAATGTAATGACAATGAGCTAATATTTGTGTATTCTTCAGCAATGGGGGGGCGGGGGGTAAAATGATAGTGATAATTTCAGACCCATTGCCTGCAAAAGTGAGGAACGAATTACTAATTCACTTCATATAAGGTTCTTTATAATTAGGGATGCACCGAATATTTGGTATTCGGCCATACAACCGAATATTTGATTAGGCTGAATATCAAACTGTTTGGTATGCCGAAAATCGAAATATTTGGCCAGACCGAATAATTAAAAAACCTTTTTAAAAAAATATTTTTAAAAATCTTGAAACAACTTCTATTTTTAACTGTCAATTAATAAAAATATTTAGAATAATTTCAAATAGGATTATATTTAAATAAAAGAAAATGCTTTTACATTCTCTGCTGTTTGAAAAGTATAAGAAAATTAACCCATAATGACGATTTTAGTCCTTTCCTGACAAATAAACAGTACATAACTGTAAAAATATTTCTGCCAATTCCTTCAAAATATCACTTTATTTTAAAATATTTGCTTTAAAATATACTAAGAAAATAATTCAGAGAAGAATCCATGAAATTTAAAATTTTATCAATTAAAGAAGCTTTAAAACTCTTAAGTAACAAAAGCGTAGATTTTTTTTGTGTGTAAAATTTACTTGTGAAAAGATCTTGTTTATGGAAGTATGTGTGTTAAATATTATATAAAATTGTTTTAAAATTTAACTTTTTAATATTTTCAAACTCTGAAATTTAAAGTATTTGTCAAGCCGAATATTCGTTATTCAGCTTGGTAGTCACTATTTGTCTAGCTGAATATTCAGTTAACCTGTTGGCTGAATATTCAATATTCGGCCAAAATCACTATTTGGTGCATCCCTACTTATAATGTAATTCTGTTTATTTTAACAAGAGTCATTTATATATTAAAAAATCCCTGCCGGCTCGGGCCTACAGGCGGAGGTAGATTTCGAAGTTAAGTACTAAATTCACCAACAAAACTTATATCAACATTAAATATAACCCAGTTCCTTCACTAAGAATGAGCTCTAGGGAGCTAAACATTTTGTGAAAATTCTTATATACACGAATACACACACGCATGTATATGGAATAGGTTTAAAAATAGCTAAAACAAATTCAGAGACCCTCAAAGTGTTAAAATGTTAATATTTCCATAGTTGGGTTTTTGTTTTAATACGTTTCTTCAAACTCACATGACGTTACATATTCACCTGCTGAGGTACATTATATATACAATATGACGTAATATATATATATATATATATATATTTAATTCGTCAAACTATTTATTTCATTTTGAGTTTTCATTCTGAAATCTTGCTCTAGAAAACTTATGACGTAATATTCAATTTGTTTTCAATTCGTCAAACTATTTAATTTATTTTTTCACGTGAAAAATCTTGCAAAAGAAAAGCAATTGTTGTGGTGGGAATTTTATTGTTTTGTTTTTTTTTTTAATTGTTGGCAACTGCTATAATGAAAAATATTTATTTTTTCCTGTCATTGTTGTGTAAGAGCTGGTTTTATCAGAATCTTGTTAAGACGGTATTCAAAATTTTGAACCCTCCCCATTTCCATTCCCTTGGGCCGATTTTGCCCATTTTCAATCCCCGCCGAGATATTAGCCATCTCAAAGTTGTTGGCGAGTTTGAAGACGATCCGTACATAATTGCGACTTTTATCGTGCGGAAAAAATTTAGTACATACATACATATATATATATATATAGTGGTTTTGGGTTCCTGGGGTCATATAATGAAAAGTTATGGAGGAATTTTTCAAAAGTCGCACCATGGTAACGACTGCAATAGGTAGTATTTCTTACGAAATCTACCTAAAATTTCACTGGCATTCATTTTTCAATTAGTAACACCCACTTTTGATATTTTAATGTATATAAGCAGCCCAGAAAAGTATACAGTTTGTGCAATTTTCTTAAATCTTCATAATGTTTGAAAAGGTTTAAATTTGATTATGCTAATAATTACATCTGTATGATGAATTAATTTCTTTCCAAAGAAAGATCTGATTAATAGCTTTCCTGTTATGAAAGATATTAATCAGATCAGGGATCAATTATTCGTGAATTGATGTCATACTTCGGGTTTGTATTCTTATTCCTTTTAGCACACGTGGTTTTTATCCAATCTAAACGGTTTGTTTAGAATTTATAAGGTTGTTTTTCCACATTAGAGATATTTGCAGCATTATTCTGAAAGAATGCAAATTTAAAAAAAAGTTCAAGATGATGCCAGATCTAGCTGTAGCGATGAAAAGGTCTTGATACTACAGAAGAAAAAGATTGTGAACATTAATTCATAAAATACCGTATCGATATTGTCATGCAGTTCTTATTAAAAATATTCAGCCTTAAAGATAATTAAAACAAGATTTAAATTAGTTTTAAACATTTCATTAAAACCAAACAAAAATATCTGACCTTTAAATAGTAAAATATTTTATAAGAAAAAGCTTAGAATGATTATTACAATATACTTCAGTTTTAAATATGTGTTTAGTGATTAGATAGTTTCAGTAGCTGTATTTTATTTTTATATTAAACGTTTTGTTCATGAGGTTACTAAAGATTATAATTTCTGTTTTAAATCTAATAATAAAATCAGAGTACAAATACAGCATTATATAAGTAAATAAATAAATAGAAATGCTTAATTCATCTTTAAAAGTTAAACTTACACTTTGTGCAAAATTACTTAAAAGATGACACAGTATTTAAAAATGTTAAATTAATTTAATACCTTCGAACTTTCAACTATAAAAGTCTTCTTCAGAGGAATATAAGAAATACAACAGATATTGACGCACAATTTTCAAATTCCATGTAGATGGTGACGAAAGGAGTGAAAGTGGAAGTTAATTTATGGATCCGGAAACATTGGGAAAATAAAACATGGATATAGGGAAGTGGAAAATCGCTTTGGCGTAAACTTGGTCGCCACTCCTGCAAAACTGAAAGATCTGATTCGCGCCAAAGTGGACCCAATCCCGAGGGATGAAGTTTCCGGGGTATATGTAATTCTTCAGAAAACAGAAGCTATTTATCTCGAATACATAGGCATGACTTCGCGTAAGCTTAAAGTTCGTATTGAACATTTGAGAGATTAAGTATAACCGACCTACAACAGCCCTATCAAGGCTTAACCAGAAGTAGAATATACAAGTTAATTTCGAAGACACAAAAATTATATATCCCTCAAAGAATTATCATGATTTAATTATCTGCAAATCAATAGAAATTATTACTAAAGAAAATACTATTTGTAACAACGTTTTATCCTACAACAGGGTTCATACTCATCAGGGGATAAATTTTGGTTGTAAAAAATCAGGGGATAAGGCAAAAAATTCCCCAAACCTGGGAAAACCTGGCAAAAGGATTGGCTCTCTGGGAAATTGAGGGCAATTGCTGCTGTTCACGTGCTTTATTTTGAGGAGGTGGGAGTGTCGTGATATCGGTTTTTAAAATATCGTTAATTGTTGACATGGAAAAATTGTACATCCCAGAAAATACCTCGGGATTTTTTTCTTGGAAAATGAGTATGAACCCTATACAACATACCCAGAATTTGGCTCAGTTTGCTTAAAGAATAGTAAAACGAGTAATTTTCCACTTCCCTATATCAATGTTTTATTTTCCCAATGTTTCCGGATCTATAAATTAATTTCCACTTTCTCTCCTTTCGTCACCATCTACATGGATTTTGAAAATTAGGTGTCAATATCTGTTGTATTTCTTATATTCCTCTGAAGAAGACTGATTTTTATAGTTGAAAGTTGTAAGGTATTAAAATAATTTAACATTTTTAAGTACTGTGTACCTTTTTAATAAACTTGACAAAATTAAATGGGTCATTCCATGTGAAATCAACCAATTTAAAGAAAAGTTGTTGCACCATAGTCACAGATTTTTAAATTTTTATTACAGACAGATGTAGTAGTGAAACCATCAAATCTAAAATTTTAAGATAATTTGTGCAATATTGACTGAGATATAGCCTTTTGAAAATTGATCATTTTTACCAAATGGTGGCCATCTTGGATGCTATCCCTATGTCTATAAATGTCCATAACTTGACAACTAATGACTCAAATTTTATATTTCTGGTATTAATTTAAAGCTATTTGTATAAAGAATGCATATATGATATTAAAACAAGAGTAATTTTTTATTTTAATACTGTTTATTACATTCAAATTGAAAATATCACCCTCAAAAAATGACTTACTGTAATGGGCCATAAAAAAAAAAATGACCCATCATAATTTTTTTTCAAACTTGCTAAAAACATTGCTCCATATGTGTACTTTAAATAGAAAAAAAGGTACTTTTCGGTTAGCCGGGCGCCAGTGTTTTATATACATATTTATATACATACATATATGTAAATATACATATATATGCATATACATATATTGTATATAAACACATATAGATATATGTAAATATATATCTATAAATACATACATTTATATATACATATATATGTATATATGACACTGGCGCCCGGCTAACCGAAAAGTACCGAAAAAAAAAATTGGAGAGGTAAAATTTTTCGTTTAAAAAAAAAAATAGCTTTTTACACATACGATGTCACTTACTAAGCAGTGACTATCTTAAAAAACATGTAAATATCCTGATTTATCTTGAAAATTTAGTTGAAAATAAATTGCTCTCTCTGCCAACTTTAATTGGCTCAGGAACTGGTGAAAACATCAGTAATTTAATTCTGAAAGAATTGGAAAAAATGAACATTCCCTTTCAAAATTGCCTTTCTTTCATGGCAGATAATGCATATGTTATGCAAGGCAAGAAAATCGGTGCAGTTGCTTTTTTAAAGCAAAATAATCAAAATCTGATATCTTTGGGCTGGGCATGTCATTTAATTGATCTTGCTGCAGAAAAAGGTGCTGCAGCTTTGCCAGTAAATATTGATGATGTTCTTGTAGACATTTTCTGTTATCTGGACAAAAGCGCAAAACGTAAAGAATCATTGAACCAATTTCAATTATTACATAAGGAAACAAGAAAAATTTTGAAGCATGTCTGTACTCGATGGCTCTCCCTGGGTAGAAGTTTGAGTCGTCTTGTTGATCAGTGGGATCCATTGAGTTATTTTACAAATTTGGTAAAGTCTCAGAAAAGTAAAATATCTTCCAATCTCTCTACTTATAAAATACCCCCCAAAAAAGGATGTTTCAGAAAATATGAACAGCTCATGTGATGTTGATATGAAGTCTGCTCAAGAAACCCTCCAAAATGATTCAATGCAAGGTAGTTGTTCCACCAAACGGAAAATTAGTACCACTGATATGAATATCCCATCATCTAAAAAACATAAGAAAGAAGAGAAATGCCAAAGTAAGCCTAAAAAGAATAAATCTACAGTGTTGTCTCGAAGAAAAAATTTTCATGTTTTTGTCATCTTCAGAAGTGAAAGCATATGCCTTCTTTCTATTGAATGTTATTCCTGTTTTTGACAGAATAAATGTCACTTTACAATCATCATCACCATTAATACATAAATTGCGAGACTTATATTTGGAGTTGTTAAAAGAACTCTGCAGATTTATAAAGCCATCTGTTACAGTGAAAAATCCAGATCTTTATGCAATAAATTTCCGTTCCAAGGAAAATCAAAAATAACTTCATGAAATCACAATAGGAAGTTCCACTAAAGAAGAAATTAAAAAACTAAGTGCTGAAAAAAGAAATACATTTTTGAATGGTATTTTGAATTATCACATTGCTGCATGTGATTATGTTGTCAAGAAATTTCCTATTGAAAATGCTACTCTTAAACATGCTGCTGGCTGATTTGAGTAGAGTAGGAGATTTCACATTTTTTTCAGACTTATTTCCATGTATACTAAATGTAAAACCAGACCAATCAAAAAATGATGCTATAGATTTGCTTGAAGAACAATTTTGCAATTTACAAATTGATACTGTTCTTTCCAATTTCGATCATTCTAAACGCATGGATATTCAATGGGTTGAGATTAGTCAAATCAAAGGTGCTACAGGATTTCCAAAATATAAAGAACTCTGTGATGTCATGTTGTCTATCCTGAGTATTCCGCACAGTAATGCTGAATGCGAAAGAATATTTAGCGTTGTGGAAAAAAAATAGAACTGAATTTAGAAGTGGGTTATCTAATGAAACTTTGGAAAGCCTTATGATTTTGAAGACTTTTTGAAGGTCACCGTGTCATGAACATACTTTCAGTAGCATTGAACTGAATAATGCCAAGAAAGCTAGTGCTGCATCTTTGAAATGTGAAGTTACTGCTTAAAAATTCATCCTGTGTTTTAAATTGATCATTTATCATCTGGGTTTTTTTATAAATAAAATTGAAAAAAAAAAGTATGATTTATAAAATTTAGTTCTAAATAATTATCTGAAATTAACCATCTGTTTATTATACAAATAATAAAAATTAGTAGTTATAAGATTGGGCTAAATAATTTGCCTGGTTTTTATAAATAAAATTATAAACTTTTAAATATGCTTATTGTATAATTTTATACAAGAAAAACTATTGGGTAGTAATTAGTCATGTTGTCTATCCTGAGTATTCCGCACAGTAATGCTGAATGCGAAAGAATATTTAGCGTTGTGGAAAAAAAATAGAACTGAATTTAGAAGTGGGTTATCTAATGAAACTTTGGAAAGCCTTATGATTTTGAAGACTTTTTGAAGGTCACCGTGTCATGAACATACTTTCAGTAGCATTGAACTGAATAATGCCAAGAAAGCTAGTGCTGCATCTTTGAAATGTGAAGTTACTGCTTAAAAATTCATCCTGTGTTTTAAATTGATCATTTATCATCTGGGTTTTTTTATAAATAAAATTGAAAAAAAAAAGTATGATTTATAAAATTTAGTTCTAAATAATTATCTGAAATTAACCATCTGTTTATTATACAAATAATAAAAATTAGTAGTTATAAGATTGGGCTAAATAATTTGCCTGGTTTTTATAAATAAAATTATAAACTTTTAAATATGCTTATTGTATAATTTTATACAAGAAAAACTATTGGGTAGTAATTATAATCTGAAATTAACTGTCAGTTTATCATATCAATAATAAACAAATAATGTATATTAATCATGGTCATTTAAACTATTTTTATAAATGAAATTTGAAAAGTGTATGAAATAAAATATATGCATAAAAGTTTATGAAATTTAATGTTAAATGATTATAATCTGATATTAATTATAAGTAATTTAATTAATGATAAATTAAAATAGGTGGACTATATTGAATATAATAAATATAATCATTTAAAAGTAAATTTTTTTTCCCCTTCTCATTGAATTTAGACTGATTTTTGTTGTGTGAATTATGCTAGAATTTACATTGTAATACTATATAAGACTTTAAATACTTATTGTGTAATATTTTTATCTGTTTTTAGTCCCGTTTACATATACCAAAAAAGGGGGGGGGGCATTAGAAATGTTGTTCGCACGCTGTTTTACTCCTTGGAATTTTTCTAAGTTGGCAGGTATGCAATAATATATTTTAATAGATCAGATAATAATGAATCGAAATTACTTAAACTTTTGTTTTCAGCATTGAAAATTTTTTATATTTTTGCTGTCTCATCTGAGATGACAAATAATTTATATCAGCTCTGTACTTAGTTATTTTAAGAGAATGCAAGTTGAATTGGACTCATTTTACAAGATTTTTTTTCTCAATTTTTCATGTTATTTATTTCCGAAAAGAACGTCTCACAGAAAAAATTGTCAAAATACTAATCACCAGAATCTACAGTTTTAGTGTCTGGAATTGAATTCAAAGTTATAATTTTTCCATCGGCATTTTTGCTTAAATTTTTCTATGTTTTTAATATTTTTGCGATAATCTCCTAATTCTCTTATTTTTAATATTTTTGCGATAATCTCCTAATTCTCTTATTTTTAAAATTTTGTGATCCAGTGCCAGTATCGAGACACATTAAGATACATTAAATTATATTTCAGTTTCTTCAATCTGTACTATAATGACAACCAACCAAACTAATTGAATTCAGATAAACAGTGATAAAATATAGATTAATTAATGCATTTTGTGAAATTCTACTAATTTGATGTAGAACCTGAATCTATGCCGTGCCAAAAATAATCTGCTGGGTGCCACTGGTTTGCCGTCCCTGAGCTTAGAGTATCAATAGATTAAAAAGTTTAAAATTATTTTTGAATTTATTATTTAATTTGAATTTTTTGTTTTACAGGTGATTCGTGGAAATAGTATTGTTTTGCTGGAAGCTGTAGAAAGAATTAGCTGAAGCTTGTGTGTACATTGTAACAGTGATGCTATTAATATTCACTTATTTCATTTTTGTCATGTCTGTATTCATTTATGTAAATTTTTATTAAAAATCTTCATTTCATAATTTTTTTCTTTGTTTTTTGAGTGAAGAGTATGCTATATTATTTGCAGGATATGTAGCGATTTCTTAGGCTTCTTAAAAACTCCTTTTATTAATGAAAACAGAAGATACTTAGAATTAGGGATGCACTGAATATTCGGTATTCGGCTTGATAGTCACTGTTTGGTGCATCTCTACTTAGAATTTCTTTAATTAAAAATAGTTCAATATTGGTCTAAAAATTTATATAGAAAAATTATTTTGAAGAAAACTTTCAGTATGAAACCTGTTAAATTTCAATGAAATTCAATACCTAACCTTTATTTTATGGCTGAAACTAGATTCAACAATAATATTTTGGTATTCTCCCAGCTGTCCAAGATCAGTTCTGTAGTAAAAAAAAAAGTGCTTAAAAATTTGGCTTCTCAACCATGCTCTAGCTTGTGTTAATATACAATAAAATCCCAATTATCCGCAAAGCATTATTATTTTTTTTTTTTTTTTAAATTTAAGCCAACAGCAAGGAAAATACAACAAGCCCTAGAAATTAATATAAAAAGAAAAATTCATGTACAGTATGGAACCATTTATCTGGAATGCTATTTCTAATAGACTGATTTCAGAATCTTTGCAGAAAAAAGTGTCATATACTGTCAGTTTGACATGCATTGCTTGAAACAATTATATAATTTGATGACAACATCTAGTATTTGAAATAGAAACATATTTAGTTGTATTTTAGATGTTTTAATTTTTATGCAGAAGAAATAGAAGACTTTTTGCTCCCAAGGGATTCCCATAAGTTACCTTCTTTCAAACTCTGATTAACTTTTGATCTTTCTTGCATCTGATTTTTAATCCAAGTAATCTAATAATTTAAAATCCAAAATAATGTTACAACCACATATATTGCACAAAACTTATCAAATGGATGCTGCTTTAATGCCCAACCAGTTAACCGGAAAAACCAGTTATCCGGAATACATCTGGCCCCAACCATTCCGGATAAATGGTTCTGTACTGTATTTGGATATATTCATGTATTAATAGAATATTTCTAGATTTGGCTGCCATGCTTGAAATATCAGATATAAGGTCTTGATGTCTTTTCTTGATTTTATTAACCAAATGTAAGCACAGCAATTAAAATATTTAACAATTAAATAAGACTATATTAAGATAAATTCCAGGAGAGCATATCAAGAACAGCTTCATTTTCCAGATAAAAATAGTAAAAGAAAAGAATTAGTTTACAATTTAGAATAAAGAAAAGGTGTTTCCAAAGCAAGAAGTAAAAACAAGTGACTGATTTTTTTAAAAAGGTGTAACTCAACTGTTTTTGTACAGTATGTATGGCATTGTTCCTTATTTTACTGTTCTTTATTTTAGTGATTTAGACATAAAGCAATGGTTTCTGATGTACTGTGGATATATATGTATTTTAAACGTTTTATGTTTTTTGTACACTAAAACATAGTTTTTATGTTGAATTTTCTTTTTTCGTGTTTGCACCCCATTTTCAGTCTTTTTCGGGTTATCTGCGGTGCCTTTGCCCCCAATTCCGTGGATAATCGGGACTGTACTGTACTCAGGGTTTATACAGTACTTAAAAGTGCTTGAAAGTCCTTGAATTTTTAAGAGAGAAAGGTCCTTGAAAGTGCTTGAATTTGTTTAAATTTTAATGAAGGTGCTTCAATTTCATTAATTTTTTTTTATTCAGATGTTCAAAATAAAATAAGAGTTGCAAATGTTAAAAAAAAAATAAATAAAAAGTTAATCAGGCGAAAATATTTGGTCTGAGATCGTTTTCATTCAGGAGGTCAGAGTATGAGCATTTGTACTTTGCTTTGTTCCCTTCTCCCTTCCCACTCTAGGATTAAGTTAACAAAAGAAAATGAAAAGACATGTACTTGTTACTACTGCAGATCGCAAGATTTGAAATTCCTCCGATGTAAATCCCCTCCCAATGTACAATGGAAAAAACTGATGTGAACGTAAACTGTAAAAGAGAAAGTGGCTGAAATTTTAGATAAAAAAATAGAAAATGCAGTTAAAGAGCTTAAAGTGTGAAAAAAAAAAGTCTTTATTTAAAATGCAATAAATTATTCATGCCGAAGTATACAATTTTTTTGTGTGGGCATGTGTGTTTAATATATACCTTTTTGAAAAATAGTTTAGTGGATTTTTTCAAATTATGGCAAGTTATGAAAAAATTCATTTAGTTTTTGTAAAATTTAAAATTGTGTATTAATATTATACCAATGCAAAATTATCAAGTGTAATTTTGTCTAGTGTTAGCACAAATAACTTTCAAAGTAGATTGCAAAAAGATTTATTTTTCGAAGACTTTCTCGTAACATTTCACATTTCAACCTTCGCTATTGTATATTATGTATGGCATTCGCCTGAAAATATGTGAAAATGAAAAATATATTTGTTTTTCTCTAGACTAGGGGGCTCTGCCCCCTACGAGCTACGCTCGCCAACCCCTGTTCAGACACCGCAGGCTGTAAAAGCACGCTAATTTGATCGGCTTTAAATAGATTTCGGAAGATTGATTTATAATTTAAAAAACAGGGGCGATTTCCCTATAAACTTTTTTCTATTCATTTCTCTTTGATTGGGGAATTTTAAGGCCAAATCAGCTGCCGTTAAAAGATACAATGGCTGTTTCCGTCTTTGATTAAATAAAATCAGTTAAACTTTTCAAAATAACCCAATATAAAATGAATTAAGTAAACAGTCTTTGTCTCACGGTATTTTTTAACAAAGCGAAAAGAAAGTTTTTTTTCTGGCATGAGATTCTTCCGTGATTTTCCCCTTTTCTGTCATTATCCGCTTTTTTCCCGTTTCTTGCGGGCGTGATTTGCTCCGAAATTTAAAAAAAAAATCTCAATCTGAAAATTCTGACATAAGATCGCAAAAAAAACACTCATTTCGTCAAAGGATCATGCAAAAAACTCCAATTTCGGGAAAGAATCGCTGGAAAAATGCAAATACCGCAAAGTGAATTTCGTCAAAGCGGGGAAAATGCACTTCTGTCAGAGAAGCGCAGAAAAATGCGAATTTCGTTCAAAAGATAGCGATGAAAACGCAAATTCTGTCAAAGAATCGCGGGGGAAAAGTGCGAATTTCAGCAAAAGATTGCGGGAAAAGCACTAATTTTGGCAAGAGATCGCAGGAATAGCGCTAATTTTGGCAAGAGATCGCGGGAAAACGCGAATTTCGGCAAAAGGTCGCAGAAATAACGACGAGAAATTGTCAAAGAATCGTGGGAAAAATGAGAATTTCGTTAAGAGATCGTGGGGAAAACGCAAATTTCGTCAAAGGATCGCAGAAAAAACACTAATTTCAGCAAATAATTGTAAAAATGTGCTGTAACATTTTCACCAGATTTTTTTGCAGCTGGGTGACAGGTTAAACATTAGCTTTCCATGTTTAACTGATGTTGTGAGTGAAAGCTTGTTAAAATTTGAATTGGACAACTGTCTAAGATTGCTGTATAAAACATTACATCAGAATTATGAACTTAAAATGGAAACAGCCAATTTAGAATTACAGTATTTGCATAAATTATTGATTCTTAGCCTTTGCCCTTCCCTTCCTCCTGAAATAAAGCCGCATTTAAACAGAAGTAAACAATTTTATTCTGAATAAAATAACCTTATTTAAAATAGCACGCATTCAAATGGCGCTATTTAAAATATCTCGTTTCACACGCTTTTCCTCTTTTTTTTATCTTTTTGCAATCTCATGCCTGTTTTTTAAATAAGATATTTTAAATGTATCATTTTTAATCTGACGTAATTTTCACTAAACTTTTCTTTCTCTTTTTAATATTCACATGAAAATACTTTTGTTAGAAATGAAATATTATTTGCGCTGTCCTAACAAAAATTATCGAAAAGATCATCTCAAAATATCAAATAAATGTCTTGTGCAATTTTTAAATTTAAACCGTTTTGCAATATTATTTTTTGTCCATTTTACCTAGTAAGTGTAATGACGTAAATGTGACGTAATTTCTCCTATTTAACTTTTAATGCACGTTAATGAATTTATTATTTTACAATATTCTTTCTTTTTTAAAATTAATTTTCAATGAGTTCCTACTTTTTATATTTTCTGTTAATAATAGTCACGTGCAAATTAATTTTTAATTTGAAGCAAACATTATTGTTTGCACTATTTATACAGTTGGCAACAGTTTAAATTAATACCATTTTCTAAAATATGTAAAACATCTCTCGAAATGCTGAAAATTTGAATTTAAAATAGAAATAACACCTCAAAAAATGAGTCGAATTAAAAAAATAAATGCAGTCTGCACACTAGGAAATTCTAACGCATAAAATGGTCTAAAAATGATTAAATTCTCATCTATAGTTTTTGCTCCTATAAAACTTTTTTAATGGAACGATTTTGTCCAACTTTAGCATTAAATATCTCTTAAAATAATTCTTCAATTTGAAAACTGTCTGCATCAGCATGTTTATCAAACATTTCTCTAATACCACCGATTTTCATATTTTTGTATGCTATATTTTTCTTAATATTAACGAAGAAAGACCTACGGTCACAAAAAATTCAAAACTGGCGGCAGCGGTGACAGCATTAGTTACTTTTTTTTAGAATAGTCTTTTTTAATATGGTATTTTGTAACATTAAAATTTTCATTTCTAGAAAGGTGCTTGAAATTTGGGTTTAAGGTACTTGAATTGCCATAAAATTGATACATATTCAATGATGTTAGGCTGTGGAAATCCCAAGTCCCTGGGACCCACGCTTCCAAAAAAAACTAGATCCTTTTTCACAAAAGTAGTTCCTCTTTCAGACATAAGACAGATTTAACACAGAATATGCCCCTTTTGCTATCTTTCAAGAAAAATTATGCATCTCTTCTACAATTTTTTGCTTAAATGGTGTGTTATAGTGCATCACTGATTATAGAATTTCACTGTAGCATGTTCAGTTTTACAAATGAAGTATTTAGCATTTTACACTTTTACAGGTGCACTCTAAAGAATACCTGTATACACTCTGGGGAAAAAATCGTTTATGGTGTATTTTAGTATTTCAGAAAATAGTACACATCATTGAAGTGCACTACAAGATGCTTACTGTTGAAAGTGGTGTGCATAATAGTCCATTTTACAGGGCCACACAAAAGAATGCAGTTAGTCAGGCATCAGAAAAATTTCGTGTGCATGTGCGAGTTTCATTTTTTATGTTAATTGCTTAAAATAGAATCATAAATCAGATTTCCCAAGTCTCCAGATTTTGAATCATTTTCCCGATACTTCTGAACTTTCTCCTTTCTGTTATATTTGATAATTCCATACCTGCCAACTGCTACGAAAAAAATCGTAGTTTCTACGATTTGGACCTATAAACTACGATGTTACGAAAATTGGTCTTAAAGTATGATTTTTTTCAAAATATACACAAATACGTTTTTTGTTTCTAGTTGCAATTTTTATCCCGCGCAGCATATTTTTCAGGAGTGATTCTGTTCCGAAATTTCCAAAATTTCAAAGTATTCATTTCCGAAAGTTTTTAAAAAATGGTCATTAGTCCGAAAATTTGGATATTAAAAAATGCTCATGGGGGAAAAAAAAAAATCTGGGCTGCAAAACAAACTTCTTAACATAAAACCTCTTTATGTATATTAACCACGAGTGAATCGTGTTTCTGTAAATATTTATACAGGAATTCCCTTCCTTAGAAAGAGGGGTGCCATTTTAAGAATTTCGGGATGGGAGAGGTGGTTCTTTGAGGGGCAAGGTTTGAAATAGTGTGTAAAATCGCACAATTTGCTATTCGAAAAAGGAGAGTCCTGCATAAAGAAAAATGTTGTGACGTATTTCCCCCTGTAAATTCTTCCACAGACTTATGATCCTTTTGCGAGTATATTTTGAAATTTCTTGGACATCCGCGAATTTTTTTTTTTTTCTTTTATGGAATTTCCCCGAATTAATTCATGAATCGATCGTGGAAAAAAATTGAGAATTTATTCAAATGATCGTGTAAAAATATCGGGTATTTCGTCAAAGGTCTCAGAAACAAATAGGGATTATCTTCAGTTTGTCTCTGAATAAATCGCTAATTTCGTTAAGAGTTCAAAAAGAAATTGCAAATTTCGTCAAAAAATTGCACTAAATATCACGAATTTCGAACTATCGAGGGAAAAATGTTGCAAATTTCATCAAAAGTTCGCGAAAACGAGTAGTGAATTTTGTTAATTGGTTGCGAAAAGATATTGAAAATTTTGTCGATCTGTTGCAATAAACTATCGCTAATTTCGACAAATGACTGTGTTAAAATATTAATTTCGTCAATTGGTCGCAGAAGAAAATAAATTTCGTCAAAGGATCGTGGTAGAAACATGAATTTTGTCAAAATATCGCAAAAACAAAAGATAAATTTCACCGAAAGATCATGGAAAGAAAACACTTATTTCGTCAAAGGATCGTAGTAAAAAATGCAAAATTCGTTAAAGGATCGCGGTAAAAAAGGCGAATTTCGTCAAAAGTTCGTGGTAAATAGTGTGGATTTCTACAATGAATCGTGATAGAAAATTGTGAATATCCTAAAATGATCGTGGGGGGAAAATCGTGAATTTCCTCAATTTACTGCACTGGGCTAAAAAATTGGAACCAGGCTCCTTTTACAAATGTTAAAAAGCTTCGAAACGAGAAGAAACTCTCTAAAAATCGTATACAAATTTTCAGAGGAAAAAAATTACTCATTGAGTTGTCGAAAGACTGAAACCTTATTCCTTTTATGAATGTCTAAAGATGGCTGCGAAACACGAAAAAACAACCAACCAACCTCCAGATTAATTTAAATTTTGTGTGCTGAGATTTCTCATTTTCAAAGGTTGGCAGGTCTGTAATTCTATCATCTTTGGTTTTTCATTAATGCGTAAAACGAAACCACTCAACTAACTAGTGTATTGGAAGAATTCTCGCACTTTTCTTCTCAATGATTTGAGAGTAGGTTTGTCACATCGTAAGTTGGAGTAGTCTATCCATCTGACCAATGAGCGTGCAGCGTCATGGGTTTCAGTAGATAAGAGAGATAAGCCGTGTCTGTTTACTTAATCTTATTGTTACCGTGTGAGCAGAAGTTGGTACTAAGATTTTAGAAGCTAATGATGGATTAAATGTTTTATTTCGTTTGTTTCCCAATTTATATTTAATTATTGCTCCGAAAAAGAAATAGAGGAGTCTTCACACATCTTTTTCAGATTTTGATAATACTGTGTATGGGTGAAAGAAAGTTCAGTGTACCAGGATTTATACTAAAGCCTTATCAGTTGTAATTTAATATTAACTTAAAGAATCGTTCAAGCAGAATATTTTTCTTGTCACATTTACTGGATCTTGGGTGTCATCAAATGTCTCAGACTATTAAACTGTATTTAAAAAGAAGTTCCCAGATATCTATACTAATAAAAGAAAGTTTCTGTGTGATTGCTAGAAAAATCTATGGCACATACGAGGCTGACAGTTTTTGAGAAGTTTAAGACCTTCTCCTGGTGTACATGAGATTCTGAATTTTAAATTTCTAATAAATGAGTTATTAAAATTTAATTTGCAAAACTCATATCTGTCCTTATTGAGGGAAAGAGTGCTGGCGCATGCCTAAAAAGTCTTTTTATGCATTGGGGAGAAAATACGATTTTTTTTTTTAAAGCCCATAACCCCCTCACTGACAAGCCCGTGTTAATACGTTCACTAACCTCCAGTTTTCACTGCAATACAAGCAATATTTAAAGTTATATAATTCTATTGATTTAATGTATTTTTAATACATTGAACGATGATTAATACTTCCAAGGATTACATTCATATTCGTTATTAAGTTTTTTTATAAAATGTTCAAAAAATCATTTTTTTAAGCATTTAAATCAAAATGCAGTAAAAATAACATTACAATTTTGCCCTTTTCCAAGACAGTCGGAGGGTTAACCGGAAACGTACGTCTGTGCAGGGTTCCCAGCATCATGGAAAGTCAGGGAATTTCAAAATATATAGGAAAAGTCTTGGACGAAAAATGATGCAAAATTCATCAAACGATCGGAGGAAAAAAAAATTGACGAATTTGAAGAGCGATCACAGAAAAAAAATCTAATTTTGATAAAGGATTGTGAAAGTATCAAATTTCATTGTATGCCCGTTTGGCCAAGAAATTTTTTGAAATTCAGTCAGGGAAATTTTTTTCAGATTTGGTCAGGGAATTTGCCAGTCATGTTTCGCTGGGAACCCTGCTGTGAGATGTTTGTGTCTACATATCTGCCCTTAATATTTTCTCTCTCTGACATTCCAAACTTATTTTTGTGCTGTTATATTAAAAAATTGATCCTGTTAATGCATTACTATTAAAGATTAGGCATTCATTATTTGGTAAATAGTGTTCTGTTTGTGCACGGGATTTCACGTTTCCGGTTAAGGGTTACTTCCATCGGCCAAACTATTTAGTAAAGTTAAAAAATGAATTGATATTCATAAAGATCATTCAGTTAAGTCTTAAATGCCATAATCAATTAGCACTTTAAAAAAGTCATTTTACCAAAAAACAATTTCTCCCTTCTTGAATGCCCCGGGGCAAAACTGCATATATATTAAGCGTACAATGCCAATACTGGAGTCTGAGTTTATTGGCACAGCTGCGCCATCTGGTGGACATGATGAATAATGCAAATATGCAGGTTTTCAGTATGACAGAATATCCACTATCTGCGCATATTTTCTGAATCTTTACTCACTTATGGAAGATGAATCTTGTTTACCAGATTTATTGCAAAATATTTTTATTAGTTTAGTTTTTTTTTTAATGTACATAATTTTATCGAAACAGTCTCAATATCATTTTAACTTCAGGAGAAAAGCGCTAATGCTATGAAAGTATTGCTGCCTTTTGCCCTTGAACTAAAATGACATTGCGGCTTTTTTAAAATACATTTAGTTTTATCAAAACAAATTGTAACAAATATTTTGCAATAAACCTGGCAAACAAGATTCATCTTCTGTGAGTAAGTAACAATCTGAAATTCGCAATTGAATTTTTAACAGGGATTCTCTAAATGACTTTGTTTAAAAAAAAAAAAACTGGCGATTTTAGGAAAATTATTGAAGTTATTGCCAGCGCAAACTAAAGCATAAAGTATCTAACAAACCAGGGTTGCCAGTTTTGCCTCCATTTTTATTCAGAAAATGCGAATTCGTACCAGAAATTAAAAATAGTATTTTCTGCTTTATTAATTGACAAAAAATTTTGTGACTGTATAAAGTAAAAATTCTTTCAAAATTCACGGTGTGAATTTGAAATGTCGCACTAAAAGTGGAGACCAAACTGGCAACCCTGTAACCAACTGAAAAACTGGAAAATTTGCACCTTTTGTTAATAATAAATAATCCTCTAACCCCTTCGATATTTCTGCCTCCCCTTTCCCTTAAAGCACGGAAGAGGCAAAACTTTAAAACTGGATATAATATATATATAAAATCCTGCCCTATTTCTTAAATTACTCAAACTATAAATAATAATCTAAATCCTTCCATACCTCAAATTTCTGCTTCCACCAGAAAGAAACCTAATTTTAAGGTATGGAGAGGGAGGGTAAAACAAGAACATTACTATATTTTTCTGTTTGACGGTCTCTAGTTTCTAACGTCTCTCCAACAAAGCCCAATGTAAAAACATCTTTTTTATAAAAACAAAAGCAAACTAATTCAAGCATACTCAGTTTCTTTGTGTGCAATACATGAGATAAGAAAAAGATAATTACGTTGACTCGACTCCTCAAAATGAGTGGCAATGCTCATCCCTAAATGTAACGAAAAATAGTCGGGTTCATATCGACAGAGATTGAGTCATACAGACTGGTATTCAATCTTCAGCGTTCGTTCTTCATTTGACATTGTGGAAAACTGCTTTTTAGAAGCTTATCTGCATAACTGAATACAAAGGAAGAAAGTTCTTTGTTATAAATCGATTTGTAATGTGTATGCTAAAAATGCGGAGAGCGAGGGGTAAAGCAAGGGGGCGGGATCTTTGAATGAGAATATTCCTATATTTTGCACTTTGGGTGCCCCCAGTTTCCATTGCCTCTCCAACAAAGCTTATATAAAAATATCTTTTATACTATAAAGGAAAATAAACTGAGCATATGCAAATTTACTTTCTGTACAATACACGTGGTAAGAGAATGAGAACCGCGGCAACATCTTTACAACCAACCATACTTCCGCATGTGAAGTGAGTCAAATGAATGAGTGGGAATGCCCTCCCACATCTCTAACGAAAATGTTCGGAAATCAGGGTTGGCTTTTTACCGGTAAAAACTGGTTTTTAACAGGACATGATAAAAACTAGGGTTTTTACCGGTAAAAACCTGGGAAAAAGTGGTAAAAACCTAAGGATGCAATAAACTCTACTAGTCATTAAGCTGTATTTAAATACTATTGATTGAAGCTGTATTTTCATGTAACTGATATATATATCATCATCATCAACCGTTTTCAATCCACTGCTGGATGTAGGTCTCCCCCAGATTTTTCCAATGTTTCCTGTCTAGTGCTTTAGTCATCCAATTTACACCGGCTACTTTTCTGATTTCATTACTCCATCTTACTTGAGGTCGTCTTCTTGGCCGTATTACATCTCTGGGATACCACTGTAAAGTGTTTGTGCTCCATCTATTGTCTTCTTGCGATGTGCCCAGCCCATTTCCATTTTAGCCATTTAATTCTTTCAATGATGTCAAAAACTTTCGTCTGACTTCTTATCCAGGTTATTCTTTTCTGTCTCTTCTAGTTATACCTAGCATACATCTTTCCATACTTCTCTGTGTTGTTTCTTAAAAAAAATCATGCTTAAAAATTATTTTAGAAAATATAATACATCAGTTAATGAATACAGTATTTAAACAGATTGCATTTGAAAGTAATTTTTTCCATATGCAGCGAAAATGGAAAATGTACGATGGTCAGAAGATTAAAAAATTGCAGTAGCGAAAATTTCAAGATCGAAATTTGATCGTGAAGTGTTGCCATTCGCAAAATGACGTCAGCGTTACGCAGAGATACGTTTGTTCTTTATAATATAGATACTTAATCAATAAAATATAATAAAGATCAGTTATTAGCATGTGGTTATCAATTAAGGCTCTTATGCTTGGATTTCCGGAATGAAAACAGCAATTTTCACCTTCTCAGAATTTGCATACGCACTTCTCATATCCATATTCATAATTTAAAAAAATTTTGTATTTTGTTTGATCATTTAAAAATCATTTTAACTCAACTTGAAGACATGGTTGACATTCATGTCAGCAACATCTTTTATGAGAACAGACGCACTCTTTACTTGAGATTCTAATCTCAATTCGGAGAATAAAAATTTCCTTAATTTTATGTTTTTTAGACGCATTTGTGTTAAAATGTTTAGTTCTATATAAGAAAATGATTTTTTTCTTTTAAATATGACTTCATTTTCACTTAAATGAGCATTTCGCTTAGTATCTGAAACTTAGTATCAGTACACATGCAGAAGGAAAAACAATATAGAAAATTTATGAAGAAAAATACGTGTTTTCAAAAGCAGTATGTTATTTTCCGTAATTATGCCCCTAATATAATATTTTGCGCCACTAAACCCTACACAATTTTGAATTTTTATCAGAAAATAGCATGAATAAAGTTAAAAATACCTCATTCCTCTCTTGTCTACAATAATGAAAGCTATCTAATTTTCATCATTTCGAAGAAATTTCATAAAATGCTTTTAAAATTAAAATATAAAAGTGGGGATATTTAAAAAAAAAAAAAAAAAACATAGTGCGATCACATCTACAAAGGTTATTTGTAGACTTGCTTTCAGTTAAAAAGAAATATTAGTAAAATTGGTTCAGCAGAAAGATCAGGGCAGATGACTAAAAGACACACTTGTGTTTTAAATATATAGATTATATAAAATTAGGAAAAATTAAATTAAGAAAATTATGCTATTTTTATAAAATTATAGTAGAATGTCCTAAAGTTACAGCATTAAAATGTTATTATTCGAGAGAATTTTCGACTAAAACTTCAGGAAAACAATATTATTTTAATCCATCCAGGTGAGGATCATCAATTTCTGTAGTATAAATCGCTATTTGCATGCCATGTCTTTTATGAAGTCACACTAAATTTTTGTAAAACATTGCGTTTTATCAGAGTGTGATTTCGGTTACATTATTCTCAAAGGTGAAGAATTTCAAAGCAGCTGGGCTGTGAAAATGACACACTTCTACAAAACATAATTCAGGTTTAAGAATTAAAATACATGCTTTTTTATAAAATAACGTCATTTGTATACTCTGAAGCAGAGATGGGCAGTATCGAAAATACGTGTATTTGAAATACATTTTCAAAATACTTTTGTATTTTAAGCCGACTAAACGAAAGTATTTTGGTAATGTATTTTGAAAGGATTTTTTCTTGTATTTTGAAAATACTCAAAATACATTTCTGTAGATTTCAATCTGCTTCTACAGAAACTCAAGAACCGTTGTTTAAACCACAAATGTAAGATTCACAAAAGCAAAATACGCGCCTGTCTGTGTTGTTTTGTCTTATAGGGTTCATTTCTGTAAATTAATGTAAATATACTTTTTCAGCTGCTGATAGGATAAGGATTAGAATGAATGCTTCTGTTTTAATTAAGCATTTTTGCTGAATTGTTACAAATCTAACGTTTTAGCTTTTATAATTATAACGTTGCTATGAGAACGATAAAATCTACTGTGTGATAAACAGGAAGAATCATTTAGAGTCTTGCTGTGCATAGTACTTTTTAAAGAACCATAGAAAGAAATCAGGGTTCGCACAGACTCCTTAGACTCCTTGGAAACTCCTTAGAAATGAAAACATTCCCAAGTAGTACTTAGAACTACTTAGATAAGCACACTACTACTTAGAAACTCCTTATATTCTATTGCAGCTTCGGACGCAAGCGATAATGCTGTCGAGGAAAAAAAAATCGTGATTGAAAATTCACGGTAAATCCTTTATGCACGTCATTCATCTGAAGCACAACATTGATTGGGTAGGGTAATCTTAATAGCAGGTCTCCCACTAGTTTCGTTTTTCAATTATTAGGTCCGTAAAGTCCGTTTTTTGACACTGTTAGCCGACCTTTATTTTAAATTTTATCGATGTTTGGCATTCAGCCAAGAATCTCGGGAAAATAGCGTTTTTCGCAAATATGTTCCAAAAAAATACCGTCAAATTTCGTCAATCGATCGCGAAAAAAATTCGTAAATTTTGTCAAAGGATCGCGAAAAACACACAGTTTCCGTCAAAAGATCGAAATAAAACGCGAATTGCATTAGAAGATCGCGAAAAAGCGTGAATTTCCCCAGAAGATCGCGAAAAAAGCGAATTTCCCGAGAAGATTGCGAAAAAAACGCGAATTTCATTAAAGGATCGCAAAAAAACGCGAATTTCTTCAAAGGATCGCGAAAAACACGCAGATTTCGTCAAAGAATCGCGAAAAACACGCGGTTTCCATCAAAAGATCGCGAAAATAACGTCAAATTCGTTAAACAATCGAAATAAAACGCGAATTTCATTAAAAGATCGCGAAAAAGCGATTTTTCCCAGAAGGTCGCGAAACAAACGCGAATTTCTCCCAAAAGATCGCGAATTTCCCCCAGAAGATAAAAAAAAAGCGCGAATTTCATCTTAAGATCGCGAAAAAAATGCGAATTCGTCAAAATTTCACCTTCAAAAAAAGCGATTACCGCTGTTCTAAAAGAATAAATTCAAAACTTCTTATATTTTTTTTTGTATGTTGCATTTAGCATTCTTTTTTGCCTTTTAAAATTTTCTTTAAGATGTATCATGTATGTGATATACATAATAAGTGTTTGGAGTTTGACTAATCTCTATTTATATGACCTAGGGGTGATTCTAGTGCGAATTTTCCGAAAATTTAAAGCATTCATTTCCGAAAATTTTAAAAAATCGGTCACCAATCCGAAAATTTGGACATATGGTTGCCGAAAAAAATAAATTTTGTCACTCGTTTGCAGAAAAATCGCCAATTTCGTCAAAGGATCGCAGGGAAAACGCAAATTTCGTCAAAGAATCGCGAATAAACGCAAATTTCGTCAAATAATCACGAAAACCCCTGCAAATTTCGTCAAAAGATCGCAAAAAACCCCACAAATTTCGTCAAAAGATCGCAAAAAACCCCACAAATTTCGTCAAAAGATCGCGAAAAAAACCCAAATTTCATCGAAATATCGCGAAAACCCAAAAATTTCGTCAAAAGATCGCGAAAAAAGGCAAATTTCGTCAAAAGATCGCGAAATGAACACAAATTTCTTCAAAAGATTGCGAAAAGAACACAAATTTCGTCAAAAGATCGCTTAAAAACCCGCAAATTTCGTCAAAAGCTCTCGAAAAAAAACAACAAATTTCATCAAAGAGCCATGGAGAAAACGCATAACTAGTGTCGGGAGTGGATTTTTCCCTCCCCCCCTCTCTGGTGTAACTTTTCAGAAGATTTGCTGTGAATTTCAGAATTTTTTTTTAAACCCAGAATCACCCCTGTGACATGACCATTGGTCACTGCATAAAAGAGTAGATTGTCAATTTTGTATTTAAACTTACGAAATCAATAAACAATATATTGTGAATACTGCGCAACTTCAGCACTAACAATTAGATTCTAATAGAGTAAAATTTGTTTTTGAAATGTTTTTCTCTCCAAATTGGGCATTAAAAATTGGAGTGTGCATACCCAAGGGTGATTCTGTTCCGAATTTTCCGAAAAATTAAGGCAGTCATTTCCGAAAATTAAAAAAAAAACTGTCATAAATCCGAAAATTCGGACATAAACTATATTGCGAATTTCGACAAATGTTCACCGAAAAAAAAAACAATTTCGTGAAAGGATCGCGGGAAAAACGTTAATTTCGTCGAAGAATCGCGAAAAAACGCCAATTTCGTCAAACGATCGCGAAAAACCCGCAAATTTCGTCAAACGATCGCGAAAAACCCGCAAATTTCGTCAAACGATCGCGAAAAACCCGCAAATTTCGTCAAAAGATCGCGAAAAATCGCAAATTTCGTCAAAAGATTGCGAAAAACTGTAAATTTCGTCAAAAGAGCGCGAGAAAAACGGCAAATTTCGTCAAAAGACCGCGATAAAACGGCAAATTTCGTCAAAAGATCGCAAAAAAAGTCAAATTTCGTCTAAAGACTGCGAAAAAACCGCAAATTTCCTCAAAATATCGCGCAAAACGGCAAATTTCGTCAATAGATCGCGAAAGAACAGCAAATTTCGTCAACATATCGCGAAAAAACCCCAAATTTCGCCAACAGATCGCGAAAAACCGCAAAACTCGCCAAAAGATCGCAAAAAACCCGCAAATTTCGTCATAGGTGTGCGACTTCCCCCTCCCCCAATGTATTTCTGAAAATGCGATGTGAATTTCCGAAAATTTTTTTGCACTTAGAATCACCCCTATGCATACCACATAACGATGCAGCACATAAAAACATCGACAACAACAAAAAAAAAAAATGGCAAATCCTTAAAATTTTTTGGACTCCTTGGATTTTTTGGGTACTCCTTGGATTTTTTCTTCCCAACTCTGTATGAACCCTGGAAATGTAGTGTAGTAGTAAAAAGAAATGTAATGTATGTTTAAGTCTTGTGAAAGAATGGCTGATATTTCTCCAGTTCCGGATAATAATATATCAAGTGAATTAATGAATTGCGATAGTACACGTTGCGCTATACTAGATGGGAATTTTTTTTAAATAATTTCTGTTGATAATAACGGTAAAGTTAAGGCTGCATGCCAAATATGTAAAACAAGATCTATCGTTATAAGTGGAACTTTAGAAACAACAGCTAACCTTAAAACACATTTAAAGGTAAGATTTTTAGTTTTATACCGTTGTACATTGATTGAAACATTTTTTCTTGTTCCTTTGTATCCGTTTTATCAAAGTTCGGGTATATTTTAAGCCACCCGTTATATTTATTTAATTGAGCGCGAATTTTATTACATAAATAGTTATATTTATTGATATAGAATTCAGATTTCCGTTATTTGTATTTACGATTGAGTATATTAAATGTTGGATTTTTTGTTATAGACCTGCCCTTACTGGAGATACATGTTTATATAGCGTGACTTCGCAATTAAATTTTTTTTACTCATTTCATGTTTTATTTTATAGTGTTTATAAAAAAAAATAGCACAGTGAATAAATTGGTGTTCGGCCGAAACGAAAGTTGCTGTCCGAAACCGAAGTTTGATTCTTTTTTGAGTTTATATCGTAAACGAAAGTTTCTCAGATGAGAATTTTAATATCAATAAGAATATTAATTTGGTTAATTACAAAAACACCCCCCTTTAGAAGAATATTTGATTTTGAATGAGTAGGTATGTGCATATATTTGTTCAGAATAAAATTAAAAAAAGGTTAATGAAACATTATTTTGTACGGATTTATAAGCATAGAAAGTTATACGTTATTAATTGTGTAGTTATTTATGTATCCCGAGATTATTTATGTATCAACCGAGATCAATGTTCATTGTACAGAGAGTTTAAAAATTTTTAACATTTGGCTTGCAAATTAATCAAAAACAAATATCAATAAAGGATTCTTTAATAGAATAAGTAGTGTATTCATACCTAAAAAAAATAAATAGCAAAATATTTCACTTGCAATCATTATTACAAGCATAGTATGGATATATTTAAATGCAGTTTTACAATATAAATGATGGAGAATACCATGGTATTAGAATAGAGAGTCCTGGTGAGTACGTTATGAGTATTTAAAGTAATTTTAATACAATGACTTATTCAAGATTGAAGGGTCTTTAAAATAGACCATGACGAAGAACGATCCATTGATGGAAGACACCTATTATTTGTTAAAAACTAAAAAACATTACTTAAAAAAGTGGGTTTTTTTGGCATCATGATACCTCGAACGTCGTATTTCTACATATTATGATATTCCCAGGATTTAACGAAACAATTAAACTTGTTGTTTATTTAATATTCCTTTTTAAATTATATCTTATTTTTATTCATGGGAAGCATATTCATATTAGCATTGTAGTGATCGAGGCATTAACGAATTATGTATATTTTTTAACCAACTTCCAACGAAGGGGATTATACAATTCTTTTATATGTGTGTTTATAATGTATACGTCCAAGAATAACTATTGAACTAACGCTTCGATTTTCAATCTCTCACTCTTTTTATTTTCCCCTATCTATACAAGAAGAAAGTATTGGAATCGTGAAAAAATTCGACTTCAGGTTTTCGACGGATTTATATTTTTGAAGGTCCTGAACTCCATTTAACTGTTTTTAGGAAATGTCCTATCTGTGAGTTTGTCTGTATGTGACACAAATTTTGTGAGCGCTCTATCCCAAGAACTAATGCACAGAGTTTAATAAAACTTTAGATTCAGTTAGACGTTGACATAAGTTGTTGTATATTAGGTTTTAGTGTAACTCTTCCAAAAGCTGGCGCTGCTATGCTGTATTTTTCACGATTTCCGCAAAAACTCTATCTCAAGAACTAATGCATGGATTTTCATCAGACTTCAGATTCAGTTAGACGTTGACACAAGTTGTTGCTGATTAAATTTTGGTGTAAAATTGCGCAACGGGTGGCACTGCTATGCTACATTTTTCACTATTTCTGCAATAGTCCTCTCTCAAGTGCTAATGCACGGGTTTTCGTCGAACTTCAGATTCAGTTGGACGTTGATACTAGTTGCTACTAATTAAGTGTTGGTGTAAATCCCCCAACAGGTAGCGCGTCTATGCTGCATATTTATGCTGCAGTCCGGTATAAAAAGTAAAATCACTGAATTACCCCGGTCCGATGTAAAAGATAAAAGTTCGGCCTGGCCCTGCTCGTACAAAAACTCGATTAGCCCGGACCAACTAATTTCCAGAAAACATAAATTTTCCAGAAAACGTTTTGTGGCGATATGATTAAAAATCGTCTTGTACGAGGAATTCTGACCAAAAATACTTATTTCAACTTTGTTTCATGTTTATAGACTTCCTTTAAAAGCACCTTTGACTGCGATATTTATTTTTTAAATTAAACTTTATTTTTATGTAAATGTTTGAATTATAATTAATATACTTAATCTCTATTCCATGCCTTGGAAACTTAAAGATCTGAAAATTGCTATACTGTAGAATCTTCTAAGACGGATTCGCACAAGATACAGTGAAACTTGGATAATTCGAACTTGTTTAATTCGAAATTCTGGCTAATTCGAATTTTTTGCTTGGTCCCTAGAATTCTGTATTAAAATAATGTTAAAAAAATGTGGATATTTCGAATTTTAGTTTGGATAATTCGAATTTTTCGTAGGATTGCCTTTTGAATTTTGCGGCAAATATTAATCCTGAGACTTTTTTCAGCTAAGGTTCAAAATAGTAAAACAATTTATTTTAATTGTCTTTCTATTTGGCAAAATTCCAAGACTTAGCCGCACCCTTTCGTCTGGGGAATCTATTTCACTGCGCATTGAAAGGATCGCAGCTTAGGTGTTGCAATCGCAGATTTTCGCCAACCCTTCCCCTCCCCCTTTTTTTTTTCTCCAGAAGCGCAGCTACATTTCTTTCTATCTTAGTCACGTGAGTGAATGATTTAATGCGGTTGTAAGTTTTTGTGTGTGTGCTTTAAGTATTGTTTTTATGTTCTCTTACTATGGCGTTGTCAAAAGCTAAAACTCCTTATAAGTCATTAACATTAGTTCAAAAGGTTGCGGTGATTAATGAAGTGGAAAAAGGCCTTAAAAAGAAATCGGAAATTGCCAAGGAATTTGGAATTCCACCCAACACATTATCGACATATTTGAAGAACAAAGATAAAATTTTGAATAGCGAAAATGGCACAGGAAAAAATAGGAAAAGGACGAGAGGACCTGATAAACCAGTTGTGGACGGTTGTGTTCTTAAATGGTTTAAACAAGCGCGAGATAAGAACATTCCAATTAGTGGCCCTATTATGAGAGCAAAAGCTGAACACTTTGCCGCAGCATTAGGCATTCAAGATTTCAAAGCCAGCACAGGTTGGCTGAATGGTTTCAAAGATAGAAACGATTTTTCTTTCAAAGCAGTGTCTGGTGAAAGTGGTGCAGTGGATATTCAAGCAGCTGATGAGTGGAAAAAACATTTAAGAGACATTATTCAGAATAAGGAACCAAAAAATATTTTTAACGTCGACGAGACTGGACTTTTTTATAAGTGTACTCCAAATAAAACTCTTGCTTTCAAAGGAGAAACATGCAGTGGTGGAAAACTAAGTCAAGAGCGAGTAACGTTGCTTGTTGGAGCAAATATGGACGGGTCCGAAAAGTTGCCACTATTAATGATTGGCAAATCGGCTAATCCACGTTGCTTTAAAAATGTTAAGTCTAAGCCCGTCTCCTACGATTCAAATACAAAGGCATGGATGACGTCCGAAATTTTTCAAAAATGGCTTTTAAATATAAACAAGAAATTTGAAAAACAAAAACGACAGATTGTCCTTTTTATTGACAATTGTTCGGCTCACAACAGCATTCCCAAAATGAAAAATGTGGAAGTCATTTTTTTCCCGACCAACATGACATCTGTGGTTCAGCCAATGGACCAAGGAATCATCAAAAACCTTAAACATTTCTACAGGCGTCTGTTGGTTGAAAGAATCCTCATCGGAGATTTTGACATTAAGAATCTCAACGTTCTTCATGCTTCAAGAATGTGTAGGCAGGCATGGGACAAGGTCAGTGAGATAACGATTATGAAATGCTTTCATAAGGCGGGATTTGTAAAGAAAGAAACAGAAGGAGTAAATGTAGTGGAAAACTTTGACGAAATTGATCCTGAACTTACTGTCGATAATTGGGAAGATGTAAAATCGGATCCATCAATCTTGTATGAAGACTACGTCAACGTGGACCAAAATGTGGCTGTGTGTGGCGAGGTAACTGATGCTGACATTGTTGCTCAACTGACGGAAAACAACCAAGCTGAGGACGGACTATCTGAAGATGAACAGAACAATGAAATACAAGAGAAGCCCTTACCTAGTTGCTTAGAAGCTATTATGCATATACAAGAACTTCAACGCTTTTTTGAAGGTCAGTCCAATGTAAAAGATTCTATTTTTGTGTCAATTGATAAGTTGGAATCATATGCTATGACTCAAAGATTGCATTCGAAAAAGCAATCAAAAATATCGGATTTTTTTCTTAAAAGTAATGAATAATTAAGCTAAATGTTTGATTTAATGAAAAAAAAAAGGAGCAGTATCCTTAGATAAAGTTTGTGTTAAATATTTCATTGTGGAGTTAATCTTTTTTTATTTATCTCTTCTTCTTGAGCGAATATATTTAATTCGAATGTTTGGATATTTCGAACTTTTCTTTTGGTCCCTTGAACTTCGAATTATCCAAGTTCGACTGTAGTAGAAAAAAATCCATTATAGATAGGTTCCCTTCTTAGCAGGTACATAGTTTGTTCAAAATGTATTATGTTCTTTTCGCTTGTTATTTAAATTAATTTTGCATGAATCAAAAATTTGCCGTTTAAGACAGGATTTATAGACAGATTTATTTTCAGAGTTTCTTTTACTGTACTTTAATTTTATTTCCCATAAATATATTTACTATTCGTTAAAAATAATAAAATAAAAATTTTTAATTTTAAAATCATAGCAACTTAAAAATGCATATGTTTTTTGGAAACAGTTGTTGAGTCGGGCCAAATTTTACTGATTTTTGCATAGGGCAGGCAGGGAAGGGGTGGGCGTGATTTTCATAAGGGCTGGGTCGGGACCAATACTAAAATTTTTGACTAGTGCAAACGTCTAGGAAGAATGAAGTCCAGTCCCGGTCCGGTCTGGAAGGAATAAGTCAGGACTGGCTCGAGTCTGCAGAAAAAAGGAAAGCCCGGAACCCGAAAGAGTGATGACGAGGTCTATCTGAGCCTATCCTTAAAAAAAAAAAAATAAATAAAAATAAATAAGTAGCCTGATAACCGGGCCGGACCATACCGGAACAACTGAAGAGTAGGTCCTGTCCGGCCCGAGTGTTGTGAATAAAAATTGGCCCTAAACCAGACAGCTGACACTGCCGGGCACGGCCTGTGCAAACCTCTAATCTTATACACAAACTTTTTCCAAAATTTCAGATGTATTTTGTATTTTAAATGTATTTTGAAAATACATGTATTTTGTATTTGGAATTTTTTTTAATTCAAAAAGTATTTTGTATTTTAGGTTCTAAAACTAATGTAATTTGTATTTTGTATCGAAATTGATTTTTCGATGTATTTTGCCCAACTCTGCTCTGAAGTAATCCACTTCTACAGTACAGTTTTAAACTTCGCCTATAGAAAAGTGTGCATATGACGTCATTATCACGGAATAACAGACAATATTCTTGTCATATTGTCATCAATGTCAACTTTTTGTTTCAGGTTTTATGAGAAAATGGCAACGAAAAGTTTCGACTATTTTCCGTTTAATTTCAATGACTTTCAATAGAAATGAGGTACTTCTGTTGCCACGATAATAAAAATTGTATTAAAAACTACAAAAAAATTAATATCTCAAAAATAAATTGAGATACAGCTTTAAATAAATTGCATTTAAAATAGAATTTTTTTCCTTATACGACGGTGTAAAAATTTAAAATGTGCAATGTTTAGAAGTTTAAAAATTTGCAGTAGAGAAAATTGCAAAACCAAAATTTTATTTCAAATTTCAAAGTGTTGCCATTCGAAATATGACGTATGTGTTACGCACAGATATGTTTGTCCTTTATAATATAGATAGATAGATAGCCCTGCATTGCTTGACATTTTCAAAAATCATGAAAACTATATTGGTGTTAGAATTCAAAGATTAGTGAATGACTAATTTATTTAAACAAGTGAATGATCTATTTCAACAGCTACAAGCAGCCAAAGCTTTAAATAATCATCAGAGCAGATGCTTGTTCTGAATGACTGAAATTAGTGCATTGTTCTGAATTAATTCCATATAAAGATCTTGCTAAAAAACAAATTGATTTGGCTTTAGAGCCCTTTCACCTTTTAGCATGTATGACAGATCCAATGCACAAAAATCGAGATCTATTAAGTGAAACACAAAAGGAAATGGAAAGGGAATGACTCATAGATTTCATGCCAAATTCTTTCACTCCTCTTGGCATATGAAGTTGAAGAACAGCCATTTCCAAGAAGCTTCTTTAAAACGAAATATGTAAAAGCCAAAGTTCGGTGGAAAGCACTAAATAACAAAAAAAAAATGAATCCTGAATTCATACATTTAATGATGAATTTCCACTCCATACCTTATAGTTCTTCATCCATAGAGCTAATTTTTTCGAACTTTTCACATATCCACAGTAAATTAAGAAATAGACTAGGGTGTACAGAAAGCTACAAAGCTTTTTATAAATTGCTAAAAGGCTTCCAGGGTATAGACTGGTAAACTGTACTAACATTTGTACAAACTATATTATGTGATAATTAATATTGTAAGCATTTGGTTTTTATTAAAATGATTAAGGTTTTTAAATATGATAAAAGTGTACTTATAATTTTCCATTTCCTTTCAATAAAAATTACAGGGTTCGCACAGACTCCTTAGACTCCTTGGAAACTCCTTAGAAATGAAAACACTCCCAAGTAGTACTTAGAACTACTTAGATAAGCAAACCACTACTTAGAAACTCCTTATATTCTATTGCAGCTTCGGACGGAAGCGATATTGCTGCCGAGGAAAAAAAAATCGTGATTGAAAAACGCACGGTAAATTCTTTATGCACATCATTGAATCTGAAGCACAACATTGATTGGGTAGGGTAATCTTAATAGCAAGGCTTCCACTAGGTCCGTTTTTCAATTATTAGGTCCGCAAAGACCGTTTTTCGACAGTGTTAGCCGACCTTTATTTTAAATTTTATCGATGTTTAGCATTTAGCCAAGAATCTCGGAAAAATCGCATTTTTCGCAAATATGTCCCCCCCCCCCACACACACAAAAAAAAAAAAAAAAAATACCATCAAATTTCGTTAATCGATCGCGGAAAAAATTCATAAATTTTGGCAAAGGACCGTGGAAAAACGCGAATTTCTCCAACAGATCGCGGGAAAACTCGGATTTTTTAAAAAGACGATAATTTCTTAAAAGATAGTGAAAAACGCGAATTTACTCAAAGAATCACGAAAAAACGCGAATTTCGTTACAGATCGAGAAAAAAAGCAGATTTCCTCAAAAGATCGCATAAAACGCGAATTTCCTAAAAAGATCGCGAAAAACACGCGAATTTCCTCAAAGGATCGCAAAAAACACACGGTTTCCATCAAAAGATCTCGAAAAAAAAACCGTTAGTTTCGTGAAATGATCGAAATAAAAGGCGAATTTCCCCAGAAGATCGCAAAAACGCGTGAATTTCCCCAGAAGATCGCGAAAAACACGCGAATTTCCTCAAATGATCCTGAAAAACACGCGAATTTCCTCAAATGATCGCGAAAAATACGCAAATTTCGTCAAAGGATCGCGAAAAACACGCGGTTTCCATCAAGATCGCGAAAGAAACTCAGATTTGTTAAACAATCGAAATAAAACGCGAATTCCATTAAAAGATCGCAAAAAAAGGAACTACCCAGAAGGTCGCGAATTTCTCCCAGAAGATCGCGAAAGAAACGCGAATTTCCCCCAGAAGATCGCGGAAAAAAAGCGCGAATTTCATCATAAGATCGCGAAAACAATGCGAATTCGTCAAAATTTCACCTTCAAAGAAAGCGATTACCGCTGTTCTAAAAGAATAAATTCACAACTTGTTATATTTTTTCTTGTATGTATGTTGCATTTAGCATTCTTTTTTTTTTTTTTTTTTGCCTTTTAAAATTTTCTTTAAGATGTATCATGTATGTGATATACATAATAAGTGTTTGGGATTTGACATCTCTATTTATATGACCTAGAGGTGATTCTAGTCCGAATTTTCCGAAACTTACGAAAATGTAAGGCATTCATTTCCGAAAATTTTAAAAAATCGGTCACGAATCCGAAAATTCGGACATATGGTTGTGAAAAAAATAAATTTTGTTAATCGTTTGTAGAAAAATCGCCAATTTCGTCAAAGAACTGCAAAAAACGCAAATTTCGTCAAATAATCGCGAAAACCCCCGCAAATTTTGTCAAAAGATCGCGAAAAACCCCCACAAATTTCGTCAAAAGATCGCGAAAAAACCCATAAGTTTCGTCGAAAGATCGCGAAAACCTAAAAATTTCGTGAAAAGATCGCGAGTAAACGGCAAATTTCGTGAAAAGATCGCGAGTAAACGGCAAATTTTGTCAAAAGATCGCGAAAAAACGGCAAATTTCATCAAAAGATCGCAAAAAACGGCAAATTTCGTCAAAAGATCGCAAAAAAACCCACAAATTTAGTCAAATCACGTAAAAAACCACAAATTTCGTCAAAAGCTTGTGAAAAACCCCACAAATTTCGTCAAAAGATCGCGAAAAAACACTAATTTCATCAAAGAGCCACGGAGAAAACGCATAGCTAGAGTGTCGGAAGTGGATTTCCCCCTCCCACCTGGTGTAATTTTTCAGAAGATTTCCTGTGAATTTCAGAAATTTTTTTTTTTACTCAAAATCACCCCTGTGACATGACCATTGGTCACTGCATAAAAAAGTAGATTGTCAATTTTGTATTTAAACTTACAAAATCAATAAGCAATATATTGTGAATACTGTGCAATTTCAGCACTAACAATTAGATTCTAATAGAGTAAAATTTGTTTTTGAAATGTTCTTTTCTCCAAATTGGGCATTAAAAATTGGAGTGTGCACACCACATAACGGTGCAGCAAATAAAAACATCAACAACAAAATAAAATGGCAAATCCTTAAAATTTTTTTGACTCCTTGGATTTTTTGGGTACTCCTTGGATTTTTTCTTCCCAACTCTGTATTAACCCTGAAATTAGTAAACTAGTCTCTATTAAGATAAATATAATAAATATTGTAATGTGCATTCTCATAATATAGTTATAATAAGCATTAGGTTTTAATAATAATAAATGTGCAATAATATCTTTAAAATTTTGAATTCTTGTAGCTGGTAAACATGGATGAATGTCTTCGGGGCTTTTTATATTCCTTAAAAACTGCTATTTTCATATGACATTCTTTTAATTACCTAATCAGAAACTAAATTAGCTGAATATTGCTGAATGGAAATAGTGGTATAAAATACCTGGAAAACTTTCACCCCTGGGAAAATGAAAAATTGAAAGAGAAATTTTCATAAAAGTTACAAAAAACAGTCAAACTCATAAGTTTTTCAAAGGTGGTAAAAACCACGGTAAAAACATGTTTTTCTAAAGATGGTAAAAACCATGGTAATAACCGGTAAAAACCATCAGACGGTAAATACCGTCCAACCCTGTTTGAAATGGAAATAGAGGTGGAGGAACAGACCGTATGAATGTGTAGCGGTTTTTTTTCTTTTACACTGCAGAAAACCAACATATTGAAATGAAGTTTGTCTATATTTTGATACTATGATGGAAATCGTTAGGTAAAATTCTCACAATAAACTATTTAAAAATAGTGGTGTAGAAGATATATTTTAGCGGTAACTATAAAATACAGTAGACTTCCCTTAAAATCCGCGTATTTTTTTCAGATGTAAACAATGAAATTTACAGTGAAGTTGCAGGAACAAAATTCAAGATGGCGCCGAAATCAGCAACTACCGCAATGTTTTTTTATGAAATTTTTTGTAAATCATTCTCTTTTGGCTATTACAGCTGATTTATTACTAAATAAATTTACATTACTTTTGATTTTGATATAAATTCCTTGCTTCTTTTCCTATTTCTTGTGCCATCACTAGTTTGAAATACCGGTCTTTTGCTTACTTTATTTTGCTTACTTTTATATTTAATTACAGTTACATTAATAATTTACTTTTATTCATCTTTATTTATTTAAATGTGTAACTTACTTACCTTTTTCTCAGCAGTCTTTAACTTTAAATACTCTTTATTTAATTTATCTCTGGGATGTTTACTTTGTAAACATCGTTAAGCCTTCACTTTAGCACTAGATGGCAGCATAGGACTTTTGGAATCGAATCGATTTCATCGGTAATTAATAGTTTTCTAAATTTTTATTCTACATAATTATTTTAATAATTACTTACTTTTAAACTAATAAATTATTTTAATATTTTACTTATTTTAATGTTTTACTTTATTGTAAGCATTCATTATAATTTCCCTTGCTTAACTACCAATCAAATTAATGTTTCAAAAATGTAAACAAATCAATGACCAGAAATCTGCAAAATTCTAAAATCCACACAACCTTGGTTCCCAAGCTGTGTGGATTTGAGGGAGTCTACTGTACTAATTTCTTAAAGTAGTCACTGGCAATTCGTTTAGCAAAATTATTTCACAGCATTTAAGATATATTATTTTCACTTCTAAAAATATATTAAACACGTGCAATAAATTTGAAGAAAAAAAGAAAATTACATTAACAAAAAATACATTAATTGTGAAAAATGTAAATATTAATAGTAATTAATTTATTAATGAAAATATTAATAAAAATGGCTGCAACAAAATAAATCACAGGAAGTAATTTTTGAGCGTACAAAAAATCTAATCGAAACCATTATTGAAAATTCAGATAATCATGCCTATTTACGGTGTAAATTGGAATAGGCATGCAACAACAAACACAGAGTTTTTCAGAGCTTAAAGTACTTTCTGTTTTTGCATTAAATGTACAAATCAATATAAAACAAAAACATGAAATTTGGAACAAAGTTTCTTATTTATTAAATTTAACATTCTGACACATGCAAAGAGGTTTGTTGCAATAAGAGAGAAATGCATTTATTTTACTAAGTAAAAGCAGGTACTATTTGGACTGCCATCTAAATCTGCATAACAATTTGAAAGCATAACCATTGCCTTCTCCCTTTGTTATGCTGTATCCTCTTCAATCCTGGGAAGCAATGTAGTGGTAAAATAACAAGAAGGTATAAAGTACAGCCAGGGGGTATGTGCTAGAGAATATATGCTACAGCTTTAGCTTTGCGTGTTAAAAAGAAGATATACAGAGGTTCATAAAAAGAATGCTGAAGATATACTGCGTATACTTTTTACATCCCTGGTCCTGGATTGCAGAAATGAACTAGCGTCTCATTTCTAGATGGTTCCCTACGGATACGGAAGAACTAAAGTTGGAAAAGTCCATTTTTTCGTTGGTGTGCTGTGCAGAAGTGGAGACATCTGTTCACAGAATTTTGCACCAGCTTTAATTTTAGAGAATTTCAATTAATAGAAATTTTAATAAAAAGTTTAGAAATCATTATATAAGAACGTCTTAAAATATTTTATTAAATTCAATTTTTAATGCCATATAATTATTAAAATCAAAATGCGTACATTTTAGAAAATAATTTTGTACTTTTTAATTATTTATTTTTTTAGATTTTTAAATCGCGGCATAATATTTTTGCATTATTGTTTATACCTGAATTATTACAAAAAAAAAAAAAAAAAAAAAAAAAAAAAAAAAAAAAAAATGTATTTTTCATTTATATTTTTAAATCACGGCCTAATATTTTGGTTCTAGCGTAAACATGACAACACATATATTTCTTTTCTTTGTAAACAAACTTTGTGGAACAGAAATTATGCATTAAATTATTTCATTTCTTAAAAGGAAATGATGATAGTTCTGATCATCAACGTCGAAGCTAAAGTATTTTCGAGGCTGCACTCTTTTTCAAAACTTCGAATCATATAGCTAGAAGCTGCACCATACTTCTATGCTCAATGATACAAAAAAAAAAAAAAAAAAAAAAAAAAAAAAGTTTTTAAAATTAAAAGGATTTTTTCAGAAACTTAATTAAGTTTTTAAAAATAGAAACTTGGTATTTTTTCATTCAAACTATTTTTTTACAATTTAATTAAATGATGAAATAATGATTTATGAATCATTATTGAACTCAATGATTTAAAAAAAATGATTTTTTTTAACTTAATTAAATTTAAAAAAAATAGAAACTTTGAAGTTTCTCACAATTTAAATAAATATTGAACAGTAAAAATTTACGATATTTTCAAATTCTCCCCCACTTGGATTCAATCTCACGATCTACCGAATAGGAGAGAAAAGACAAAGACGTACCACAGAGATACTGCTGGCATTCAGTCCGAAATAACAAAATTTGAAACGAATCTCAATTCTGTTAACACATGGCTCCGCTTCTGCACACCACCCCCAGGTAAGGGTAATGCTGCGTTTATGCAGGCACTTTTTTAATATTGTTGCATTAAGCTGTCCCCATCCGCTACTGCTAAGAAAAAGCACTAAATTCAAATTTTAAACAGCCACTTCTAGTTGGCGTCACTGTCTGTTAGAAGTTTATTAGAAGAGATAGATGTTCAGAAACATTTAGAATTTTATTTTAAAGATGCTTTTCGTATATAATTTCTGACCTGAATACTTTATAAATTTACTACATAAAATTGTAAGTGAATAAAGTTACATTTGTCGGTCTGAACATATTTATCTCCCCACGATAATATTCATGGCCCCTATCAGCCTATATATTTAGGCCTATAAGGAGAAGGCCAGTTAACCCATTAATGCCGGTTGGTACAAAAATCTACCAAACCGAATTAATTTTATTATTAATCACTAGATAGCACTATCTGTCAAACAATGATGCATTTGACATCTTAAATAATCACAAATAAGTATAAAAATAGAATTCCCGCCTTTTTGTGAAAAATGAGCGAAGTAATAGGCAGGGCCCGACTTATGCGGGGCAGCTGCCCCGGGCCCCCCTTTTTAGGGGCCCCTATGGGAATATTCAGGATTTTCATTAAAAAGCACCAAATGATTAAAATTAGACAAAAGTGACCAAAATTCATATATTTTCAAACAGTTTAGGAAGGGATTGAGGTCCCCGTTCTCCCTCTCTGTTTCCAGTAACCCTCCACCCATGCAAAAAACAAACTATATCATTAGAAAACTAATGATTAAAATTTTATTATAACAACTTAGTATTCTATTGTTTTCAACAGAAATTCTTTATTAAAGTTTTCCTCGTAACATGGCAAGTTAAAACCATTAATTATGACCAATTTTGGCCATTCTCTTTTAAATATCTTATAACGTAAGTACATAAGCAAAGTAAAAGTTTGCAAAGAAATAATCGTGTGAACCAATCAATCATTTTTTCTACTATTATCCTACTTTGTATTTTTTCTTAAAGATGTGACCGTCTTTTTGTGATACCCTGTACACAGACGTGAGCAGTACCTGGCACAACATTCATGCATACATACAATATGTATGAAGTTTAGTACTAGCCACTACCATATTATTCATAAATTTTTTTTATAGATAGATAGAAGGGGGCCCCCCAGGATGTTGCTTGCCCCGGGGCCCCCCGCAGCCTAAGTCGGGCCCTGGTAATAGGTGTCAAAAGTGAGTGAATACGGAATCAATGAGCATGCCTCTACCTTCAAAGAGAAAAAGATAAGTTACGCATATTTTTTTAAAAATTGAATAATGTTTTTAAATGGAATCACAATTGCAATAGTGTACTTTACATAATTATGCTATTTAAAGTTAGTTTTACTTTTGTTTCTTTTCGTTTAGTCACTTTTACTTTTAATGGTAGAAAATTGTACCAACCGGCATATATGTAGTCTCAATCTTATTTAGGACGACGGGAAAAAAAAAATAGACGTCCATTTCACTGGCCCCGCCCCATACTCATTTTGAAAATTCATCAACGCTATTCGTTTGTGATGGTTTCTGCCGCAAAAATTTTCGTTTGTTCTTTCGTTATAACGAACAAAATGGGGCGTGGCCAGTGAAACGACAGCCTCGCCCCATGAACGAAATAAAAATTTTATTACTGCATTTGTTTGTACTACGTTTGTGCCGCTTCCGTTCTCGTTATAACGAATTTTTATAATTCAAGGTCACTTATAGAAAACCTCTTATGAAAATCGTATAAATAAATACGTGTCACGAAATGAAATACGTAATTCTTTAGTGATATGTAAATGTCGGTTTGTACTGTAAAAAGTTTCGTTTGTGCCATTCTGGTTCCCTCGATATGACGAATTTTCCACCTTCTTCAACATGGGCGACCATTTCGGTGGCCCCTCCCTATCAACGAAATCTGAATTGTGTTACGGCATTCATTTGTGTTGGTTTTTGTCGCAAAATATTTCGTTTGTGCCGCTTCCATTCTCCCGTTATAACGAATTTTTATATTTCAAGGACACGTAAAGAAAATAGCCTTAAAGCATTGGACCGTCAAATCAGAGTAGAAACATGCCCGATGTAAAATGTTGCTGCGGAAAACATGGTTAAAAGTGTAATCAACCCCTTCATTCCGTATGCCATAAAAGTTATCGTTGATTCTCATGATTAAATATTCAGTTTAACAAAAAATATGTTACAATTTTTTAAAGCTAATTATAATTTTTAAATCTTTTTTACTAAGTTTTAGAATTTGTAAAATATATATCTTACAAAATTTTCTTTTCCGAATTGAATTGCAATTAAATTTTTACTTTCTTCTATCTTCAATAGAAGAAAGTATTGTAATCGAAATTTTTTTCGACTTCCGGTTTTCGACGGATTTGCATGTTTTAGGGGTCAGAGATTCCAAAAAACATGTTTATAGAAAATGTCTGTCTGTCTGTGTGTCCGTCCGTCTGTCTGTCGCCATTGTACCATCAAAAAGTGTATGAAGTTATGTATAGAATTAAACCAAAATTTTATTATAAGTTTTTGGCTATGGCAAGCAGGTCCTCCCTGAATTTGGAAAAAATTCGCCGGTAGGGGGCGCTGTAAATGCGATTTTGAATATTGTACCATCGAAAAGTGTATGAAGTTATGCATAGAATTGAACCAAATTTTTATTTTAAGTTTTTGGCTATGGCAAGCAGGTCCTCCCTGAATTTGGAAAAGATTCGCCGGTTGGGGGCGCTGTAATAGCGATTTTTGTGCGATTTTGAATATTGTACCGTCCAAAAGTGTATGAAGTTATGCATAGAATTAATCCAAATTTTTATTTTAAGTTTTTGGATATGGCAAGCAGGTCCTCCCTGAATTTGTAAAAAAATCGCTCGTAGAGGGCGCTGTAATAGCGATTTTTGTACAATTTTTGTGCCATTTTGAATATTGTATCGTCGAAAAGTGTATGAAGTTATGCATAGAATTGAACCAAATTTTATGTGTTTATTTTTGGTCATGTCGCGAAGGTCCTCCCTGAATTTGGAAAAATTCTGCCGGTAGGGGGCACTATAATTGCGATGTCTGTACCATTTTCATTATTGTACCATCGAAAAGTGTATGAAGTTATCCATATAATTGAACCAAATTTTTTGTGCATGTTTCTGGCTATGGCAAACAAGTCCTCCCTGAACTTGAAAAAATTCCGAATGAAGGGGACGCTATAATTTCGATCTCTGTGTCATTTTCATTATTGTACCATCGAACAGCGTATAAAATTATACATACAATTGAACCAAAATGTTTGTGCTTGTTTTTGGCTTTGGTCAACAGGTCCTCCTTGAATTTGGAAATATTGCGCGGTAAACGGGCCCCGTGCTAGCGATTTTTGTATACTTTTCTTGATTTTTCGTAGTTCTATTGTGAATCGGCGGCTCATGCAGCGGCGGGAACTCGCTTCCTGCTAAGCCGGCTATTCGCAAACAGCTGATAACAACAGAATAAGGAAAAATTAATAATTTTAACAAATATCATGATATAGATTAACTCGTTTTTAGTCCGTTTAATTGACTTGAGCAGAAATTTAAGATGAAAATCAAAGTTGGTATAGTATTGAACTAATAATATTGAAGTATTAACATGTGTAACTAGGTTTTGAAATATTAAGATGTATAAGATAGAAGAAAGTTTTGGGATTGGCACATCCAACTAGTTTAAATATAATTTTAATTAAAAAAAACCCTTTTTATACAAGTATAAGTAATATTTTACTAGTATATAAATCTGGAATCTATTATTATAATTATTAGTATTAGTATTGCAATCAAACAATAAATTCAAAATTTGCATAAAAAAAAGTGATTTCATACTACGCAAACGCCGGTTGGTACAAAAATCTACCATTAAAAAAAACTTAGTAAATACAACGGGAAAAATAAAATTTATGTACGATGTACTTAATAGACTCAGAATGCACAAATATGAACAAAAATTTCAAAATTGATCGAGTATTTTGAAGTCGGCATTAATGGGTTAAGAATTTCTCCCTAAAGAAAGACCGTTTAATTTTTTGTCTTTTATGCATGGCTAAATATTCCAGTTGCGAGAAATCATGTTTGCTGAGAGCCTGAATAGGTAATACGCAACAATTAACACCTGCAGTTGGTCATTCTTAGTCATTAAAAAAAGTAACAAAATACAGTAAATATTCTATAATCCGGCACGTTTGGGACTTGGAGCTTGCCGGAATACGAAATTTTCCGGATTACAGGATGAAAGTCGGGAAAAACGTGTAGAAGTTAGAATTAAACAAAAAATGACAGAAAAGCATGTTTGTTATTCTTTAAACAGCTTGAATATAATTTTAAAACAAGAAATAAAAGTCATCCGTTGAGCATAGATTATGAACACTTTCCAACACTTCCTGAATACTTTAACAAAACTTCGTTATTTAGGGAAATAAGGTAAATAAGATAACTAAGTAAACATTTTGGAAAACCCATAAAGCATTTTAAAAATTGATTTCAGCAATTACCGTCCATAGCCAATAGTACCTTTATTACACGCCACTATTTAGCTAAATTTTCATTTAACCTAAAACATAGATCTACATTGATCCTAAAGACCCGTCCATTCGTCGATTTTATGCGTGGAAATTTTGAAGGCAGTTTACGGGGTCACGTGATCAATAGCAGAACAAACAAACCGCTATTTAGTAGAACATCTGCTATGACATGATCATTTTAAATTTTATTAATAAATAAGCACTTGTTTGCGATGAAACTTCAATTCTTAAGTTTAAATATGTTCTTTTCATCAGTTTCATCTTTCGTAAATACAAATAGACGCCAAAAATATTAATAAACAGATAACATTATTTACGTAAAAGGGAAACCCCGAAATGTTCTTCTGCTCTCCCACGCCATTTGCCGGCACACTCCGGATAAACTGAACACGCTTTTTTGAATGGAAAGTCGGCAAATGGTCGGGTCTTTAGGATCCAGGGGCGCCATTTGAGGGGGGCTGGGGGGCAATAGCCCCCCCCCCAAGGAATTTGATATTTCAGGAAATTTATCAACCATCAAATGCAGGGATGCACCGAATAGTGATTTTGGCCGAATGCCGAATATTTGTCCTGCAGGCAAACCGAATACCGAATATTCGGCCAGCCGAATAGTAACTGTTAGGCCGAATTCCGAATATTAGGCCAGCAGAATAGTATCTATTCGGCTGTCCAAATATTTTTATATCTCAGTGTTTAACGTTAAAAAGTTAAATTAAAAAAAAAAAATTATGTAATATTTAGCACAGATGCTTCCATTTTGACAAACAAGACTATTTTAAGTAAATTGTGTACTAAAAAAAGTATGTTTTGAGTTATTATTTAAGAAGAGGATGGTTTAAAAAATTTTTAGATAACAAAATTTAAATTCCATGCCTTCTTCAATTAATTCAAACAAATGAAAAGAATTCTCTTATACTGAACAAGAAGCAACATATTATTCCACTTCTTTCATCAAAAATTAAAGGTGTACAAGCCGTAGCAGAATTTTCATTTATAACTGTATTAAAATGAAGATATTTTAGCGAAATTTGCATCACATTAATTTGCTTGTATAGAATGTGATGATATCCTTGGAAGAGACTGTATTTTGGCCAGTGGTACAGTATAAGTATTGTTAGATGCATTCTTAATAAAATATTGTCTAGCTCAGTGCTGTTTAAATATGAATGGTCGCTATTTCCAGCACTTCTCGTCATGTTATAATATTTCAGAGAAATTAAAGTAACTCTGTTGACAATATAGTTACAATACCTTCATAAAACGTTTAAAGTAACAAAAGAAATTTAAAGTTTGACTTGGGGATACACTGTATTTTTGACTGAATAAGTGAATTGCGATCCTGATTTACTGGGCAAAAAATTGCCTATTTTGATGCCTATTATTACCCCTGAAATTTTCTTCCCTTTTGTTTAGAAACACCCTGTTTGCGAAAAAGCAAGGAACGCATTATTTACCAGACAATGCTCAGTAACTTGCATTTCTGCATTTAATAATTCCCATAAACAAATGACATGTCATTAATGGTTAATTTTTTTAAATGACATTTTTAAAACAACAAATAAATAATATAAAATCATTCTCCTTTATTTAAAGATTCTAATTATTCTGAATATCTTTGATTCTCTGAATATTAATTGACAGTCAAAAGTAGAAGTTGTGTAACGTTTTAAAAAATATTTTAAAGAGGTTTTTTTGAGTATTCGGTTTGGGCGAATAGTTTGATATTCGGCCAAACCGAATATTTGGTAGGCCAAATATTCGGCAAACCAAATAGTTTGATATTCGGCCTAACCGAATATTCGGTTACCGAATAGATACCGAATATTCGGAGCATCCCTAGCAAATGTCAGACTCAAACAAACATCAGAATATTGCTCAAACTCTAAAATAACTTATCAGATTTGATTGCAAAAAACATATGCATTAAATAAATGCTTATGCATAGAAATTAACAATTATCAAAAAAATTTCCTAAAGCCTTACTATTCGAACTCCCTCAAAGTGAGACATATATCTTTAATGAGTACTTTGGTTAATTTTAAAAATACATGTGAGAATTTTTTTATCAGTTGCTTCTCAGCTGTGTGCAAATTGATCATGGGAAAACTTGTCAAAATCATTGACACAACAACCACAATGATTTTCTTCTAGCCAATTCTCGAATAAGCGCAAAGAAAATAATAACATTTATATCCCATTGATGACGGTCTTGTGATGACTGAAAACGTTTTGGGTTTTTCTAATAGTTTTAAATTATATGTATGCACATGAAAGTAATTCTTGTGCGTTTATTTGTGCTTTTTATATGAATATTAATTATAAATTTTACCTTTTCTGTAGAAAAATGAAGATATATACATAGTATTCATTAATGTTCAAATATGTAGTTTTTTTTTATCTGAAAAATATTTAGAAAAACTTCTTTTTCTTTGATTTTTCTTTGAAAAATCGGATTAACATGAAACCATCTCATAATAGTGAAAACACAATCCGAAACAATTAACGCTTTACCTTTACTTGCAGAAAATCACTAACGAAAATTTCCTTATACTTATAGATCAGAAAATTTGTAAATTTCGTGACCTATTCATGACGTTCGTTGGCTGATTATCTCATGACTGATTGAATTTCATGATTTTTTTCGCGATCATCTGACGAAATTTACGATTTTTTCGCGATCATCTGACGAAATTTACGATTTTTTTCGCGATCATCTGACGAAATTTACGATTTTTTTCGCGATCATCTGACGAAATTTACGATTTTTTTCGCGATCGATTCACGGAATTCACGATTTTTTTTCCGCAAGCTTTATAGAAAATGGATTTTCTTCGCGCGAACACTTGCCGAAATTCACAATATTTTTCCGCGACCAACTGACGAAATTCGATATTTGTTTTCGGGATTTTTTTTGACAAAATTCATGATTCCTTATCACTATCATTTATTGAAATTCGTGATTTTGTTTCTGCCACCAACTAATAATGTTGTAATTTTTTTGCGCGAGAGATAGACAAAATTTCGGATCTTATTACGCGATCATTTGACGAATTTCTCCTCGATTTTATTGCGCGATTGTTCGACTAAATTCTCGTGATTTTTTTGCGCAACCTTTTGACGAAATTCGCGATTTTTTGCACAATCCTTTTACGAAATTCAAGATTTCTGTTTGTGCAATCGTTTGACGAAATCTGTATTTCTTTTTGCGATCTCTGATGAAATTAGCGATACTTTCCACGGTCGTTTGAAGAAATTAGCGATTTTTTAAGCGACCATTTTGGAAACTTTTTTTTTTCAAAATTTCCAAGATTCGCGATTTTTTTCTGCGACCCATTGACGAATTAATTTTGTGGATTTTGAACGAAAGAAAAATCGCGGACTTTCACGAAAATAAAAAGTGTGGAATAATCACATGCTTGTGAAAGAAGTTATGGAGACAAAATCACGTAGAACATTTTTTATTGTGCGGGATTTTCTTTCTGTGTGATTTGCGTAGTTCTGCACGTTGTGCAATTTTCCACGTTCCCTGTTCCTGAAAGAAAAATTTTCCTTCTTCTTCGTCAGGAGACTAATGAAATGGCGCCCCTGTAAGTAAAATTTCGAAAGGGACTAGAAAAAAGTTCTATTTAAACAAGTCTCCGTCTTAGCAAGTATAATTGTATGATGTTTTTTCAACGAAATTTGATATTTTCCCCTTCTAGAAAGAAATCTGTTATAGACAGGTTTCGTTTTCACAAGTTTTACTCTAATATATATCTTTTCAGAGCTATCCTATAGAGCGGATGGTTTAACAGTCAGTGAGGATCCTTGCAAACATGAAACCTGTCTATAATATAGAATCCTGTCTAAAAAGAAAAAAATCATGTCCAATATATCAAAACTTTACCTTCTAAGACGAAAACCTGTTTAAAACGAAGTATTTCATTGGTTCTGAGTTTCCGTATTCGAAGTTTTTACTGTTATTGTAAGCATAAGTCAGTAAACGTTTCTCAACGGGGTGGAGGGGCGTAGACCTCCTGGATCCTACCCTTACCTATATAGAATACCTCAAAAAATGTTTGCCCCCCCCCCCCCCAAGAAATTTCTGAAATGGCGCCCCTGTTAGGATCAATGTAGGTCTAGACTAAAGCACACTTAAAACTACTGAAATCCCATTTACATATATTATCATCCATAGACGGTTCTGTATCCAATTCTTTGCGTGACCCTGTATATCATTTTATCCATATTCTACAAACATTTCTTAGCAAACTAAATGTAGTTCAGCGTAAAAATGCATAACTCCTTTAAAAAGCACATTTAAGCTCCCTGTGACTTCCTCATTTAGTTTTTTCTGGCACTTTTGAGGTTTTTTTTTTTTTTTTTTTTTGCCTTCTTGATATTGAATTTGGTTAAACATTTCTTGTAAACAGTTACTTCGTGTGATGGTCATCAATATATATCGATTACATTTGTAAAACAAAACCCTTAATTAATTTGAATCCTAAAATATAAGAACATAGTAATCGTAAAAGAAGGGCAAGGCAAATTAATCGGACAACATGAAGATATTTTTCTTAACTAATGTGAAAGCTGCTGTCATATTTAAAGCATTGTCAGATAGAAAAAGATTGGGCATACTGGACCATTTTTAAAGTTTTATTTTTTTCTTTTGAAATTTAAAGATCAATTTACAAAAAAAAGTTGTTGAATATATGCTATCTTAAAGTACACATTTTAATAATTTTTAAAGAAGAAATACTTTTTAAAGCTTAAAACATGTATGGAGTACAATGGAACAATAAAAGAAGCACAAGTAAAATATTAAAGGCGAAGGATAAATTACAATATTAATAACTATTTAAAGGGAAAAGTACTTTATTAGAAATCTATAGCCATTTTTTTTTTTTCAATGCATTAAATAGTACAAAACACATTTCATATAAATAAAAATATTTAAAAGAATTTTGTGCACGGTGTCATTGTATGCCCCCATAGGTATACTGAACAAGATTTTACATATTTAAGTTTAAGCAAAAAATAATCAGCATGTTTAAAATATATTTAAATAAAGTAATGTAAAGAACAATATGGCTCATTAAAAATGTACACCATTAGGTTTAGCTATATATGTTTTAAGCTTTATAACTGTTGTTATTTTTTTTTAAACAAAACTTTCTTTTGAACTATTTTTCCTTTAAAAATTAAATAATAAATAAATAAAAAATAAATAAATAACAAAATGTACTAGAACATATTCATAACAGCACCTTTAATTCTTAATTAAAAAAAAAAAAAAGAAAACTTTCATCTTTTCTTTTTCTGTTGAAAATTTCACTATTAAATAAGTATAAAAGAATGGTCTACTGTAACTCTTTTTGGGATGACTCACTGTTCACCATGTAGATATGGAATAAGAAAATACTCTAATATTTTATATAAAAAAGCATAATTTTGAATAAAATTAACAATAAACGAGTGTTTATCTGTATGCTTCAACTATTTTTCATAATTCTTGCCTTTATTAACAAAATATCTAAGATAAAAAAAAGAAAACTTTCATCTTTTCTTTTTCTGTTGAAAATTTCACTATTAAATAAGTATAAAAGAATGGTCTACTGTAACTCTTTTTGGGATGACTCACTGTTCGCCATGTAGATATGGAATAAGAAAATACTCTAATATTTTATATAAAAAAGCATAATTTTGAATAAAATTAACAATAAACGAGTGTTTATCTGTATGCTTCAACTATTTTTCATAATTCTTGCCTTTATTAACAAAATATCTAAGATAAAAAAAAGAAAACTTTCATCTTTTCTTTTTCTGTTGAAAAATTCACTATTAAATAAGTATAAAAGAATGGTCTACTGTAACTCTTTTTGGGATGACTCACTGTTCGCCATGTAGATATGGAATAAGAAAATACTCTAACATTTTATATAAAAAAGCATAATTTTGAATAAAATTAACAATAAACGAGTGTTTATCTGTATGCTTCAACTATTTTTCATAATTCTTGCCTTTATTAACAAAATATCTAAGATAAAAAAAAAGAAAACTTTCATCTTTTCTTTTTCTGTTGAAAATTTCACTATTAAATAAGTATAAAAGAATGGTCTACTGTAACTCTTTTTGGGATGACTCACTGTTCACCATGTAGATATGGAATAAGAAAATACTCTAACATTTTATATAAAAAAGCATAATTTTGAATAAAATTAACAATAAACGAGTGTTTATCTGTATGCTTTAACTATTTTTCATAATTTTTGCCTTTATTAACAAAATATCTAAGATAAAAAAAAGAAAACTTTCATCTTTTCTTTTTCTGTTGAAAATTTCACTATTAAATAAGTATAAAAGAATGGTCTACTGTAACTCTTTTTGGGATGACTCACTGTTCACCATGTAGATATGGAATAAGAAAATACTCTAACATTTTACATAAAAAAGCATAATTTTGAATAAAATTAACAATAAACGAGTGTTTATCTGTATGCTTCAACTATTTTTCATAATTCTTGCCTTTATTAACAAAATATCTAAGATAAAAAAAAGAAAACTTTCATCTTTTCTTTTTCTGTTGAAAATTTCACTATTAAATAAGTATAAAAGAATGGTCTACTGTAACTCTTTTTGGGATGACTCACTGTTCACCATGTAGATATGGAATAAGAAAATACTCTAACATTTTATATAAAAAAGCATAATTTTGAATAAAACTAACAATAAACGAGTGTTTATCTGTATGCTTCAACTATTTTTCATAATTCTTGCCTTTATTAACAAAATATCTAAGATAAAAAAAAGAAAACTTTCATCTTTTCTTTTTCTGTTGAAAATTTCACTATTAAATAAGTATAAAAGAATGGTCTACTGTAACTCTTTTTGGGATGACTCACTGTTCACCATGTAGATATGGAATAAGAAAATACTCTAACATTTTATATAAAAAAGCATAATTTTGAATAAAATTAACAATAAACGAGTGTTTATCTGTATGCTTCAACTATTTTTCATAATTCTTGCCTTTATTAACAAAATATCTAAGATAAAAAAAAGAAAACTTTCATCTTTTCTTTTTCTGTTGAAAATTTCACTATTAAATAAGTATAAAAGAATGGTCTACTGTAACTCTTTTTGGGATGACTCACTGTTCACCATGTAGATATGGAATAAGAAAATACTCTAACATTTTATATAAAAAAGCATAATTTTGAATAAAATTAACAATAAACGAGTGTTTATCTGTATGCTTCAACTATTTTTCATAATTCTTGACTTTATTAACAAAATATCTAAGATAAAAAAAAGAAAACTTTCATCTTTTCTTTTTCTGTTGAAAATTTCACTATTAAATAAGTATAAAAGAATGGTCTACTGTAACTCTTTTTGGGATGACTCACTGTTCACCATGTAGATATGGAATAAGAAAATACTCTAACATTTTATATAAAAAAGCATAATTTTGAATAAAATTAACAATAAACGAGTGTTTATCTGTATGATGCTTCAACTATTTTTCATAATTCTTGCCTTTATTAACAAAATATCTAAGATAAAAAAAAGAAAACTTTCATCTTTTCTTTTTCTGTTGAAAATTTCACTATTAAATAAGTATAAAAGAATGGTCTACTGTAACTCTTTTTGGGATGACTCACTGTTCACCATGTAGATATGGAATAAGAAAATACTCTAACATTTTATATAAAAAAGCATAATTTTGAATAAAATTAACAATAAACGAGTGTTTATCTGTATGCTTCAACTATTTTTCATAATTCTTGCCTTTATTAACAAAATATCTAAGATTAAAAAAAAAAAAAAAATTACTTTTGGTAACTAAAAACTACATAATGAATAAGTTTGTATTTGACGATATGATTTATGGTTGAAAACTTACTTAACCCCAGGCTATGCGTACAAATATGAAATTAAAACCAGCAAAATAAATACACTTTGAAGGGATAGTCCACTGAGTCACGTTTCCCTGTGATTAAAAATATTTTTCAGGATTAAGATTTTTTACAATGAAATATGGAAATACCCAGTTTTTGGGTACTTACAAAAGGCTTGAGTAAATACCCAGGTATATACCCCAAAAAATAAATAGCTACCCGCTGGGTATTTACCTATCCCCACATCACTGGGTACAAGGATTCTTCAATTCTCAACTGCATAGAACTTTATCCTTGGGCCCTGTTTTTTTTTTCTGGTCTTAAGGTGACTTGTACAGTCTACTTTTACCCCCCCCCTCCCCCTAGATAGTCAGTTATTGTATGTTCAATGGCTTCCTGAATTCCATGAAGGGACAGGCCTGTATGTGAATTTAAGGATGCACTAGCAGAGACCATCTCTTCAAGAACTAAACTTCCAGTTTAAGATTTCGTACCTTCGAACGTTGGTCATTTTTCTCTCATCTACACAATGAACAAGTAAAAATTAAATAAAAAAAATAAAAAAACCCGACTGTGTAAAAAGTGAACTAATTAATTATTTCTCATCAATATGAAACTATTTTTCATATTACTTACCTATTTTTGTTATATACTTGTATTGATGACTTTTAGGTTGTGTTTAATTGCTAGTTCCTATCTATAGACACTGTTTTGATGAGGCCTATGGATGTCTATGAAGGTTAGAGTTGCAGTAAAGCTAGAGATCCTACCTACACAAATTCCAGGTTGTGTAATATTTAAACGGAGCTTCTGACTGTAAAATAGTCAATGAAACATCGTCTTCATTTTGAAAGACCTATCCAATGATATACCACTCAATAGGGTGCGTAAAAAATGTTTTTCGTCTCTACCGCCATTTTGTATTTTACTGCCGCCATTTTGAATTTATAAAAACAAAACGTAGCCTATAACCATCGGACGGTCAAGACGAGTCGATAGAGACTTCATTCATTAAAATCCATCCAGCCGTTGGGATGTTTCGAGGGTATAAAGAAATCCACATACCCAGATACGTATGAAACGCATAACCTTCTTGGTAGCCGGGTAATAAAAATAAAGGTATAGCAAACCTTATTTCAAGCATATATAAAAGATTATCCAAGCAAAAAAAACGCAATATTGTCAGAAATGTGGAGTTAGATAAAAATCAATAGTATGGAAAATGAGGTGGGCTTGTAGATTAAAAAGTACCAAGCACTCGCACTGAAAAATAAAGGAACTGTCATTTTGGGCAAAACAACACCAATTCCAGTGTGTCAGACAGTGAAAGGTCTTAAAGCTCCGATTAATCGAGCTGAATCAGGAAATTATAAATTTCCATCACTCTTTGCTGCACAAATTTTGAAAGCAGATAAACTCCTTCCCCGATCAGTGGGGAATAGTTAAAAGTGTTGCCATATGACCTCTACTGCCCTTCCTTGCAAAATGTGCTTCCTACTCGTGTTTGCAAGCATTGTGGTTTATATTTTGCATCCAATGTCATGTTGAAGAAATGAATAATTGGTGTGCATAAAATCAGTGGAAAGTGCCAACCAGAAGTTGGCAGAGTTGGACCGCTTCAAATAGCTGCGCGCAGGCAACAAGAACTCATGGCTGTATTTGCTTTCACCGAAAATGTGGAATTTGCAGATTGTGTCGATGAAGACGATATTGACAGAGGGATTACTATCCCCGAGGATGAGAGCGATGTCAAAATGCGTGTGTACTCGATGGATGAGCATATATTTTCTCCATGGGAGGAAGAGTCGTAATAGTAAATGATTCAGAGTAATTTCTATTTTATGATTTAGTATATAATTTTATAAATGTTCATATTAATGTGACAAATGAAATCTGATGGTAATTCCATTTAAGTAAACTAATATTAAGGCATCTTTTTAAAAATCAATCTGGTTTAAAGTACAGTTGAACCTCTTTTATCCGAAACACTTTTAACCGAAACACATTTTTAAAGCTTTTTTTTTTTTTACAATCATATTTTTGTGTGCAAGCGATCCTTTCCGAACTACGAGTACATATAAATAGTTTCGATCCCCTCTTTTAAGAGTTTCTTTGAATTTAACTTGAGCTCCCGTAACCTGCGGAGTGGAACGAAGAAAATGACGAAATTACCAATTCTGAAGCTTTTGAATGTTTCGCAAAAGGTTTGGCATGGCTGGAGCAGCAGAAAGACTGTGACACTGGTAAACTAATAATGTTAAAAAACTCTGTGATAGCGCTTCAAAGCAAACACAATCGAAACTACGACAAGCAAAACATTTTTCAAAACCTTGTGATACATGTAAAAGGTACTTAATTTCAAAATTAAAATTCTGATAATTTATTCTTGCTTCTATTTTGTTATTGCTTTATTTTTATTAAGCACTTGTTACCATATTAAGAAATAATGCATATACTTCTCCTTAATATCAAAATTGAAGCGTTCTCGATTATCCGAAAATTTAGATTTTCTGAAAGATGGTCAGTCCCAATTACTTCGTATAATTGAGGTTCGAGGTGTGCATTTTGTGTTTATAAAGTAAAGATAAGATTTAAAGCCGAATATGTTAAATTCCATTTCAAATTCCAAAATACTACTGTTTTCAATTGCACTTTCATATTAATGTTTTATTACTATTGCATATTAATTGTCTTTTTTGTTGCAAAGCTTAATCTTATTTCATACAAAATACCGGGTGTCCCAAAAAGGACTGACTGATTTTAAAATTCAATAACTTGCAAACGGTGACAGATATTAAAAAAATTCTTGCAGGAGGATTATGCATAAGGTCAAAAGTTTTATTACAGTGATTTTCAATTTTAGTTCGATTTACAAACAACAGATGACGCTGCGATCAATAGAGGCTAAATTCAGACTCGATTTTTGGTACTTCGTGGCCCGGATAATACATTTCCATCTCCTTTTTCTGCATGGAACAAGATAAAGGAACAAAAATCGAGCCTGTATTTAGCGACTATTGCTTACAGCGCCATCTATTGTTTTTAAATCCAACTAAAATTGAAAATCACTGTAATAAAACTTTTGACCTTATGCATAACCCTCCTGCAAGAATTTTTTTAATATCTGTCACCGTCTGCAAGTTATTGAATTTTAAAATCAGTCAGTCCTTTTTGGGACACCCGGTAAGTACACGAATCATTTTTATTGTTATGATCGCAAATGTCATTAAAAACATAGTTAAAATTTTAAAATAAAATTTGAAATATGATCTATAACGTAGTGCTTTGTTCCTGAACTGCAAGTATGAAATGTAAAGCCGCTATCAGATTCACCGACTTTTCGAGCAACCAACTTTACAGCCGATTTTAACACCAACTTTTTCCAGTTGAAAGGGAGAAAAAGGTTACAATTGTCTTTGCTAAAGTTGGAGGAAAACCCGGGAAAACCAGTACTACTAGTACCAGCCGTCAATATTTATCGCATTTTCGTATCAATCGCTTATCTCTGATTCGCTGAAATGTTGAAAGGTGGGAGGAAAAGTTGCGGCTAGGACAGACTTTTTTGAGATGCGGATAAAAAGTTGGGGATATTGCTGTTTGCTATCACACTGGGTGTCGAGACAACATTTCGCGAAAAGTTGGAGGAAATCAAGAGTTGGCTCAAAAATTGCTCGAAAAGTTGGTGAATCTGATAGCGGCTTAACGTGACGCGTGACAAAGGGAGGGGGAACATCATTTATGGAAAGACCCTTTACTTTTACTGGGGTGAGACCGTCTCATCGCTAAGCACTAAATTCAAGTTTTAAATAGCGACTACTACCTGGTGTCACTGTCTGCTTTAAAAGATGTTACGCTAGTCTAAAAAATACTTTGAAAAATTACAATTTTATTTTATAAGTACTTTTGGTATAAAATTTCTGACCTCAGTACTTTACAAATTTACTACATAAAATTTAAGTGTATAAAGCTACCCCCTGCAATCTACGCTCGCTAACCCCCATTCAGACACCGCAGGATCTAAAAACACGCTAATCTGATCGGTTTTAAAAATATTATAGAAGATTGACTTATACTGAAAAAAGATCTGCAGATCTCCCTGTAAACGGGTTTCCATTCAAATTCCTTTGATTTCAAAAATTTAAGGCCGAATCAGTTGCTGTTAAGACATCCGATGGTTGTTTTCGTGTTTGATGAAAGAGGATCAGTTAAATATTTGAAAAGAAGCTAAAAAAAATGAATTAAGTGTACAGTCTTTGTCTCCCGGTATTTTAAAACAATTTCTATAACAATAGCCTAAGTCATGTGACTATCATCAACAGTTCCGGGCGAACCACTTTGCTTTTTATATTCCTGGTGCCATTTTGGTACTTTAATGTTAGCCAGGTACAGGTGATAAGTCGCCAAATATTATTCTATCGCCATCATTTCATCTATATTATAATAGTCCAAGTCATGTAACTGCCATAAATAAATACACTCTGATCCCTTCGCTTTTCATATAAAAGTTTGGCCCAGATCAGGCGCGGATCCACTGGGGGGGGGGGGGCGATCGCCCCCCCAAAATCCAACGATTATCGCGAATTTCGACAAATGGTCTCCGAAAAAAAAAACAATTTCGTGAATTGTTCGCAGGTGAAAGGGTCGCAAAAAACTCGAATTTCGTCGAAAGATCGCGCAAAAAACGCCAATTTCGTCAAATGATCGAGAAAAACGCAAATTTCGTCAAAGGATCGCGAAAAAACGCGAATTTTGCCAAAGAAGCGCGGAAAAATGCGATTTTCGTCAAAAAATCGTGCATTTCATCAAAGGACCACGAAAAAAACGCAAATTTCGTCAAAAGATCGCAGAAAAAAACGCGAATTTCGTCAAAGGATCGCAGAAAAAAACGTCAATTTCGACAAAGAATTGCGGAAAAACGCTAATTTCGCGAAAGAATCACACAAAAAACGCTAATTTCATCAACAGATCTCTGAAAAAAGGCGAATTTCTTCAAAGAATCGCGAAAAAAATACGCAAATTTCGCCACAGAATCGCTGAAAAAACGCAAATTTCGTCAAAGGATCGCGAAAAAACGCGAATTTTGTCAAAGAAGCGCGGAAAAAATGCGATTTTCGTCAAAAAATCGTGCATTTCATCAAAGGACCACGAAAAAAACGCAAATTTCGTCAAAAGATCGCAGAAAAAAACGCGAATTTCGTCAAAGGATCGCAGAAAAAAACGCCAATTTCGACAAAGAATTGCGGAAAAACGCTAATTTCGCGAAAGAATCACACAAAAAACGCTAATTTCATCAACAGATCTCTGAAAAAAGGCGAATTTCTTCAAAGAATCGCGAAAAAAATACGCAAATTTCGCCAAAGAATCGCTGAAAAAACGCGAATTTCGTCAAAGGGCCGCGGAAAAAACGCACAATTAGCACAGGGAAGAGGTTTCCCTAGGTGCGCATCTACGAAGGGGGGGGGGGGGGTTCGATCGGGACAAAGGAGAGAAGAACAAATTTACCAAGTTGGTTTATCTGAAATCAACACACCATACGCATTTTAACTGACTGGGATTATGATATAATCCTCTTTTGTTCATTCATCAAATACCCTTAAAATTTACCAATGTGGGTGGCAATAACAGTACATTTTTTACACATTAGTGGCTGTCTTCAGAAAACATTAAGATGCTTGAATTTTTCAAAGGACCTTTCTTTTTCTTGTTTCTTTCTTTCTTTGGAAATTGTATGAATCCCATTCTTTTCTCAAACAAAAAAGCACTCCTCAAAAATATTGTTATACAGAAATTAGAATTGTAGCTTCTTTGAATGAACGAAAAAGTTTCAACACTTTAAAGGGATCCGCATGACGTTGTCAATTTATGTTGTAGAGATTCAACAAAAGGTACACGAAGTGGCATCGTCCCCCACCTCAACCCATAGTGTCAAAAATTATGTCGCCATATGCCTTTTGACTGGACATAATCCTATTTTGTTCACTAATTGCCGAAACGTCAGAGAGGTTTACCATTGATACCCGAAAAGTGTTTGGTTTTCGTTTGCTTGTCTGTGTGTTCCGCGAAAACTGCCGTTAAAAGCGTTGGATTTATATCATGGGGGGGCGACCTCCCCAATCGACCCCCCCCCGTGGATGCGCTCCTCCTGGTGTTAATTGTGCGTCTTTTCCGCGTCACTTTGACGAAATTCGCGTATTTTTTTCGCGATTCTTTGACAAAATTCGCATTTTTCTGAGATCTGTTGACGAAATTCGCGAAATTAGCGTTTTTTGTACGATTCTTTCGCGAAAATTAGTGTTTTTTCCGCAATTGTTTGGCGAAATTAGCGTTTTTTCCGCAATTGTTTGGCGAAATTCGCGTTTTTTCTGCAATCCTTTGGCGAAATTAGCGTTTTCTTTCTGCAATTCTTTGACAAAATTCGCGTTTTTTTAGCGATCCTTTGACGAAATCCGCGTTTTCTCTGCGATCCTTTAACGATATTCGCGTTTTTTTCTGCGACACTTTGACGAAATTCGCGTTTTTTTGCGAGATCCTTTGACCTGCGAACGATTGATGAAATCGATTTTTTTCGGCAACCATTTGCCGCAATTCACGATAATCGATGGATTTATATTTTTTTAACCAAGGGGGGTGGGGCGATTCGCGCCTATGAAGAGGTATAAACACCACTTAGATGATACATTTTGATTTTCAAGGATGTTAAGGCCCTTCAAATTTCTGAAGGCGATCCTTTTTCAGAGATTACTCTCTTCCAGAAATCTGATATTAAAAAATAGATGTGATTGTTATGTTTTTCAGCTACGGTAATTGGTTCTTATGTATGTTTTAGTGCTGAATCCAAAAATGACCTTCATTTTTTACCATACCATCACTTCAGGATTTTTCACAAATCGCAAATTTTTAAATAGTCGAAATATTGCGAAAATCTGCTGCTGTAAAATAGACGTAACTTTTTTTCATAATAACTTATTCATTTTTTTGCTTATACTATGGATTTTTACGGTTAAACATGTAAAATATTGTGTATTTAAAATCCTTATAATTTTATTCCATGCGTGGAAGTTTCTTTGAACCGCTCATGCTCTGCTTCGCGCTTTTCTTTTAATCTTCTCTATGGGGTTCATCTCGGTATCCTCTTTTATTTTGGCGGTTGATAAAGCTGGGAAATTTGTGGCAGATGTATTTAAAACATTTACCTTCTTTTGTTGCTGTACTTACAAATTGCTTTGAGAGATTTTCGCTATTTTTAGTCCCCGGTACGGTATGCTATTTCTTTCTCCCAGCTTATTTTGAGATATCTCCAAAAAATAACAACGTTACCTTACAGAAGCCAGCCGTGAAACAAAGCAGTACGATTAAATACTCTATAGCAATTTTTTAAACTTCTAATCATCGCACATTTTCAGTGTTTATACCGTCATATTCGAAAAAAAAGTACTTTATAATGCAATTTGTTTGAAAACTGCATCTCCATTTATTTTTGAAATATTAATTTTTTTTTTTTTTTTTTTTTTTTTTTTTTTGTAGTTTTTAGAGCCATTTGCTTAATATTGGCAGCGGAAGAACTCCATTTCTGTAAAAAGTGAAAGAAAAATAGCAATTATATCTTTTTGTTGCCATTTTCCATAAAAACTGAAAAAAAAAAAGTTAAAATACGTGCTATTTTCAAAAAATATAAATGAAAGATTTCTGATAAAACAGGGAGCTTTTAGAAACTAAATTTCATTTTAAATATCTATAATGATAATACAAACAAATGAAGGCTTGTGAATCTTTAGATGGCCGATTTTTTGTCGAGTTTTTTGAATGACGAAATCTCTTTTTTTTTGTGTGTGTGTGTGTTATTCAGCGATAGTGACGTCTTAAGCGTACTTTACTGTAGATGTTGTTTAACACTGGATCGCAAATGATGAATTCTTCAGCGGATGTGGATGGCGTCACTTTATGTAAAATAAAATCGCATGTTATAAGTCTTAAAACTGAACTACAGTAGAGCCCCGATTATCGGAGTTTCCGCATTCACAGAGTTATTTTCTTCTGATGAACTGATGGCTTCCATTTTTTTTTCCAAAAAAAAAAAAAAAAAAATTATAGCAATTTTTCCCCCCATTCTGACCAGAAAATCAGAGTTATAACTTTTTACGACTGCTCTTTCATCGTCACCTAACACTTCATTTATAACGACTGTTTCATAATAATGGAAGCAGAATGGTCCATCAGAAGAAAATGATCCATTCCAAAGGTATAAGTTCGATTAACTCGGATAATCGGGACTCTACTGTATCTATATTTATATACATATATTTTTTGTCATCGGGGGCGACACTAAATTCTGAAAAGCAGAATTCCTGTTTTCTAGTTTTACTTTTTAACTTTGAAATTTACGATTTGCGAAAATCGTGACGTGATGGTTAAAAATGAAGGTCATTTTCGCACCCAGTGTTAAAAAAATACATCAAAATCAATTACCAAATGTTAAAAAACACAATCATCGCAGGCTTGTGTTATTAATGTTGTTCACTATAACTAAAAGTACAAAAAATAAGATAAATAATTACCATAGTACAAGAGTAAAAAGAAAAAGAAAAAAAAAATAAGACATTTAATAAATAAATTCTGGTATAACGTTTTTAATTTTACGACCTAATAAGTAACAATAAACCATATTTTGAGAGGGCGGGATTATATAATAAGAGTTTGGATAACCGAGTGTTTCGGTTAATCGGACGTCGGATAATCGAAAGTCTGTAACATTTTCAAATCGCATTAATTATTTCATATTCATTTAAAAATTAACTGCAAGGAATGATTTGAGCAACAGAAATTATGACTACGTTGATTATATGTCACTCGGGATCGCCCACCCCCCCCCCCCCCCAAGACGATTCTCTGGATCCGCCCCTGGCCCAGATATCATATATGGCCCCATATTGGCGCGATTTTTTCCGACGCTAACTTGGGGAAAACATCAACAGCATAAACAACAATATCCGGCTTACCAAATCAAGCAAAATAACGATACTATGGTGCCAGTTAAGTACCCGTTGCGTATATGACATTGGCGTCAGAAAAAAATCGCGCCGATATGGGTCCATATATGACATCTGTGCCGAAAGATTTCCCTTTTGATTAAAAAATCAAATTTCTTTTTCGAATAAAACTACATAAAATTTCAATGGTCGCAAAGAATTCTTGGTGGTACTTTTCGGTTAGCCGGGCGCCAGTGTTATATATACATATATATGTATATATACATGTATGCATGTATACATATATACATGCATATATATATATGTGTATATATACAATATATGTATATGTATCTATATATATATCTACATATATGTATGTATATAAATATGTATATATAACACTGGCGCCCGGTTAACCGAAAAGTACCTTCTTGGTACTGTTACGCTAGCCGGGTGCAAATCTCGCCAATAGCTATTTTTCAACTCGCAAGTTAGCATTTTTTTTTTTTTTTCGAGTGGTAAATTAAAACATTGCTTTGAAGTTGAAATTAAATGTCATCGTTTGTTACATCATTTAATATTTGGCCAGATGTCATATGCGCACCGGGTTTAGCGTGATTTTTTTAACGAAAATTTGGCGAAAACCTCGTTTTCGAATACCAGTTACGTATGTATTTTTGGTACTACTTAGTTATCCCGTCGACCAAAAATCTATCACCAAACTATAAGATTAAATGCCAATAATGGTTGATCGTAAATGTCACATTCACTTGACTTTAAGCATGTTACACGCAGGGGCGGATCCAGAGAATGGAGTCCAGAACCGAAACACTCGGTTATCCAACACTCTTATTATATAATCCCGCTCTCTCCTCAAAATATCGTTTATTGTTACTTATTAGGTCGTAAAATTAAAAACGTTATAATAGAATTTATTTATTAAATGTCTTTTTTTTTTCTTTTTCTTTTTACTCTTGCACTATGGTAACTATTTGTCTTATTTTTTGATCTTTTAGTTATAGTGAACAACGTTAATAACACAAGCCTGCGATGACTGTGTTTTTTAACTTTTGATAATTGATTTTGATGCATTTTTTTAGCACTGAATCCGAAAATGACCTTCATTTTTAACCACCACGTCACGATTTTCGCAAATCGTAAATTTCAAAGTTAAAAAGTAAAAAATAGCGAAAATCTCTCAAAGCAATTTGCAAAGCCTTAACAAAAGAAGGTAAATGTTTTAATCCTTCACTGCACGACGTGCCATATCTAGCACATACCTAAAAACCTTATAATTTTCATTATGTGCCATGAATTTGGCTAATATGATCACTGTAACTGATCAAGAACAATCAAAAGCATGTAATAACACTTATTTTGCCCATGTCAAACGGCTGCATTGTACAAAAAATTAGAATTTGTTCTTCGGAAACAAAGAAAAAAAAAAAAAAATTCAATCAAGTTATTAATATAAGATTTACTTTCATTATTTTTAATGAACACTTAAAAATATTAATATAATAATTGTTGCAGAGTGTTAAGCAGATAAAATTAATTAATTTAAGCTCAATTAGTTGCAAAATATAGCAATACAATATATTAAAACCCTAAATGTGTACATATGGCAGACACCATAAAATATCAAATTTTAGCTGAAATTTTGAAATTTAATTTTTTTCCCTATTTTTCCTATTATTAGACCGATATATAGATTTCAAATAAAAAAAATTCGTAAAAATAGAAAAATTCGTGCAGTTCAGGGTTAAATATATCTGCGACAAATTTCTCAGCCTTATCAACCGCCAAAATAAAAGTGGATACCGAGATGAATCCCATAGAGAAGATTAAAAGAAAAACACGAAGCGGTTCAAAGAAACTTCCACGCATGGAATAAAATTATGAGGATTTTAAATACACAATATTTTACTTATTTAACTTTAAAAATCCATAGCATAAGCAAAAAAAATAAATAACTTATTATGAAGAAAAGTTACGTCTATTTTATAGTAGCAGATTTTCGCAATTTTTCGACTTTTTAAAAATTTGCAATTTGTGAAAAATCCTGACGTGATGGTATGGTAAAAAATGAGGTAATTTTTGGATTCAGCACTAAAAAATACATAAGAATCAATTATAGAAAGCTGAAAAACATAACCATCGCATCCATTTTTTAATATCAGATTTCTGAAAGAGGATAATCTATGAAAAAGGATCCCCTTCAGAAATCTGAAGGGCCCTTAACATCCTTGAAATTCAAAATGCGTCATCTAAGTGGTGTGTATACCTCTTCACAGGCGCGGATACAAGGAAGGGGGAGATCACCCGATCGCCCTCCCCTTTGGATAAAAAAATGTAAATCCACCGATTATCGCGAATTTCGACAAATGGTCGTCGAAAAAATTCAATTTTGTCAATCGTTCGCAGGTCAAAATATCGCGCAAAAAACGCGAATTTCGTCAAAGGATCGCACAAAAAACGCGAATTTCGTCAAAGGATCGTGCAAAAAACGTGAATTTCGTCAAAAGATCGCGCAAAAACGTGAATTTCGTCAAAGAAGCGCGAAAAAAACGTGAATTTCGCCAAAAAATCGGGCACTTCGTCAAAGGACGACGAAAAAACGCGAATTTCATCAAAGGACACGGAAAAAACGCGAATTTTGTCAAAGGACAACGAAAAAACACGAATTTCGTCAAAGGATCGCAGAAAAAACACAAATTCCGTCAAAGAATCGCAGAAGTCGCAGAAATAAACGCGAATTTCGTCAAAGGATCTCAGAAAAAACGCAAATTTCACCAACGGATCGCAGAAAGAAACGCTAATTTCGCCAAAGGACTGCAGAAAAAAACGCTAATTTTACGAAAGAATCGTGTAAAAAACGCTAATTTCGCGAAAGAATCGCACAAAAAATGCGAATTTCGTCACAGAATCGCGAAAACAATACGCGAATTTCGTCAAATGGCCGCGGAAAAAACGCACAATTAGCACCAGCGGCCCTACCACAAGCGCATCGAGTTCCTTCCGAAGCGAGAAGAACCCGAGGTCGAATTTACATGTTTCCCAAAAATTTTTTTCGATGCACAGATTAAGTGCTACCACGAAGAGCTCGGCAATAGCTCACGTATTCTAGATTCCTTTTCAAGTAGGCATCGGAAAAAACTAGACTGACCACTTCAGTTACGAGACAATTCTCACTGACCTTCCCTCTTTTTCTCCCGTTTGAAAAGAAAACAAATGTCTAATTTTGCTTTCTGTGTTTATTAAAAATGCCATCTACACACACCTAATTAAGATATTTTCATAATCTTTTTTTTTAACGAATGTGAAATATACAGATTTTTAGCTGTTAAAAGCTCAAAATCATACGACCGGTAGATCTTTAGAAAATGATAAATAAAAATGAAATTAGCTTTTTTGACTAAGCGAGAGCTTTTCTTTAAAAATTAATAAAAAATTAAAAAATTACTCTAGAGATATTTAATAACTATCATAAGAAAGGATTTATTCTAAACTTTAAAATGATATGAAAATTAATTTTTTGTGAGTTTTTGATAAGTAAATATTAGCATAAATACCCAAAAATTTCAAGAAATTCTGCTTAAATACAAAATAAACGGGAAAAATATTTAAGCTTTGAAACTCATTTTAAACACTAATAATAAATGTACTTTGAAAATATTGCATGCAGCTTTTGGTAGATTTAGATTGATGCAGTATGGAGTCTGTGTTTGTAATGAAAATTCAACGCAAAATTAAAAAAATAAATTCTAATGTGAATTAAAAAATAATAATTGCAGTACATATTAAAATATAGTTTAACAAAATATCGTGTGTAAGTTTATTAATTTCATTTAAATAAACAGTGTGTTATGCTAAGAAAACTCTAATTATACAATAGTTGTCGCATAAAAAAATTAGCAGAGAAAACATGCTGTGCTTACTAGAAAATAATTGACTAGATATTTTTGCTAAAACTTCTTTATAGTAAATATAACATTTCTCAAAATATCGAAGCCCATGTGTGCACTATCATTGTTTACCCAAATAAATCAAATATTCAAAATTTCCAAATATTTATTTATATAGATTATTAAATGTTGTATCAGTTTTAAGATTTGTTATTTGTTGCTTAAATAACAAAATACTTTAGTAAATAGATAGAGAATTTCTTTTTAGAACAAGATAAAAATATTAAATTTAAAATTTTTGCGCAAAAAAAAGATAAAAAAAAGAAGTAAATATCTTTGGAAAGTATTGCAGGATTTTGAATACTTTAAGATACTACATTTTTTATACTTCATATTTCATTGGATATAAAATAAATTGTAAAATTTCTAATAACATAAAAAAGCAACTTATGTCATAGTAACTTTACAGTAAATTTAGAAAAGATAAAAAATATATTATTTGAAGATGATGTGAATCAGTCTTCTTAGATTTTTATTTTTTTGTCTCCGTCTTTAATTTCTATATAAAACTAATCTTTCAAAATATAAGTTAAATATTACTCAATCTACACACACACAAAAAAGAGGACTCTCTGGCGATCCTAATATTAAGCTTTATTTAATATCGAAACTTCTTTTTTTTTTTTTTCTGTTAATTTGAGCAATGCAATAATTATTTCATATTCCGAAAAAAATAGTTTTATAATCAAAGGCAGAAAAAAATGAAAAGTGAAGAAGACTGATTCATATCATCTTCAAACAATATATATAATATATATTTTTTATTGTGTTTAAAAGTTTTCGAAATTTATTGTAAAAAAGTTACTAGGAAATACGTTGTTTTTTGATGATCTTAGAAACGCTACAATTTATTTAAATTCCATAATAAAATATGCCGTTCAAAAACATGCAAAACTTTCCTAAGATTTTTTCTTTCCGAAAACTTTTTGATTGAATATTTTGATTTTGTACTAATCGGAAATTCTCATTGGATGTTATTAAAAGATTTTATATATTTATATATAGATATATATATATATATTATACAACAAGTCATTAAAATTGATACAGCAAGCATTTAATAATAATTTAAAAAAAAAGAAAAGGAAGATCTTTTGGAAATTTTGGATAATTATTTTGTTTGAGTAAACAACGATAGAGCGCACATGGGCTTAAATATTAGCATAAATGTTATATTTAGTATACAGAAGTTTTAGTAAAAGTATATGATCAATTATTTTTGGGGCATATGCAGCGCTTGGTCACACTGCTAATTATTTGTGCAAGAACTATGATATAATTAGCTCACTTGGTATTGCGCGTTGTTTATTTAAAGCAGATTAATAAGATTGTGCGTGATGATTTGTTAGACTATGTTTTAATAAGCATTTCAATTACTTTTTTTCAAATTAGTATTAGTTTTTGTTATTTTAAGTTAACATTTCATTTTAAAAAGATAGCGTATCACAAAGAAAAATCAATCTAAATCTACAAAACATTGTATGCAATATTTGCAAAAAAAAACAAAAAAAACAAACAAACAAACAAAAAAAAAACGCTTATTATTAGTGCTAAAAATTAGTTTCAAAACTTATAATATTTTCCCAGTTATTTTATATTTAAGTAGAATTTCTTGAAATTTTGGCGTATTTATACCCATATTTGCTTAAGAAGAACTTATAAAACTTTTCTTTTTATACCATTTAAAAATCTAGAATAAGATCTTTCTTATGATACTAATTAAATATTTGTAGGTTAACATGTTAATTTTTTATTAATTTTCAAAGAAAAACCCTTGCTTGGTTAAAAAAACAAATTTCATTTTTATTTTCCATTTTATAATTAACTATCCGTCATATCACTTTGAGATTTTGACAGCTGAAAATCTGAACATTTCACTCTCGTTTAAAAAAAAGATTATGAAAGTATCATAATTAGGCGTGTGTCGATGGTATTTTTACTAATCAGAGAAAACAATATCAACCGCTTTAAAATCTCTCCCCAAAGACGCACTTCCGACAATATATGCTTTTCTCACTCCCTTCAATGGGGTCGGAAGTTTTCGTGGAGATCTCGATGACAGTAATCCGATGGAAGACGTTCTCGATTGTGTCGTGGCAGCATTTATCCCAGGGTCATCGGAATGCAACGTCACATCGGGAAATGCAGAAGATTTTACGAGAAAGGGGAGAATTCGATCTGTTCGTGGTAGGCCTCCAGGAGGAGATTCCCTTAGGCGCGCATCCACGGGGCGGGGGGGGGGAGGGGTTCGATCGGAGCGGTCCCTCTCTTCCCCTTCCAAGATATAAATTAAACGCTTTTAACGGCAGTTTTTGCGGAACAGACAGACAAGCAAACGAAAACCAAACACTTTTCGGGTGTCAATGGTAAACCTCACTGAAGTTTCGGCCATAATTTTTGACACTAATGGGTTGAGGTGGGAGACGATACCACTCCATGTACTTTTTGTTGAATCTCTACAACAGAAATTGACAACTTTATGCGGATCCCTTTAAAGTGTTGAAACTTTTTCAATCTTTTAAAGAAGCTGCAATTTTAATTTCTGTATAACGATATTTTTGATGAGTGCTTTATTGTTTGAGAAAAGAATGGGATTCATAGCAATTTCCAAAGAAAGAAAGAAACAAGAAAATGAAAGGTCCTTTGAAAAAATCAAGCATCTTAAATGTTTTCTGAAGAAAACCACTAATGTGTAAAAAATGTACTGTTATATACTGTTACCCGCATTGGTAAATTTCAAGGGGTATTTGATGAATGAAAGAAAAGGATTATGTCCTATTCCTAGTCAGTTAAAAGTTAAAATGTGTATGGTGTGTTGATTTCTTAAAAACCAACTTGGTAAATTTGTTCTTCCCTTCTTTGCCCGATCGAATCCCCCCTCCCCCCTCCGTGGATGCGCGGATGAAAGAATCTCCTCCTGGTGCTAATTGTACGTTTTTTCCACGGCCCTTTGACGAAATTCGCGTTTTTTCAGCGATTCTTTGGCAAAGATCTGCTGACAAAATTAGAGTTTTTGCGCGATTCTTTGGCAAAATTAGTGTTTTTGCGCGATTCTTTGGTGAAATTAGCATTTTCCCGCAATTCTTTGACGAAATTCGCGTTTTTTCGCGATCCTTTGGTGAAATTCGCATTTTTTGGCGATCCCTTGACAAAATTGGCGTTTTTTGCGCGATCCTTTGACGAAATTCGCATTTCTTTTGCGATCCTTTGATTTGTGAACGATTGACGAAATTGATTTTTTTCGGCGACCATTTGTCGAAATTCGCGACAATCGGTGGATTTATATATTTTTTTGGGGGGGATGAGGTGGCGATCGCCCCCCCCCCTCCCCCCGTGGATCCGCGCCTGGTTACACGCCTTTACGTCAACAAGTGTTTTTTATTTCGACGTTTTATTTGTATATTTATTAATGTTATACTATTTTCTTTGTTCTTTCGTTATTTAAAATAAAAATTATGTCAATTTGTGTAATTTGGCGAATGGTTTGGCGATTTATATAATTTGGCGAAATGGGTCGACGGAATAACTAAGTAGTACCGTATTTTGTAATTATTTTATATTATTTTTAAAGGAAAATATCCAAAAAAAATGAACTATAGAACAAAACAATTTATGTAATTTAAAAAAAGAAAATAAGGTAAATAAACATTTATTATTAAACTAGTGTAAATGCCCGTCCTAGGACGGTGGGTAAAAATTGTGTTTTTCACTTAAAACTTGAAAAACTGCTAAAAAAAAATAATTGACAATATGGAAGCGTTTAGATGAGCAAAGTTCGGTTAGTTTATGTTCTAATAAACACACAATTAGCATTTACAATATTTCTGGGTAAACCAGGTTTTCCGGCTAATATACTATAACAAAATTAAGACTTTTTAATAAAACAAAAATTTAATAAATATGCAATAAAAGTGCGTAATTAAAACTGTCTGCTGCAACTATTGAAATAATACTTTTTTTTAATAACACTTTGAAATTGTATTTTATCGTTTACACCCCCCCCCCTCCAAATTTTTTGAAATATGTATATTGATTATTAAATAAATATCTCTGGTTGAATCCCAACCGTCTAATCCCCTAAGCTTCTGTCCTCCTGATGCAAAGCTATAAATCAAAAATTATTAATTTTACTTTTCGTATAAATATTAATTTTTTACTTTTAAAATATTAAATATGGTTTTTTTTAAAAGTTTAAATTTACATACACCTGTATATAGAAAAGGAAAATATAAGTAATGTGTAATAAGTAATGTGTAATAAGTGTATATAAGTTACAAAATAATAAGCCTAAAATATTTAAATTGATTACTTTTTTAAAAGAAAGTCAGTTTTATCAATTTTTTGCAGGAAAAGAAAGTATATTTTTAAAAATACCATATCATTGTTTTCCGTCAATCACTTTATATGAGAAATAAATTAAAATTCCTTACATGTCGCAAAGAAAATTTAATATGATTGCAACTTAATACTTGAAATAATCTCAAGTGACACTTGGCGATTTATTTTGGTGGTGTAATGCGATGAGCCTTGCACTGATTTGTTAAGAAGAGGTGTCTACTACTGCTCAATTATCAGGACTTGTAACCTTGAAAAGTAATCCCGGGATTCTTGTTTCTTGTCAACCAATGGGAGAATGGATCCTTTTCCCCTTGAGTCACTTCCTGGGAGACAGGTAAGATTGATGGATTCGCCCCGCCCAGCGTTACACTGGCTTTTATTATATAGAGATAAACAACAATGGCCGGGTTACCATGTCATCCAAAATAATGCCATTTTGGCGCCAATTAGGTACCCCGGTACGTATATGACATCTGTGCCTAATATTTTTCTTTTCATTTCATTTAAAAAAAAATAATGAAATGAAAGCCATTTATTTTAAATGTATATATTATATGTGTATATGTTTGTATTAAATAACATGATAATGAAATACAAAATGAATTATGAAGAAAAGTAACATGATACATTTCTTAGCATACATTTAAGGGTGGCAAATTAGTTTAAAATAGTAACCTTTTCTAAAATCTGAAAACAAAATATCTGTTATGATTAAAATTTGAGTTGCCATCATTAGAAAAATGTATATAAAATTAGAAAAAAATTAATATTTCGAAAACTAATTCGAATTTAAAAATTCAAATACCAGTTTTGAGATCTGCGGATCAATATTGATTTTTGTTGTTAATTTCATCGCAAAGCATTCCATATTTTAGGAGAAATCGCCGTGAAACATAATCACTTGTTTAATCAGTCGATTCATACTTCCGTGTCATAAATTCGTTTCATTAATATTTTATATATACTAGGGGATCGAACCCGAGCTCCTCGGGTTACAGAATATAGGTGAAAACCATTTTTTTTTTAAAACTCTAATTAATTTTTTGCATGTAATATATATTTTAGATTGCCCACTAACATCAAAAAGAATTTTATATGAAAAATACCAATTTTGCACTCAAATAAAGTTTTGAAATTTATTAAAAGCGATACTTTCACATGTCACCGCATGCCAGGAGTTATCAACCCAAGCTTTTATGACTTACGCCAGTCTTTCCGGTCATTTCGGTGCTCATTCGCGTGGTTCAATCACATGTCTGTTAAATTTGTTTCTTATTTACATTAATTTATTTATTTTTCTATAGAGGAAGTTTTAATTTTGTTATGGAACATTAGAAAGAAACAAATGCTGAACTTTTTACATTGTTTTAAGGGCAAGCGGATTAACCTTTCGTAATCGAGCTACACGTGATAGAGATAAATTAAAAAATAATTTATGCTTGAAAATCTATATATATATTAAACAAAAACATAATTTGAAGAACAAATTAAAAAAACGAAATTTATTTCCTACGTTGTTTAAGCCCGATAAGGGACAGATATTAAGTTATTCCATTCCATTAGTTCTACATTTAATGTTAAATTTTTGTAACAAATTAGTTAAGCCAATTGAAGATTAGAAAATAAAAATAAAATTCCTATAATATGATACTTAAAACACCCTAAAAAATTAGATTCCGTTCAAATGAAATCGAAATAAATCTTAGACTTTTTTTAAATTTTGTATTTTGCATGCATCTTATCATTTTATGCACAACTGTCGTAAACATAATACAAAATCTGCAATACAAATATTTTCAATTCAAAATGGAAGAAGTCTAAAATTTATTTCGATTTCATTTGAACGGAATCTATTTTTTTAGGGTGTTTTAAGTATCATATTGTATGAATTTTATTTTTATTTTTTAATCTTCAATTGGCTTAACTAATTTGTTACAAAAATTTAACATTAAATGTAGAACTAATGGAATGAAATAACTTAATATCTGTCCCTTATCGGGCTTAAACAATGTAGGAAATAAATTTCGTTTTTTTAATTTGTTCTTTAAATTATGTTTTTGTTTAATATGTCAAGTTTTTCAATAACTACTGTAATCAGACGAACGCATTTCAAAATTAATAGAGAGTATCATCATCAGGCTCTGATGTATGCGGTATTTGCATCACAATGTGGGATGCAGTTTTCCAATGTGTAATTCAAAATGTTTCACCACTGCAGTAATGCAGGTTGCGGTAGTTTGGACAAAAACTTCCAATCTGAACATAAAAAATCTATAATCAAATCATAAAAAATTAACTTGACTTAAATTTAGATACCCTATTTCCCACTCAGAGGCCTACCACGAACAGATCGAATTCTCCCCTTTCTCGTAAAATCTTCTGCATTTCCCGATGTGACGTTGCATTCCGATGACCCTGGTATAAATGCTACCACGACACAATCGAGAACGTCTTCCATCGGATTACTGTCATCGAGATCTCCACGAAAACTTCCGACCCCATTGAAGGGAGTGAGAAAAGCATATATTGTCGGAAGTGCGTCTTTGGGGAGAGATTTTAAAGCGGTTGATATCGTTTTCTCTGTTTAGTAAAAATACCATCGACACACGCCTAATTAAGATACTTTCATAATCTTTTTTTTAAACGAGAGTGAAATGTTCAGATTTTCAGCTGTCAAAATCTCAAAGTGATATGACGGATAGTTAATTATAAAATAGAAAATAAAAATGAAATTTGTTTTTTTTAACCAAGCAAGGGTTTTTCTTTGACAATTAATAAAAAAATAACATGTTAACCTACAAATATTTAATTAGTATCATAAGAAAGATCTTATTCTAGATTTTTAAATGGTATAAAAAGAAAAGTTTTATAAGTTCTTAAGCAAATATGGGTATAAATACGCCAAAATTTCAAGAAATTCTACTTAAATATAAAATAATTGGGAAAATATTATAAGTTTTGAAACTAATTTTTAGCACTAATAATAAGCGTTTTTTTTTTTTTTTTTTTGCAAATACTGCAAACAATTTTTTGTAGATTTAGATTGATTTTTCTTTGTGATACGCTATCTTTTTAAAATGAAATGTTAACTTAAAATAACAAAAACTAATACTAATTTGAAAAAAAGTAATTGAAATGCCTATTAAAACATAATCTAACAAATCATCACGCACAATCTTAGTAATCTGCTTTAAATAAACAACGCGCAATACCAAGAAAGCTAATTATATCATTGTTCTTGCACAAATAATTAGCAGTGTGACCAAGCGCTGCATATGCCCCAAAAATAATTGATCATATACTTTTACTAAAACTTCTGTATACTAAATATAACATTTATGCTAATATTTAAGCCCATGTGCGCTCTATCGTTGTTTACTCAAACAAAATAGTTATCCAAAATTTCCAAAAGATTTTCCTTTTCTTTTTTTAAAATTATTATTAAATGCTTGCTGTATCAATTTTAATGACTTGTTGTATAATATATATATCTATATATAAATATATAAAATCTTTTAATAACATCCAATGAGAATTTCCGATTAGTACAAAATCAAAATATTCAATCAAAAAGTTTTCGGAAAGAAAATATCTTAGGAAAGTTTTGCATGTTTTTGAACGGCATATTTTATTATGGAATTTAAATAAATTGTAGCGTTTCTAAGGTCATCAAAAAACAACGTATTTCCTCGTAACTTTTTTACAATAAATTTCGAAAACTTTCAAACAAAATAAAAAAATATATATATATATTGTTTGAAGATGATGTGAATCAGTCTTCTTCACTTTTCATTTTTTTTCTGCCTTTGATTATAAAACTATTTTTTCGGAATATAAAATAATTATTGCTCAAATTAATAAAAAAAAAAAAAAAAAAAGAAGTTTCGATATTAAATAAAGCTTAATATTAGGATCGCCAGAGAGTCCTCTTTTTTTTTTTTTTTTTTTTTTTTTTTTGTGTGTGTGTGTGTGTGGGTAGACTGAGTAATATTTAACTTATATTTTGAAAGATTAGTTTTATATAGAAATTAAAGACGGAGACAAAAAAATAAAAATCTAAGAAGACTGATTCACATCATCTTCAAATAATATATTTTTTATCTTTTCTAAATTTACTGTAAAGTTACTATGAAATAAGTTGCTTTTTAATGTTATTAGAAACTTTACAATTTATTTTATATCCAATGAAATATGAAGTATAAAAAATGTAGTATCTTAAAGTATTCAAAATCCGGCAATACTTTCCAAAGATATTTACTTCTTTTTTTTTTCTTTTTTTTTGCGCAAAAATTTTTAATTTAATATTTTTATCTTGTTCTAAAAAGAAATTCTCTATCTATTTACTAAAGTATTTTGTTATTTAAGCAACAAATAACAAATCTTAAAACTGATACAACATTTAATAATCTATATAAATAAATATTTGGAAATTTTGAATATTTGATTTATTTGGGTAAACAATGATAGTGCACACATGGGCTTCGATATTTTCAGAAATGTTATAATCAGAAATGTCAGTGTCTATAAAGAAGTTTTAGCAAAAATATCTAGTCAATTATTTTCTAGTAAGCACAGCATGTTTTCTCTGCTAATTTTTTTGTGCGACAACTATTGTATAATTAGAGTTTTCTCAGCATAACACACTGTTTATTTAAAGGAAATTAATAAACTTACACACGATATTTTGTTAAACTATATTTTAATATGTACTGCAATTATTATTTTTTTAATTCACATTAGAATTTATTTTTTTAATTTTGCGTTGAATTTTTATTACAAACACAGACTCCATACTGCATCAATCTAAATCTATCAAAAACTGCATGCAATATTTTCAAAGTACATTTATTATTAGTGTTTAAAATGAGTTTCAAAGCTTAAATAATTTCCCGTTTATTTTGTATTTAAGCAGAATTTCTTGAAATTTTTGGGTATTTATGCTAATATTTTCTTAACAAAAACTCACAAAAAATTTATTTTCATATCATTTTAAAGTTTAGAATAAGGCCTTTCTTATGATAGCTATTAAATATCTCTAGAGTAATTTGTTAATTTTTTATTAATTTTTAAAGAAAAGCTCCCGCCTAGTCAAAAAAAGCTAATTTCATTTTTATTTATCATTTTCTAAAGATCTACCGGTCGTATGATTTTGAGCTTTTAACGGCTAAAAATCTGTATATTTCACATTCGTTTAAAAAAAAGATTATGAAAATATCTTTATTAGGTGTGTGTAGATGGCATTTTTAATAAACACAGAAAGCAAAATTAAACATTTGTTTTCTTTTCAAACGGGAGAAAAAGAGGGAAGGTCAGTGAGAATTGTCTCGTAGCTGAAGTGGTCAATCTAGTTTTTTCCGATGCCTACTTGAAAAGGAATCTAGAATCCGTGAGCTATTGCCGTGCTCTTCGTGGTAGCACTTAATCTGTGTATCGGAAAAAAATTTCGGGAAACATGTAAATTCGACCTCGGGTTCTTCTCGCTTCGGAAGGAACTCGATGCGCTTGTGGTAGGGCCCCAGGAACGCTATGCTATGAATGTAAATGTAAATTGTGTTGAATCCTTATATTTAACAATATTATAGCTGTGATACAGTAAAAAAATAAAAAATAAAAGTTTTACTTAAATTTTTAAACCTCATTTTCTCCCAAGGGATGATGTAAACACATCAGAAAATTATTACCTAAGTTTAACGTGTGGTATAAATAGTTCTCATCTCGGAAAAAAAATACATTTTAAAATTTAAATTATGTAATTCCCCACTAAGTTCGCTACCTGCGTAAAAATAGCTATCCATTAGAAACTTTTTACTAAAATATAAACTTGACCAAAACAAAAACTTTTTCTGAAAATATGCTTTTTATTTCCACTATGACGCCATATTCACCTTTTTAATTTTTGAAAAAAAAAAAAAAAAAACTAGCTCAATTTAATATTTCACGTGAAAATATTTCAACTAAAACGAAATAAATTATTATTACGGCTTTTGAAATTTTTGCAACAATGAAGTAAAAATGTTACATTTTTTATGAAAAAATGTCCGTTGATTTTCAATGAAAAAAAGCGAAAATTGGAATTATTAAGATAATTGAATAATCTAAACAAAAATTGGCCCATGTTTCTCTCTGTGTTATAATTCACCCATATGCAAAGGCATTTTACCACTCGTTTTGACCCTGACGTCAGGCAAACGTTTTTGCACTTTAAATTTATAATATCATTAGAATTAGTCAAGAATAAAAAATGAGTGGCATCAGGGACAAAAAGGTGGGAAGAAAAAATGAAAAAGTTATGATCTCCATAGGCTATGTCAAATTAGCATTGAGAAGTGACACTGGAAATAAATAAGTATTGCACTGCCGTGCAATACTTAAATTACGCTATCGTACGTGGCACAGAAATTGCGATTATTTGTTAATTGTTTAATGGCAACGCCCGAATGAAACGCATTTCATTGGTTATTGTGTAATACTTTAAAAAAGGGAATAACAATAAATAAATAAAAAGTTTAATTATTGATTATAGAACAAAACAATTTATATAATTTAAAAAAGTAAAATAAAAGTAAATAAACAATTTATTAATAAATAAACAACAACATTCGGGTTAACTTATCAAGCAAAATAACGACACTTTGGCGCCAGTTAAATACGCCGGTGCGTATAAGGCATTGGCGCCAGAAAAAAGTCGCGCCAACGTAGTGCGTATATGACACATGTGCCATCTTTTATTCATCTAATTTAAAATACAATAAATAAATAAATAAATAAAGGTACTTTTCCAGTATAGGTACTTGGCGAAATAGAGAAAAGGTCCATGGCGAGAAAATAAATTTTTTTCTGGCAACCGATTTTATCAAAATATTTCTTTTCAAATAAAACTACATAAACGTTGCCATGACCGCAAAGAGTTCGTACTTTTATGTTAGCTGGGTGCAATTCTCGCCAATAGCATTTTTTAACTCGCCAGCAGAATTTTTTATTTTCCGAGGGGTAAATTAAAACAATGCTTTGATGTCGAAATTAAATGGTTTATGGTATTATTAGCCCCCGGGACGGTATGCTATTTCTTTCTCCCAGCTTATTTTGTCTCCAAAAAATAACGTTAGCTTACAGAAGGCAGCAATAAACAAAGCAGATGTATCATCGTGCGATTAAATGCTCTATAGCAATTTTTTTAAATTCTAAGCATCGCACATTTTAAATTTTTTATTCTTTTTCTTTTCTTTTCTTTTTTTAAAGAATTCCTTTTTAAAGTGAAAGTCGTGAATTTTAAAGGTTTCATTTTTAAATTAAAGTTATCATTCTAAATAAAATGAGTGAAAGGATTATATTTTAATCTGAATTAACGAAATATGAAAAAAAAAATGCGACGGGAACAATGTTTGGGGATTTATCACCTGTGCCCGAATAACATAAAAGTAGGGAGTTCTCGATTTCTCTATCAGAATCTTCCAATTTGGAGAAGGATTGAGCAAGTAAATTAAATTATGAATAAAAGTAACATGGTACAATGCCAAGCATACATTTAAGGGAGACCAAACTGGTCACCACGGGCGGCTAGTTATTTTAAAAAACATAATAACTCAGTCAATTAAGATACAATTTTCAAACAAATTGCATTTGAAAGTAGATTTTTTTCTCTTATTTGACGGTTTAAGAATTGAAAATGTGCGATATTTAGAAATTTATAAAATCGCTGACATATCACGTATTTTAATTTCAATTTTATTTTTCAGTTTTTATGAGAAAATGGCAACAAAAAGGTATAGTAATATATTTTTTTCTTTCCTCCGTGATTATTTTCCCTTTGCTTTCAACCCTCCACGACTTTCAACAGAAATGGAGTTTTTCAGTTGCCACAATTACAAAAAATGTATTAAAAACTACAAAAAAATTAATATCTCAAAATTAAATTGCGATACAGCTTTCAAACAAATTGCATTTAAAAGAACATTTTTTTCGTTATACGACGTTATAAAAATTTAAAATGTGCAATGTTTAGAAGTTTAAAAATTTGCAGTAGCGAAAATTGCAAAACCGAAATTTCATTTAAAATTCCAAAGTGTTGCCATTCGCAGAATGACGCATGCGTTACGCACAGATATGTCTGTCCTTTATAATATAGATAGATAGAGTAGATTTACACCTGGCACGCAACATTCCTTTCTATAAAAATGTATTTGTCGGTCTGAACATATTTATCTCCCCAGGATAATATTCATGGCCTCTATTAGCCTATATACAGGGTAAATATCTGAAAAATGGGGCAAAACTTTAAGGGGCGACAGAACGCAGCTATACGAGACTAAATTTCGTCGTAGAATGCACGGTCGGAACGCAAACGGTAGGAAGTTAAAAGGTAGTTTTCCATTGTCCCAGGGCGATAGATTGGTCGAGATGGCCCCATAGCTTGGCAACCAAGATCGCCGGATCTCTCGTGTTTGAACTTTTTCCCGTGGGGCTATATGAAAAGCCTAATCTACGAGTGTCCCATTGAAACCGATATGGATCTAGTCGCTAGGATTGCCGTTGTTGCCGGCGATATTCGGGAAATGCCTGTTGTCTTCGCAAATGCGCGTCAGTCCTAGCCCGCAGATGTGAAGTGTGCATTACAGTTGAAGGAAGATCTTTTCAGCAACTTTTTTGAGCATGTACAGTCGTGGAAAAAAAAAAGTAAACACCCCCTACTAACTCCTCAACAAATTATCGTAGAAGAAAGTTACTGGTACCGAACGATTGGAAATAAAGTCTACTTTTAAATGATGTATATAAAATTTGCTTAGGGGACCACCTACATATTAAAACGAACCATAACTTTGTTTTTTTCAATAGCAGTACCCAATTCTGACAGCATAAATGAACTCTACACCCTTCAATTAGCCTAAAAACGAATTTTTATGCAATTCGTACCATAAGTTTCCGAGAAATTAATTATTTTAAAACGAGCGTATTTTAAGGGCTGTGTTCAAACTGAAGTTCCGTACTGGATTGTTAACCGAGAGAGCCGCTTCCTTGATCAAGGCACCTTAAGCGCCACTCAAGGAGTCAATGAAGCGTGTTAGATTACAATACGGCAGAATAAATTTCAAAATGTCTACTCACTTCCATCTTAGACGGCCCCTTAAACCATCATTTTGCCGTTTTTTAAGCATAATTTGAAAACTACTTGGAAGAAAAATGTGAAATTTTTGAATTTCCATAAAGCAGGGCTTAATAAATCTAAATCCATCAAAAAAATTGTAGGTTGCAATTCATAATTTTTTCGAATATTAATTTCATAATTCATAATTTATATCATAAAATTATAAAAAATTGCAAATTCAGCTTATTTATGTTTGGGTATATTAGTATTATTACCACAAAAAAATTAGCACATTAGGAGCATAATTTCGGGAGATATAAATAAAAATATGAAAATATAATTTAACATTAGAAGCACTCAATTTTGAATGTTTATAATTACAAAACTTATCATTCAAATGACTTGAAATTTGGTGTCTAGGCATAGTTTGAACCGAAGATTTGAAATATCTCGTTAAAATTGGGTATTGCCATTGAAAAAAATGAAGTTTGGATTCGTTTTAATATGTAGATGACCCCCTAAGAAAATTTTATATACATCATTTAAAAGTAGACTTTATTTCCAATCGTTTGGTACCAGTCACTTTCATCTATGATGATTTGTTGAGGAGTTATTAGGGGGTGTTTACTTTTTTTTTTTCCCACGACTGTACATTAATTACATTCCTGTTAATAAAATGTTTTCTGAAGTATCTCCTCTCATTCTTGTGTTAATTCTTTAACACAGACAGTCGAAAACTACCCTTTAACTTTTCTCCGCTTATGTTCCCACCATACATTCTATGACGAAATTTGCTCGTACAGCTGCGTTCTATCACACCGTAAAGTTTTGCCCCCCTTTTCAGATACACCCTATATTTAGGCCTATAATGAGAAGGCCGGTTAAGAATTTCTCCCTAAAGAAAGACCGTTTAATTTTTTTTCTTTTATGCACTGCGAAATATTCCAGTTGCGAGAAATCATGTTTACTGAGAGCCTGAATAGGTGGTATGCAACAATTAACACTTGCAAGTTGTTATTCTTAGTCATGAAAAAGAATAACAAAATAGTAGCATTTTTATGTCGTATTTGAAAGAACAAGGCGGAAAGAGTTTTTTTTTTTTTTTTGCTTTTGCTTATAAGATGTATTGAATTGATGCTTGTCATTTAGGATTGATATTCATTCAGTGAATTAGTGAGTGTTGTTGCTATGTCTTTGAAGTTGGGTTACAATAAACATCTAAGATTTGGTGTCATGCCAAATTTAAAGTAAAATTTCAAATTTATACTGTAATTAATTTTTAAATTGCAGTTATTTCTCTTTTTAACTCTTTTAAGCTCTGGTAAATACATACCCTTATTGTATATTTACCTAAAATTCTACGTGAAATTTTCCGTTATTACATCTTTTATTATGGATTGTAATGTCGCGGAAAAAAGTAAACACCCCCTACTAACTCTGCTACTATTTATAATAGTAGAAAGTTACTTGTACCAAACAATTTGAAATTAATTCTACTTTTAAATGATGTATATAAAATTGGCTTAGGGTGCCATCTAAAAATCAAAAACAGACCAAACTTTGTTTTTTTTTGTCAATGACAACACCCAATTTTGACAATATATTTTAAATCTTCGATTAAAACTATGCTTATAAACGAAATTTGAAGTCATTTGAACGATATGTTTTGAGTTATAATCATTCAAAATTTAGAGCTTCTAGAGTAAAGTTACATTTTCATATTTTTATTAATAACTCCTGAAATTATAATCCTAATATGATAATTTTTGTGTGGTTGTGATACTAAATAACCCAAACATTAATATATTAAATTCGTAATTAAAAAAAAAATTATAATATGAATTATGAAAATAATATTCGAAAAAAATATGAATTGCAAAGTACAATTTTTTTTTATATATAGATTTATATTTATTAAGTCCTGCTTTACGCAAAATCTCAGTTTGAAATTTTTCTTCAAATAGTTTTCGAATTATGCTTAAAAAAGTCAAAATGATGGTTTAACAATTCTATGATGTGGAAAAAAGCATAATTTGTAAAAAATATATTTTATCATTTTATTGAAAGTAGGGGATCGTACCCGGGCTTCCCGGGTTAAAGAATATAGGCGAAAACATTTTTTTTTTTTTTTTTAAATTAAAAACAAATAATTTTTCTTATACGCAATATTTTTTTTTTTTAATTCACTACTTACATTAAAAAAGCATTTCTCATATGCAAAATACGAATTATACAATCAAATAAATTTTTGAAGTTTATCAAAAGCGATATTTTCTTATTAGCCGCATGCTAAGAGTTATTTGCCAAGATTTTGCTACTTATGGCATCCTTTTATATTCTGATAATTTCAGAGCTTATACATGTCTGGTAAATTTGTGTTTTATTCAATTCCTACTATTAGTTCATACTCTCCCTATATTTATTTATTTATTTATTTATCTTGTTCAAATTTTCAATCGTTAATAAAATACTCATTATTCATCCTATCAAGTTAAAATAAAAAATTTTAAACTTGTACTGGATGACAATTGATGTTAATACAGTTTTTTCAAATATTAATTAATTAATTAAATTTTAATTAATTAATTTTAATTTTACATGGGTGACAAAATGGCGGCCATTGGTTATTGAAGCATTTAATGCATCTTCATATCTATAAGGGGGGCTACCATAGGGGGGACTCAGTTCTGTCGCCAACTTGGCGATATACCGCCAAATTTAGCGACCAAAATGAGTCGCCAAAAGTGACGCCAACTTGGCGATATCTTTAATATTTCGCCAAATTCCCATAGACTTTCATTGTAAACCTACTTGCTTATAGAAAATCAACAAATTGAGATATTTTAATGCAACAAAAACTAATATTAGCTTAAGGGATTATATTAAGTTTTTCTTTGATGACCTAAGCAGGAATTGACTTTAGAAACAAAATTTTTATATTACTTGTTTATATTATTTTATTTATTTATTCATAGGGAATTTTTTCTAATGGATATTAGCGGTAAGAAAATGATGAACTCTTTATTTTGTTTTAAGGGCAAACGGATTAATCTTTCGTAATCGAGCTCCGTACGATATAGATAAATTAAAAAAAAAAATTTTCATGCTTTAAAATTGTTTTTAAAACCATAGACAATCAGAAAACTGAGATGAGCTTTGCAAACAAATTCCATTTTGAAAAAAAATCCTGTTTGGTGACCTAAAAATTTAAATTGTACGATTACAAATATGTTAGATTTGTGTTTTTTCAATATTATTCTTTTATTTGTTTATAAAAGAAGTATTAATTTCGTTAATTTGTCTTTCACAAATATGTTAGATTGGAGGTTTTTTTTAATATTATACTTTTACTTTTGTTTATAATGGAAGTATTAACTTCGTTATGCAAAAATAGTCAGAAACAAATGCTGAAAAATGTTTGTTGCTTTATGTGCAAAATGTTTATTATTATTATGTATTTAAACCGGCACGTGATAAGATAAACTTTAAAAAAATCATGCTTAAAAATTCTTTTAGAAAATATAATACATCAGTCAACGAATGCAGTTTTTAAACAAATTGCATTTGAAAGTAAATTTTTTTTCCCTGTGCGACGAAAATTGAAAATGTACGATGGTCAAAAGATTAAAAAATTGCAGTAACGAAAATTTCAAGACCGAAATTTGATCGTGAAGTATTGCCATTCGAAAAATGACGTCAGCGTTACGCACAGATACGTTAGTTCTTTATAATATAGATACTTAATCAGTAAAATATAATAAAGATCAGTTATTAGGATGTGGTTATCAATTGAGGCTCTTATGCTTGGATTTCCGGAATGAAAACAGCAATTTTCACCTTCTCAAAATTTGCATACGTACTTCTCATATCCATATTCACCATTTTTAAAAAAATTGTATTTTGTTTGATCATTTAAAAATCATTTTAACTCAAAACTTGAAGTCACGATTGTCAGCAACATCTTTTATGTGAAAAGACGCACTCTTTACTTGAGATTCTAATCTCAATTCCGGAGAGTAAAAATTTCCATAATTTATGATTTTTAGACGCATTTGTGTTAAAATGTTTTATTTTATCTAAGAAAGTGATCGTTTTCTTTTAAATATGACTTCATTTTCATTTAAATAAGCATTTCGCCTAGTGTCTGAAACTTAGTATCAGTACACATGCAGAAGGAAAAATAGTATGTAAAATTTATGAGGAAAAATGCGTGTTTTCAAAAGCAGTATGTTATTTTCCGTTATTATGCCCCTAATATAATATTCTGCTCCTAATGGGATTTTGCGGCACTAAACCCTATAGAAGAATTTTTATCAACAATTTTGAATTTTTATCAGAAAATAGCATGAATAAAATTAAAAATACCTCATTATTTCTCTCTTGTCTGCAATAATTAAACCTACCTAATTTTCATCATTTTGAAGAAATTTCATAAAACTCTTTTAAAATTAAAATATAAAAGTGGGGATATTAAAAAAAAAAAAAAACAGATAGTGCGATCACATCTACAAAGAAAGAGCTTTCTGTTTAAAAAAAAATCAGTAAAATTGGTTCAGCAGAAAGATCAGGGCAAATGACTAAAAAACACACTCGTGTTTTAAATATATAGATTATATAAAATTAGGAAAAATTAAATTAAGCAGATTATGTTATTTTGATAAAATTATAGTAGAATGTCCTAAAGAATAGCATTAAAATTTTATTATTCGAGAGAATTTTCGACAAAAACTTCAGGAACACGATATTATTTTAAACCACGAATCATTTGTTTGCTTGTCTAATTCGGCGAAGCAAATTCATCCAGGCGAGAATCATCAATTTCTGTAATATAAATCGATATTATTTACATGTCAACTCTCTTTTATAAAGACACTCTAAATTTTTGTAAAACATTGCGTTTTATCAGTGTGTGATTTCGATTGCATTATTTTCAAAAGTGAAGCCTTTTCACCTGTGAAGAATTTCAAAGCAGCTGGGCTGTGAAAATTACGCACTTCTACAAAACATAATTCAGGTTTAAGAATTAAAATACACGTTTTTTTATAAAATGATGTCATTTGCTTCCGCTAAAGTAATCCACTTTTACAGTACAGTCTTAAACTTCGTTTATAGAAAACTGTGCATTTGACGTCATTATCACGGAATAACGGACAATATTCTTGACATAGCCCATATTTTAATTTCATTTTTTTTTTCAGGTTTTATGAGAGAATGGCAACAAAAAGATTCAGTATCTCCCATTTTCGACTATTTTCCGTTTACTTTCAATAGAAATGTAGTACTTTTGTTGCCACGATAAGAAAAATGGTATTAAAAACTACAAAAAAATTAATATCTCAAAAATAAATGAAGATACAGCTTTCAAACAAATTGCATTTAAAAGAGCATTTTTTTACTTATACGACGGTGTAAAAAGATAAAATGTGCGATGTTTAGAAGTTTAAAAATTTGCAGTAGAGAAAATTGCAAAACCAAAATTTTACTTCAAATTTCAAAGTGCTGCTATTCGAAAAATGACGTATGCGTTACGCACAGATATGTTCGTCCTTTATAATATAGATAGATAGATAGATAGATAGTTAGGCTGGCACTAGTCGATACATATTAAGCGAGTGAAATGGTCATATTGGTAAAAAATAATTACGTTACTAGAAGTGACGTCATTCTGTGGCATTTTAACAATCAAGTACCGAAGTTCAATTTGGATACAACCACTAAAATATGCTAATTTAAAAATAATTAATTTCCCTGAAACTAAACGTACTGAGTCCATACGAATTTGTAATTAGGCTAAATGAAAGTTGTAGAATTTATTTATGGTGTCAAACTTGGATATTGCGATCGAAAAAATAAAGTTTGGGTTCGTTTTGATAGGTAGATGCCCCCTAAGCAAATTTCATATACATCATTTAAAAGTAGAGTTAATTCAAATTGATTGGTACAAGTAACTTTCTACTATTATAATTAGTTGCAGAGTTAGTAGAGGGTTTTTATTTTATTCCACGACATTACAATCCATAATAAAAGTCATTCAGTCATCAGGGTAACGTTGATCCATAGGGGGTACCTTTGTGCCACTTCCTAATTTTCAATCTTTTTGACTTCAAAAGGCTAGGTAAACTCTAGTGCTGCATTCTGATGGCAAGGTTATAAACTGGGTTTTCTCCTCTTTATTTTGGAAAATAAATTGGCAACATTATGCACACATAATTGAATCATCTAACTATTATTCTGAAGTATGTTTGCAAGTTTTTTTTTAATGCTGTTTTGAAGTTATTGTAATCCAATTAAATTTTTATAGTAAGTAACAATATACTCATTTATCAGACATATTATTATCTAGATGGTGTAAATGTGTTAATATTTTGTGATTATTTATTTTCTAATAGTTAGTAAAATAGAAAATAAGAAGGCACCACCATTTTACCCCATTTTCACTATAACTTTGAGCCGGCTCAAAGTTAGGCTTAGGTTTATTTTTACTGATTATACTGGGTGTCCCAAAAATGACAGATGGATTTTAAAATTCAATAACTTGCAAACGGTGACAGATATGTAAAAAAATCTTGCAGGAGTGTTATGTAAGATGTCAGGAGTTTTTATGCTGCAATTCTCAGTTTTAGTTACTAATAGCATCGATAGATGGCGCTGCAAGCAATAACCGCTAAATCCAGGCTCGATTTTTCAGCCTTTATCTTCTGCCATGCGACAAAAGGAGATGAAAATAAATTGAATGGAACCCGAAGTATCAAAAATCGGGTCTGGACTGAGCGCCTATTGCTATCAGCGCCATCTATTGTTTTAAATTCGAACTAAAATAAAGAATCACAGTATAAAAACTGCTGACATTATACATAACACTCCTGCAAGAATTTTTTAAACATGTGTCACCGTTTGGAAGTTATTGAGTTTTAAAATCCATCAGTTCTTTTTGGGACACCCGGTAGGTACTACTAACAAATTATATGCAGACTAAAAACGTAAGTAAATGTATGTATTTAACTGAAGTATATGCAGATGATAAAGGGCATATCCAGATAAGAACTGGAAACATGCCTTTCAATTAAATTTTCTGATTTTTCCCCCAGATTTGGTTACCTATCTGACAATCTATTTCCCCTATTATCATCATCTTATAAATATTGACATTTTATGAGATAAAAATGTTTTTTCTTTTTTTATAAAATCTTGTTTTCTCAAAAACTACTGCACCGAATGACTGCACCAAACATGCATATCTGGGAATTTTTGTATAATTATCAATACAAAAACCCTTAACGGGTTAAAAGTTTGTGACGCAGCACTTTATCTTATGCTCTAAGAATTTTAAATATGGAGCTTAAAAATAATGATATCAAATTTTGAGTGACGCTATACTATTAATTATAATCTCTGTATATATTATTTATTTCATCTTTTTATTTTTTTATAATCGCATGTGCAAATATTATGTTCAATTAAAAAAAATGTATAAAAGTTTATTCATTGATGCTTTAACATTTACACCTCTCATAAGTTCCAAGTATGAGTTTTAAAAGATATGATATCAAAATTTTAGTGACGCTTTGATGTGGCTTTAAACGATTTGTTTTAAAATCAAATTTAAATTATTTTTTGTTTTGGTTAAGATATATTCACACATCTAAATAATAGTTTTAATTTTCCAATATACTTTAAATATGTCACTTTCACTGAATTTATATAATGCATTTAAATGTATTTATTTGAATAAATTGATTTATCCTTTGTCCAATGCTATTAAAAATTTAAAATAAGATTTACGTAAATAATTTTTTTGCCTCATAGTATCCATTTGAATACATTTCACTTAGTTTGGATACAATGACGCAAAGAAATTATTTACGTAAATCTTATTTTAAATTTTTAATAGCATTGGACAAAGGATAAATCAATTTATTCAAATAAATACATTTAAATGCATTATATAAATTCAGTGAAAGTGACATATTTAAAGTATATTGGAAAATTAAAACTATTATTTAGATGTGTGAATATATCTTAACCAAAACAAAAAATAATTTAAATTTGATTTTAAAACAAATCGTTTAAAGCCACATCAAAGCGTCACTAAAATTTTGATATCATATCTTTTAAAACTCATACTTGGAACTTATGAGAGGTGTAAATGTTAAAGCATCAATGAATAAACTTTTATACATTTTTTTTAATTGAACATAATATTTGCACATGCGATTATAAAAAAATAAAAAGATGAAATAAATAATATATACAGAGATTATAATTAATAGTATAGCGTCACTCAAAATTTGATATCATTATTTTTAAGCTCCATATTTAAAATTCTTAGAGCATAAGATAAAGTGCTGCGTCACAAACTTTTAACCCGTTAAGGGTTTTTGTATTGATATCATTACTTTTTTGAGGTTATTAAAAAAATAAATAAAACCATAAACACACACACAAAAAAAATTAAAGACCAATACAAAGAATTCATAGTCAGGATTTCCATTCACCTTCAATCTCTCCCCCCTCCCTCCCCGCAAAAAAGGATGACCATACTTCAATTTTAAAGAGCACCGTACAATGAGATTTTTATAAGAACTCTTTGGTAAGATAAGATATGGAAGTAATGTACAACATGCATGTTTAGAGGGATTTCTGTTGATTTGTTTCAGAGATATAAAAAGCTTTGTTGAATTTTACTATATAAAAAATTTACTTTGTTAAGAAAAATAGCAAGAAATATTACTCTTTAAACCTTTATATATATATATATATATATATATATATATATATATATATATAATAATCATCGCTCACTTATGACAGTAATTACATACATTTATATTAAATCCAAAACTACAAATTTCTGCTTCTCCCTTTTCTCATTCCTAGTGCAAAAAATTAAACATTCTTTAATTTTATATAAAATATTCTTTCACCGTCCCTATTTAAAATTCTTTATTAACAATAATAATAAATCATATAAAATAATCCCCTGAGCTCCGAAGATTCCACTTCTGCTTTTGCACCCACCTCTCCAGCTTACCTAAATAATAAAATCTTTCAAAAGTTAGTTTGAAAAAAAAAAAAAATCTGCAACATTTGTTGCTCACTAACATAAATAAATAAATAAGCGCTAACTTCCCTAACGTACAGTCATGGAAAAAAAAAATAAACACCCCCTACTAACTCCTCAACACATTACCGTAGAAGAAAGTTACTGGTACCGAACGATTGGGAATAAAGTCTACTTTTAAATGATGTATATAAAATTTGCTTAAGGGGTCATCTACATATTAAAACGAACCATAACTGTTTTTTTCAATAGCTTGCAGAGTGCTTTTAATGATTTTAGAATATAAAATTACTGCTCTTAAACTACTATTAATCCAATACAGTAATAGGGATAAAAAAAAATCATTAAATAGTTCATTTAAAAAAAAATTATTTGTATTTTCATCAGATATACCGATTATTACTACCATATGTTACATGTAACATATTTATTAGAAAAGTTACAACTATTTTGCTGAAGTTTTGGATTTCCCCCCTCCCCCTCCCTGACATACTGTCAAATTTCGCAAAGGTTTTTTTTCTTGTGATGTTCCTCCCCCGACCGAGAATGGAGCAGGTTTTTTATAATCAACTGATTAATTTTGTTTTTCTTTTATTGCTACTTTTTTATGTTAGTGTGGTGATCTTTCAAATGCTATTGCACAACTAGGCGATAAACATGCTACTCTGTAAGTGGCACGGCAACCCTCCAGTGTACAGGTGGAATTGATAAAAAAGTGTTTTTGTAGTCGGAATATGCGGAATGTTAAAGAATAGTGAATGGTTTAATGAAAGCAGAATAAAAACTTAATATTTAATTTAAGATGCGAGTCAGATTAATATATTAATTGAAATGATTACTGGGTAATCACTTTATTAGTTTATACAAAGTCTAATTATCATGACAGCTACAATGCAGCTGCTAATGAAATTTTGTGAAACCAATCTTTTCTGAATTGTTCTTATTTATTAACAAACATTGAGTTATAGTTTTTATGGACCAATAACTTTGCAAATTATTAATAAATCCATTCACAATGGATACTAATAAAGTAGTAAATACTGCTTAAAAATGTTGTAAAAATGCATAAAAATTCTTTGGTTAATTAATGTTTTGTACAAGATGTACAAGATGTATGTAAAAATGTACAAGAGTCTTTTGCACATCAAATAACTTTGTATTTATGCCCAAATCAAAGTCTAACCTTTCTTATTCCACAATTATGAGATGAGCAAAACTTTTTGAAGATTGATTCTACTTATTTTACTACTCAGTCATAAAAAAATTAATTGTACCACTTTATATACATGTAAAAGGATGGTGACCGATAATTACCACAGAAGTGACCAAGAATTACCCCATTTCCGGGGTAATTCTTGGTCATTTAAAAATTATAATTATTTTAATTATAAGTGAATATATATTTAAGTAAGCATTTTATAATATATCCATCAGAAGGGGCTTATTCCACAAAAAAATTGGGAACAATACCTTTAATAGTTTTTATAATAATTAGATGTTAATGCTTTTTGACCAGGAATTACCCCGGGTGACCGTATATTTTTTAAAAGTAAATTATTTAAAGCTTTCTTTTAAGCATATTAACTTTAAAATTAAATAAAAACAAGTATCTTACTTTTGCAAAAAAGCTGTTTTATCTTATTTATCTATAAACTTTAATTACTAAATAAGGAAAAGTATCATGATGAAAATTTTTACTTTTAGGAGCTCAAAACAACCAGTCAGAATAAAATGGTTCACTTTGAGCTAATCGTGATAATTTAAGTAGTATATAAAGTAGAATTTACTATCAGTCAAAAATATGTCCAAGACTGAAGGTCTTGCACCCATGGCTGTAATCAATTAGCCTAAAAGAAATGCTTCAGGGATTTTTTTTTCTTCTGTTTTTCTTTTGTTACAGAGATAACGGAAATAAGAATTTTTTTCCCCTTTAGGTTTAATTTTATAAAAATAAAATACTACGATGCTTTAATTTTTGAAGCTGAAAAGAGTTATATAAAAAAAAATAAACAAAAGATACTCATATTTCGAAAAAGATGTCATTTTAAGTCAATTTTCGTTTATAATGTTATTAGAAACGATTCGCAAATGAATCATTTTATAAACGGGATTGGAAATCTTAATTTTGATTTCGCCATACCTTTTATTTAAATTGTGCGTTCTTTAAAAATGAAAGATTTTGTTTAATTTCTTTAAAAGAAAACTCAAAACACAAAATTAAATTAGTAATCTATCTGTATTACATTCACATATCACAAGAAATACCTATGCCACACATGAACGTTATTTTGTAAGGAAAACAGTTATAAGTATTGTTGAAAATAAAAACAATTCAGAACAAAATACTAATTAGAAAGGATCGGTTGCAAAGAATGCTGTCTGGATAATTAGAAATTGTACTCACTTTCTCCCCTTGGAATACCATTTCAAGATCTTTGATATTTCTTATTTCTTCAGTCAACTTCGCGTATCGCGTAGTGATACATGGCGAAGTCTTATGGCGAACGCGATGAATTTTCATTTCGATGCGAGAATTTTCGATAAATATCGAATTTCGATACGAGAATGTTTTTAAAAATGTGAAATATTTTCTCCTTAAAAAATGTTTACTTACTATGAATAACAATGAAATAAAATACATATAATTACAAAATACTGCTCCATTTAAAAAAAACAGTCTAAGTATTTTAAAGCACATAATAAACTGTTTTTGTAGTTTAAAAAAAGATTTATTGCCAATATTCAGATTTTTAACTGTGACCTCAACCGCGCAAAACCGATGTGCAACGTTCTGTCTGCTAGCCCATAGAATAACATGTAATCCGCGATCCTAAGAAGTCCAATTTTTCATGCGGATTATATAAAAATTAAGAGTTTTCCTAGATACTAGGTTAGTCTTATCCATTTCATCAAAAACAGATTCATTTTATATATTAATGTTTTTAAAAAAATCTAGACCGTTTCGGAGAAAAAAAAAAGACAAACTTACACCATCGAAATTGCTTTCAAAATGGGTTTACAGATCTGAAAATATACTGCACGTAGAATTGTAAAAAATTCAGAATAGGATTAGACTGCAAATATAAGACTGTTTTACAAAAATCAGAACAATAGGACCTATATTTGCTGAGTTATTAACAGGCGGCTTTACGCATTTTCTTTGATGTCGAGTTAGCTGTATATATGAGTTCCGCCATCTACGAATTCTACTATATGATACGATACGATTTTAGGCTTAAGGCTGCGTCACTCGGAATACTACCGTCTTCCATGATCTGTTCTTAAAAACTATGAAGATTAATGCTAAAAAAATTTACAAAATAAAAATCAAATATTATGGTTATACGAAAATTACAATTTTCTTGTCAAAAATTTCTCATATGTGCACGTATATTATACATAAATGCCGAAAGTGTGCACTGGGTATAACAATAAATATTTTCAAAAATATGTTTAAAATACATTAAATTCAAATAAAGGCGTTATTTGTGGCGGAGCTTCTCAAATTCGACATCCCATACATTCGTTATATTTTATTCTTGTTTGATTAATAGTAATACTAGTATAGTATGTACTACTTTAACTATGAATATATTATTGAGTAAAACATTGACTTTTTTTCACTACATTTTTATGTTTTATGTGAACAATAAATAGTTTTTTTTCCCCCTAAATATTCATGCTTTTCTTCTTCCACTCTTCCTATGCATAATAATCATTGTCATATCATAAATTATACAAATCTTGTGATATTAAGAAATGTAAATGAGGAGTCTTTATATAGCTGAAATTTTTTTTTTCGTTTAAAGTTGTCCTAACTATAATACTTTTTTATAATTTTATGATATTTATAATATTACTCTACATGATCGGATAACTGTGAACCAGGTTAAAAATTCTTTTTTTATTGTTTATATCACTATTATTCCTTAATTTCTGATAATCATACAATAATTTGAAAGCATTTCTGCTCTTTATGCTACTAGTTGCAACAATATTATTAAAATAAGAGTGGGACATCTGAGTACAGAGAAAATGTAGATCAAAGTTGCCCTGAATGACTGTAATTTTATTTTTCTCGGTTTTCACGTCAACTTCCTAAATTACTATATTTTGCCTCTTCAAAAACTAGCTGCTCTCTATAAAATTACAATCTTTAAAAATTAAAGAGATGGAAAGGGAAAAAAAAAGTTTATATCAATTTTCGGTAAAACAAAGATAGTGTATGTGTTTTGATTTTAAGATACGAGATTTGTGATTACGTAATTACTTCACATTGCATTATCAGCATTTGAATTCTGAATTCTATTTGTTTTAAAGCAATGCATCTGTGGTAGCATACATATTCAATAACATCCGAGACAAAGAATCTTTATATATATTACGCTATCGTACACACAGAAAGCGCGATTATTTGTTAATTGTTTAATGGCAACGCTCGAATGAAACACATGTCATTGGTTATTGAATAGCATTTAATGCATCTTCATACCTATAAGGGGGGTTAACATAGGGGGGACCCTTTCTGTCGCCAAATGCCGCCAAGTTTTTCGCCAACTTGGCGATATCTCAAATAATTCGCAAAATGCTCATAGACTTCCATTGTAAACCAATAGCGTTTACTTGCTTACAGAAAATCAACAAACTGAGATATTTTAATGAAACAAAAACTAATATTAGCTTAAGAGATTGTATTAATTAGTATTTAACCCCTTGGGAACGAGTGACACGTATACGTGCCGCATGAAGCGCTCAGAATCCTTGTTTTTCCTCACCAGTTAAATTTTACTGTAAAATTTGCCTTATTTAATCAGCGCATTTTCTCGATTCCAGAAGACGCAAATTTCTGTTTTTAAAAAACGGTGACAAAAGATTAAAAATTTCGTAAAAGGCTCCCGTCCTGAAGGGGTTAAGGGAGTCCAAGTAAATTAAATTATGAATGAAAGTAACATGATACAATACTTAGCATGCTTTCCCAAACGTAAATTTTAAGGGAGACCAAACTGGTCGCCAAGGGCGGCTAGTATAATCGAATTTTAAAATTATAAATACAGTAGAGCGCCGATTATCCGAACAAGTCGGGACCTACCTTAGTTCGGACAAGCAAAAGTTCGGATAAATGGACAGGCAATTTAAGTGATGTTTCTGGCTATACTGAAACCTTCACGCGTTATCCAGGCTTACGACTGGCAGCACCAGTTAATGCTAGCGTGTTTAAAAACTTTTTTTTGTTTACTTTTTTATCATTTAAAATTTCCTTTTATCTTTCTATCACAACCAGATCTAAACTCCAGAGATTATAATTTAAGCAAAAAAGCTTTCGATTGTTGCTTGCTTCAAAGAAGGCATTCTTTTCAACGCTGCCATATTTAGAATTCTTCTTATATACTTTAGTTGAATAGGATCAGAGTTCTGCCGTTCGAGCCATTTGATAGCTTTTTCTAAACATTCAAAGGCTTCGTTATGTGATGGACCTGGCTTATTTTCAGAGCATTCGTTTTCATTTCTTCAATTTATTTTTCATCTTAAATCTCATCCACAATTTCATCATCATTAAAAAAAATTTTCGAGAGAAATAGGCTGTTCGGATAAATAGAAGTTCAGTTAGAATTTTTTTTTTTTTTTGGAGAGAAATAGGCTGTCCGGATAATTGGAAATTCGGTTAATTGGAGTTCCGATAATCGGCGCTCTACTGTATATAAGTAATTAGCATAGAAAATTCCTGACCCCACCCATAAAAAAGAAAAAAAATCCGTTTGAAATGAACCCAAACCGACAAATTATTATTATTTTTTCTAACTCCAAAACAAAAAAAAAAGAAGGAAGAGAATCCTTTTAAGACTGTTCTAATACCTAAAAATGTATGTATTAGGGTGGTTCAGCCGTCTATGTAAAAAAGTAAATTTTCACATACATACTAGGCCACCCTTCAGTTTTTTTAGACTTGTGTACAGTAAAATTCTGGCAAAATTTGAACTTCTTTTTTCAACTGTAAGAGGGTGCTCAACTCCCACTAACTTCATAAGTTAGTGTATTCCATTGTAATTTTTCTATATGTTTGTTTAAAAGAAATAAAGACCTCCAAAATTAATTTCTTAGAAAAGAATAAAACAATGTAAAAGTAAAAAATAGAAATGTAATCATATTTGATTTTTAGTAATACAAAATAGTGATGAAAACCGTAGCAAGAATTGCTTTTAATTATGCATGTGTTTCTTTTGTTTTGTAGAATTGCAGATTTCTTCTATACCTGCATTAATTCTTTAACTGTCAAATGACTAACATGTTGTACCAATTTTGATTCTTTGAACTGATAATGAACACGCTGAAGGATTTGTCTTGTCATAGTTAGTTGTTTCAATATAGTCAATTGATCTACAGATCTTCGACAAATCAGAAACATTTCATTACTAAGGCGTTTCATTACTGAAACCGGAGCCATTGCACATTTTTAGCTTTGAAATTTCTTTAAACAGAAAAGAATGGCTATTTTTCCTAAAATTAATGTTGATGGTTAATGCACAAATTTTATGATTATTTTATTTTATATTAGACTTATTGTTTGTCTTGTTAACTGGAACATGAATAATGTTAGCAACCCATAACAGTAGATTAATATTTAATATAAGTAATGTAAGCTAAATATAACTCTTCATACTTATTTAAAAGTAAACTCTTGCAATAAATAATTAAAATCTATTTTAAATATTATTTTCATTTGTCACCTTTCACGTAGAAAAGCCATGAGCTAAATGTAAACATTTATCAGACAGATATTTGTTGCCGGATGCAGAATTTGAAAATATATAAGATAATTATTTAAAATAAAAATTATCATGAAAAATTAAATGTTTCACCGAGAAATTGTTTTCAATTGGTTGCAAGAGGACTCGGTAGAATTCTTGTTTTAGCTTAGTGTTGTCTATAACTTCGTCATGTAAGTAATTCTCAGAAATGTTGCTACATATTAAAATATTTCAAAAAAATATATATCCTTCTACAGTAAACTCTGTCTAAGGCGGAATCGGTCGGGACTGAGAAAATTTTCCTTGGTAGACAATATTCCGGCTTATGCAAAAAAAACTCGCCCCCCCCCCCCCCACACACACAAAAAATCCCTTGCTGATGACGTTTTTTCATTGATTTTCCTGACTCGAAAATCTGTTGAAAACTGAAATTCTGAAAGATCCTTTGTCTTTATAAATAAATGAGAAACGCTATTCAATTTCTTAGTACTGCTATAACATATGCGAATTGGTTGTTTACACACACAAAAAACAATAAACTTAGAGAATGAGATAGAATGGTATTGTGTTGTATTTGAGTACAACCTTAAAGTATAATATATTGTACTTTAGAAAATATATATTTTGATAAATGTGCATTCTACTAGAAGTAATAACTTTTAAATGCAATTTTGTATAGGAAAAAACGGCATAAGCAAGAATTCCTTAAAAATTAAACAGTTTCTGGTCTTTTGAATTAATTTTTTCGAAGTGTTACACAATTTAACTAACATGCTCGACATTGAGTATTTGACTTTAAAGTATTTGACATTGAGTATTTGACAGTTTTAAAGTTTGATAAACAAAATGCCTTTCATTTTTAAATTATACTTTTTTCCGCCTTATGCAAAATTTTGGTTTCGATGGAACCTTAAAATCCTTTCCGTTTCCGCGTTAGACAGATTCCGTCTTATGCAGCATGAATTAATGTAATTTTCTATGGGTTCGCCGGGACTTGAAAAATTTTCCGCGGTAGACAGATTTCCGGCTTGCACAGAGTCCGCCTTAGACAGAATTTACTGTATATATAAAAAAAAGTTTTGATTTCGAAATGGATCAATGAAAAATCTGCGTAGATCATCCGGGTATACTCCTACTAGATCGGCATCTATATTTTTTATGACCGGGGGTCTTTCTTCGTTAATATTAAGAAAACTGTTTCATACAAAAATATGAAAATCGGTGGTATTATAGAGACATGTTTGATAAACACGCTGATGTAGACAGTTTTTAAATCGAATAATTATTTTAAGAGATATTTAATGTTAAAGATGGTCAAAATCGTTCCATCAAAAAAGTTTTATAGGAAAAAAACTATACATAGGAACTTAAACATTTTTAGATCATTTTATACATTTGAAGTTCCAGATGTGCAGACTGAAATTATCTTTTTAATTTGACTCATTTTTTGAGGATTTATCTCCATTTTAAATTCAAATTTTCAGCATTTCGAGAGATATTTTTTACACATTTTAGAAAAGGGCAATTATTTTAAACTGTTGCCAATTTTAAAACACAGCGCAAAGAATAATATTTCCTTCAAATAAAAAATTTATTTACACGTGGCTATTATAAACAGAAAAAAACTTTCAAATTAGAATTAAGTGATTACGTGTTAAAAATAAGGAAAATATCGAAAATTACATCATAAAAACTACAGTTACACGTGAAATTTAAAAGGGAAAGAAAAGTTTTAAATACTAAATTCATTGTTATGCGTCAAAAGTCACAAATGAAGGAAATTACGTCATGTTTAAAAAGGCCAAATAAATAAAAGTTGGCAAAACACTTTAAATTAAAAAATATATTTGCACGAGACGTTTATTTTGAGATAATCTTTTCAACTATTATCGTGAATTCTAAGACAGCGCAAATAATATTTCCTTTCTAACACCAAAAGAATTTTCATGTAAATATTAAAAAGAGAAAGGAAACTTTGGTGAAAATTACGTCAGATTTAAAACGATACATTTAAAAGAACTTTCTCATAGCCGTGTTAAAAATTACCGAGAGACAAAGACTCTGTGTACTTAATTCATTTTACATTAGCTTACTTTCAAATTTTTAACTAACTAGGGGGCTCGGCCCCCTACGAGCTACGCTCGCCAACCCCCGTCCAGACACCGCAGACTCAAAATCACGCTAATTTGATCAGCTTTAATAAGATTTCGAAAGATTGAATAATAATTTAAAAAACAGTGGCGATCTCCCTATAAACGAATTTCTATTCATTTTTCGTTGATTGGGGAATTTTGACGCCAAATCCGCTGCGGTACTACTTGATTATCCTGTCGACCAATTTCGCCAAATTATATAAATCGCCAAACCACTCGCCAAATTATACAAATTGATATAATTTTTATTTTAAATAACGAAAGAACAAATAAATTCGTACAACATTAATAAAAACACAAATAAAACGTCGAAATAAAAATAACTTGATGACGTATACACGTGTAACAACATTTCAAAATAAGCTAATATAAAAGGAATTAAGTAAAGAGAGTGTTTGTCTCCTGGTATTTTTTAACAAAGCGAAAAGAAAGTTCTTTTAAATGAGACATTTTAAATTAATTCTCAAAATATCAAATAAATGCTTATCGCAATTTCTAAATTTAAACTTTTTTGCAATATTATTTTGTGTTCATTTTATGTAATAACTATAATGTGACGTAAATATGACGTAATTTCTCCTAAGACTTCTAACGCATGTTAATGAATTTATTATTTTACAATATCCTTTTTTTTTTTTTTAATTCACGTGTATACTTTTTATGACGTAATTTTTAATAAGTTCCTGCTTTTTATACGTAATTATTTAATTCTAATTTGAAAGTTTTTTTCCTGTTTATAATACTCACGTGTAAATAAATTTTTAATTTGAAGCAAACATTATTGCTTGCGCTTTTTATACAGTTGGTAACATTTTAAATTAGTACAATTTTCTGAAATCTGTAAAAAATATCTCTAGAAATGCTGAAAATTTGAATTTAAAATAGAAATAAAACCTGAAAAAATGAGTCAAAATAAAAAAATTAATGCAATCTGCACTCCGGCAAATTCTAACGCATAAAATGATCTAAAAATGATTACACTGCTATGTATAGTTTTTGCTGCTATAAAACTTCTTTAGCGGTACGATTTTGTCCAACTTTAGCATTAAATAACTCTTAAAATAATTCTTTGATTTGAAAACTGTCTGCATCAGCGTGTTTATCAAACATTTCTGTATAAAACCACCGATTTTCATATTTTTGTATGCATTATTTTTGTTAATATTAACGAAGAAAGGCCTCCGGTCACAAAAAAATCAAAACCGGCGGCGGCGGCGGCGGCGGCGGCGGCGGCGGTGACAGCGGTAGTTACTTTTTTTTAGAATAGAGAGATTTTTCACACTTTCCAACAAAGTTGAAAAATGTTATTGAGTTCGGTTTGTCTGTTCGCGCTCTAACTCTCGTAAATATACTCGGATCGCACTGAAATTTTTGGTTATTGACGTTTAGCCTAGCTCGAACCCTATTTCAAATGAAGTTTGTAGCATGTTTAGTTCATTTACAGGGACATTCAAAAGTATTCCGTTACATTACGGCCAATGGGAAAAAATCATTTCAAATGAATTTTAAAGATGTTACACTCTTTCAAACATAATAAAAAATATATGCATTTACGAAGTGCACTAAAATATGCAGAATATTCTGTAGCATATGCGGTGCAACGGATAGTTACTATTCATTTACAGGGCTACACAAAAGAATTCCCATTACAAATGGTATTGGGGGAAATTGTTTGCGGCGTATGTTAATTATACAAATTCATATATAATAAAATTGATATACGTCGGTGAGGCTTACTTATTTCATGTATAATACGAAGTGCATAGCATTTACAGGAACATACAAAACATTTCAGATAAGTATTTTCTATCCGAAATACTGTATATTAGCGGCGATGGTAGGGAATGCATTTTTAATTATGATATGCGAGTTTTTAAGTTTCACTATATTTATGCATACTATATGGTGTGTGTAAATGTTATAGTTGATATACAGGACTACGCAAAAGAATTCGTAAAGGTTACTGAGTATGACCGTAAATTGTTCAAAGGTGGGTTTAAAATGTGTTATGCTGAACTGCATGTAGTTTTCTATGAAATGTTTGTAGAATATAGATAAAATGATATACAGGGCCACGTAAAGAATTGGATATAAGGCCGCCTATAGAAGATAAATTCTGGAAATGCGATTTCAGTAGTTTTAAGAGTGATTTAGTTTGAATTAAAGTTTAGCTAAATAGTGGCGTGTAATAAAGGTACTAGGTAAACAACAGGGCTGTATAAAAGTATTGAAGCATGTTTCCATCTATTAGTCTAAATTGCTGAAAGAGAAATTTCAACCTGTTATGCGTTTTCTTGATAAACTAAATTTTCTACTATATAGTATATATATCAGCCTACAGATCAAATACACGGCTGTTCGGAAGAATTGGAATAAATATTTGACTATGGATGGTAACTGCTGAAATCAGTTTTTTAAATGTTTAGTTAGTTATCTTATTTACTTTATTTCCCTAAATAACGAAGTTTTGTTAAAGCTTTCAGGGAGTGTTGGAAAGTGTTTCATAATCTATACCATACGCATGATTTTTCTTTCTTGTTTTTAATCAAAAACGAAAACAGCCATTGTATCTCTTAGCAGCGGCTGATTTCGTCTTAAAAATCTCCAATCAAAGGAAAATGAATGAAAACCCGTTTACAGGAAGACCGTCACTGTTTTTTTTAAAATTATAATTCAAACATTTTAAGGCCGATGAAATTAGCATGCTTTTAGAATCTGGAGTGTATGAACGGGGGTTGGCGAGCATAGCTCGTAGGGGGCAAAGCCCCCTAGTATATATATATATAATTTAAAAACTAAATTTCTTCAAAAAACTTCTGGTAAAATTTAAATATATCTGAAGTATAAACTATTGTTGCATTTCCTATGCTTCTGCTAATGTTAAATTGTGAGGTCACTGAGCACCCTCTTAGAATTTGAGAAGAAGCTAAAAATTTACCAGTATTATGATATTGATGAGTCTAAAAAAAATTAGGGGGTGGCCTGGACTCTAGCTCAAAAAAAGTTTTTTTGGACCATCCTAATATATATATATATAAATTTCTGATATATTCACAATGTCATTTTACACATGAAAGTACGAATATTTATAATAATGAAAAGTCCAATTCATTGAAATCGAACAACGTTCTTCTTTTTTTAATTACATGTATAACATCTTGAATTAAAATAGATTTTTCGTCCTTGAATGTACAATATTCATCTGCATTTCAGCGAAATTCGGCTTTTCTCAAAATTTCATGTAAATGCCCCCATTTGAAATTCCTACACCACAGCTTTTCACCCCACACAAAATGAAGATTTTACAAAGATTTAATATTTATTTTTTTCCTCTGTTTTCTTATTTTGCTAGAAAATAAATAATCATCTAAATTGTCACCTCCGCCCCCTTCCGCGAAGTTTTCGCTTTCACCATTGCTCATACCAACACACAAGGTTAAAAATATTTAAAACACTTTATTTTTTGAAAAATTTTCTCCCTTATTTATAGTAATGATTTATAATAATTCTTGTAAATGCTCCCTCCAAATCTCCGTTTTACCCCCTCCTACCTCCCCTAGTAGCATGTAAATTTTAAACTATTTCAAACAGTTTATTTTATAGTATATCTTTTGCCCTATATCTTACTTTGCAGTTAAGATAAATAGTCGACTTTCTAAATATTTACGAGAGAGCGGCTTAATCCTTCAAGTGCTTTTATGTTTTAAAATTATCACACCCCATTTTTTACACGGAACTAACGATAAATAAACAATAATTTAAATCAGCCCTTTCCAACATTTTCCCTTTCACTTACCCCTTTGTTATGCTTCTCATTTTGGAGTACCCCGTTTCTCACAAACACGCCCTTCTTCCCCCTCCACTCAACTAGATAAACGCAAACATGCTCTTTTTTTTCATTAGTAATCTTCTTATCACAAACATATAACCGATACGACTTATATTTACATTCCTAACATTTTATTTTTTTATCTTGCATTTTAAAGTTAATTATTTCTTTTTATAATATTAGTCAAACATTGAGAAAAATTAATGTAACATTAAAAGAAATTTAATTAGAAAGGACAAAAATAAAATTCAAAGAAGAAAATCACTCAAATAATAAGTAAGCACTCCAAACTAAATGCTCATTAAAACGAGGGACGTTTTTCTATTAATATATATTAGTGATATAACTCCGCCTATTCGAAATCGAAAATAGCGGCCAGCTTTTCAACACGCTTTAACAACAACAACAAAAATAAATAAATAAATAAATAAATGAAATTTAACAAATTACAACGACCATTTGGAAAATGATTTTTTCAAAGACTAAAATTTAAGACATAAAAAATCGCACGGAGTTGATCATACATTACGTAAGCCATGAATTAAACATTAATAGTGTTATTACACGTAAAAATTGCAAGCGACAAAAATCACCTGCGACTCGTCAGATTTCCTGAAACTTATGTATTATCCACCTGAAATTTACGTATTATCCAATCATTTCATTGGCTGTTTGGGAAAAGGCTTTTCCATCGTCAGATTTCCAAGAAATCTGACGACCCATTTTAAATAAAATTTCCTTCTTAAACTTCTAAACATCCCTCAATATTACTTTTTACACCGTCGTATGAAGAAAAAAATGTACTTTTAAATCCAATTTGTTTGAAAGCTGTATCACAATTTGTTTCGGAGTTATTGACTTTTTTTGGAGTTTTTATTACTTTTTTGTCATAGTGGCAACAGAAGTATCCATCTCTGTTGATAGTAAAGGGGAAATACAGATTACTGCATAGACCAATCAGAAAACGAATAAAATGCGGATTCAACCAATAAAAAGCTTGAGATATGCTTTTGATTTGCTACCCTGACGAGGACAATAACCATTTTTCCAAATAGTTAAAAAAAAAAAAAAAAATCAAAACCAGAAGCTCTGACGTAATTTAGGCGTTCTGCAATTATTATTAAAAACCGAAGAATAAATAAAAAAGTGAATATTGCATATTAGAAAGAAATATTGTATAATGATTAATTTAAGTTTTCGAGAATGTAGAGGAAAATATTTAAGTACTCGTGCAATATGCTTAGCAGTGGGCGGAGCTATTGACATTGCATTATCAATGTATTGTTAGATATAGTGGACCCTTTCCCTCATTTTGAGTGTAATATGTTGGATTTACACATGAAATTAACTTTGTAATCTAAAGCTACCAATTTTAACTAAAATTAATCTAAAACTGCAATTTCACGAGTAAAAAAACGCGTTTTTTACCTGGAAAATAATATTTAACAAGACCCGTACCGAACCCTGTTACCGATATTATTTTGACATATCCCCAGCAGGCCCGTCGCGTACCCCAGGTTGGGTACCGCTGATTTAAATCCTCTTATATGCCCATACGCTTCTACCAACATTTCTACTAAAGGACAAGTTTAAAATCTTATCCATAAATAAGTGATGAAATCGTAATGTGCTGCAAAGCAAAGGCGTATGACTATTGACTTTAATTTAATTAACAGGGTTCGTACAGGTCCTTGAATTTCCAGACTAAGAAATTCTTCGGTACCAGTATTTTCTTATAGAAAATCTCTAAATACGGCAAAATTTCGGGTGTTTAAAGTAAATTTATTTTTCTACAAAAAAAATACTGATATCTTGCCTTGAAAATAACGGTACACGTACGAACCCTGATTAAAATTTTCTTTTTTATATATGTATTAGTATCCTACACCATGAAATAATAATTTTTTCTGAGTATATTTTCTCAAATGTATGACACCTACCAAAAGTATGTTTTTATTTCGCAGTAATTTTTCCTAAAATTTCGAGAAATATGCATACAATTCCTTCCTAAGATTTTCCAAAATTTTGTTCCTTCTCCTGTATTTATTGAACTTTATTCCAAAAAGGAATTCAGTTTTACTTTCTTTGCAATCTAAATATTTTTTAAAAGTAATTTTTATTCCTCACGATTACAATTATTTATTTCTACATGCTAATTACTTCTGTAAAAGAACATCAGATAATCACATAAACAGCATGTAATTGGATTAATTCATCACCTAGTAATTATCTTTCTCTTATCAAAAACTATATTCTACTATTTATCTTTGGCGGCACTAAAGTACCACCCCCCTAACGCCTATCCTCATATTTTAGCAGCATACAGTACCGGAGAAGGAGGCATTACCAAAGAAGTATACTAAAATACCGAATAGAAATTCTTTGGCACAACTTTATTCTTTACTCAATAAGGAAAGGGCATGTTTATAAACATACACTTACCTCATGTAATCTACCAACTTTTTTTGTCTCAGCTATCGTCGCAAGAATTGTTATAACAGCGTGGTCCAATTGTATCACAGATCTGTTAACAGGGGCGTCGCCATGGGGGGTATGTGGGGGGAGTCTCTCCCCCAATATATGTGAAGCTGTGAAATTTGAGCTTAGAGTTGGGAAATTCTAGATTTTTGAGGCATTTTCTTTTTCAAAAGTAATAGTAAAAAAATTACGAAATTTTTATTGTTTTGGTGATTATTTTGAGTACTGCAACAGTAAACAAGTTAAGTTATCAAAAGAAATACAAAAAGAAATCAGCCACACTCAATCTATCATTGTATTTTTCAGTTCTACAAAAATATTGTACATCTATCAGACCTAAATTTCTCTACTCCTGTCCATCAATAACTGACTAACCAGTTCCTTTATTTCCTCCAAAACTTTGTTCCTTTCTCAAAAATTTCACCCTACCTCCCCTTCTCCTCCCAAAAGAGAATCCAGCTATTTTAATCCAAAGGGATTGGAGCTTCTTTTGAAAATTGGAGATCACTTGTAGCACAACAGAAAGGAATGTAGTAACCTACTTGAAACACAGCTATGGACATGAAGATTTGATGAGTTTTCACAACTTTTTTGACTAATTTTGCGATTTTTGGACAATATTTTACTCAGGGGCGCCATTTCAGAATTTCCTTGGGGGGAGGGCAACATTTTTTGAGGGATGCTATATAGCTAAGGGTAGGATACAGGGGTCTAACCCCCCCCCCCCGTATGAGAAACGTTTACTGACTTGTGCTTACAATAACAGTAAAAACTGCGAATACGGAAACTCAGAACCAATGAAATATTTCGTTTTAGACAGGTTTCCGTCTTAGAAGGTAGGTAAAATTTTAATATATTGGACATGATTCTTTTTCTTTTTAGTCAGGATTCTATTATAGACAGTTTTCATTTTTACAGGTATCCTCACTGACTGTTAAACCATCCGCTCTATAGTATAGCTCTGAAAAGAGATGTATTATAGTAAAATTTGGGAAAACGAAACCTGTCTATAACATATTTCTTTCTAGAAGGGGAAAAAATCAAATTTCGTTGAAAAAAATCATAAAATTATACTTGCTAAGACAAAAACCTGTTTAAAAGCTTTTTTCTAGTCCCTTTCGAAGTTTTATTTACAGGGGAGCCATTTCATGAGTTTCCTGATGAAGGACAAGGAAAATTTTTCTTTGAGGAACAGGGAAAGTGGAAAATTGCACAACTTGCAGAATTGCACAAATCACACAGAAAAAAATCCCGCACAATAAAACATGCTCTACGTGGTTTTGTCTCCATAACGTCTTTCACAAGCATGTGATTATTCCACAATATTTTTAATTTTCGTGAGAGTCCGCGATTTTTCTTTCTTTCAAAATCCGCAAAATCAATTCGTCAATGGGTCGCAGAAAAAAATCGCGAATTTTGGAAGTTTTGAAAAAAAAAGTCTCAAAATGGTCGTTTAAAAAATCGCTAATTTCTTGAAACAACCGTGGAAAATAGCGCTAATTTCATCAGAGATCGCGAAAAGAAAAACAGATTTCGTCAAATGATTGCACGAAAAAAATCGCGAATTTCGTCAAAAGATTGCGCAAAAAATCACGAAAATTTAGTCGAAAAATCGCGCAATAAAATCGAGGAGAAATTCGTCAAATGGTCGCGTAATAAGGTCCAAAATTTTGTCTAACTCTCGCGCAAAAAAAAACACAAATATTATTAGTCGGGGGCAGAAGCAAAATCACGGATTTCAATAAATGATAGTGATAATGAATCGTGAAATTTGTCAAAAAAAATCACAAAAACAATATCGAGTTTCTTCAGTTGGTCGCGGAGAAATATTGTGAATTTCGGCAAGTGCTCGCGCGAAAAAATTCCATTTCGTATAACGCTTTCAGAAAAAAAATTATGAATTCCGTGAATCGATCGCGGAAAAAATCGTACATTTCGTCAGATGATCGGAAAAAAATCATGAAATTCGATCATTCATGAGATAATCAGCCAAAGAACGTCATGAATAAGTCACGAAATTTACAAATTTTGTGATCTGTAAGCATAAGAAAATTTTCGTTAATGATTTTCTGCAAATGCAGGTAAAGCGTTAATTTTTTCGGATTGAGTTTTCCCTATTATGAGATGGTTTCATGTTAATTCGATTTTTCAAAGAAATTCTGAATATTTTTCAGATAAAAAAAAAAAAACTACATATTTGAACATTGATGAATACTATGTACATATCTTTCTTTTTCTACAGAAAAGGTAAAACTTATAATTAATATTCATATAAAAAGCACAAATAAATGCACAAGAATTACTTTCATGTGCATTCATATAATTTAAAACTATTTAAAATACATTAGAAAAACCCAGAACGTTTTCAGTCATCACAAGACCGTCATCAGTGGGATTTAAATGTAATTATTTTATTCGGGCTTATTCGAGAATTGGCTAGAAGAAAATCATTGTGATTGTTGTGTCAATGATTTTGACGAGTTTTCCCATGATCAATTTGCACACAGATGAGAAGCAACTGATAAAAAAAAAATCTCACATGTATTTTTAAAATTAACCACAGTACTCATTAAAGATATATGTCTCACTTTGAGGGAGTTCGAATAGTAAGGCTTTAGGAAATTTTTTTGATAATTATTAATTTCTATGCATACGCATTTATTTAATGCATATGTTTTTATTGCAATAAAATCTGATAAGTTATTTTAGAGTTTGAGCAATTTTCTGATATTTGCTTGAGTCTGACTTATGATTAGGGATGCACCGAATATTCGGTATCTATTCGATATTCGGTCATATTACCGAATATTCGGTTAGGCCGAATATCAAACTATTTGGTTTTCCGAATACTTAAACCTCTTAAAAATATTTTTTAAAACGTTACACAACTTCTACTTTTAACTGTCAATTAATAAAGATATTCAGAATACTTAGAATCTTTAAATAAAAGAGAATGGTTGTATATTATTTATTTGTTGTTTTAAAAATGTCACTAAAAAAAATAACCATTAATGACATGTCATTTGTTCATGGGAATTAATAAATGTGGAAATGCAAGTTACTGAGCATTTTCTGGTAAATAATCCGTTTCTTGCTTTTTCGCAAACAGGGTGTTTCTAAACAAAATGGAAGAAAATTTCATGGGTAATAATAAGCATCAAAACAGAGAATTTTTTGTCCAGTAAATCAGGATCGCAATTAACTTATTCAGTCAGATATACAGTGCATCCCCAAGTCAGACTTTAATTTTCTTTTGTTACTTTAACAATAATGAAGGTATTGTAACTATATTGTCAACAGAGTTACTTTAATTAGGATAACATGACGAGAAGTGCTGGAAATAGCAACCATTCATATCTAAACAGCACTGCGCTAGACATTATTTTATTAAGAATGCAGCTAACAATGCTTATGCTGTACCACTGGCCAAAATTCAGTCTCTTCCAAGGATATCATCACATTCTATGCAAGCAAATTTCGCTGAAATATCTTCATTTTTATACAGTTACTAGAAAACCCCACGGCTTTGCTCGCATAACAGTTGAACTATGCCAAGTGATATTTGCATGACTATTTTTATAAGAAGAACATTTTTTGGAATAATTTAATAATTACAAATTAAGCCACAGTTTGACTAAACTTCATTATAAAAGTGCAATAGACAGAAATGAGATTTTAATTAATAAGAAGAACTAACTAATTCCAAATAAATGATAATTTAGAAAGTATTTTGAGTCTTTTATGCTTATTTCATACGCTCATTTCAGCATTCATTTGAAGTCTTGAATTTTTTAGAAACCATCTTAACACATTTACATCTTAAAATTAACCGTCATGTCAAATTTCAAGCTTCTTCTCTAACACCTCTCTGGTGTTAGTGGCACCAACATAAAATGCCGAAACAGAGTTGAAATAGAATGTCTCGAAAAATGTTGAAACAGAGATTGTCACCATTAATTTGCCAACATTAACCTTGAAATCGGTTGGTATTTCGTAATATTCTATCGAAAACAGAATTTAGATGTTTTTAAATGCTTTTTTGTTGTTCCTGCCAACCAGGTGGTAGTGACACCGGCGTAAAATATAACCCGTATAGGATCAGGGACTATCACTCTTGATTCGCAACCAATAACTTCTGCAATCGCTTTATTATTTCCTGAGATTCCATAGAAATCGTAATTTAGGACTCTTTTAGAATGCTTTTTGCTCCTTCCCTTCGCTTCAACCCTCTTTAATTTCGAATTTATTTTCGACTGTTCTTAGAGGACATTTATATTTTATAAGTAACTACCGTGCTATATTTAAAGTTTCTAGCCTCTTCACTACCGCAGAAATCGCAATTTAGAAAAATTTTTGCTCCTGCAAACACTCTAGGGGTTGTGGCACCGACATAAAATATAGCTTATGTTTGAGCAGGTTCTACCACCATCAATTTGCAACCATTATGTTTGAAATCGGTTTCGTATCGGTTCATGTGCATAAAAATCGTAATTTAGAACGCTTATAGAACACTTTTCGCTCACTTAATCCTTGCATCTTTGAAGTAATTACCATTCCAAATTTAAAATGTTAGACCCCCTCAGTAACACAAAAAACGTAGTTTAGTACATTGTTTGCTCCTGTAACCCCCAGGTGGTAGTGACAACAACGTAAAATATAGGCTATGTTGGAGCGGGGACTACCACCATGAATAGAAAACCATTACTTCTGAAATCGGTTTATATTTCCTGAGATTACGTAGAAATCGCTATTTAGGATGTTCTTAGAACGCTTTTCGATCATTTTCACCACTTTTAAATTTCAAATTTTTAAGGAACTCTTCTCAGAGAGCATTTGCATCTCATAAGTAATTACCATGCCAAATTTCAAGTTGCTAGCCCCTTCAGTATCACAAAAATCACAATTTAGAACGGTTTTTAAAATGCAACCGCAAAGTGGTAGTGACACCCACATGAAATAGATCCTATATTGGAGCAATTGGATCATCATCAATTTCCAACCACTACTTTTGAAATCGGTTGGGTACTTTCTGAGATTGCATAGAAATCGCAATTTAGAACGTTTTTTTAGAACGGTTTTCGTCCATTTTCACCCCTTTTAAATTTCGAATTATTTAGGAAATGTTCTTAGAGATCATTTATATCTTATAAGTAACTACCATTCCAAATTTCATGTTTCTAGGCCCTTCAGTAACACAAAAATCCGATTTTCAAACGTTTTTTTGCTCCTGCACCCACTTTGGGGGGTAATGGGGGTAATGGCACCGTCATAAAATGTAGCCTATGTTGGAGCAAGCGTTGTCACTATCATTTTGACACATTATTTTTTAAATCGGTTTGGTACTTCTTGAGATTGCGTAAAAATCCCCATTTAGAAGTTTTTAGAACGCTTTTTGAGCATTTTCACCCCTTTTAAATTTCAATTTTTTTAAGAAATGTTCTTGGAGATCATTTATATCTAATAAGTAACTACCATGCAAAATTCCATGTATCTGGGCCCTTCAGTAAAACAAAAATCGCAATTTCGAGCGTTTGTTTGCTCCTGCACTCCCTTTAGGGTTAGTGGCACCGACATAAAATGTAGCCTATGTTGGAGCAAGGGCTGTCACCATCATTTTAACACCATTATTTTTTTTAAATCGGTTTGGTACTTCTTGAGATTGCGTAAAAATCGCCATTTAGAACGTTTTTTAGAACGCTTTTGCGCATTTTCACCACTTTTTAATTTCGAATTTTTTAAGAAATATTCTTAGAGATCATTTATATCTAATAAGTAACTACCTTGCCAAATTCCATGTATCTGGGTCCATCAGTAACACAAAAATCGCAAATTCGAACATTCTTTTGCTCCCGCACCCTTTTAGGGGTTGTGGCATCGACAGAAAATGTAGCCTATGTTGGAGCAAGGGTTATCACCATCATTTTGACACCATTATTTTTGAAATCGGTTTGGTACTTCCTGAAATTGCGTAAAAATCGCCCTTTAGAACGTTTTTTAGAACGCTTTTCGCGCATTTTTACCCCTTTTTAATTTCTATTTTTTTAAGAAATGTCCTTATAGATCATTAGTATCTTATAAGTATCTACCATTCCAAATTTCATGTTTCTAGGCCCTTCAGTAACAGAAAAATCGCATTTTTAGAACGTTTTTTTGCTCCTGCACCCCCTTTTGGCCAGTGGCACGGACATAAGATATAGCCTATGTTCTAATGTGGACTAACACCATCATTTTGATACCATAACTTTTGGAATCGGTTCGGTAGTTCCAGAGCTTACCTCCTACAAATAAACATTTTTTACCTCTTTATAATATTAGTATAGAAGTATAGATTAGTATAGATAAACGAAAATTCTGCTACGGCTTCTACACCTTTCATTTTTGATGAAAGAAGTGGAACGATATGTTGCTTCTTGTTCAATATGAGAGAATTCTTTTCATTTGTTTGAATTAATTGAAGTCATGGAATTTAAATTTTATTATTTAAAAAAATTTTAAACCATCCTCTTCTCAAATAATAACTCAAAACATACTTTTTTAACACAAAATTTACTTATAAAAATAGTGTTGTTTGTCAAAGTGGAAGTAGCTAAATATTGCAAAAAATTCTTTAAAATTTAACTTTTTAATGTTAAACACTGAGATATAAAAGTACTTGGCCAGTCGAATATTCGGTATTCGGCCGAATAGATACTATTCGGCTGGCCTAATATTCAGTATTCAGCCTAACAGTTACTATTCAACTGGCCGAATATTCGGTATTCGGTTTACCTGCAGGCCAAATATTCGGCATCCGGTATTCAGCCAAAATCATTATTCGGTGCATCCCTACATTTGATGGTTGATAAATTTTCTGAAATATCAAATTCCTTGTGGGGGGTGGGGGGCTGTTGCCGCCCCCCAGTCCCCCTCAAATGGCGCCCCTGATTTTACTCATTCTCATGATTTTTTTGCCGCAAAAATTAGTTAACCCTTCGCTGTCAAGTAAAAAGCGTTATATGAGCAAATGCGGATATAAGAAGTCGTTACTTTAGATAAATTTGTCATATTTTACTTTTATTTTTGTGCGGAAATACATATCAGTCCTGTTCATTTATATTCATATGTATTTATAAAATTTTAAACCAAGAGTCCAGTGTTCTGTGCTTAAAGCTGTTCTAAAAAGTTACTATAAATCTCAGCACGAAGAAACCCTTCATAATAGGAAAAGAGTTTTCGTGCAAGATTTTGGAGTGTCTAAAAATCCATTCGAGGATGAAAAAGGTAAAAAATGGACGATTTTAATTTGGAACAGAAATATGACCATGAAAGCAGTCCATCAACTGAAGAAAAAATATACATGCACTGTAACACTGACACGTTGCACTTGAATAAAATTTTGAAGAAATAAAGATTTCCTTACAGACAATCTCACAAACAATTATGAATATTAGGATGTGACTGGAGAAGCTGAGTTCCGAAAGCACCGTAGAAAAACGGTTTCACCAAAGACAATAGATAAAAATAATAGCACAGCAATAGACATTGATACACATAAGTTTTACAGTAAAGAATTATAAGAAATACAAGAAAATTTCGAGAATTTTGTAATAGGCTTAAATGACAATGTTCCCTATATCAAGAGAATATTGCAGCAATGCATTCCATATTTAAATTACAATTGTGCAAGGGAAAAGTTAATAATGTTTCCACCTGGATATGAGAAACCAGATGTACAGTCGTGGAAAAAAAAGAAAAGTAAACACCCCCTACTAACTCTTCAACAATTTATCATCGACGGAAGTTACTGGTACCGAACGATTTGAAATAAAGTCTACTTTTAAATGACGTATATAAAATTTGTTTAGGGGTCATCTACATATTAAAACGAACCCAAACCTCATTTTTTTCAATGGCAATACCCAATTTTAACGAGATATTTCAAAACTTCGGTTCAAAATATGCCTAGACACCAAATTTCAAGTCATTTGAATGATAAGTTTTTGAATTATAAACATTCAAAATTGAGTGCTTCTAATGTTAAATTACATTTTCATATTTTTATTTATATCTTCTGAAATTATGGTCCTAATGTGCTAATTTTTTGTTTAGAAATAAAACTAATGTCCCCAAACATAAATACGCTGAATTTGCAATTTTTATAATTTTATGATATGAATTATGAAATTAATATTCGAAAAAATTATGAATTGCAACCTACAATTTATTTGATGGATTTAGATTTATTAAGTCCTGCTTTATGAAAATCTCAAATTTCACATTTTTCTTCCAAGTAGTTTTCAAATTATGCTTAAAAAACGGCAAAATGATGGTTTAAGGGGCCGTCTATGATTGAAGTGAGTAGATATTTTGAAATTTCTTCTGCTGCCTTGTTATCTAACAGACTGCATTGACTGCTTAAGGTGCCTTGATCAAGAAGGCGGCTCTCTCGGTTAGCAATCGAGAACCCAACTTCAATTTGGATACAGCCCTTAAAGTAAGGTCGTTTTAAAATAATTAATTTCTCGGAAACTTATGGTACGAATTGTAAAAAAATTTGTTTTTAGGCTAATTGAAGGCTGTAGAGTTCATTTATGCTGTCAGAATTGGGTATTGTTATTGAAGAAAATGAAGTTATGGTTCGTTTTAATATGTAGATGGCCCCCTAAGCAAATTTTATCTACATCATTTAAAAGTAGACTTTATTTAAAATCGTTCGGTACCAATAACTTTCTTCTACGATAATTTCTTGGTGTTTACTTTTTTTTTTCCACGACTGTACATGAATGCAGAGTCAAATAGAAATAAACCAAATCCCAACTCACTTAACAAACCTTTTACTCATGCCATGAAATTCAAAGACTATTTGGGTCACGCCGTCAAACTATATACTCGTACCTTAACATTCACAGCAGCTTATCTTTATGGCGTTGCATCTAATGAAAGAATCTTTAGTCAAATAAAAATTTTAAAAATATATATTGCAAGCTACAATGAGGGATGACAGACATGACAGCCTAATGCTTTTAAAATATGAAAGTGAAATAGGGATTTTTATTAAACTAAGCGATGTTATTAACAGGTGGGCTTCTTTGAAGACCACAAGAATTAATATTAATTGAAAACTAGTCGGATGTGCCAATCCCAAAATTTTCTTCTACTCCATACATGTTAATGCCTCAAAATTTGCAATCACAGAGCAAAAATTAAATGACAATTCTTTGCCTATAATAACAAACTCTAAAGGTATAGATTTGTTGAATTGTGTGCAGTTAAAAAGGAGATATAAGCATAGCATTTTTCAAACAAATCATTCAATTTTGGCACCCAGCCTCTTAGATGTCTGCAACCAAAATTCCTTACTCAAAGTGCGCAAAAACGATAGCTTTGGACAGTATAGACCCAAGCCTAATAAGGATCTATTTATGTGGAAGTGCTACTTATGTGGAATATGAAGTTTGACTAAATTCCGTGCATTAGTTTTAGAGATACAGCTATCGCAAAATCGTGAAAAATGCTGCATAGCAGCGCCCCCTGCTATATGATATACATAAAAAGCTGATCTGCATCAAATTATGTCAAGGTTTAACAGAATATGACGTTTGATCAAATTCCGTGCAATAGTTTTTGAAATATAATTATCGCTAAAATCATGTAAATCGTGAAAAATGCCGCACAGCAGTGCCACCTGTTGGACGATTTACACCAAAAACAAATCAGAACCAATTTTTATCAAGGTACAGTCAAACCTCGTTAGCACGAACTGTTTCCGATTGCCTCGTCCAGTTGTATGTAATGTAGTTAAGTTCCGATAACACGAACTACTTTTAATACGAACAAAAAAAGTTTCCCCTTGAGTGTTCGCGTTAACGAGGTTCGACTGTATAAGTGAATCTCCAAAGTTTTATTAAATTTCGTGCATTAGTTCTTGTGTTAGAGCGCCCACAAAATTTGTATCACATACAGACAGACAGATATTTTCTAAAAACAGTCGAATCGTGTTCCGGACTTACTAAAACGTATAAATCAGTCTAAAACCGGAAGTCGAATTTTTTCACTAATCCAATACTTTCTTCTTGTAAAGATAGAAGAAAGTAAAAAGCGTATTTATTTTTTTAGTAAACAAACCCATAATTAGAATTTTTATCTTTTCAGTTTCAGAATTTTTCTTTGGAAAGGAATTTTTTATGCAAAAGTAAAGTATCATTATAATTATTACACGCGTTGTGCATATCATTTTAGTCGAAAATTGGAGCAATTTGTTCCAAGTTGGGAAATTTTCGGATTCTCCCCCCCGAAAAAATATCTGTGGTTACGCCCCTGTCTGACATAATTGACATCATAGACATAGACAGGCTAATCATAGACAGGCTTAATCATAGACAGGCTAATTAGATCGGATGAATTCTTGTGTACAATAACAGTCATAGAAACTAACACGTATCCTACGAGTAATCCACATTAACGAGAACTGCCCTTTCCTTATATGTAATTCTTATGACTGAACCCTTCACCTTACTTCACCCGATTGGAAAACATGACAAAAATGTTTTGGAATCACCTCAAACAATCGTGCACGATTTGCAGTGTTTGGACTTGGTTTTCAAATAAAAACTCAGAACTTATCTCTTAGACGAGTCGACAGCGGATGGTCGACACTCCCGACTCCAACAGCAACTTGGAATCATTACCAGAACCAGTCCGCATTAACATGATTGACTAGATACAACAAAGAAACGAATTAAACATCACCGCTTCACGATTGAATATGAAATACATTCATCATAAATTGCGCACAGTTTATGGTGTGAAACATATATTTTAGCGAAAGACATAATATATGGATTTCTTAAACCAGTCAGTAGCAAATCACAGACTATTAGCAAAGAGATTTTCCGAAGCAATTAAAAGATATTATTCTCACTCAAAAAGATATTTTGAGCATGCATTTTGCAATATTATTTGGAAAAAAAGGAGCGTGACATTTAATTCGTGGTATTATAAAAATTACCCTGACAAAAGAAATCACAGATGTTTCCTTTCAGTGATCTGTAATCGATGGGTTGGGATTTTATAAAACTTTAATCCAAATCGTTATTGAAATTTCAGATAATTATGCATATTTATAGCGAAAAAGAAAATAAAACATGAAACACGAATATGTTGCCCTTCATAACTTATAGTACAAACTTTTTTGACAGAAAACTAAACCGCTTGATTTTTGGATATGTTTGGCTTCACTTCCATACAGCTGAATGTGTCTGCTAAAAGGACAACAATAAATGGTGATACTAATGCTGATTTTCTTGTAAATTAAATTTTGTTTACATTGTTCTACTTAGCGAAAATGCCTCTAAGAGAGGCGTTTAAAAAATTAAGTAATTTTCAAAATTATTCAACTTGGAGACTTTACAGAAAAGAAAGAAAAGAAATCCCTGACGGCTCGGCATACAGGCGCAGGTAAATTTCAAAGTTAAGTATTAATTTTACCAACAGAAACTAAATCAAGGTTAGAGATAAACCCATTTTAACAATTTTATCTGGCCGCTTTTGATGAATTTTTAATTTCAGTTTTTTGTAAGAGCTGTTTTTTTCAGAATCCTGTTAATACGATAAATTTTTCTTTAACCGCTATGTATTTTCAATTTGTTTTTGTCGTAAGCATCGGTCCTATCAAAAACTTGTCAATATAAAAGTTGTAGATAAGTGGATTTGATATCATGAGAATTGACGAAGTTATGAAATTTTTTCACCCTAAAACCTTATTTTTTTTCGCCCCCTGCGACATTTTTGATTTTATCGAAATTTTATTACACATAAATATTCGGCTGTTTTTCTAGAAGTAATAATAACTTTAATCTGATTTTATATGTATTATAATTAAGAAGTTTTTCGGTTTTCTTCACAAAATCCCTACCTATTTTCATCCCTTCATATTATGTTGGTTGTAGTCGTAGCATCAAGAGAAGAGGCAGTTTTACCATTTTACCTTTATTCTTGTTCATTTTACATGATCTCTTATAAGTCAGGCCCAGTAACTTGAGAGCTCCTAGGAGCAAATGCTTTCTATTTAGTGCTTTAGATTGAACAGATGTTAAGGTTATAATCTATCTAGATTTTTCTCCGAACTCTGCTATTCATACGATACTTTTAACTTTGCCCAGCAGAGTGCAGAAGTAAGAAGTGGGAGGTTTTTTCTTTCTTGATTGGTGCATTATCTTTTTTTTAACTGTGGTTTTGTGGAGACAAGAGTCTTGACTTGTATGATTGCACCACCCAGAGCCAATTCCAATTTTAGTGCTAAATGTTATTTATGATATAATCATAGTACTAAATGTCAAAGTTAATTATGATTTGCATCCCAAAATGTAATCATCAATTTCCTCTTGATCAATTTCCCTCAGAATCATATTAATATGATAATTTTTTCTTCAATCCCTATGCATTTTCAATTTGTTTTTGCTGTAAGAATTGGTTTTATTAAAAACTTGTCAATATAAAAGTTGTAGATAATATTAAGGAGATTTATAATAAGTTTGATTGGATTTGGTATCATGAGAATTGACGAAATTATGAATTTTTTTTCACTCTAAAACACAATTTTTTTCGCTCCTTGAGTCCATTTTTAATTTTATAAAAAATTTATCATACATAAATTTTTGGCCTTTTTTCTATAAATAATAATAACTTAATTCTGATTTTATATGTATTATAATTAAGAAGTTATGAAGTTTTTTTTTGTTTTCACAAAACCCTTCCCCATTTCCACCCCTTTGGTTCGATTTCGCCCATTAACGAACTTGATCGAGATCTTCGACCCCTTGATTTTATGTATCAGTTTGGAAGAGACTTGTGCAGAATTATGGAAGTTATCGTGTCCATAAAAAAGTTATATGTATACATGAGAGGAATTCATGGAAGGAATATATATATATATATATATATATATGGGGACGTCCACTGTCACTCTTGTGACCATTCGAGTGTTCTTTTACAAATACTTCCAATTATTTTATTGTAAAATATAATTAAGATAAAAACTGATATAACCAGTGAAATACTACCGAGCTCCACTCATTTAATATATATCTAATTTGAAATAAAAAGCATTTTGCTTGTCTATATAATAAATCAAAATTTTGTTACTCTTGTGACCAGAGTGTCATAAGAGTAACAAAATTTTGATTTAATATATAAACAAACTAGCTGTTACCCGTGACTCCGTTCAAGTAACATTTAAAGAAATTGAAGAAATTCATCCATTAAGCAAAAAATTTCGATAGTTAAAAGCATATATAATTAACATTTTATCACATTTTATAGTAGAAAAGCTTCTGATGATCCCAGTTTGCTTATTTTTGTTTATAGATATAGGATCATTTAAATTTATTTCGTGAGTATGAAATTTCATACACCTTTTCTAAGATTAAATGAGGAGTAATTTTACATCTCTGTTATTCTATTTTATTATTTATATTTATTCTATTTTACATATATTCCGTTCAAGGATATTGATTTAATTTATGTTTTCGAGACAAAGAATATTATTTAAAGAAATAAATTAATAAATATTTTTAAAGGAAAGTGGTTATTAGCAAGTCACTTCAGACGTGACTTTGATATGATTACAATAATCGAAAAATCAACATGCAACATTAAGTTTTTATTCCAAAAAATCACATCTTGTAAGAAAAAAATAATGAGATGTAAATGAAATGAATAAAATGAAAAAGTAAGAAAAATGGTATTAAAAAAATAATAATCAAACGGGGTAAAGCATCAAAGTTCAAAAATAAATAATAAGAGTACGAGAAATATCGTTAACTTTTAAATAGTTATTACATTTTAATTTCACGATACCACACTTTTATCAGCTCTAGAATAATATCAAAATGTTTATCACGGTCCGGAGACTCTTGAACCTAAATACTTATTATTAAAGCAATGGAGTTGCTTATTGCTTTCGCGGAATAAATCTATTTATGGAAAAGCACCCCAATTATGAATAAATATTTTTATATCTATTGTTGTGCTGTAATTTTGGCTTATGAAAGCTTTGAAATTTGCGGGAATATGCTCCAACGGGGAACAGAGATTGTGTTTCAGAGAGATTTTTAGCTATAGATTTCGATAATTTAATTCAAAGGAAAATTTCTCGTCTTCCTTTGCGCTTTTCGATAAACACGGTGTCTTTAAAAATTAGAGTGATGTGAGGTGAAAAGCAAATTTATTGCTTAATTAGTGGTTTTGGCTCTTGTTTACACGTAAGTGATGTCACATATAAAGCCTAATCTCAAATTGAAATTACTTGCTAAACTTTTTTAAGTCGATTTTCCTGTGCCATTTATTAAATTTTATTGAAACCGGTGTTCTGGGAGATTGTACAGTAAAAAGGATGTTGAATTTATATATTTTGGATTGTTAAATTTTGTGCAATTCACCCCATTTTGTATAACTGCTATAAAATGCTAATATTTTCTGAAAGCCAAGCAGCCAGTGATTAAAAATATGACGACGCTTTCACTAGGTTAGTTTTTCCTACGGAATGATGCTTGCTGAAATAAATAAATATATATTCTTCACTTCATGAATCATTTAAAACTGTGCATTTTAGTTTATTTAAAATATGAAATCTATTAAGGAAATCTAATATTATTGTACATTTAGAAAATCATTGAAATATTATTTTTATTAAATATACTAAATTTCAAGTAAGAAAATGTATTTAAAATGTAAGCTAAAATTTCATTTTGAAAGCGTGTGACTTTGGATGCAAAATTTTATATCTGAAAAGTATATTGTTATTTTGAGATTTCCTTTTAACTTTCGAAGCTGTGTAATGAAAACGACATCGCTTTGACGAAATTAAAATAAATATATGTTAATGTTTTCGTATTAAAATGAATGCTTTCCATGAAAAAATATTGCATCATTTTTAACCGATAAAAACTTTTACTAAAAACGCCTTTGTGACATGTTTTAACTGCCATCTTTTAAAATTAATTAATTAAAATAGTGTATGATTTTTTTTTAATTATTCTTATGAATAGTGGGCAATAACTATCCACTTAAATGTACAGAAGTTATATTTAGATCTTTGGTTGTGCCAATATGTCCACAGACGATTTTCGCTTTTGTGGTATAAATTCATTCATGAAACTTCGATGTACGTAAATATGTTTTAAATTTTAGAAAAATTACTTTAATCATGTTTTTGTACCATTTATACTAATAGAAATTCAATTCTTTTTAATTTTAATGAGGAAATAGCGTCAAAAAATACATTAATCCGTTTTAATTATCTCTTTTTCCACCAAAAATATCTTCTCCTGATAATCCTAACGTGAATTTTGAAAGAAAACTCTCATTTTTATGTAACTTATATTCAAACTTTTTAATCAGTATGGACACGGACAGTATTCCTGTGACGTTACAATTGGTAAAATGGCGGTTTTTATAGCCTCGAACCGAAAGCGATAATAGGGTCTATTTGTAAAAAATATTTCAGTTATTCGTTTTAATATGACGTCATTATTTATCTATTTTCATTAGTTGGTTCATAATTAGTTAGATATTCATGCCCTTAGTATTTTTAACGAATACTTGGAAATATCTGTTTTAATTTAAATTTGACGTCATGTTTCTCCAAGCGAATAACTTTATTAATAATATGATTCTTTTTCCTTCTAATTATGACTCCATTTTTGGCAGAAAACCCCTTATTAACGTAACCGATATTCATCTTCCATGTATAATAAAATATTCCCCATTTTTCGTTTCAAGTATGACGTCATATTTATTTTCTTTTGAATTCTTTTTATTTTAATTTTTAATTAATTGTAGAGGAGAAGTTATTATTCCAGATTTAGATTTTCTTGGCAACAAGAAAGAAAGATGGTTAAATTTATCGGAAAAATGTTAATTGATTCTGTATGAAAGAGAATGAAATTTTGAATTATTAAGAAAATTATTTGAATAAATTAAATAAATTATAGCCTATGTTAATTTCCGTTTTATAATACACCTATATGCAAATATACAAAAACATTAATTCATCCGTTTAAATGTTGAGTTCATTCAAACTTTCGGCCACACATTGTCATTTATAATATTACTAGCTGTTACCCGTGACGTCATTCACGTAGCATAAAAAGAAGAAATGAATTAATTGAGCAAAGCATTTCCCTTCCCATAATTAAAAACATATATAATAAACCAATTCGTTATCACATTTTACAGGAGACAATCTCTCTCTATATATTACGCTATCGTACGTGGCACACAAAGCGCAATTATTTGTTAATTGTTTAATGCCAACGCCCAAATGAAGCGCATTTCATTGGTATTGAACAGCATTTAATGCATCCCTGCACCTATAAGGGGTTACCATAGGGCACCCTGTTCTGTCGCCAAATACAGTCAAGTTTGTCACCAAAAGTGACGCCAACTTGGCGATATCTCTAATATTTCTCCAAATTCCCATAAAATCCCATTGTAAACCAATAGGGTTTACTTGCTTACAGAAAATCAACAAATTGAGTTATTTTAATGCAACAAAAACTAATATTAGCTTAAGGGATTATTTTAATTATATTTAACCCTCTCGCAGCGTATTTTTTTTTTTTTTTTTTTTTTTTTTTTTATCAAAATAGGTTAAAAAATTTCGCATTTTTCTATTACATGTTTCAAATCTATATATAGCTTAGAAGCTTAGAGTTTAAATGTGTAAACATTTTTTGTAAAAGAGTTCAGGATTCAGGATCTTAGATGACATAGGACATTAGAAATTAGGCGAAATCAGGGTTGTCACTGGAGACTATTTTTATAGTCTCGCACCACTATTGTAAAAAAATCAATTTTGTAGTATAGTTATCTTGTAGATGTTGTTAAAGTCTGAATTTTAGTATTAAAAAAGTGGTCCCAGTTGAATTAAAATATAGTCGCCATTGGAAAAAATGAATCCCCGAGGAAATCTCGGATTGCGCAAATTTTGCTACTTTTACGCTTCCCGAGGAAATCTCGGGTTACGCAGCGAGAGGGTTAAGGGAGTCCAAGTAAATTAAATTATGAATAAAAGTTACATGATGCAATGCTTAGCATGCTTTCCCAAACATAAATCTTAAGGGAGACCAAACTGGTCACCAAGGGCGTCTAGTATGAGTAATTTAAGGTATTTGTTTATTATAGGATCATTGACATAACTCAGGTTTATACGCTGAACCAGGATGTCTGTTTATATCATGAAATAATAAGAAAATGTCACAGATGTCATATACGCACCAGGGTACCTAATTGTTGCCAAAATAGATTATTTTGCTTGACATGGTAACCCGGCTATTGTTTATTTATTAATAAATTATTTATTTACTTTAATTTTCTTTTAAAATTATATAAATTAATGAAACTTTTTATTTATTTATTGTTATTTCCTTTTTTAAATAATAGAACATAATTTAAAAATATACATGTAACTGGTATTCGAAAACAATGTTTTCGCCAAATTGGCGTCAAAAACAGATCGCGCCAAACCAGGTGCGTATATGGCATCTGTGGCAAGAAAATTATCGGATGATACTTTTTTATATGTTTTACAATCATACTTGGCATCAAAGGTGGGCGAAGAAATGATCATCTAGAATATTATTAAGTCTTTACCACACAAAAAACAAACCTGTTTACAACAATGTATTTATTTTTGCACCAAATTTCTTTCTCTAAAAAAAGCAAATTGACTATGAACCCGATTACAGAACATAACCTTTCTATCTTGTTCATTTTTTACTTTTTAAGAATGAAAATGCATATTTCCTACTAATCATTACGTCATTTTCGACATTGATAATTTTACTGTGCATATTATTGACATTTGCTATCCATTTACTCTTCAAAAGTTTTTTTTTTTAAATATTAAATTAAAATTTAAATCTTTATGTTAACCGTGCGCAGACAATAAACCGTAAGTATTGACAACAATTTTCTTTAAATAATAAGAATTAATACAATAACGCAATCTCATTTTATTTCAACATCAAAGCATATCCGTTTTATTTTGCATATATGACGTCACATTTGCCTTCATTCCGCACTTACACAAAATTCATGCAACTTGTATTATTAAAAATACTTGAAAATTTCCGTTTTAATCTCTCAATTGGAAATTAAATTATTATTCTGGGTTTTTATTTTGTGGCAACGAAAAAAGGAAGATGGTTAAATTTTATTGGAAAAATGTCAATTCATTGTGTATGAAAAATAATGAAATTTTGGATTATTAAACAAAATATTTGAATAAAGTAAATTAAACATAGCCTATGATCATTTCCGGGTTGTAATCCATCTATATCCAATAATACAAAAGCATTAATTCATCCATTTAGACGTAGAGTTTATTCAAACTTTCGGACACACATTGACATTTATAATATTATAAGGATAAGGATAAAATTCTGTTTGTTGCCAATTAGATATATATTACGAGAGAGGAACACAGTGATATTTAATTGGTTATATCAATTTTTATCTTAAATATATTTTATAATGAAATAATTGCAAGTATTTATGAAAAATTGCTCTAATTGTCACAAAAGTAACGAATGGACGTTCCCATATATTTATATATAGTTAGATACATAAGTTTTAGACTGGCGGTGGTTTTGGATTCTAGGAGTCAAAGAGTAAATGGCAATTATACCTACTTACAAATAAAAGTAACTTCGTAAATGTGCACAGAAGAGCCTTAGCATGGGCAGCATTCATGATGAAAAATAAATAGAAAAGTCACTATTGTTATTTTCATACTCGTACACAATAGAAGGCTAAAAACCTTAAGCAAAGAAAACTTCAATCTGATGCTCATTAACTAGAAACAAAAGAAAATATTCTTTTAAGGTTAGATGTCTAAGAACAAAATGAAAACGATCTAATCAAAAGATATCCTACTATCACAAAAGAAAATCGAACTGAAAGCAAATTCATTTTTCGCTCTCTTGAGTGGTTCCGTATGACACGTAGCTGCCATCGATGCCAGACATAAATCTGTAAATATCACTAAAAGAGAAAACACGATTTCTGTTTTCCCTTCATTCTGATCAAAATGGCATTAAAATGATTTGAAACGGAATACGTAATTTTTAAGGGGAAAAAGTTCTTTTCTTTTCTATACATGAATAAATAAAATTTCGAATGTAAGACAGATTGAGCATGAGCCTGTCCAAGCCCAAAGATTGCTATAAAAATTGAGCCCATTTCATCTCCATCTCCTTCGTGTGCGACATATTACATCACATATAAGTGTTTTGGTAGAAAAGAATGTAAAAACTTGGAGATTTGAGGTAAAGGAAAGGGAGATTTCGGCTTCGGTTTTTCGGAAGCGCTATTGCACTGGGCTCCGGAGCCCTGTATTTATGAGCTCCGGTGAATTCCGGCCAATATTTAACCCTTTGAGGGGCAAGCAATAATATTTCTGTAATATTGAATTTTCACCGGAATAATCGAAAAATTTTATTTTAAAATAAGGAACAGCAATTTTTCAACATTTCGCGCCCAAACTTAATGTAAAATTTTGGTAAAAGTTTCTGGTGCGAATCTTGTTTAAATTAGGGTGGATATAATGTATCCCACTAGCCCTCAAGGGGTCAAATTTTATTTAAAAGCAGAGAAGTACCGGAGCTGACCTCCGGTAGCCTCCGGCGCAAATTAAGCCCTGGTTTGAATGCAATTGATGAACTTATACAATCTGTTGAAATGCAGTACAGAGTTAACTTTTTTAAACACAATAATAGATGCTATAATAGTCGACACCGAATGTTGATTCAAAGCGCTCAACGAATATTTTGAACGATTTGGTTTTAGTTACAATATGAATTATTTGAACTCTTTATCCCGGGAAGACCTTCTCAAGCATTGTAATGATTTTGGTACAATACTTCGGGATGGCGAAAATAGCGACATGCAGCTTTTGAAGATTATGAGGAACTCCAGATTTTAAAATCCAATTCACTCGACTCTATCAACTTATTTAGTATACTTTATAAGAAAATAATTTGGAAGAAGTATATCCAAATGTTTACATAGCGATCAGAATCCTGCTAACAGCTCCATTCAGTACAGCTTCTGCTCAGAGAAGCTTCTCAAAATTAAAATTGATTAAGACCACCTTGAGAAGGTCGGTGACCCAAGAACAGTGTTGGGCACGCTCACAAAAAAAACCGAACTAATTCAAACTCAAACTCAACTTCTCAAAGATGAGTCAAGTTCACGTTCAAATTCAAATTTTTTCAAACGAACTCGCTCAACTCAAACTCATTTATGAAAGTGAGCGAAGTTCACTAAAAACTCGTTTTTTTTTTTTTTTTTTTTTTTTTTTTTTTTTTTTTTTTTTTTTTATTTGAACTTTATTGTCCAAATTTACAAAATTTTATGAGTAATCTTTTGGTTATTCGATGTAAGTGTCTTCATGGGCCCGGCCCAACTTTCCTTCCCGGCACTCTGTCCGAGCTGGGTTTCAGGATTACTTTTTTCTAAAGCTTCAGACCGAGATGGCCGGGACTGGGTTTATTTTCCGGCCCAAGTCGGGGCTGTACTGAATTCGTCTTGAGGTCTGAACAGGCAGAAATTTTCAGTCCCAGTTCCAACACAGCTCGTATGAAAATCATTGGACCGGCATGGCTCTAGCCTGTCCAGTAAAAATATCAGTAAAATTTGGCCCTGCCCATTTTTTTTTTCTAAATGCACGTATTTTTAAACCGCTATTATTCCATAATTAAAATTGATATATTTATTTTTATTTTTTTAAGGTGCGTAGATGCAATTCTAGGCAATAAAATTAAAATACGGTAAAACCTGAGGAAAAAAAACTGCCTGTGACGGAACCTCGTGTTTAACGAAATAAAATAAAAATGTCGATCTATTTAAAATTAGAATAACAGTACTTGTGAAAAGAATGTAATGCATTTACAACAGACAATGAACTTGCTCATAGGGGAATCGGCCCATAACGGATTTTTCTTTTTTTCTATTCAATTCCGTCTTAGAACATTTTATTGTATAGACTTTAAAATTTTTAAATCTCCAAGCCATAGAATGTGGATTAACGATGTTAATGGTAACTGTGATATTCACATATAACCAGATGTATTAAAAAATAAATACCACAGCTCAGAAAACTTTATTTAAAATGAAGAATATAAACATGATGTAAAAAGATAAAATAGTATTTTTAGTTAGGACTTCTCGTAAAAAACAATTTTAACCTTATAGGCGTGGGTCTAGCCGAGCCAATTAATTTTTTGTGCAGGCTGTACCGAAGTTTTAGTTTTTGTACCGTGCTTGATCAATAATTTTTTGGAACGGGTCGAGTTGTGCTCGGAGCAGTTTTGGCCAAACTTTGAACATTTTTACCGGGGCAAAAGAAAAATTGTCTACGGATCTACTCTATACGAGGTGAAACAATAATAAATTTAGTTATGCGCCAATAAAATTCGAACTATACGGAATGACTGTCAATTTGCAACAATGAAACATTTTAAAGGCTTAATTCAAAGTAACGAAAATTATTATAAATTAAAAAAGGAAGTGTGTGATTTAATAATAATAATACCCTTTTATTAATAATCACAGTTTACCATAATTTAATTTACGACTACACATTGAGAAATCAATTTAGATATCCTAAAAAGATAGTTTAAATAATGTTTATTTTGTTTATTTCTTATTGTTCTATCTTAACTCATTCTCAAATTTCCTGTTCAACAGCACGGAACTTTCTGACACATTCTGTTACTAATTTTTAAAAGTAAAAGCATAAAATTGGCAAGTTTGGCTGCTGAAGCGATTTCGAATCGAATAGCGTTTTTCATTTTTTCATAAATGGGTTATAAGTGATTCTTATGACTTGACGACAAGTTCTTTCCCTTTCATTCGTTGCTGTGTCGGGAATCCGGTTCAAAACTCCCACTTTGACAGTATTTTCTGGAAGATATTCTGGCTTTACCAAAAAAGGAAAAATGCCATTCCTTTACATAATTACTGAACAAGAACACTAGCCCATTTCATGCATTTACGAAAAAAAAATGAATTCAGAAATGTCACAGAAAGTAGCTCCTTTGGTAAACAGCCTTAAAAATCACAAGAAAATCATATATTTTTCAATAAATTCACTTGCTTGCGCTTTCCACCAAGCACGTAAAATACGGGTGAATTTTTCATAATTGAGTTCGGTGCCCACGCCAAATTAATGTATTATAACGGAAATTTTTAGGAAAGAACATGAATTGCTGTCAAAAGATAAGGCTTAACTTTCAAGATGAGCATTATATGCTTATAAAAAAGTGTTTATAAAAAAAAACTATTTTTACTCTTATGCTTATTTGTTTAAGGGTATTTGTGAGTGAGATCTTAAATTCTCTTCATTAATGTTAAACCTATTGACATGGAATGCATTTTTAAAAAAAAATATTGCCCCAGAAAATGAATATCTTTAACTTTTTTTTTTTTTTTTTTTCTCTGGGTAATTTTCTTAAAGGATTTCTCTTTTTCTTTTTTTGCTTACAAGCAATCGAAATTTTATTACTGAAATACACATATACATATATATATCAGGAAAAACTTTAGCATGTTTTAAGTTTTTTTACAGCTTTCATTAATTTAAAATAAATTAGATGTTGTGAGGTTTATAAATTTACACAGTTGGTCATATGTTATATACAATCTATGGGCCAGATTTCGGGTCATTGCTTTCTAAAATTAAATGGGATAAAAATAAATCTCAACTGCATTCTTCATAAAATGCATTTATTTCTATTTTGTTATATTTTTTACGACTGAGAGACATTTGAGGCAGTAATTCACTTATTTTTATTTATCTTTCAATTTATACGTTTAATTTCTTAAATCACTGTGTTAAAAATTGTGAAAAGGAATAGAATAGAAAGAAAAAGAAAAAACGAAAAGAAAAAGAAAAGATTCTTTGAAAAGACGTTATATTTCCCTTTTCTTTTCTTCCTTTTATATTAGTTAAAATTAATGCAGCTTTTTAAATCAAATTCCATATATCGATTTGTAATCCCTTGCTCATACAAGATTTATTTTTAAGATATTCTTGTTACTGTAAAATCCATGAGAGTATACGGCCAATTCAGTCTCTTTGCTTTTATTGTTTAAATAAGGAGTATGCAGAATTGGGGGGATAGTGCTGTCACAAAAGCTGTCTACGACCTCCCGCTGCTCGAAAATCGTCACGGTGCCAGGGAGGTAGAATCACTACGTTTTATGACACCCGTGTATCGAAGAACACAGATAAAGTTACAAACAATCAAAGGCCCGGAAGATCATGTACCTCGAGCCTCTATACCCGAACTAAGTTCTGTTTTTTACGCTTTTGGGAAGAATTCACCGAAAATAATCAGCTTGAATGTAAACATTTTCCCGCCCCTTCCCACAATGAAAGAACATGTAGTTTGAAAGCCAATAACATGAAGATTTCTATAATAGAAAAGCTGTCTCCTCCGTTTTGTTGTGACATTGTGAAACTTGGTGATTAAGAATCGTATATATAGAAATATATAAAGAAATTATCTGTCAAAATTTAACCATGGCAGAAAGTAAAACACAAAATGCTCTTAAAAAAAAAGAACCAGAACCTTACAATTAAATAAATTTAGATAAATATTTTTTCCTCAATTTTAAGATATCCTTTTGCAGAATAAAATCTATGAGATTTTATATCAATGATACTTTAAACGAAATTAAAAGAATTTTTTACCTGAAGACTTTATCTAATTTTAGTTTGAACATTTTAATAATCTTCTTTATAGAGTTTTTCATATTAAATAATACACACCAGATAAAACATGAATAGTGAACAATGAAATTGATAAAACATGAAATTGTATAGATGTTTGAAAAAATAACTTAACGAAAAATTATTTATATTTAAGCAAAAGAATCTAGTAAATAGACTTTTTCTGTTAAGATTAAAAATTCAAAGTTTAATAAAGTTAAAACAAACACAGACTAGATTATTAAAAAAAAAACTTTTATATATTTGTATTGTTATTTTTCGATTACTGGATTAACATACATGTGATTTTGATTTAGGAAAATCTGCTTCTGTCCCATCAACTCCCCTCCCCCCATCCTTCCTTCCTGTGGTTGTGTTTATGACGGCTAATTATCAACACGAGGGATATAGGCCCTGAGGGAGGGGGGGAGTGCCCTCCGTGAGGGTCTTTCTAAGGGAACCTAACCCGTATTTACGCATGAAAATCCACGGTTCGAAGAAGGCCGCGAAACTCCGAACGATTAGGCCGACGGGCGCGATTGGGTTCGAATACAGCGCCTCCCGTCTACCAGCTTCGAGAACAGAAACTCTTGGCCACTGGTGAGGCCCTTCCTGTGAGTTAGTAGACTCCGGCATCGGCTCGGGCTATTCGCTTTTATCCAAACCCAGCTGCGAGTCGGGTGTGCAATATACTTTTTCGTTGCGAGTCGGGTTGAATTCTACTTTTTTGCTGCGGGTTCTGCAACTTTCATTGTTTAGACTACTGCGGGTCTGGTTCGGTTTGACCCAACATTTCAAAAGAATGCCAAAAATATTTTTTTTATATTCAAAATCTATAAACAATAAGATCTTCATGATGGATATAACAGAAAAGTACACATCTATTCAACGAATACTTTTTCAATTCTTAATATATTTATACACTTATATCGCTGCATATGGGACCCTTCCAATCTACACACATACAACGGGTGTATGCAAAGACTATCACAAACTCTATATATGTGTTTTGTGTGTGTAAAAACGAATTGTTGATCCCATTTTTCATATTCCGAGAGAAGAAAAAATGGTTTTTAACTGTACCGTAAAGAAAGAATAATCTATGATCATATTTCTTATACATTTTATTTCTCATGCAGTAATTTGAATATATAATCTTCAACCTTAAAAATGTATTTATTTTCATCTGAAACATAGTTTTGCTGAAACATTTTGTAAACCTCCAAACAATCCAATTTGAAAAAAAAAAAAAAAACTAGACCCTGCAAGAATTATTCTAGGCTAACCCAATTCGGAAAAACAAAAATTAATAACATTAAGGCCAGAAACAGAAATTTTTGTACAATCTGATCCGACGTATAGGAAATCTATTTAATGATCCCACCATCTCTACTATCCAGAGGTTTTAATATATTTGAATAGTTAAAGAATGAATTTTATGAATATTTGAATATTAAATATTTGTACTCTTTTCTATTAAAAAAAAAAAAAAAAACAAACCCATAAGATTGGCAGTGGAGGTATAATTATAGATTACTTTTCACAATTGCAGTAAAACATAATTTACTTTCCTTTCATTTCGGGTTGCTGGTCGCCGAAAATTATTTTGGCGCATTCAAGTCGGATTGCAGATCTAGCTTTTTTTTTTTCTTTTTTTTTTTCAACACCCTGTGGGAAACAATTTTTTAATTATGTTTTTCTTTTTATGTTTATACGTTTAATATTTATCTTAAACAGACACTTCAGGAGGCCAAGTAGAGTTCTGAGCGGGTCGGGCTGTACCCGAACCGAACCCAAACATTTCATTTGAAGTCAAGTCTACCATTAACCCCACCCGAATCCATCAAAAAAATTTCTGGACTTTCAACCCAACAAAAAAATTTTCGATGATCGCAACCCCACATATTTCAAGCCGCACCTGTTCCGAACTCGAAATACTTCAATCCACAACCCGATCGAATCGAACCCGAAACGAAAGAAAAATAAATCATTTTTAATGCAATCATTGAAAACAATCCATAATTATATGTTTAATACCAATTTTATCTTTTACAGAAAGAAATGTACATATTTATTATTATTCTTTAATATTCAAATATAGTAAAACCTTTGAATAGCAAACAACTCGGGATCGTTGAATAGAGTCCTGCATCGGATCGGGTTGTACCTATTTTGTTGTTGTTGTTCGGGGCGGGGTTATTCTACTTAGAAGTCAGCACGGGCCGAAATTCTTAGACCCCGGCCCGGCCTGACTTATTGAAAAAAATTCGGCCCGGCCCGCACAAAAAAATATTGGCCTGGCCGGGCCCGGTTAAAAAGTTAAAATTTCGGCCTGAGTCCGGCCCGGCCCGGTATAACATCTAAAGTTAGACTCGAGCCTGGTCCGGCCCGAGCCCGGCCCGGTCCGAGTGAATTTCTACAAAACATTGATTTTTAAGTCGATTTGGTTAAAAATTTGTCTCGTACGAGGAGTTCAAGCCAAAAATATTTATCTTAACTTTCTTTTTCATATTCATAATATTCCTTTTTAGCTCACAGGCTATTAAAGCCTGAGAGCTAATGTGCCCGCCCGTTCTGTATGTATGTATGTATGTACGTACGTACGTATGTATGTACGTAACGCGATAACTATTGATAGAAACATCCGATTTGCTTCAAAATTTTTTCCTAGGTTCACTGTGATAAGGCGCTTCCCTGATTAGTTTTGGGAGTTCATTGGTTAAGGATAAAGGGGGGAAAACGGGGTTAGTCCACCCCCCCCCCCCTTAATTCAGATAAATGGGTTTTTCATGCAGAATGATTCGATTTGCTCCGAATTTGGTATACCGGTTTATTATGTTAAGGAACTTCCCTGATTAGTTTTGGGAGTTCATTGGTTAAGGATAAAGAGGGAAAAACGGGGTTAGTCCACCCTCCTTAATTCAGATAAATGTGTTTTTCATGCAGAATGATTCGATTTGCTCCGAATTTGGTATAGCGGTTTATTATGTTAAGGAACTTCCCTGATTAGTTTTGGGGGTTCATTGGTTAAGGGTAAAGGGGGAAAAACGGGGTTAGTCCACCCCCTTAATTCAGATAAATGTGTTTTTCATGAAGAATCATTCGATTTGCTCCGAATTTGGTATACCGGTTTATTATGTTAAGGAACTTCCCTGATTAGTTTTGGGAGTTCATTGGTTAAGGATAAAGGGGGAAAAACGGGGTTAGTCCACTCCCCCTTAATTCAGATAAATGGGTTTTTCATGCAGAATCATTCGATTTGCTCCGAATTTGGTATACCGGTTTATTATGTTAAGGAACTTCCCTGATTAGTTTTGGGAGTTCATTGGTTAAGGATAAAGGGGGAAAAACGGGGTTAGTCCACTCCCCCTTAATTCAGATAAATGGGTTTTTCATGCAGAATGATTCGATTTGCTCCGAATTTGGTATACCGGTTTATTATGTTAAGGAACTTCCCTGATTAGTTTTGGGAGTTCATTGGTTAAGGATAAAGGGGAAAAACGGAGTTAGTCCACCCCCCCTTAACTCAGATAAATGTGTTTTTCATGCAGAATGATTCGATTTGCTCCGAATTTGGTATACCGGTTTATTAAGTTAAGGAACTTCCCTGATTAGTTTTGGGGGTTCATTGGTTAAGGATAAAAGGGGAAAAACGGGGTTAGTCCACCCCCCCTTAATTCAGATAAATGTGTTTTTCATGCAGAATGATTCGATTTGCTCCGAATTTGGTATACCGGTTTATTATGTTAAGGAACTTCCCTGATTAGTTTTGGGGGTTCATTGGTTAAGGATAAAGGGGGGAAAAGGAAGGTTAGCCCGCCCCTCTTAATTTAGATAAATGGGTTTTTCATGCAGAATGATTCGATTTGCTCCGAAGTTGGTATACCGGTTTATTATGTTAAGGAGCTTCCCTGATTCGTTTTGGCGAATCATTGGTTAAGGATAAAAGGTGTTTAGTCCACCACCTTAATTTAGATAAATGTTTTTTTTGCAAGATTATTCGATTTGCTCCAAATTTGGTATACCGGTTTATTATGATAAGGAGCTTCCCTGATTAGATTTGGAGGTTCACTGGTTAAGTATAAAGGGGGAAACGGGGACTAATTCCCCTTCACTTATTTTTTTGAGTGGCATTATTCTTTAAAATAAGAGTATAATATACAATTAGTGTGAATAGTCTGTGAGCTCAATGCCATCAGTTTAGCTGGGCACTTTTCTTTTTTATTATAGAAGTGCCGCAGGGTGCGATATTCATTTTTTTAATGAATCTCTATTTCTTGTATGTAAATGTTTCAGTCATCATGAATATTGTTAATACATGTATTGAAGTGTTAAAAATCTGAAAAATGCTATAATAAAATCTAAGGCGGAATTGCTTAGAAAAGAAAAAAACATGCGTTGTAGACAAGTTTCCTTCTTAGCAAGTGTAAATGTATTATATATTATAAATGTATATGCATTCTTTTCTTGCGTATTAGTATATTAATTTTGCATGGATGAACACTTTTTCAATTTAAAACAAGATTCCGTCATAGGCATGTTCTTTTTCAAACGTTTTACTATATTTTAATAAGCGTAGAAATTTACTATTCTTTAAAAATAATGAATTTTAATGTTTAATAGTAGTATAATGGCGATTTAAAAATGTATGGATTTTTTGAAAATTTTTTTTGGCCAAACCTAATTTTACTGACCTTTGAACGGACCAGGCCACGCCGAGAATGATTTTCATACGGGCTGGGCCAAAACTACGACTGAAAGTTTGGGCCTTAAAGACTAGGAACGAAACCAGTCCTGGCCCTGTACAGAAAAAATAAGCTAGGCCGGACCCGACCCAAACCTTCAGGAAAAAAGAAAGGTCCGAGCCTTCAGAAAAAAGTATGGCCCGTGTGCCGTGAATGAAAATAGGACCGAACACCCGGTCCGAGCTCGGGCTTCGGGGAGACGGGCCGGCCCGTGCAGATCTCTGATTCTATTTTCTTTTTGTGGGTTGGTTTCACTCTATAATAATTCTTAGGGTTCAGATTTAAGTTTTTTGCTAATCGGGTTGTTGGGATTTTCATAAAAAGTTTGAGCAGAATTATGTTCCGGATGAAAATACATAAGCATTTTATCCGTATGAGCGTATATTCAATTTACTGCTTGTGAAATAAAATGTATATATGAAACGCAATTATAGATTATTCTTTCTTTATGGTACAGTTAAGAACCATTTTTTCTTTTCTCATAATATTGAAAATATAATTTAACAATTCGATTTTGACATGCACAGAACACATATACAGAGTTTGCGAGAGTTTATGCACACTTAGACGTGTCTATAAATTATAAGATGTGTAGTATACAGCGGTATAAGCGTATAATGCAAATACATAATTGTGTTAAAAATTGGAAAGTGTTTGCTAAATAGAAGTATCCGTTTTCTGTGTGTGTGTCCGCTATGTATGTCTTATTGCATATAGATTTTTAACCTTTTTATTTTCGACATTCTTTTGAAAAAACGGTTCACCCGAATTCAAACCGGAAGAGTCAAAACCCAATCCGAAACAGACACGAACCTGAAACAGAAGTCAAACAGAAACAGTGAACAAAGAAACAGTGTACTATTCTTTAAAGAAAATTTTAATTATAGAATAATAGTAATTTAAAAAATACGTATTTTAGGGAAAAATTCTTGAGCCAAGGAAGCTGTTCAAGGAAGAGTGGGTATGCTTCTATTGGTCCTAACCAGCATTTTACCTCTCCCTCAACAGATGGCGCAATCTGCCTGCAGTATTTTAGATATTTGGCAGTGAAAATTTCCAAGATTACCCGAGGGTCCTTGTATATATCAGTTTTTCTTATAAAATATAAATTTTTATAAAACATTAAATATTTTAAGCTTAATTGATTAAATTTGATTATTAGGAAAAATTGAAAATAAATTTAATTTTATAAATTTAAATAATAATTTAAAAAACTCAATTTTTAAATTATTCTCGACAAAATAATTTTAAATAACATGAAATAAGAAAGTATATTAGTAAATAGCTTGCAGAGTACGGTAAGCATGAGTGTATTTTAGAAGAAATTAATTACTTTTTTGAAAATTAAACAATAAAATGTTACAGTTTAAAGTAAATTATGAAAAGCAGTAAAATAAATGTAAATTTGATTATACAGTAGAACCTCGATTATACGAAGTAATTGGGACCGACCATGATGCGGAAAATCGAAATTTTGGATAATCGACCATAAGCGTAAAGTTTTCAAAATCATTGGGAGGGCTCTAATCAAATAAAACTCTTTTACTCACAAACATATGTATATGAGTGTGTGTAACATAATCGGAGATTTATACTTATTTAATATTACTTTTTTATTATTATTCTCTTCTCTTAAAATTAAGCGGTATGGTGTATATATATATAAAGGCAATTACATAAACATGCGAAAAACTTTAAAACAATGAAAAATTCCAATAATAAAATATGCACTACACACTAAGGAAAAAAAAAAAAAAAACTGAAAGAATGCTGTGTTATTTTCTCAATGAAAAAAAAAAATACAAACAAATTTGGAGAAAAACAATCTCTCCGATAAAAATAAATTATCTGTTGAAAAAAGTAACATCAAACTGTTTATAAACTTATTATATAAAAAATCTGATATATATATTTTAATTTTATAAAAATAAGGGAAAACAATCTTAGAAATTATGGAGGGGCTCAAGCCACACGAGCCCATATCACTCTACGTCAATGTAATCGACAATGCTTCAATTTTAAGATTAAGGGTGTTCTCAAATCCAAAAGGGCAACTTTCTGACATAAGTTTTAATTTATTTTTGTTCGGAAATGCATGAAACTAACAGGTGTTGTTGTTCAGAAACTATGTAATAGAGCTATTTTTTCCGATTTTTTACAAACGTAATAGATCTTTCAGAAAATAGTGTCAAAGTTGACGTTTTGAACCGAAGTTCCCGAAGAAAGCAGAAAAACCAGTCCGTGAAGGGCGAAAATCGTGTTAGTCACGTGATCAAAAACGTTTATAACTCAATAGGTAATTTATTGATAAAAAAACGGAAAAAACAGTTCGATTCCAAATCGCTTCCATGGCCAGGCTTTCCAATTTTATATCTTTCCGCTAAAAAATGAATTTGTAAATGTGTCAAAACGTTTTGCGCTTGTTGAGCAAAGCAGTTAAGAACAGCCTTAAGGGTGTTCTCAAATCGAAAAGGGCAACTTTCTGACATAAGTTTTAATTTATTTTTGTTCAAAAATGCATGAAACTAACTGGTGTTGTTGTTCAGAAACTATGTTATCGAGCTGTTTTTTTTTCATTTTTTTTTTTTTTTTTTTTTTTTTTTTTTTTTTTTTTTTGCAAACGCAATAGATTTTTCAGAAAAGAGTATAAAAATGGACGTTTTGAACCGAGTTCCCGCGTGAACGGTGAATAAGCACTCAAGAGCGGCGAAAAACGGGTTTGTCACGTGATCAAAAACGCTTATAACTCAATAGGTAATCGATGGATCCAAAAATGGAAAAAAGAGTTCGATTCGAAATCGCTTCCTTGGTCAGGTTTTTAATTTTATATCTTTCCGTAAAAAAAATGAATTTGTAAATGCGTCAAAACGTTTTGCGCTTGTTTAGCAGAGTAGTTAAAAACAGCCTTAAGGTTGTTCTCAAATCAAAAAGGGCAACTTCCTGACATAAGTTTTAATTTATTTTTGCTCGAAAATGCATGAAACTAGCCGGTGTTGTTGTTCAGAAACTATGTCATCGAGCTGCTTTTTCCATTTTTTGGCAAACCCGATAGATCTTTCAGAAAACAGTGTCAAAATGGACGTTTTGAACCGAATTTCCGCGCGAAAGTAGAAAAATCACTCAAGAGCGGGCGAAAAACGGGTTTATCACGTAATCAAAAACGCTTATAGTAACTCAATAGGTAATCGATGGATCCAAAAATGAAAAAAAGAGTTCGATTCGAAATCGCTTCCATGGTCAGGTTTTCCAATTTTATATCTTTCCGCAAAAAAAAGAATTTGTAAATGCGTTAAAACGTTTTGCGCTTGTTTAGCAGAGTAGTTAAAAACAGCCTTAAGGTTGTTCTCAAATCAAAAAGGGCAACTTCCTGACATAAGTTTTAATTTATTTTTGCTCGAAAATGCATGAAACTAGCCGGTGTTGTTGTTCAGAAACTATGTCATCGAGCTGCTTTTTCCATTTTTTGCGGCAAACCCGATAGATCTTTCAGAAAACAGTGTCAAAATGGACGTTTTGAACCGAAATTCCGCGCGAAAGTAGAAAAATCACTCAAGAGCGGGCGAAAAACGGGTTTATCACGTGATCGAAATTGCTTATAACTCAATGGGTAATTGATTGATCAAAAAATGGAAAAAACAGTTCAATTCCAAATCGCTTTCATGGCCAGGCTTTCCAATTTTATGTCTTTCCATTAAAAAATGAATTTGTAAATGTGTCAGCACGTTTTGCGCTCGTTGAGCAGTGCAGTTAAGAACATGCACATGAAATATATGCACAATTTCTTATTATGGTAAGAAGTGCTTAACCGTTTGAGTGCGGAGCAGCGCGATAACGTTCCTCCAGTGTCGCCAGAGGGCTACTTTTTTTTAAATCAGATTTCTTGATTGCCACCACTTTTTCGAAACGGTAAGATTACGTTTGTTTTCGCCTCAATTAATATGTCATTAAATAAAGCGCATTTTACCATTTCAAAAAAGTGGTGCCAATCAAGAAACTGAATTTTAAAAAAGTAGCCTTACTGGCGACACTTCTCCTCCGCACTCAAACGGTTAAGGCTGTTCTTAACTGCTCTGCTCAACAAGCGCAAAACGTTTTGACATATTTACAAATTCTTTTTCTAGCGGAAAGATATAAAATTGGAAAGCCTGGCCATGTAAGCAATTTTCAATTGAACTGTTTTTTCCCTTTTTTGATCAATCAATTACCCAATGAGTTATAAGCGAATTCGATCACGTGAGGAACACGTTTTTCGCCCGCTTTCGAGTGCTTTTTCCCTTCGCGCGGAAATTCAGTTCAAAACGCCCACTTTTACTCTATTTTCTGAAAGATCTATTGCATTTGCAAAAAAAATGAAAAAAAAAAAAAAAAACAGCTCGATTACATAGTTTCTGAACAACAACACCAGCTAGTTTCATGCATTTTCGACCAAAAATTAATTAAAACTTTTGTCAGAAAGTTTCCCTTTTTGGATTTGAGAACACCCTTATTAAAAACAAAGTAATAACAAAATAGAAACAAGAATAAATTACCTGAATTTTAATTTTGAAATTAAATACCTTTTACATATTTCACAAGGGTTGGAAACAATGTTCTGTTTGTCGCAGTTTCGATTGTCTTTGCTTTGAAACTCTATCACGAAGTTTTTTAATATTATTAGTTCACGCGTATCACAATCTTTCTGTTGCTCCGGCCATGCCAAAACTTTTGCAAAAAATTCAAAAGTTTCAGATTTGCTAATTTGTTCGTTTTCTTCGTTCGTTGTCTTCGTTCCACTCCGCAGCTTACGAGAGGTCAAATTCATTTCAAAGGAACTCTAAGAATAATAGAAAATATATCGAAAATATTTATATATACTCGTAGCTCAGAATAGACCGCTTGCGCACAAGGAATATGATACTTAAAAAAAAAAAAAAAAAAAGCTTTAAAGATGGATTTCGGTTAACCGAGAGTTTCGGTTAAAAATGTTTCGGATAAAAGAGGTTCTACAGAACATTAAAAAAAAAGTCTTTTAAAATTCTTTAAAAACATTTTTATATGAAATTAATTACCATTTTTATTTATGCAGAACGTTATTGCGGATGACATTATTAAATATAAAAAGTAAATAATTGGTCGATATGATGTGGACTGTAGATGTTAATTTTCTTTTTAATTAATTTTATTCACACTTAAAGCTGCACAAGACACTTACACAACATAAATTTCACAAATTTGAGTAGATTGCAAATCATAATTAATATCCATCGCGTAGTGTGGATGGAGTGTTTTGAAATACGTATTGATGCTTTGACGATCAACAGCTTAACTAACTTTTTTACAGACTGCTCGCTAGGGGGAGCTCGTTCTACTTCCGGAACGGAACATGCCGCCCGGGGATGAAATATGACATATTTCAGCAAAAATATAATACAATAGATAACTAATTAACACTACAAATGATACTAAAATGCAAAATACTAATATACAAAACAATCAGAATAATTACTTAAAAATAATATTTATAAGAAATACAATGATGCATAAACATTATTTAAGAGTCCTTAATAGGCAACAGGCACACTTTTGAGATGCCTCTTTAAAATATACCACATGCAGTTTTGACTTTGACTGCACGAACCCTATTGTCCTTGCCTGGAATTATTTCCATAATTCGGGCAAGAGCCCACTTACATGGTGGGAGATTTTCTTCTTTTAATAACACTAGAGATCCTAACTTTATGTTTTCTTTTGTAAATTGCCACTTACCGCGCTGCTGCAAGTGATTTAAGTAGTCAATAGACCAACGTTTCCAAATGCATTGAACATATTTGGTAATTAATTACCAATGGGTTAATCTATTTTCAGAAATATTTATAACATTAGGCTCTGGAATACTATTAATGGGTCTGCCAATTAAAAAATGCCCTGGCGTAAGCACTTCAAACTCATTTATGTCATCAGAAAGAGGAAATAAAGGTCGGGAATTTAGGATCCCCTCAATTTGGACTACTAGAGTTTCAAAGTCCTCTAGAGTAATTATATTATTACCTACGGCCCTAAGCAAATGATGTTTGAAGGACTTAACGCCAGCTTCCCATAGACCGCCAAAATTAGGAGATCGTGGTGGGATAAATTTCCAAGTTATGAATTCTTCGGCAAAGAAATTTGATAATTCCTCGTTGGGAGTGGCCAATAATTTCTTAAAGTTATTTAATTCTGTTGATGCACCTTTAAAATTAGTGGCATTGTCAGAAGTTAGCGTATTTACTTTGCCTGTCCTGGCACAAAATCTTTTAAGCGCAGCGATGAATGCAGCAGCGGATAACTGGCTTACTATCTCTAGATGAATAGCCTTGGTAGCCATGCATATAAATATGGCCACATAACTTTTGGAACAAGTGCCCTTTCTCTGATTTTTGTACTTAATGTGGAAGGGGCCACAAAAATCGACACCTGAATTGAGAAACGTATAGTTAGGTGTTACGCGTTGCAATGGGAGGTCTCCCATTAACTGATCTAGTGTTTTGGGGTTATGCTGGAAACATGTGACACAGATGTGCACTGTTTTTCGGGCAATGCTTTTAGCCTTTATAGACCAATATTTCATCCGTACTTGATGAACTAATCCCTGAGCCCCTATGTGAAAGTACTTTTTATGAAAGTACTCAAAAATTAATTTAGTGAGCTTATGATCACTGGGCAGAATTAATTGGTGCTTAGCATCAAAAGGCAAGTCAGAATTGATTAATCTGCCCTCTACACGAAGTAATCGACATTTGTCAATGAAGGGGGTCTAATCCCTTTAACTTACTGGAAGAAGGAACAGTTTGTCCCTTTCTGAGTGCTGCTAATTCAGGAGCGAACTTACCTTCCTGGGCCTTTTTTACCAAAAAATGTGTACTATATTTTAATTCTGTGCCCGAAAGCTGATTCCCGATTACAGTTCTACGTCTGGTGCTATTCACAAACCTGAAAATAAAACTACATATTCGAATTAGTTTAAGAAAATTATTAGAAGAATTATATAAAAAATTAAAAAAATCGTTAGAGTCCTTATTAATAGTTAATAAATTAAAATCAGTTTTTAGTTCATGATCACATTCAATGTCTTTGAGAGTAGAAAATTGTTTGGGAACTATAATTTCCCTTTGAAGAAATTCCGGACCAAACCACCACAAATCATTATTGATCAGATCCTTGGCTGTTGCACCTCTGGAGATGATATCTGCTGGATTGGATTTTGAAGATACATGGTTCCAGTTATAATTCTCAGAAATAGACTGGATCGTGGTGACTCTATTGGCAACGAAAGTTTTAAGTTAGTGGGGTGGTGTGTTAAGCCAAAATAGAACAATGGATGAGTCTGTCCATAGCCACACCTTTTCAAAGCATAGCTGTAGTATGGGAATTACTTTTTGAACCAGTTTTGCTAAAAGTAGAGCTGCACACAACTCTAGTCGCGGGATGGTCATTGGCTTTAGGGGGGGCCACACGGGACTTGCTGCACAGAAGATTAGACTTGAACTGTCCAGTTGTGGAGAGAGATCTTATGTAGATGGCTGCTCCATAGGCCTTTCCAGAAGCGTCTGAAAATCCGTGTAAATCTAGACCTGCAATGTTGTCAGACAAAACATATCGTGGAATTGTAAGGTGATTCATTTCTGTCAATTTAATCAGAAAATTTTGCCATTCCCGAAGAGAACTAGCAGGCAGATGTTGATTCCAATTTATCTTTAATTCCCATAAATGTTGCATGAAAATTTTTGCTTTGGTTAGAATAGGGCCAATTAGGCCTAAGGGATCGTAAATTTTAGCAATTTGTGCCAAAACTTCTCTCTTAGTATAAACATCTTTGGGTTCGATACTAATTTTAAAAGTAAAATGATCTGATTCAGGTTTCCAAAGCATCCCTAAAGTTTTTACAGAAATTTGCTGCGAGTGTTCGTCAAATGCATATTTTGATATGGCTGCGTCTTGTAATAATTCAGGATGATTAGAGACCCACTTGTGTAGCTCCATACCTCCCCTTTTTAAGATCAGAATTAGTTGAGATTGCAAGTCCTGTGCGTCTTGTAAGGAACCTGCACCAGATAAACAATCATCAACATACATGTCGTTATGAATCATTTCTACAGCTTTTGGAAAATCTTTTCTTTCTTCATTAGCAAGAGCTTTCAACGTTCGCGTGGCAAGAAAGGAAGCACTAACAGTACCATATGTAACCGTGTTGAGTTCATATATTTTTATCGGGGCGTCCTTATTGGACTTCAAAGAATTTTTTGCAAATTTCTCTGTTGTGGGTCAATCAGTATCTGCCTGTACATTTTCTTAATGTCTGCACAGAATGCATATTTGTGGGTACGGAATCTGGTTATAATCGAAAATAAATCTTGCTGAACCGTTCCCCCATTTAATAAAATAGAAGTAAGTGAATAACCACTAGATGTATTTGAACTTGCATTGAAGACAACTCTCAGGGGAGTGGATAATTTTTCTGGTTTATACACAGCATGATGTGGAATGTAATAAGATAGCTTATTTTCGTTTTTATTTTTAATTTGTGTCATATGCCCCAAAGTTTCGTATTCTTCCATAAAAGCTGTATATAAATTAGCCATTGTTTTATTTTTATCTAATTTAGCCCATAAACTATTTAATCGCCTAGCTGCAATTTCTCTAGAACTTCCTAACACTGATTCTGCATTTTCTTTCAATGGTAGCTGTACTGTAAATCTACCGGTGTGATCGCGTTTATAGGTTCTTCTAAAATGTTCCTCACAAAATATTTCTTCATCCTTTTTGACACTTTCTTTATTATCCCCAGGTAAAGATTCTATTTGAAAAAAATTCTGTAAAGTATTGTCTAAGCTATTTTCAGTTAAGAGGTAACAATATGACTTGTATGAATATGATATTTTCAACTTGTGGAAGTGAACCAGCGATTATATACCCAAAATACTGTATTCTGTAACATACAATTAGCATTTGATAAACGAATTTGCTCACTCTTTAAAATGTCAAAAAATACCTCGCTACCAATCAATGCATCAACCTGACCAGGTATATGAAAATTATTGTCCGCTAATTCTATGTAGTTGGGAATGCATAAATTTGAAATGTCTAATCTTTCAACCGGAATATTGTTTGTTATTTTTGGTAGAACTGCAAACTCTAATGTTTTAGAAAATGTTCCTTTTTCATTTGATATTTTTACATTGATAATTTGTTTTATTTCCTGGTGTGATTCGTTAATACCGTAAATAACACCCTTGAATGGTTTTGGTTTTAGATTTAATTTCTTGCATGCGCTGTTACTTAAAGCGTGGATAGACGACCCATTATCTAGAATTGTTCTTAATCTAATTTTATTCCCATACACATCTGTTACTAAAATTATAGCTGTGTTTAATATTGCGCAATTTCTTTTATCTTCTAGTAACAAATTGGAACCAATTAATGACGTTTCTTTATTCTCAGATTCAGAATTGCTTATTTGTTTGCTTTTAACAAACTCGTTATTTTTATTTATTACCGCCGTTTCCGACATCCTATTTTCATTTACTTCACATAGTAAGGTGTTATGTACTAATTTGCATCTCCTACAGGTAAATTTAGAATTGCATTGACCTTGATGTAATCGTAAACAATTTGAACATAATTTATTCTTACTTACAATCATTTTCCTTTCACAATACTCATGTTTAAAAAAGCAGAACATTTGAAAAGGGGGTGAGGCGAATTGCATAACACACATGGCTTTACATTATTTTTATTTTTATTATCGTTGATAAAAAATGATCTGGATTTATTTACTGCGCAATTGTTCTTAGATTTCGAGGGCTTCGTTTACAGACATTCCGGCGTCAGTCGAAAGTTTTATCGCTTCTAAAACTAGGAATCTCTTTTCCAAAAAAGAAATTAAATAATCAAACCTCGGAACATCTGAGTTTTGAAGAGATAATTCAAACTGCTTTTGAGTTTCGATATGCAATTTTTTCAGAATTATATTTATGAACACACTTTCTGATAAATTATTTTCTGTGTGTTCCATAATTTTGAGTGCGCGAATGTTTTTGTTAATAAAATCAATAAAATTACGCAATTCTTTAGGGGATTCATATAGCATTTTTTCATAATTTAAAATTGCAGAAATATGTGAATTGATTAAAAATCTTTTATTTTCGTATCTGTGTATCAGAGCTTGAAACAATGAATTGAAATCATCATCGGGTGATTCTAAATGTTTAGCTTCGTTTTTTAAAGAAGCTTTTAAATAAAATAGCTTCTGATTATTATCTAATTGAGGATTGTTAACAATCAAGTTAGTAAACTGAGTTTTAAAATTAGCAAAATCACAGTAATCACCTCCGAATGAAGGCAGTGGAATTTCAGGGAGGCGCACCTTTGTTTTGTTTTCATTTGAATGATGATTAATATTTACACTTGCGATATTACATTTATTTTCAAAAGATGCTAATAAAACTTTTAATCTTAGCTCTACTTGTTCGAGCCTTTCATTAGCAGTGTCAATATCCTCCTCTATATCTTGCACTTGTTGCGCAGATAATTCTTGGATGTCAAAATATTGTTCTCTAATTTTCTCTAATTTATTTTGAAGAGCTTCTGTCTTTTTTAATTTTACTTCTAATGTGCTCACATTCGTTGTTTTTATATCGGTCGTATCTGTTATAAACTGCTCTAATCTTGTGATAGCAGCCTTTACGGTGCCTTTTAATCGATTAAGCTTGTCCATAGGTCGCTGGTTCGACTCCCGCTCGACGGACCACAATGGTCGATATGATGTGGACTGTAGACGTTAATTTTCTTTTTAATTAATTTTATTCACACTTAAAACTGCACAAAACACTTACACAACATAAATTTCACAAATTTGAGTAGATTGCAAATCATAATTAATATCCATCGCGTATTGTGGATGGAGTGTTTTGAAATACGTATTGATGCTTTGACGATCAACAGCTTAACTAACTTTTTTATAGACTGCTCGCTAGGGGTAGCTCGTTCTACTTCGGAACAATAATAATTAACCCTTTGTAACTAGCCAACAGCCCCGATTTGAAAAATCCTTACACAGATATTAAAATGTATGATTTTAAGCATGGAAAAAATAATAAAAGAAATTCAGACTAGAAAAATAAAATTTTATTTGGAAAAATGGGTTTGTTGCATATCTGCAACATCTTGCCAAATGGCACAAAAACTGAAAATATTTAAAATTTTAATTTGCACGAAAATTTTTGAAACAATTGTTAGTTTTGTTGTAGCAACGTACCACCCCACATTTCTCACAAACAGTTTGATTAAAGTTGTTACAATCAGGGTATTTACAACGTGTTCTTTTTTCTGCCCAATATGGCCACTGTCCAATTACTTGTTTTGGTGGAATATAGGCGCTCTATGCTTTTTCTGTGGAATTCTATTTTCTACGAGACCTTTCCCTTTTTTGCCAGCTTTGGACTTGAAGTTAATTTGACAGAGGGGGGGGGGGGATCCCTAACTTACCCTATAGCAATTAAATATTATAAAAACAGAGTAATATTTCCCCTTTTCAATAATTATGCTCTTCTGAAAGAAATGCAACTTAAATAACCATTAGAAGATATTTTCGATGCTCTTTAGATATTTAAAAAAATCCATTACAAGGGAAGATATGGCGCGTTGTTCCAGATCTGCAACAAACAAAAGTTTACGCTTATCTTAAACATATTATAAATTTCCTAGCTCGAAAACAGTCTTTAAATAAATAAATAAAAAAAGCAATTTATCAAATTACAACGACCATTTGGAAAATGATTTTATCGAAGACTAAAATTTAAGACATAAAAAATCGCACGGAGTTGATCATACATTACGTATGCCATAAATTAAACATTAATAGTGTTATTACACGTAAAAATTCCAAGCGACAAAAATCGCCTGCGACTCGTACGTATTATCCACCTGAAACTTATGTTTTATCCAAGCAATTCATTGGCTGTTCGAGAAAAGGCTTTACCATCGCCAGATTTCCAAGAAATCTGACATCCCATTTTAAATGACATTTCATTCTTAAACTTCTAAACATCCCACAATATTACTTTTTACACCGTCGTATAGAGAAAAAAATGTACTTTTAAATGCAAGTTGTTTGATAGCTGTATCTCAATTTGTTTCTGAGTTATTATTTTTTTTGTAGTTTTTATTACTTTTTTGTCATAATGGCAACAGATCTCTGTCGAAAGTAAAGGGAAATACATATTACTGTATAGACCAATCATAAAACGAATAAAATGCGGATTAAACCAATAAAAACCTTCAGATATGCTTTTGATTTCCCATCCTGACCAGAACAATAACCATTTTTCCAAATGGTTAATAAAGAATTTAAACTCACCTTTGAAAACACTATACTTGTAGACGTCTGGAGACTTTTTTAACTGCTGTATTTCAAACCTTAATTCAGCAAAAATCACGTGTAGCTGATCAAGTGATAAATCAAACTTTGGCGCAAAAAAAAAAAAAAAAAAAAAAAAAATCAGTATCGACATTTGTTGCGAATTTAATGAAATAATTATGTTAATAGTAGTGTAATTGAACAACAAAATCGCCTTTTGAAATTTACTGTTGCAATAACAATAACGTTTTGGGTATGTTGCAGATCTGCAATACGGTGATACAAAGGGTTAAAAAATCTTAGGGGGAAAAATGTCAGGTAATAACCCGAATATTTCTGATACCTGAAATTTATCGGTATATCTGTTGTAATAATTTGGAAGAGAAGAACATTTTCCTTTTTTAGATAGATGTTCGAGTTATAACTAATTACCCTCCGATAACGACATTTTCCTAACTGCGGTGCCTGGCAGATCATTTCTTTTTATACTTACACTAACTGAAATTTTTCAGTTGAAATTAAGAGCAACATAATTTATTATCAGGGCTCGGAATGTACCCGAGCAAACAGGAACCATTTACCTGTTCGTGAAATTACGCCAAATAAATTACAGGTTCGTGCGGTTATTAAAACATATTATTTCAGTCTTTTATATATATATATATACAGGGTGTGTCTGAAAAAGGGGCTACGATATGATAGAATGCTGCTACACGAGCAAATTTCGTTATGGAATGTAGGGTCGGAACGCAAGCGGTGAGAAGTTAAGGCTGTTCTCAAATCCAAAAGGGCAACTTTATGACATAAGTTTTAATTTATTTTTGTTCGGAAATGCAGGAAATTAGCAGTTGTTGTTGTTCAGAAACTATGTAATCGAGCTGTTTTTCCGTTTTTTTTTTTTTTTTTTTTTTTTTTTTTTTGCAAATGCAATAGATCTTTCAGAATATAGTGTCAAAGTGGGCGTTTTGAACCGTTCCGCGTGAAAGGAGAAAAAACACCCAAGAAAGGATTATCACGTGTTTGTCACGTGATCAAAAACGCTTATAACTCAATAGGTAATTGATTGATAAAAAAATAGAAAACTCAGTTCAATTCCGAATCGCTTCCCCAGTCAGGCCTTCCAATTTTATATCTTTCCGTTAAAAAATGAATTTGTAAATGTGTCAAAACGTTTTGCGCTTGTTGAGCAGAACAGTTGAGAACAGCCTTAAAAGGTAGCTTTCCACTATCGCAGTTAAAGAATTAACACAAGAACGAGAGGAGATTACTTCATAAAACATTTTATTAACAGGGATGTAATTAACATACATGCTGAAAGAATTGGCTCAAAAGATCTTCAGCCGGCTGTAACGTAAGCTGCACACCTGCGGGATAGGGACTGACGCACATTTGCGTAGACACCAGCCATTTCTCTAATATCGCCGGCAACAACGACAATCCTCTGGCGACTAGATCCATATCGGTTGCAATGGGGCACTCCACTCGTAGATTAGGCTTTTCATATGGTCTCAACAGGAAAAAGTCCAAACTCTTGAGATCCGGCGATCTGGGTGGCCAAGTTAGGGGACCACCTCGACCAATCCATCGTCGTGGGACGGTGGAAAACTACTTTTTAACTTCTCACCGCTTGCGTTCCGACCATACATTCTATGACGAAATTTTCTCGTATATATCGTTCGCGTTCTATCACCCCGTAAAGTTTTGCCCACTTTTTCAGATACACCCTGTATATATATTATTGTGCTCTCTGTAACTTTATCTGTTTATTTAGAAACTCGAATCACTTTTAAATTGTTTTTGTATGGTTAGATATAAATTTCTCTATACTTTCAGAAAAAAAAAAACCCTTCAACAATAATTTCTAAGTAGCATCCCGGTTTGTTTTGCTTTCTTTAATCGCAGATAGCAAAATTCCTCATTTAATTTTAGGACGTAAAAGTTTTTAGCTATGCCGATTTTTAGTTGCATTTATATTGCATTGATAATATTTGACGAACCTATATTAATTATTTCATATAAGATAGTATAGAATCGCATCAGTAAATGAAATGTAAATTTTGGAAATAACTTTTTAATGTAATTGTGAGTTAATTAATATTCATTTGAATTTTCTAAATTCTAACTTAGAAAACGCAAAATAATTGCATTTTAGATTCTTCATTGTTTAAGGCTGTTCTCAAATCCAAAAAGGCAATTTTAAGACATAAGTTTTAATTTATTTTTGTTCGGAAATGCATGAAACTAAACAGGGGTGTTTGTTCAGAAACTATGTAATCGAACTGTTTTTTTTTTTCGTTTTTTTGCAAACGCAATAGATCTTTCAGAAAATACTGTCAAAGTTGACGTTTTGAACCGAAGTTCCCGAAGAAAGAAGAAAAACCTGTCAGCGAAGGGAGAAAAACATTTTGACACGTGATCAAAATCACTTATATCTCAATAGGTAATTTATTGATCCAAAAATGAAAAACACAGTTCGATTCTAAATCGCTTCCAATTTTATATCTTTCCATTAAAAAATGAATTTGTAAATGTGTCCGTACTGCTTATAACAAATCCCATCTCATAGGTGAAATATTCATGGTCCCAATGGAAAGAATGAAATATATTGTTATAACTGCTCAATCAAAAACATCTCCAACACGGAAATTGTTTTGCTCACTAACGATTGCGCTTTCACTGATTTTACTATAAAATTTTTGTTTTCATTAAATATAGTAAGACCTACTAAGACGAAAGATCAGCAAACCATAGAAGGATTCCGTTTTAAACAAGTTTCCGACTTAGCAGGAATGACCGCTAACATGCTGTTACTTTACACATAGATTTTTTTTTCATACGTTTAAAACAGGATTATGTTATAGACAGATTTTATTTTCATAGGATTTACTGTATTTTTATGTCTCGATGTAGAAACTGCTGCCTCAATTTTTTGTTGACCTTTCAGGAAATAGAATCAATGATGTTTTAAGCTGATTTTTTTTTTTTTTTTTTTTTTTTTTAGGCACGTTAACACGAGAAAATGATCAAAAATGATCATTCGAATGCTGTGGATTGTCACTCAAAATGCGTTTAACGAAAAAAAAAAAAAAAAAAATCCCTGCCGGGTCGGGCCTACAGTCGGAGGTAGATTTCGAAGTTAAGTACTAAATTAACCAACAAAATTTAAATCAAGATTAGAGATAAACCCAGTTCCTCCACTAAAAATGAGCTCTAGGGAGCTAAACGTTTTGTGAAAATTCTAATATACACGAATACACACACGCATGCATATGGAATAGGTTTAAAAAATAGCTAAAGCAAATTCAGAGAACCTCAAAGTGATAAATAAGTTAATATTTCCATAGTCGGGTTTTTATCATGTTTTAATACGCTTCTTCAAACTCACATGACGTTACATATTCACCTGCTGAGGTCCATTTTATTTCCAATATGACGCAATATTTTGTTGTTGTTTTTTAATTCGTCAAACTATTTCATTTTGAGTTTTCATGCGGAAATCTTGCTCTAGGAAACTTATGACGTAATATTCAATTTATTTTCAATTCGTCAAACTATTTATTTTATTTAATAATTCACGTGAAATTCTCGCAAAAGAAAAGCAATTGTTGTGGTGAGAATTTTATTGCTTTTTTTTTAATTGTTGGCAACTGCAATAACGAAAAATATTTATTTTTTTTTGTTATTGTTGTGCAAGAGCTGATTTTATCGGAATCATGTTAAGATGGTATTCAAATTTTTGAACCCTCCCCATTTCCATTACCTTGGTCCGATTTTACCCATTTTCAATCCCCGCCGAGATATTAGCCATCTCAAAGTTGTTGGCGAGTTTGAAGACGATCCGTGCATAATTGCGACTTTTATCGTGCGGACAAAATTTAGTACATACATACATACATACATACATATACCGGGTGTCCCAAAAAGGACTGACTGATTTTAAAATTCAATAACTTGCAAACGGCGACAGATATTAAAAAAATTCTTGCAGGAGGGTTATGCATAAGGTCAAAAGTTTTTTTACAGTGATTTTCAATTTTAGTTCGATTTACAAACAATAGATGGCGCTGTAAGCAATAGTCGCTAAATTCAGGCTCGATTTTTGGTACTTCGTGGCCCGGATAATACATTTCCATCTCCTTTTTCTGCATGGAACAAGATAAAGGACCCAAAATCGAGCCTGTATTTAGCGACTATTGCTTACAGCGCCATCTATTGTTTGTAAATCGAACTAAAATTGAAAATCACTGTAAAAAAACTTTTGACCTTATGCATAACCCTCCTGCAAGAATTTTTTTAATATCTGTCGCCGTTTGCAAGTTATTGAATTTTAAAATCAGTCAGTCCTTTTTGGGACACCCGGTATATATATATATATATATATATAAACTTTTTAGGTGGGGGTGGTTTTGGGTTCTTGGGGTCCTATAATGAAAAGTTATGAAGGAATTTTTCAAAAGTCGCACCATGGTAACGACTGCAATAGGTAGTATTTCTTACGAAATCTACCTTAAAAAAAAAAAAAAAAAAAAAAAAACCTATCAAGTTGTTATACTTACAGCAAAATTTCAAAAAATGCATTTTTCAATTGCTCTTTCTAAAAGTACAATTAGTAAAGAATATTCAGTTACATTATTTAGTTGATCGGATAAAAATTAAGAAAGTTACGCCAATTTAATTTACCTTGTTCTATGACAAATAAATATCATTACTTTAATCTTTAAACGTGATTACGCATAAAAGTTAAGTTTTTAAATTCGGCGATCGTGATAACTTGAACAAATCTCGAGCAATGACCAATTTTTAAGAACAATGTTATTTAGAGAGTAATCGTTTTTTTTGAAGACCTAACGTTTCTTCTTCTTCTTCTTCTTCTTTTTTTTTTTGTAATCTATCTATCTATATATTGATATAGGGCATTCTCATAATCTTTTGACTTTCATGTCCCTGAATAATAATTTTTATTTTAATACACTTTTTTGTGTTTTTTTTTATTTCATATACTGGCGAACATCCCATTGTATGATTGCACAACAATATTAATGAGATAATTAAGTTTTGGACGATGTTGGGGGTCCAAAACCTGGAAAATTCCTATACCATCGCGTGTCCCTGATGCTGATATTATGTTTGGAGTTGTCTGGACAGTGGCGCAGCCAGAATTTGGTTCTAGGGGGAGGGGGGGGGGGAGAGTTTTTTTATAAAAGTGTTCGCCGGTTATTTGAATCACCGGTTAATATAATCTGTCTTTTTAATGAATCAAATCATAATGCTTTTTACCCTCAATTACATTGGTTGTGTTTCATTTAAACAGCGTTTACAGTATTAGAGTTAGAAAACATAAAATGTACCAATGAAATAACCCCAAACTAGGTTAGATTTATAAAAAGTGTTTAAATATGATGAGACAAACTTTAAGAGTTGTAAGAGTACAGTCCATTAAATAATTTTTGCATAGAAAATAACAGAATTCCAATCCACTTGTTCAACATAAAATACACAGGATTTCATTCCAAGATAATCTCGAATTCTTGTTTTTAACTTTAATAATAATGAAGCCATTTTAACAAAATTTTCAATATACTTACCGTGTTTTTGTCAGATGTAACAACATCACGAAAATTGGTGGAATTTATCATCATTTACGTCCAATTAGTGCTTAGTTAGGTAATCCATATTTTGGAATGTAGTTGATATTAAACATGGTATTTTATTTTATTTTATTTTTTATTTATTTATTTATTTATTTATTTTTTTTTGTTTTTTTATTGTGCACTTCCAGTACTTTACATGACATCGAATTTGCTATTAAGTAGCGTAAATCTGTTGAAAATTTCGTTAAAATATCTTTATTATTGTTAAAGTTCTCTAAAAATATCCAGGTTCAAACTGAAGTCGTACCTGTATTAATATTATAAAGGAGTAATTTTTTTTTTTTTTTTTTTTTTTTTTTTTTTTTTTTTTTTTTTTTTTTTTTTGTAGGCGTTACTTTTGGAACTACCGAACGGATTTAAAAAGATAATCGGTCGTGTGCGAACTTAACTCGCATACACAGGATTCCATACAAAATATCACAACTGTTCAAAGATGATATTTACTAAAATATTATGATATTTACTTGCGTACATATAACAATACCATATGCCATAATTTAATTCTACTGGAATGAAAACCGATGAATATTTCTCCCTCTAAAACACAGACTTTGTATAAAGTTTAAACTTGGTGGAGAACCAACTACGCTTCGGAAAGAGGTCGCAGAGATTCTCACGAAAAGTCACTTGTAAATCATATTTCATGTAATAGTGGACAATTTTAAAGGAATTAAAAAAAGTAGGCTTAATAACGTGAAACTTTTCTATTCATTTTTAAAAATAAAAGCATATTCAGACATAATTATTGAAATGATTTCTAATCGAAAATTTTTTTCCTTATAAATGAATTATTTATTGAATTATAAGCAATTTTTTGTCGCAAAATTACTGACTTTTAATATCTTGGAATTATTATATGAATTATCTTTTTAATATTTGCCTTCAATAATTGAATTCAGTTGGAATAAAAAGTACTTATCACTATGTTTCACCTTACCTAAAACAAAGATCTTATACAAAGTTTAAACTTGGCACTGTGGCAAGCACGCTTCGAAAGGAGGTCACAAAGTAGCAACACTGTTTTGATCCGTGCCGTTGTTTTCTACATGGGTTTTTAATTAATATCTCGGCAAATTACAGACACATTTTTTCGAAAATCATTACCGACAATCCTTGGAAAATTCTACGTCGCTTAGGTACACCGAGTGCCCTCAACTCCCCTGCTGACCGCCAGAAAAATAAGACACACAAATGATCTTATAATAATTCCGATTTTACTTTTTAAGCGTAGAGTGGAACCTTAATAATAATGGCAAAATGATGTTGACTATCTCCGTTTCAACATAAGCTATATTTTACATCGGTAAAACAACGGCTAGAAACATGGAATTTGGCATGGTTGTTAATTTAGAGACTTAAATGCATACCCTGAACAGTTTTTTAAAATCTTTAAATTTTAAAGAGTGCAATAAGAGAAAAAAAAAAACTTTCTAAAATTGCGATTTGTGTGATACATTTTGTATAGAAGGTTAGAATCTGGCATGGTGAAAACTTTTGGGATGAATAAATGCTCAAGAACGGTTCCTAAAAAAAAAAAAAGAAAGAAAAAAAAAAAAAAGAAAATCAATTTAAAAAGGATGAAATGAGCGGAAAACGGTCTGAAAACGATCTAAGGCTAATGTCAGACGGACGTCTTTTTGCACGCTTTTTGATTTATGTATTATCCCTACACAACGCTAGCAGCATTATATAGCCTTAAGTATGATTTATTAGGAATTGTTAGAGCTAGATACATTAAGTTTGGAATGGCTGTTACTCTAGAAACGTAAATGATCACAAGAACAGTTTTCCAAAAATTCGAAATTAAAAGGATGCAAGAGCAAAGAACGTTCTAAAACTGTGGTTTGTGCGACATACACCATATGGCCAAAGGTGACCGGTCACTTGCGATTTTAGACGTTATGTTAAATATCTAGAAAAATGCATGAGGAATTAACCTGAAACTGCAGGTGTGTAAACAGTATAGTATAGGTCATATATTTCCGCGAAGATTTTTTCCCCAAAACCCCATAGGGGACTGTCAACAAATTGAAAAGGAACTACATTGAAACCTCTCTGTAAGGACCACCTGCCGTTCCATTGAAAATTGGCCCTTACGAGGGGTGGCCCTTGAATAGGGGTGACAAAATAACAACTACTAAAATAAGGAAATCAAACCTTATATAGGGGAAAAACTGTTTATATTAATATTCTATACATGATTGAAAAAGATTTCTATTGAAGTTTGTTTACTTTTCATAATTTTTTCGCAGACAATTTTGGTTTCTAATGATTCTGTTACTTTATGGAGCAAATTACTTAAATTTGCATCATTTATTAATGCCTTAGAATGATATATTAGTTTATTTATTTCTGCTAACGTTCCTTGACAGGTGTAAAAATTGTGCTTTAATATGCATTCAAATTTTTAGTAAATGTGGAATCAGTTTTTCAAGATAATCTGTTATCCTTTGTGTGCCCACAGCAAAGGGTTAAGTTTCCCCTCCAACCTAACCCCTACACGTTGAAAGGTGTGAGGAACACCTGTTTGTCTCAATTGTGGAAAAGTTGTGGTCCTTCATTGTGTTACTAAGACCATTGTCAAACGGGCGTCTTTTTTGCTTACGTATTATCCATCACAATGCTGACCAATGTCAGACGGGCGTTTTTTTTGCTTACGTATTATTCATTCACAATGCTATAGCATTGTGAATGGATAGTGTAATGGATAGTGTAAGCAAAAAAGACGCCCGTCTGACATTGGAATCCTCCCTATCTTCCCCTGCCTTATTTGTTGCAACAAGTGCAGTTGTTTGCAATTGTTGCAGTTGTTTGCACTCTTATCTTTTGGTTCAGGAATTCAATACACCTGTTTAGGATTTAAAGCACATGGGGAAAAATGGCCTTTATGAGGGGTAGGTGTGCCCCCTAATAGGGGTAAATTTAACATTATGTCTATGGGAAAATTTTCGTTCTTAAAAATATTGGCCCTTTATAGAGGTGGCCCTTGAATAGGGGTGGCCTTTAAAAAAAGTTTCACTGTAATATCTTTTGGATAACCCTGTAAAAACTAATGTAGCAAAAACCTTCAAACTCGAGATTATTAATAAATGGCTCATTGTAATATACTGTGTTCATTTTTATGAGTATAGCATGTATACTCGTAGAGAAATTAAAGTTTTTATAAAAACAGTCCCATATTTCGCCAAGTTTTTTGCTTATAATTTGCAGAGTTCTTAATAAAAAAAAAAAGTTCTTTCCAGAAAATATGACAAACAACATTGTACATAATACTCTGCAATCAGAATTGAAAAATAATGAAAATTGGATGAAAAATGAGGAGATTTATTAAAAAATGTTTCACTGCGCACGCGCGAATGCAATCAAAATATAATGTGCATAATCTGTTAGCTAATTATATAGAGCAAGTTTTATGACAGACTCAAAATCATAGAATGAAAATTCTGAAAATTATCGTCGATAGAATAAGCTCGAAATCCATTGTTCCCCAAAAAAGAGGGGTTGTATCAAATATCTGTTGATTAGTGCCAAGATAGCGTACACAATATTGCACGTACTACTATATTTGGATACAACCCCTCATCTTTTTGCTTTCTTTTGGGAACAACGGATTTCGAGCTTATTCTATCGACGATAATTTTCAGAATTTTCAAGCTATGATTTTGGGACTATCACAAAAGTTACTCTATATACTTAGCAAATACATTATGCACATTATATTTTGATTGCATTCATGCATGCACAGTGAAACATTTTTTATTAAACCTACTCAATTTTCATTCAATTTTTATTATTTTTTAATTCTGATTGCAGGGTATTGTGTACAATGTTGTTTGTCATTTTTTTCTGAAAAGAACTTTTTTTATAATAAGAACTCTGCAAATTATAAGCAAAAAGCTTGGTGAAATTTGGGACTGTTTTTATAAAAACCTTAATTTTTTTACATGCTATCCTCATAAAAAAGAACACAGTATATTACAATAAGCCACTTATTAATAATCTCGAGTTTGAACGCTTTTGCTACATTAGTTTTCACAGGGTTATCCAAAAGATATTCGTTTTTTTTTTTTTTTTTTTCAATTTGTTGACAGTACCCAATGGGGTTTCGGGAAAAAAAAAACTTCGCGGAAATATATGACCTATACTATACTATTCACGCACCTGCAGTTTCAGGATAATTCCTCATGTATTTTTCTAGATATTTAACAAAACGTCTAAAATTGCAAGTGACTGGTCACCTTCGGCCATTTAGTGTAGTTGGTATAAAAGCTTGGTTTTTGACATGGCGGTTACTTTTAAGGTATAATTAGAATGAGAATAATAAAAAATAATGAGAATATTCCATAATATACTATTCAAGTAACCGTTTTCTATAATAGCGAGTCACTATAAAGCTAAAACTGCAGATTTTTAACAATGTGCTTATTAATTTAAATTAATGCTTGATTAGCATAAAATTGTGTATAATTATATTTTATACAGTCTAAGAAAATGTTTTACATTTAACCCTCTCTTTTCAAAATCCATACTCACAGACATATTATCTATAACTCAATGAAATTACAATAAATGCTTCTTTCCTACGTGACACGGGTGGCAATGCTTCTCCGAGAGCAAGCACCATTACGCGTTGCTACATTACTAACTAATGGAATACATTCTTTAAATTTGTGTACAGACCTCCTAAGGAACAAATGGTTCGAAAGACACACTGATTGCGATAATTTGTTCAATCACTATCAAAAGCAGCTTTTTACAACTTTATTGTTACTACTTTTTTAATTCTTATTTTAGAAAAATTTTTACTTGGGTACATAAAAAATGGTCTTAGATATAATTGGGAGCAAAAAGCGTAAAACAGGGCGTTTGAAACTGAGAGAGATCTGCAAAGTGTATGTTTCATGTTTTTTCTGAAATTCGATTGTCTATTATTGTTTCGAACATGGAACAAAGACAGAAGTGCAATTAAGAAATGGCCCATTGTATAATACAAACTCAAAGCGTCTGTGTGGCAGGAAATGACCATTCTTTTAGCATAAGACGTCTCGAAAAACTGACTTAGTCCAAATAACCAATTTTCACAAAACCAATGCATGTAATATGCGTTTTCACAGTTTTAAGGCTGTTCTCAACTGCTCTGCTCAACAAGCGCAAAACGTTTTGACACATTTATAAATTCACTTTTTAACGGAAAGATATAAAATTGGAAAGCCCGGACATGGAAGCGATTTGGAATCGAACTGTTTTTTCCATTTTTGGATATTACCTTTTGGATTTACCTATTGAGTTATAAGCGACTTTAAACACGTGACACGGCATTTTTCTCCCCTTATTTACTGGATTTTCTTCTTTCGTTCGGAAGTTCAGTTCAAAATGTCAACTTTGACAGTATTTTCTGAAAGATCTATTGCGTTTACAAGAAAACGGAAAAGACAGTTCGATGACACAGTTTCTGAATAACAACACCTTCTAGTTTCGTGCGTTTTCGAACAAAAATTCATTAAAACTTGTGTCAGAAAGTTGACCCTTTGGATTTGAGAACAGCCTATGTTTAACTAAATCACTTTGTTGAATATAGTTTGATTTCTCAAAGCGGCTGATTTCGAAAAACGCCAAAACGTTTAAATATTAATTTTTGTTTTGATTCATATAAGAGGCAATTATAGTAATTTTTCTTAGCTCTGGGGGGTGTTTTAACCCCCAAACCCCTCCCGTGGCTCCGCCACTGTGTCTGGATAAAATTATTTCAATAAAAATTATTCGATGTAATTTTTTTCTGAAACTGGAACTATTGTTTTATATAAATATGTAGCTAAAAATTAACCTGCACACATTTTTAGGGTCGTTATTATTTTTTAAACTCCGTCCCTGGGTTTTAGATTCCTTACCATCCCTCTTCTAAAATTATACAGAAAATCATTTCAGATACAGCCACAAAATTTTTTTCAAGTTTTTTCTCATGCAGAAGTATGCTAGAGAAATAATGTCTAAAATTCTTTGGCAGGAAATTTACTGTAGAATTTAAATCAGCATTTAAATATCAATTTCAAGCATCGTGGCTTTCTGGGTAGTCTCACCGTCCCCAAGGTTTATTCCTGCACTTTTCGAGGTAAATTAAAAAAATAATAATAATTTAATCCAATGTTAACAACTGTTTCTAAAAATCAATGAACATTGTGGCTATCACTTAGTCTTAACATGATTTGCCGAAAAATAGGTGGTAATTTTCCTTTTGTGGGCCATTGCGTTCCTTTTTTCGATTACCATCCCCTTTTTTTACCTTACCGTCTCTTTTTTAACACCCCTTTAAGACAATGTTATGCAAAAAATCTGTATTAAAAGCACTACATGGTAAGGAAAATTAAACTCGCAAGTTTAACTTAAACCTCAGTTAAATAAAAAAAATTTCGCTGCTGACCATTTTTTCTTTATTTTGAATCATTAAGGTCGTCTATCAGATAAAAATGTTATTTTAGCAAGTTTAATTTTGCCAGATTTTTTCCCTCAAAAGTCAAAAGAGTGTGAGAATGCCCCATATATATATATATAAAAGAGTTTGTCCTGACTGACTCATAATCAACGCACATCCCAAACTACTGAACATAGAAGCATGAAAATTGGAGGGGGGGGGGGGATACTTTTTATGACATAAGCATGCACTAAAAATGGATTTTTGAAAATCCCCCCCCCCCTCAAGGGGTTTTAAATGGGGGTTGACAATTTTAGAATATTTGCAATACCTCAGCAGCCGTTTTAAGTAGAAGCGTGAAATTTCTAGAAAATAAATCTACTAAAAAAATAATTAAACACGTATTTCAGAAATTTTAGAACCCCCACCCCGAAGAGGGTTAATGCAGCGCAGCGATCATAGTTTTTAGAATATTTGGCATATCTCAGCATAAGTTTTAGATAGGAACGTGAAATTCTAGAAAATAAATCCACTAAATAAGTAATTAAACACGTAATTCAGCAATTTCAGAAACTCCCCTCCCCTAAGAGGGTTAAAGGGAGGGTCGAAAATTTTACAACATTTGGCCGTATCTCAGCAGAAGTTTTAGGTTAAAGCGGCAAATGCAAGATAACAAGACTGGTAAAAAAATAGTTAAATGTAGTACTTCAGTAATTTTAGAGCTATTTTGTCTATTATGTGTCCAACATAGACAGCACGGTGCGAAGAGAAAACTGCGCCCGGGGCAAATCTTCAATTTGACCCCCCCCCCCTACTTTTTGTTCGTGACACGTGTCACAAAATTGAAAAGTGCAGAAACAGAAATAAATTCTATTGAATACGTATTCCGTGTTTATTTTGGAACTTTATGTTTACCGTAATTTCCGGCGTATAATCCGCGGATTAAACAATTCTGTTTGGACCCAGAAATTTTATTTAGTTATTGAAGTCAAATATTGACCGCGATTTAAAAAGTTACATTTTATTTTAAAAATTTTCTGGGTCGAAAAAGGATTGTTTGATCCGCGGATTATACGCCGGAAATTACCGTAATTTTAATTCAGAAACTAGAAACAACTAAATAACATAAGAGAAAATTGCACTTGTATTTTGGCAAAGGCAATCTGGAAAATGTGTGTAGAAAAAAGTATCTAACAGTACTGTGTAACAGTTGATAATCCTTTTGTATTCCCAGAAGGAAACCCCATGCTATTTTGAGAGTATATGTTTTTGTCTCAAGCACAGAAAGAAAATTACAGACTCAGAAAGGAGAAGGTTAACGAAAGAGACTAAGGCTAAGATCTGAAACAAGTTTTGAAAAGAAAGAAGGCATTATTCATAAATTTGGGTTTAGGGTAAGGGACAAAGCAATAACTTTGAAACGAAAAATGAACGTTCATTCATCGGGATAAAAATTCCCAATATGTAAATATGTATTTTTTTTTTTTTTTACAAAAAAAAAAAAAAAAAAAAAAAAAAAAAAGAAAAAAAGAAAAGAAAAGAAATAAAACAAGATTTCTAATGTAAATTTGGCGCCCCCTCAATTTCCGCGCCCGGGGTGACCGCACCCTGCTTCGCACGGCTCTGAACATAGACGTTGTACTGGATAATGGTAAGATTATTCGAATAAGACAACATTTATGGATAGTTGATTAGACGTTAAGATTTTTTTTTTTTTCCATCTTTGCTAGATATATTTCGTTTGATTCAAGATTCTTTCGACTAGCGTACCGGGCGAAGGCTGCTAGTTTTTTTTTTTTTTTTTTTTTTTTTTAATAATTAAATCTAATTTCAAATTTTTTGTAAAAATCGGTACCTCAACTTTGAAAAGCCGCCATTTTCTTCAAATTCAATTTTTCCAAAACTGAACGATTACTCCACAGTTTTATGTGTTCGAAGTAAAGATATTATGCTTTTTATAATTTCAGATAACAATTGACAGAGTAACAGGTATTGACGTAAATCGCTACCAGAAATATACCATCTCCGCGGAGCGGAACTGATGGCGGCTCTCTATCTCGACACGTTAAGCGCCACGTCAGTCACCGGTAACTGACGCTTGGAACGCGCCATTCACCTGTGACTGACGGTCTAAAATATCATATAAAACTAAATATATATATATATATATGTATTGTCTTAAGTAAATACTGAAAATTTATTTAATTCACTCACCTTTTATTTATTACAGGATTATACTTTCTTAAAAATTACTTAAAACATTGTAAATTTTTCAGCTTTAGTGTCAGTCACCGTGGCAGTCAACGTGTTAAAAAAAAAAAAAAAAAAAAAAAAAAAAAAAAAAAAAAAAAAAAAAAAAAATCATTTTCTTTAAAGTGTAATAAACAAAATACAAAAACAGTTTTTCAAATATCTTATTGCAAAATCTGAAGGATTACTCCACAGTTTTAAGTGTTCAAAATAAAGACATTATGCCTTTTATAATTGCAGACAACATTTGACAGAGTAACGTGGATTGTTACCAGAATAATACCATCTCCGCGGAGCGGAACTGATGGCGGCACCCTATCTCGGCATTAAAAAAAAAAGAAAGAAAAAAAGTAAAAAAAAATCATTTTCTTTAAAGTGTAATAAAGAGAATACAAAAATAGTTTTTCAAATATCTTTTTTTATTTTCCTCAAAAAATCTCCTAAACTCCACCTTTTTTACCTTTCAAATAGGAAGAAATCCCTTAACGTTGAAATCATTTCAACAGGCATACCTTCCAACTTCATGCTTTTAGATATAAAAATGTTTCCATTCAAAATAACAACTTAATTATGTTTTCTTTTATTTTTTATATTCATGTGTAACTATATTTTTTAATTTAAAGTGCATTGTTTGGATATAATATTATTCGAACTTTTTAAAATCTGGCAGTTAATGAAACTTGTCTATTTCAAAATATGAATTAAATCCCTTTTCAAATAAGAAAATTTTACTAGTCGTTCAGGGCCACCGTAATGCATACCCCCCCCCCCCCCAAAAAAAAATGCAATTTAACAAATTACAAAGACCATTTGGAAAATGATTTTTTCAAAGACTAAAATTTAAGACGTAAAAATTCGCACGGAGTTGATCATACATTACGTACGCCATGGATTAAACATTAATATTCCTTGAACAATTTGAAATGAAATTTCATTTTTAAACTATCTAAACATCCCACAATATTGCTTTTTACACCGTCGTATAGAGAAAAAAATGTACTTTTAAATGCAATTTCTTTGAAAGCTGTATCCCAATTTGTTTCTGAGTTATTAATTTTTTTTTGTAGTTTTTATTACTTTTTTGTCATAGTGGCAACAGAAGTATCCATCTCTGTTGAAAATAAAGGGAAAATACAGATTACTGTATAGACTAATCAGAAAACGAATAAAAAGCTGATTTAACAAATAAAACGCTTCAGATATGTTTTTGATTTCCTACCCTGACAGAGGACAATAACCATTTTCCCAAATGGCTAAAAAATAACTTTTTTTAAAAATTAATTTTACAACTTTGGCTTTATTTTGGGTTCTGCAGACCTGAAAAATCCGAAATGCAAAAGGCGAAAGATAACGAAATTTCTCTATTTTATCGTTATTTTGGGTTCCACGGATTCAGGAAAAAAGAATTACAATTTCATCATATTTTGATTCCTGTGCACAAAAATAAACAAATACAGGAAGAGTATCCCAGAATTTTGACTTTTGATCCTACAGAAATGAAAAAAGGCTTCTATTACAATGCTATACCGGGTTCTTAGTTCTTTTGCCTTCCAAAATAGCACAAATTTATAATTTTCTTCCGGAGCCCTGATATAAACAATTTTATGAAATTACTCAGTAAACTCATTAAATCAATGGTTATATTTGAATTTAGTCGATTAGAAGGTATATTTTAGTGTTTGGGCTTGTACTAAATCTTAAAATTAGTTTTCTCTGTAAATTTTGTCGGTATCCATTATTTCAAAATGCTCCATGCGTGTAATTTTTTCTCTGAATACTTTGAAATTTTCCATAGCCGTTTGCAATTAGATATGTAATCAAACTGTGCATGGTGTTTTGAAACTAAATATAATTGCAACAGTTAAAGGTAGATAATTGCAGCAATATGATGAGAAAATACTAAAATTTTCATAAAATTTAGAATTTTTTTTCAAACCTGTATATAGATAACCCGTATGATAGATAAAATTCGATGCTTAGTTTCATTTGTATACATAAACCAAATTTGAATTAAGTATATTCGGGATATTAATTGATATGGGATGCGCTTGGAATATTTCAAACAGTTATTCATACCGCTGCAAATTTTTCGTTGTCAACGAACGATATCTTATGTTCTTTGTGTTTCTCTAAACACAAATTTAAAATATATAAATCATTAATTTGATGAAATTACTCAATACATTTATAGAAGCTATATTATATTTGAATTCATATTTTAATGCTTGTGCCTGCACTAAATATTAATTTTTTTCCCCTTAAAGTTTAAAAATTTTTGTCAGTATCCATTACTTCAAAATGCTTCATGTTCACAATTTTTGCTCTGAATGCTTTGAAAAATTTTATAGCTGTTTGTCATATATATATATATATATATATATGTCATAAAACTGTACATAGATTTTTGAAACTAAATATGACTGGGAAAGTTAAAGTTAGTTAATTGCAGCAATATGATGCGAAAATACTGAAAATTTTATAAAATTTAGAAAAGTTTTCTTTTTCTTACTTTTATAGACAACTGTATAAAATTCAATGCACAGTTTTATTGGTATATATAAACCAAGCTTTCTTAACCCATATATGCCTGGCGTCCAATTTTTGGGACGCTTCGAATTTTAATAAATTTATATAATTGTCTTCTTCTTAATAACATGAAAATTGAATGAAATAATTATTCATACATGTAAATAGCAAATAAAGCCTTTGTGCAACAATATTAAAAAGCAGAAAAATCAACGTTTAAAATGCACAAATAATACATGAAAAGCAGCAAACAGCTGTTTCGAATACACTAGCGAGATTCTTCTTCAGTGCAAGATAGGGAAAGTGGAACAGCGTGCTAGAAAAAGCAAGGCTGAGCCTTGCTTTTTATAGCACGCTGTTCCTCTTAGAAGAAGAATCTCGCTAATATATTCGAAACAGCTGTTTGTTGTTTTTCATGTATTATTTGTGCATTTTAAACGTTGGTTTTTCTGCTTTTTAATATCCATACATGTCTTTATCTGTTACCGAGAGATGATAGATAAAGATGGATATTTATTTGCTAAAATAGAGGCATTTTTCGGTGTTTAACGATTTTTTATTTTTTCAAGATGGCGAAATGTAAAAAGTAAGCTTATTTGTATTTTTTCTATCAAGTATCCAAATAAATAAGTCATAATCGTAGCTTGTAGACTTTTTTGAAATACATATTTTTTAATTGTGAAATTATATCTTCAAGCGTATATTTTATGCATTTTTGTAACGTACAAAATATAGGGGCTTGGCACGAATGGGTACATATTTTTATTAGCCACTTAAGGGACAGTTATTTGTGTAAAGTTCTTTTCAAGATACTTGTTTTACTCAAGATAGATTGTTTCTAAACCTCAAATACTATTATTCTTAGTTTATTAGTAATAATACTCCTAATGTTATTAGTCTCTGAAAATAAATAAATAAAATTTTTTAGTAGTTCATAAAAATACTAATTATAGTATATAATACACAATTTAAAAGCTTATTTTATATAAATTTAGAGAAAACATATAATTTTTCATATTATATTAGTATTATAAATATTATGCATATTGTCATATTTAGTACTTTTACATTTTATCAAATAAATACAAAATTTTTTCAGCGTAATTTTTGTTAGTATTTTTCCAGTTCATTTTGCAACATTTTAAAGTGATTTTGCCAACAAATTTGATAAAACAAAAATTCAGGCATAAATGTGTTAATGAAATACGTGGAATCGGCTAAGCTACACCCGAAAATAATACATGTTGCATTTTATGAGTTTCCATGTATACATAGAATTTCGAAAACATTTCATGAACGAACGGGGACCTAAATGTTATTGTGCTTTCCCTGCCATGTGTAAAAGAAGGAGATTGGGGAACAAACAAACAACACAAGCAAACACGTCTAATTTTTTGCATTGTTCTTTGCTCCCCTCTTTCATTCTTTTCAACTGATGCTTCTATTATGAAACTTTGAAGGAATTTTTTCTTTTGGCACATAGTGAATTTCCCCCACACAATGAATATTGTCAGATTTTAAGTTGTCTGAGATGGGCATTAGTGCGTTATCAATAGTTTTAGAAATTCTTGCAAGGCAATAGGAAACACCTATTTAGGTGAGTCATATAGATGAAATATTTTCTTTATCTGTAGATCTGTTCTGTATTTAGCTGTTGGTATAGGATTAGTTTACAAGCCACAGAAAGAGCTGTATATATTATACAGTAACTGATATAGTATCCCAGCACAGCATAAATCATTTTGTATTGGTGGTGGAGTTGTGAAGAAGGTGCATTATTTTCATCTCTCAGCAAACGATAGTGTTGCATGCATAAAAATTTCTTCGTTGGTATAATCGCAAATATATATTTTATTATTATTATTATTATTTATTCTGGAGAGTCAATATTTTTGTCATATTTTGTCGTAACTTGTGTTTTGGTCAGAGTATTATATTTGACTGGAACTAATTAAAGAAAGTTTGTAGGTCGACATGGAATCTACGGTGGATCTCTTGGATATTGCAGAAGAAATAGAGAGTAATGTAGTATGCAACTGTAAGAATTTTGCCAAAGATTTGTTGAACTTTAGCTGGGACATATTAGCTACAGAAGAGGAGAATCTGCAATGGGAAAAATTTAAAGATTTTATGACTAAATACTTGAGGAACAACCTGCGAATGATTGCAGATGCATCTGACAATGATGTATTCAAAAAACCGTGTTTACTAAAAATCTGCTCCATCTTTTTACAGTGGCTAGAGAAATTAAGACGCCGTGGAATGGCGCTATCATCTTTGCTGTTGGATTTATTGACAGTTATGCTCAGAAGTTGTGGTTTCACTAATATCTGCTGTGCATATGATTTTGAGGATAGGGACGGTGCAAGCTTTATAAGTTTTTATGAAAATACAGTATTTGTTGCGTTAAACTGTCAACCCGAATTCATGAAACTGATGGTGAATTTCGGATTGTTGTCTAGCTTACCAAATGAATCTTCACGCTTAAGGGATGAAACGCGTTACTACATGCTTCATACTATGTGAGTAAATAATTCTACTTTTATTATTGCAATTATTTTTTTTTAACTATCTAAAATTTATATTATTGACCGCAGTGACTATTCACGTTGGTTCATGCATACACTAATAGTATTTTCTATTTATTGATTTTTTAAAAACTTTTTGTAAAATATGTTACATACCATTTTAATAGATGTACAGTTACATTTCTTATACTTTGCTTGAAAGTTGATTATATGATTTCAAAGATTTATTTATTTACATAATTTCATTAATGATTTTTATTTTTTATTCGTACTTTATAATATAAATATATGTATATCTGTTTTTAGATAGACGTATATTATACAAAATACATATACATATATTACTATATAATTATGTATATCACTTTTAATAATGATAATCCAAATATCGTTGTCAATGCTTTATATATGTTATAGTTCATATTTATCATATTAATTATTTCATTAATAGAAAATACGTTATTCATTATTACAGACACTGAGAACGTAAACGTTATTTTGTGTGCACGAAAGTAGTCAGTTTCTTTATAAAGATGCTGCTTAACTCACGCGAAAACACCCGCTCGCTAATGTTAATTTTCTGGGAATTTTTAAAAATACCTTATTTGCATTGTTTGTTTTTTTAAATCAAGATATATTGACTTTCGGAACCGGTTTCGAAAGTGAGAGTATCCTCCTAAAAATAAACTGCAAACAAAATCTAAAAAGTAAAAAACAGCCTTTGTAGAGGTTGATCTTATGCTCTCCAATGCATTAAAAAAATCTTTGAAATATATTGAAATACAAATGAAATATTTAAAAAAAATACTCCGTTAGGATTAACATTAGCGGGCGGCTATTTGTGCGTAAGTGAATTAGCCCCTTAAAAAGTCTCAAGCCTTTACGTTTACCTTGATCACTTTTAGCATATGTATCTTAGTTTAATGATAATAATGGTTTCTCTCTCGTATAATTCTATGAGTAATACTCTTGAGAGGCTAAAACACCCGCTCTCTAATGCTAATGCTATGGAAGAAATTTTTAAAGATATCTCTTTTGCATTTTAATATTTGTAAACGATTTTTCTTTCATTGGCTAGCTGAGATCGATCCCTACAAAGGCCATTTCTTACTTTTTCGATTTTCTTTGCAAGTTTTTAGGTGAGTTTGCAATTACATAAATACGTAGTTTCTAAAGTCGTCGTGGTCCGTCCGTCTGTCTGTCAGCATAGAACTGTGCAAAAAAGACTACCCAACCGAGTGGTTGGAAATTTAAGGATGTTCTTAACTGCTCTGTTCAACAAGCATAAAATGTTTTGACACATTTACAAATTCATTTTTAAACGAAATTTATAAAATTGGAAAGCCTGGCCATGGAAGTGATTTGGAATTGAACTGTGTTTTCCATTTTTTGATCAATAAATTACCTATTGAGTTATAAGCAATTGTGATCACGTGACAAACATGTTTTTGCCCGCTCTTGAGTGCTTTTTCACCTTTCGCGCGGAAAATTGGTTCAAAACGTCCTCTTTGACTCTATTTTCTGAAAGATCTATTGTGTTTGCAGAAAAAAAAAATGGAAAAAACAGCTCGATTACATAGTTTCTGAACAACAATAGCAGCTAGTTTCATGCATTTTCGAGCAAAAATAAATTAAAACTTATGTCAGAAAATTGCCCTTTTGGATTCGAGAACACCCTTAATATACAGGGTTGCCCATAATTAAACGATCCTAATTTAAAATTGTCTACAGGCGAAACTATTGGTCAGAAAGTTGTGAAATTTTGTGACGGACATAATGAAGGAATGAGAATTTGTTTGAGCGAAAAAGAAAAAAAAAAATCAAAATTTCGCCACCAGAGTGCATTTTTTAATGAATTACACTTTTAAAAAAGTATTTACGATTTATGTATTTTTTTTTTCACATTAAATAAGACAAGTATACAGACCGCCCCCTGAAAAAAATAAATCGTGAAAACTTAAAAAAATTATTTAAGTTCGAATTGAACGGACCGTACAAAACCTAAAAAAAAAATTTCACCTACGACAACGGCCATTACTTTCTCAGAGCTCAGGCATTCAGTGGAAGGTGGCAAAATGTGCATTTTATTAAAAAACGGTATTATTTCCGCATTACTGTTTTTAATGCATATAATCTTAATACATTTTATATTCCTGCATTCTTGAATAAGAATGCAACAGCTATTGCATCAACATCTGAATATTTATAAAACTAGTTATAGTAGGAACGCACCTCATTTGCCAAGTCGGACGTACAATTTCCGACTTGTTTGAATTGGCTAGCTAAGATCGATCTCTATAAAGGCTTTTTCTTTATTTTCTTTGCAGGGTTTTTTTTTTTTTTTTTTTTCCCCAATGAGGATACATTTACTTTCGAAACTACTTCCGAAAATAAAAATATCTTAATAAAAAAAAGCCTGTAAACAAAATCGAAAAATTAACAGACAGCCTTTGTAGAGATCGATCTCAGCTAGCCTAATGATAATCAATCCCATATAAATATTGTCCCATATAATCCCCCTAATACCATATAAATATTGAAATTCAAACAAGATATCTTAAAAAAATTCTTTCATAGGTTTAACATCAGACAGCGGGTGTTTCTGCGTGAGTGAAGTAGCCTCTTAAGGCTGTTCTCAAATCCAAAGGTCAACTTTCTGACATAAGTTTTAATTTATTTTTGTTCGAAAATGTATGAAACTAGCTGGTGTTATTGTTCAGAAAGTATGTAATTGAGCTGTTTTTTTTTCATTTTTTTGCAAACGCAATAGATCTTTCATAAAATAGAATCAAAGTTGGCCTTTTGTACCAATTTCCGCGCGAAGGGAGAAAAAGCACTTAAGAGGCTGCTTCAGTCAGGTGAAAAGACTCGTTTGCTAATGCTAATCCTATGGAAGAAATTTATAAAGATATCTCGGTTGCATTTCAATATTTTTAAATGATTTTATTTTGTTTTGCATCTAGCTGAGATCGATCTGTATGCAGGCCGTTTTTTACTTTTCGATTTTCATTACAGATTTTTTTTTATGAGGATGTTTTCACTTTCGAAACCGGTTCCGAAAATGAAAGTGTCCCCGTAAAAAATATCTGTAAACAAAATCGAAAAATTAAAAAACAACCTTTGTACAGATCGATCTCAGCTGTCTAATGAAAAAAAAAAAAAATCATTTAAAAATAAGAAAGTGATTTCCTGTATAATTTTAGAAGAGGGGCTGTAAGGAATCTAAAACCCAGGGACAGAGTTTAAAAAATATTATCAACCGTAAAAATGTGTGCAGGTTAATTTTTTGCTACGTATTTACATAAAACAATAGTTCCAGTTTCGGAAAAAAATTACATAGAGTTATTTTTATTGAAACAATTTTATACAGACATCTTCAAACTTAAAAATCAGTATCAGGGACACGGGACGGTATAGGACAGGGTTGGCGAACCTTTTATAACCGCGTGCCAATTTCTTTCAAAAAATTTTTTACGCACGACCTTGACGTGCCGACAAATTTAGGAGATTGAAAAATCATGGAAAAAAAAAACTTTAAATAATAACATTAAGGTAAAAAACAAATGTATAACATTCAGGTGAGGTATTGCACTGTAATAATCATAAAAAAGTTAAATTCCAGAAAGTATTAAAAAATATATGTGATTAATTGCGTTGTTGTATCTTGGAAGGAAAATAATTAATATCAGGTTCATATTCAGTTAATTTCTACAGAATACAAACTGAACTGGATTTATATGACAACTGCTTTTTATTTTATATTTTGTATTATTCATTTTAGAAACTAATGACCTTGCGGATATAGATAGATGGAAAAAATATTAAAAGATCAAACGCCAGTTTCTTTAAATAGCTCTGAAATTAATTTCTAAGTTGAAATAATTTTATCATTGGTACATTTACCAATGTGATAATTTACGGTATTTTAAAAAGCCGCAATTAAAATTCTTCAATTTCCAATAAATCAAATTTAGTCAAGATTAGATCTTTTAGAATTTGTGTATATTGTATAGTATCACTGCATATTGATTTAGTTACAAGTGCCCAAAATATTCTTTCGCGAGCCACTTTTGGCACGCGTGCCATAAGTTCGCCGTCCCTGGTATAGGAGTTTTCCTGGTATTTGGACCCCCAACATCGTCCAAAACTTATTTATCTGGTTAATATTGTTATGCAATCATGCAATGGGATGTTCCCAATGTATAATATTAAAAAAAAAAAAATAAAATAAAAATAAAACACAAACACACAAAAATGTATTAAAGTAAAAATTATTATTCAGGGACTTAAAAGTCAAAAGATTGTGAGAATGCCCCATATATTATTTGATTATGATGCTATTTGTGCATCATTGGTGAGCCTTTCGCCTTTAGAAGAATATTCTAGATTATATGCAACACTATCGTCCGATGGGAAGCATATCTGAAAGAAATTCCCAAACTTTTAGTTGTAGAGAACTCAAAATGATTCATAAAAGCTAAAAGACATTTTTAAATTTTTATTCTAATTTGTACTTTTGTTCATTTTGTTTTATAAAAACACAATATTTTTTCTAAAGATAAAAATAACATATTTTTTGCTTTATTATTCATCAGTGCCATACATAAATCATGGAAAATCTTCCCCTGAACGGTACCAAAACCCAACTGTCTATCACCCACGCATCCCTAGTAAATATATACGTTTTTATGTATTATATGTATTCAAATGATAAAAATCTAAGACAAAATAATGTTCAATGTAGTCCCGATGTACTTAAAAGTACCGCTTTGTAAAGAAAACAAACTAAAAATTAAGTTTTTTTTTTTTTTTTTTTAGCATAACATATTGTCAAGTGATCTATTTAAGGTTGTTCTCAAATCCAAAAGGGCAACTTTATCACATAAGTTTTAATTTATTTTTCTTCGGAAACGCATGAAACTAGAAGATGTTGTTGTTCCGAAACTATGTCATCGAATTTTTCTGTTTTCATGTAAATGCAATAGATCTTTCAGAAAATACTGTCAAATTTAGCATTTTGAACTGAACTTCCGAATGAAAGAACAGAATCCAGTCAGTAAGGGGAGAAAAATGCCGTGTCACGTGGTCAAAATCGCTTATAACTCAATAGGTAATTTATTGATTAAAAAAATGGAAAACACAGTTCGATTCTAAATCGCTTCCATGTCCAGGCTTTCCAATTTCATATCTTTCCGTTAAAAAATGAATTTGTAAATATGTCAAAACGTTTTTCGCTTGTTGAGCAGAACAGTTAAGAACAGCCTTAAGGTTGTTCTCAAATCCAAAAGGGCAACTTTATGACATAAGTTTTAATTTATTTTTGTTCGGAAATGCATGAAACTAGCAGGTGTTGTTGTTCAGAAACTATGTCATCGAGCTCTTTTTCAGTTTTTTTTTTTTTTTTTTCAAACGCAATAGATTTTTCAGAAAATATTGTCAAAATGGGCGTTTTTAACCGAATTTCCGCGCGAAAAGAGAAAAACCGCTCAAGAAAGAGTGAAAAACGTGTTTGTCACGTGATCAAAATTGCTTATAACTCACTAGGTAATTTACTGATTTAAAAAAAAATGAAAAACTCAGTTCGATTCCAAATCGCTTCCATGGTCAGGCCTTCTAATTTTATATATTTCCGTTTAAAAATGAATTTATAAATGTGTCAAAACGTTTTGCGCTTGTATGCAGAGCAGTTGATAACAGCCTAGGAAAAAAAAAAAAAAAAAAAAAAAAAAAAAAACATGATAGCCTTATCTCTAAAATTTAAGATGTTTTCAAGATAAAGTTAGGGATACCATGCCAGACAAGAAAATGAAAGAAAAATTGACACTTACATGTTCAAAAATAGCTTTGTGAACAATTTTAAGCTTACTGGAACTGCTATTGCTATCTAGTGATGGTCAAGGGAAGTACAGTGAAACCTCTCTGTAAGGGCCACCTGCCGTTCCATTGAAAATTGGCCCTTATGAGAGGTGGCTCTTGAATAGGGGTGACCAAATTTTTCATTTCTCTTTCTGTTTATCCCTCGATTTTTAAAATCTTCATATTCTTTCAGTAAGTTCTCTTTGTTTTTATCAATATTGTTTAATTGACTCTTGCTGCAATTAAGGCTGTTCTTTACTGCTCTACTCAACAAGCGCAAAACGTTTTGGCATATTTATATTTACAAATTCATTTTTTAACGGAAAGATATAAAATTGGAAAGCCTGGCCATGGAAGCGATTTGGAATTGAACTGTTTTTTCCATTTTTTGATCAATCAATTACCTATTGAGTTATAAGCGAATTCGATCATGTGACAAACGCGTTTTTTGCTCGCTCTTGAGTGCTCTTTTTCCCTTCGCGCAGAAATTCGGTTCAAAACGCCCACTTTGACACAATTATCTGTAAGATCTATTGCATTTGCAAACAAATGAAAAAACAGCTCAATTACATAGTTTCTGAGCAACAACACCAGCTATAGTTGGTGTTGAAACTATAGTTTCATGCATTTTTGAACAAAAATAAATTAAAACTTATGTCAGAAAGTTGCCCTTTTGGATTTGAGAACACCCTTAAACTGTGAAGCAAATTTTTTTGCAGATGTTCCTTGATCATGACAATTAAGAACTTTGATTTTGTCATTCAAATCCAAATGTACTCTTTGGATGATTTAGGTGCCATAATTTTAAATTTTACATAAGCCTGAGCTTAAAATTTCTAGTGTAAAAATTTTGCTTCAATATGCATTCATAGTTTTAGTAAATGTGGAATCAGTTTTTCTAGATAACCTGTTATCATTTGTGTGCCCACAGCAAAGGGTCGAGTTTCTCCTCCAACCCAACACCTACAGATTGAAAGGTCAAACAATGTGTGAGAAACACATGTTTGTCTCACTTGTGGAAAAGTGTGTTACTAAATCCTCCACATCTCCCCCTTCCTTTTTTGTTGCAAGTGCAGTTGTTTGCAGGCCCTTATTATCGCATGGGCAAACCGGGACATTGCCCAGTGGCCCCGTACCTCAACGGGCCCCCAAATCCATATATTAAATTATAAAAAATTACTTGTTTTTTTTTTTTTTTTTTTCAATTCCATCCCTTCCATAAGTTGAAGTTATTAAATTATCTCAAAGTAATATAACAAGTTGCTAATGTTATATAAAAGAGTTTTGTTCCGTACCAATAATAATAATAATAATAGTATTTTTATTAATTAAGGTACTTAATTTAGAATTGACGGAGCTAAGAATTTTCTTCTATACTATTTAAAATCCAAGGTGCGAAAATATTGTTTATGGATTACACATACACATACGACTGACCATCATTTCTATTTGAATAATGTTGCACCGATTTGAATGGGGCCCCGTAATTTATCTTTGCCCAGGGCCCTAATTAGTCATAATCGGGGCCTGGTTGTTTGCTGAACTCTTATCTTTTTGCTCAGGAATTCCACACGCGTGTTTGGTATTTAAGGAACATGCGAAAAAAAAAAATGGCCTTTATGAGGGGTATGTGCGGCCCCAAATGGGAGTAAATTTAAAATTATGTCTGTGGGAAAATTTTTCGTTCCTGAAAATATTGGCCCTTAATAGAGGTGGCCCTTAAAAGGAGTTTCACCGTATTTGATATTGTTTCCTAAAAGTACCATTGCGAATGCATGCAACGAATGTGTTTTAATTGGGGTAGAAAACTGTGGTACTTTATAGGGATGCACCGAATATTTGGTATCTATTCGCTATTCGGCCATGTCACAGAATATTCGGTTTGACCAAATATCAAACTATTCGGCCTGTCGAATATCGAAATATTCGGCCAAACCGAATACTTAAAAAAAAACTTTTAAAACATATTTTTAAAAACCTTAGAGAACTTCTACGTTTAATAGTCAACTTATAAAGATATTGAGAATAATTAGAAACAGAATCTTATTTAAATAAAACAGAATGTTTTTCATTATTTATTTCCTGTTTGTTAAGTATTATTCATGAAAATTAACCAATCAAAAGGATTTTCATAGGAATTAATTATGTACAAATGCAAGTTCCTGAACATTGTCCAATAAATAATCTGTTTCTTTGCTAAGATTTTAAGAACAGCGTTTACAATCTCCGAAAATGACTGCCCGCTCCAGACACCAATCTAGGGCGCATTTAAAAACTTCCTTGCTTAATCAAAGGGAGTAGAACAGTTATTCTTGCTGTTAAGTTGCCGCCACATAAAATTTGAATAGACTGTATTATTTATTTACTTTTACTTTAGTCTCTTCCTGACAAATAAAAAATATATGATCCTGTACAATTTTTCTTCCAATTTTTTCACAATTTCTCTTTGATTTTAAAATTTTTGTTTTAGAATTTTAAAAATGTTTTTCATTTGTTTTAATTCTGAGATGAAGCCATGAAATTTAAAATTTTATTAGTTAAAAATTTTTTATAACTATCCTCAACGCTGTTTTTTTTTATTTATTATTATTGTTATGTTGGTTGAAATTTATCTAGTTACATAAGCGAAAAGTGTTAGTTTAGTGAAGTATACAGATCTTAGTGAAAGACTGTGTACTTGTAAATTTAGCATGCAAAATTAAATATTTAAAAGCCAAAATAAATTTATATAATGTTATCTATAAGAAAATACATTTACCTACTTCATCAAAACTATGTTATAACGTAAGTAATCAATTATTTTAAAAAGCTTTTCTTTCGGACATATTTCATGCATGTATTCATATGTATTCATGCAAAAAGCAAATTCCCCATCCCCTCTCTATTTCTAAATCTATGGGCTTAGAATGCATCAGTATTTTTCAAATTTATCCTCGGAAAATTAAAAATTGTGCCTTCTGTTTTCTGTATGCTCTTCTTGAAGAATACTTCTTTCTTTTGCTTACACATCATACGTAGTATAAGGTAAGTTTTGTAATCGTTTTTATCCGACTGAAAAGAAGGGTTATGTGTTTCACGCGTATCTGTGTATGTGGATTTCTTTATACCCTCGAAACATCTCAACGGCTGGATGGATTTTAATGAATGAGGTCTCTATCGATTCTTCTTAACGGCCCAATGGTTATAGGTTAGGTTTTGTTTTTATAAATTCAAAATGGCGGTAGGTGATATGTCTTTCAAAATGAAGACGATGTTTCATTGACTATTTTACAGTCAGAAGCTCCGTTAAAATATTATACAACCTGGAAGTTGTGTATTTATTGTGGATCCCTAGCTTCACTGCAACTCTAACCATCATAGACATTTATAGACTTCATCAAAACAGTGTTTATAGATAAAAACTAACAGTTAAACACAACTTAAAAGTCATCAATTAAAAGTAAATAAAAAAGAAATAGGTAAGTAATATAAACAAGTAATTTAAAAAAAATATATATTTTAAGTCAATTCCTACTTAGGTGAATAAGATAATATTTTTTCTCCCATTCTTCTTTCCTTTTGAGTGGCGCTTAAAATGCCTTGATCAACAAGAGGGCTCTCTCGGTCTTAAAAAACCTTGATCAAGATGGGGGGGGGGGGTCTCTCGATTATTGAAAATTAATTAATTTAATTTAATTAATGAATTAATATTTGAAGAAAATTGGATTAACATCAAGTGTCATCCACTACAAGTTTAAAAAAATTTATTTGAGCTTGATTGGATGAATAATAAGTATTTTATTAACGATTGAAAATTTGGACAAGATATATATAGCGAGAGTGTGAGCTAATAGTAGGAATTGAAAAAAAAAAATTCTTTCACATTGATGAGAAATAATTAATTAGTTCGCAGTCGGGTTTTTTAATTTTTTATATTTAATTGTTTATAAAAATAGAAAACAAAATTTTGACGGATTTACACGTTTCAGGCACTCGAGATTCCGAAAAACATACTTTCAGAAAAAAAAAATTGCCTTCCGTCTGTCTGTGTGTCTGTAAACGCTCTATCTCTCGAAAAAATTGAAATAGAGACTTGAAATTTGATATAATGCATGTAATAATCGTAATAAGCCTATTGAATATGAGTGACTTCGATTATACGGAAGTATTTTTTGGGGACTCTTGGAATATTCTTTCTGATAAAAGGTATATAAAATTTTTCGAAATTGCTTATTTTAAAGAGTGAATATAAAAGACAATAAAAATCGTAAATTTTGCATAAAGAATGAAGTCGATCGGATAATTAGTTGCCGAGATATTTGTAATCATATTTTTCACACTCCCCGATTTTTCATAACCCTGTATTTCATTCAAAGATATATTTTAATTGGAAATAAGACATTTAATCAGACGCAGTAAACCGTTAGTTAATATGATTATCATTTTTGGAGTTATAAGCAAGTTTCTTTTACGCAATTCGGTACTACTTGATTATCCCGTCGACCAAAACACTATCGCCAAACTATATCAGATTAAATGCCAATAATGGTTTATCGTAAATGTCACATTCACTTGACATTAAACACGTTACACGTGTTTGTAGCGTCATCAAGTGATTTTTAATTCCACCTTTTATTTGTACTTTTATTAACCTTTTACTATTTTATTTGCTCTTTCGTTATTTAAAATAAAAATTAGGCCAATTTATATAATTTTGCGAGTAGTTTGGTGATTTATACAATATGTCGAAATGGGTCGACGGTATAATGAATTAGCACCCTCAGTAATCAAGTATTACTGTGTATTAAAAATATTCAAATATACGTTTAAATTTTATTTTGGAATTGAAATGCATTTTATAAATATCTTTACACATGTTTTATTTTCATATTTTATATTTTGCATATCCATGATGGATAAGTATTACGGTGTAAGTATTACGGTGTCGACTAGTTTTATATGCCAGAATGTTTCTAAAATATATATTGCATATTATATATTAAGTGTTAAAATCTATGTGAATCAGACGAGTTGGAAGTAAGATTTTAACACTTTCAATAAAACTAACAATGCAGTTTAAATAGCGAATTTGACTGTTTTTCCTGTGGTAGATAGCCGAACTTACAGTTTTCTTCCCCGCGACCAACTGAAGAATTTTGAATTATTTTCTTGCTACCAATTAGCGAATTTTGCGTTTTTCTCCTTGCGATTGATTTGTGAATTTTCGAACTTTTTTTCGCGCCCTCCTGGCGAAACACACAGAATTTTTTTCATGCGATCGTGAAAGAATGGCACAATTTTTCTCCCACGGCCGACTGGACAATATAGTGTTTTTTTCCTGCAACTGAGTGACGAATTTCACTATCTTTTTCCCCGTGACAGATTGACGAATTTTTTTCATTTTTCCGCGACCGGTTGGCGAGTTTTGCGGTTTCTTCTTGCGCTAGATTGACAAAATTCACCATTTTTCTTCATGTCTGCCTGAAAAACTTTCGAGGGTTTTTTTTTTTTTTTTTTTCTTTTCCCGCGGACGGATGACGAATTTCGCAATATTGTTTCGCGATCAATAGACTAATTTTGCAGTATTTTCCAGCGACCGATTGCAGAATTTCGCAGTTCTTTCCTGCTGCCGATTGGCAAATTCCTGGTTTTTCTCGCAACCTATTGGTGAAATTCACGGATTGAAATATCCTCAGAAATATGCTGAAGTATGCTTTTACCAAATGAGTTCGTGATGCGGGAGAACTTTTTGCGTAGATACTATTACTTATGAATTATTTTCTACAGGTGTATATAATGTACAAAGAGCGTTCCATAAAAACTGAGAGTAAAATCATAAAAAATCAAGAACTATATTTACAGCAAAAAGTACACCATTCTTTTCAAAATATTTTCCCTCAAATGATATGCAATGCAACCAGGGGCCCGACTAGCTAGTTTCTATGCCCGGTGCACTTTGCATTTTTCGTACCCCCTTTGATTGGTTCAGTTATTGATACTAGTTATTTTTACATATTACACACTTATTCGAAAAGTGTCAACTCAAAAAATTAAATTTCCCAGAAAACTGAAAAACTGCAGTAATCAAGTATATTTACGAAAGTTAGAGCACGGCCAGACAGATAGACGAACCGAAGGGATAAACACTTTTACACTATGTGTTAGGGATGTAACGAATAGTGATTTGGCCGAATACCAAATATTCAGCCAAGTTTTAGGCCGAATACCGAATATTCGGCGGCCGAATAATGACTTTAAAAAAGAGTTATTTTAATTGTTTATTTTTTCTTCAATTTTAAAATCAAAAATTAAATTAAGGTCTAATTGAAATTAATTTTTCGTTTGAGTATTAAAAAATCATAACAGCTGAATGTTTTTTTGTAATTATTTGAAATACTTTGATGCCAATAAGATAACATATGACTTTCAAAAATGTAAATAATAATTTAATTCATAATTTTTTATTTAATCCATAGATAGTTCTAGTAATTTATATATATTTATCTAAAATAGAAACTCATTACCTCGGTAAAAATGAAACTTTTTTATTTTAGTAAAATCATTTCAACCCCCGAAAATAAGAACTTGCATGCGTCCTTTGTCTTTTTATATCCTTTCTCATTCAACTCAAACTTAGTAAATTTACATTCTGTATGTAAAGAAAAAGGTTGTTTTCTTAAAATATAATTATTCTTTTCTGCTACTAAAATATACTTTTCTCCTTTCTTTCTCTCAAAATTAACAAGCCCCTAAAAATACTTCCTCCACCCGATATTTCACAATGAGATGCCTCCTGAAGTTTATGTAATATCATTATATACAGATATATTTATAAGTTGTTATGAAGCTTTAATTTGATTAAGTGTTAGAATTTTTTTCTTATAATAATTAATGTATTTAGATATAATTTTTTAATATTGTTTTTTGAAAATATTTAAAATCACATTTTGTTTTGATTTTCTGGAACTTATTTAAGGGTATATTCCGATCTAAACTGCTTATTTTCTGATTCATTTTAAAATTTATTTTTGCTCTCAAACGCATCAAACTAGGAAATTCTCTTATTTAGAAACTACCTAATGTGCCGTGCTTCTCGATTTCTTGATAAATGCAGAAAATATTGTAAAAAATGCTGTCAAAATCGGCGTTTTGAACCGAAATTTCCGGAAGCGGGTGATCTGGGGATGAAAAAAATGGTCATACTGAGAAAATAATTGCTTAAAAATCAAATTCTAATTAATTGAGCGAAAAAGGAAATCACACGGCACCTTATACAGCTCTTCAAAAATCACCCCAGCAAGTTTCATGTTTTTACTTTCAAAAATTAGTCTGAAAATGTCTCAGAAAATTTCGAGCTGTTGAGGGTGGAAAAATATTTTTTCGAATACACCCTTAACAAAATTTCTTAGAATATCCGGCCAGATATGCAACTATTAGGAAAAATATCTAATTATATTCGGCTAAAGGTATTCGACCGAATATCTGTTCAATATTCGGCCATGCTGAATATTCAGCAAAAGGGCTGAATATTCGTTACATCCCTACTCTGAGTGGAAATTATTAAAAACAACTGTAATAACATAACTGTTTTCGGCTGTCTTTTGAAGTATTCTAACTTGTTGTTTCTTTTGCTTTATTTTTCAGATGGGCTGTAAGCAAAGAGGATGACTTTGATGATGATAAAACTTTTACTGTCGTAAAAAAGGTGATAAATGTAATAAAAAACACTTTTCTTCATCGTGGTAATACAGATAAAAGAATGTTGTTCATAGTTATAGCTATACAAGCCATTCGATTTATTAGAATGAACAGTCCCAACTTGGCAGAGAATCACATCAGATGTCTAAGAATGTACTTCACTGCTACACGCGATCCTTACCTGTCCATGTTTGAAGTGAGAAGCGCTATTTATACATGTTTTAAAATTTTCGATAAATTACATATATTTGATATATACTCTGAGATATTTGACAATCTGATGCCTGAATGTCCTGCTGTACTAAAACCTCGCCGGCTCACTGATCTTGCCCGTTGCCAACTCAGAGAAAGTCTCAAAGGATCTTGCCTTCCTCTACCAGTAGCAGTAAACAAATTACATTTGCCACCTACGCTAAAAAAGTTTGTTATAGGTGACGAAGAAGAATGTATCTCAAGAATGAGTAGAGGTGTTTCTGCACAGAAAGGCATTTCTTTATCTGAATTAGAAGAAGGTTGGCTTTTTGAGCGACCTGTGTTTTAAATGCAATTTTTTTTTTTCCATTTTGAAAGTCTAGCTATATTTCTCGATTTAAAAATGTATAGCCAGTGGCTGGATCACCAAGGTTTGATTCCCCTTTTTGTCAGAATGATGATAAATGGGGTTGATTAACTTTAATATAATTATTGTAATTGGTAAACAAATCATATCAATTGTAATTTTTCCTACTGAGCAAAAATGTGCCCAAGCCAAGGTTCGAAACTGCGATCTTTTGGCTTACGCTGCAGGGATCTGTTTAGAAAGAAATAGGGTCCTTAAGAGGACCCTTCACATAAATTTTCATTTCGAAACAGGACCCTTCACAAAATTTTTCATCTTAAAACAGGACCCTTCACAAAACTTTTCACCATAAAAAAGGACTCTTCACAAAATTCTTTGTCTTAAAAATGGGCCTTTTACAAAAATTTTCCATCTCTAGACTAAACTTTTCACAAATTTAATCATTTAAAAGACCTGTCATTTTTACATATATAAAGAAAATATATGTATTTTACATACATATTTTTTCTTAAAAAAATATAAAAAAGAACCTGACTATAACGATCATTTCAAATTCACAAAATTAGGACTAGATTTTTCACAAATGTAAAAAAAACTCTTCACAATTTCATAAAAACACGACCCTGAGAGAAAAGTCTGGACAGACCCCTATCCTGCCATGCTGCCAATACTCTGCCAACTGAGCTATCCTGAAGAAATCTGGATGCTACAATCCACCCAATTAACCTTTTGATAAGAGATTAGTTTTATTCGAAACTGACCAGCGATTTATTCTGTTAAGCTGTTTTGATTAAAAAAACCAGATGCTCTTATTAAAAAGTTAACTTGGTGGATTTTAACAGCCAAATTTGTCCAGGATAGCTCAGTTTGCAGCGCATTAACAACTTAAGAGGCTACTTCAGTCATGCGAAAAGAGTAAGCAATGCTAATCCTGTGGAAGAAACTTCTTAAGCTATCTTGTTTGCATTTCAACCTTTTTAAATGATTTTTTTGTCTTTCATTGGCTAGCTGAGATTGATCTGTACAAAGGCCGTTTTTTATTCTGTTGATTTTGTTTACAAAGATTTTTAATTAGGACACTTTCCTTTTCAGAACCGGCTTCAAAAATGAATAGATCATCATAAAAAAAAAAAAAAAAAAAAAAAAAAAAAAAAAAAAAACCTTCCAACAAAATCAAAAAACTAAAGTATTCTTAATATATTTCTCAATTTCAATATTTAAAAATATTGAAATTGATATATCTTACAAAAAATTCTTTCATAGGATCGAGCGGATCTTTACGCGTAACTAAATTCGCGTCTTAAGGGGACCTTCTACATTAGGAGACACACAAAAAAAAAAAGTCCTTTATTATGATTTTTTTTTGTAAGAAAACTGAATGATGAATCTTTTTGAAATTTTAACAGTTTATTGTACATATCTTAAGGTATACACAAGAATTTTTCTATTAGATTTTGTTGCTTCTACTCTAAGTTGTACACAAATATGTTCAACTGCTTTGGAAAATTTCGTCTGGACGGTGGGCATGATAGCGCCTTGTAGAATTATCTGAAACACAAAAATAAATTTTTTTCGTAAACTTAAAGAGTATAGCTTCTAGTTAAATTAAAGGAACCTATAAATTTATTTTAAAAAAATTATGTAATGGCTGATTAAAAAAAAAAATTTTTTTTGTTAAAAAAATCGTTCTTATTTGTTAATAACTTTTTTTTTTTATAAATAATTTTAGCAAAAGCTTTAATTCATATCGAAGGCAATTAAACAAGCTTTAATTTAAAAAAAATCAAGTTGATACATTGAGTAGTTTTTTTTTTAAATCTTGCCCATCGTCTCAAAAATGTGGTTGAACATATTTGTTTATAACTTAGAGTAGAAGCAACAAAACCTAATAAAAAAATTCTTGTGCATACCTTAAGATATGTACAATAAACTGTTAAATTTTCGAAAAGGTCCATCATGCAGTTTTCTTACAAAAAAAAAAAAAAAAAAAAAAAAAAAAAAACATAAAAAAGTACTTTTTTTTTTTGTCTCCTAATGTAGAAGATCCCCTTAAACCTAAAGGTCCCTGTTTCGAATACTGGCCTATACCCATTTCGCTCAGTTAGAAAAATTACAATTCATATGATTGCAAACATGCCCTTATTAGTCAAGATGGTTGTTCCAATAATCAAAATTGTATGTAAGCATCTCTTTATTGTTTAAATTTGTCAATATGTTGTGAAACTGATTGTCATTTCACCGAAATGCTTGAAATTCATATGATTTTCAGGACTGGAATTTTGTAAATGCAGAATCTGAACTTTGTCAAATAAAATGATTAAAACATCCTATTATAAAACGTGAATTTTGTTTATCAGAAACTTTTGAAGAATTTAATGCGAGTGTTATTTAAAATATTTAGAAACATAAATGCTCTGACGTAGTTCCTAAGACTACATTTTTAAAAGTAAAACATTTAAATGAGACCGGGTGTCCCAAAATGACTGGATTTTAAAATTCAATAACTTTCAAACTGTAACAAATATTTAAAAAATTCTTGCAGGAGGGTTATGCATGATGTCAGGAGTTTTTGTACTGTGATTCTTGATTTTACTTGGAATTTCAAACAGTAGATGGCACTGAGAGGAATAGGCGCTCAGTCCAGACCCGATTTTTGTTACTTCGGGATCCATTCAATACATCTTAATCTCCCTTTTTTCGCATGGAAGAAGAGAGAGGCCGAAAAATCGAGCCTGGATTTAACGGTTATTGTTTGCAGCATCATCTATCGATGCTATTTGTAACTAAAACTAAGAATCACAGCATAAAAAATTCCTGACATCTTACATAACACTCCTGCAAGAATTTAAAAAAAATCTGACCCCTTTTGCAAGTTATCGAATTTTAAAATCCATCAGTCATGTTTGGGACACCCGGTATGTGCAAAACGTTATTCGGAAAATATTAATTGAGAGCATTAATGAAGCAGCATAAACACACACAAATGAGACTATAAATTTATTTACAAGAAAGAAGGTTCAAAGATAAAATTTTATTTCGTTATTAAATTACTTGTATTCATAATAAGTCTTTTTAAAACGGTCAACTTTGTAAAAAATACATTTAAAATAAAATTTAAAAAAATCTATATAACATTTTTTACAAAAAAAGAAAAACCTGCTTTGAAATGTGCCTTGTATGTTAGCCTGTGGACCTGTGGCTTTGGCCTCATCTTTTTACTTAGACTGTCCTTTATCCTGCTTTAAACAGCACTTAACATAATTTTTACCTTAAATACTTTTTTACTAATTTAATTTAACTTTTTAAATTGTTATTTTTACTTTCAACCTAACTTATTTTTTAAAGGCTTATTAATTTATATTAATTTTTTAAAGTTTTTCTTTTCCACTCTTTATTGACATTAATTATTGTTATTGGGTGTAAACTTGATGTCAAATCAAGTTATCGTCAAATCATCGCACATTAACCCTTTAGCGGGCGATGATCACAAAAAAAAAGACACATAATTTTAATTCCAAAACTGACAAACGGAACCAAGAATATTTCATTACAATTTTCCTTTTATAAAGTACGGCAAAAAAAAAAAAAAAAAAAAAAAAAAAAAAAAAGCAAATTTTTATTTTCTAATGAATTCGTTTGTAAATTCTGGTGTGAATCCATAATTATACAAACAGACTTACTTTGCGCCGGAAAGGGTTAAGGGGACCGGGTAAGCTCTATTTCGGCCATGTTAAAATGCACCAACTTATGTACCTTTTTCTCAGAAATGGTGAAAGATAGAAGTCTAGATTTTTTGAGTAGTTTGAATAACATGCTTTACGTATTTTAACAGACCATTTTCTTTCTAAATGAAACTGAAACTGAATTATTAATTATTTATTGAAAGATATTTTTAAATTAGCATTTTTGGTAAGATTTCACTGCCAAAAATAAATAATTCTCAACAAATCATTAAATCCTTTTGTTAAAGTATGCACTATAACATAAGTATCTAGAAAAATCTGAGTTCTTAAGTTTAATAGGTATTGAAAAAAAAGGAACACAAACCTGAAAAATCGAAGTTTTGAGAAAAAGTCAATTAAAGCTGTGAAGCAGTGTTGCCAGTGAACTACGTTTTTTAAATTCTGATTTCTTGTTTGGCACCCCTTTTTTGAAATAGTAAAATTCGCCTTATTTAATAACATATTAATTAAGGCGAAAACGATGGGAATTTTACCACTTCAGAAAAAGTGGTGCCAATCAAGATATCTGAATTTTAAAAAAGTAGCCCACTGCTGTGAAGTGCTCTTGGAAAGAATAAAAAAATCCAACACTTTTATATATAAAAACATGTGTAATACATCGTTGAAAAGATAAAAGTTTAAACTATTTAATGATATAAACAAGTAAAAATCGATTTTTTGGTTGAATTATGCTTACCGGTCCCCTTAAAGCAAATTTTGCACTATTTAGCCAATGTTTTAACCAGTTTTTGTATGGAAAAAAAGAGGATACATGTAAAATGATGATAAAAAATCTTTTTGCAAAATTTCTTTAAAAAGAAGCTGAACATTTTATTTATGATTGTGCTTACTTACAAGGGAACCACTTTTGGTGTTACTCGCACCTAGCAACGAGACCTGGTGCATTTTGTAGCCCTATACATACAAGTTAGAGAACCGATAAAATTTCTCTGTTAAAATCATATTTTATATACTTTCTTACACTTTTAATTTTTTATTATTACATTTTTATTTATTTATTTCACGTCAAAAGTGTGTTAAGTAGCTAAATATGGTGCTACAATATTTTCGCCCGCTTTATCGGTGCAGTAAATGTACAGTACGTATTAGAATTATATCAGATTGCGATTTTTTTTTTTTTTAATAATCGATATCATAAGAAACAAATATTAGATTTTTTTTTTCTATGCAGGCGATATATAAAGATAGTAAATATAACTCCATAAAAGCTTCCAAGATCATTGAAAACTACTTTTAGTGAAATACAAAATAAGCAAACTATTTTCTTTTTAAATCGGATGGAATATAGTTTAGAATGTTTAAAATGAAAAGTTGCTGCATTACATGGTCCTTCAGTCAAAGTAATCGTAAAGTAAATTAGTATTTTTACACAATTTTGAAAAATTACTGTGGCGAAATAGGTCGGACATTACAATTTCTACTGAAGTCCAAACCACTCCTCACTCCAGACAAACAGCTATAACATTTGGCTAGGGTGGCCGACAAGGTCAACTTTTGAAAAAAAAAAAAAAAAAACGCCAACAGTTTACCCGCCAAAAATGTGAATATAATGTTGCAATTTTTCAAAATCAAATTCGTGTGTTCATGAAGGAATTTTTAAACGTTTTTCAATATTTTATACTTATTATTAACTAATTTCTATTTTTAGATGCTTTTCTTTTAAAAACTTCAATGTTAATATTCCGATAAGTGGTCTCGAAAATTGTATTTTCAGAAAGTTATGCTGCAGTAAAAACAAAAAATATTTTTTTAACAGAAAATTTTTATCGATTCTCAAACTTCGAAATATAAGCCCTTAAAATGCACTAGGTCTCAATGCTAGGTGCGAGCAACACCAAAAGGGGTTCCCTTGTTAGAAAAAATAAATTAATAGAATGTGTGATAGTCAGGCTTTACAATTTTATATATTTTCGTTAAAAAGGGAATTTGTAAATGTGTCAAAACGTTTTGCGCTTGTTGAGCAGAGCAGTTGAGAACAGCTTTACAAACCGAACTCCCAACACAGTAGCTCAGAATGAGGGAAAACGTTTGCGAGTAGTTTTTATACGCTGTTGAAAAACTACAATACACTGTCCAGTCGTTTCACCGTTTTTAAAGATAAAGGTTATTTGACCACATTAATCATATTATAATCAGCTAATTATAATCGGAATAATAATCAGTTCAAGATTTTACTATAAATTTAAAATAGCTGTTTTACAAAAACTTATACACTAAATATGGCGGTCCCCAAAGTCATACCCACCCCGTTCACACTGGGATATCGGAACTATCCTAAACCACTTACTTAACTCTCTAGAGAGTTTCAACTTTCTTCGAGCTAGACACAGTCACGACCATTCACCCTCGCTGGCTGTAAAGCTTCTTAAGGCCAAGAAAGACTATCTGCTGAAGCTGAAATAGCGGCTGGTATTAACTATGAAGTAATCTTAAACAAATGCAGTGAGACGAAAAGCCGAAAACTTCGTCTATTTTAATTTGTGTTTCTTTATGTAATTTTTGTCATTGATTAGCATACTTGCATAGTATACTCATGAAATTCATCAGGGTTCGTACGGGTCCTTAAATTTCCAGACTAAGAAATTCTTCGGTACCAGTATTTTTTTTTATGGAAAATTTCTCCTTAAATAAGGCGAAATTTCGCCCGTTTAAAATAGATTCATTTTTCTATTAAAAATATACTGATATTTGCCCTTGAAAATAACGGTACCCGTACGAACCCTGAATTACTGTATAATTCAGCTCATTTAACATTTTCTTTCTGACTGGAAAATGAAAGAGGCTTAGCAAAGCTGATGTCGCCGGCGTCTACGTTTCTTCTAGCGCCGCCACTCCTCACTAAGTTTTAATATCAATAGATTTCAATGTGTGGAGATGTTAGATTGGGATGTTTGCCAGCCGTGCATGGGTATAGTAATAGCAATTGGCACAAAGGCGAAAAACCTATTCCGTGGGTTTCATTAGAAATGATGTGGACGCCATAGCAAAAGGTGCAGTGCATGCTTTGGTTAACGGAATTTAAATCTGTGACGGGTGTTCAGCGACGGGTGCAAACACAATGGAATTTTCAAAGTCCATTTACTAATGGAATAGGCAAAGAAGGGGGGGGGGGAGACGGAACTTTGGTAACTAAAACTGCCAAACATCCAAATTTTAATTCTTCACACATCAACATCTATTGATATTAAAACTTGGTGAGATGGTCATTCAATATAAATACTTCTTTTTTAATGCTAATGAGGTAAAAATTCTTCTTTCAAAATTCACGGTGGGAATTTGAAATTTAGCACTAAAAGTGGAGATCAAAATGGCAACCATGTAACAAACTGAAAAACTGGAAAATTCTCACCTTTGTTAATAATAAATAATCCTCTAACTCCCTCCGATATTTCTGCCTCCCCTTTCCCTTAAAGCACAGAAGAGGTAAAACTTTAAAACTGGGTGTAATATATATAAAAAATCCTGCCCTTTTTCTTAAATTACTCAAACTATAAATAACAGATAATCTAAATCCTCCCATACCTCATAAATTTCTGCTTCCACCCGAAAGACACCTAATTTTAAGGGGTGGAGAGGGAGGGTACAACAAGAAAATTTCTATATTTTGCAGTTTGACTGTCTCTAGTTTCTATCGTCTCTCCAACAAAGCCCAATGTAAAAACATCTTTTTTATAAAAACAAAAGCAAAATAATTCAAGCATACTCTCAAGGTTTCCGCCTGTGCGATACACGTGATATACTAGTCCAAGAGCCAACAGCACAAAAACCGATGTTATCAAGCACAAGGGAAAAACCTTTATTTTATCTCTCTATTCTAAAAAAAAGTAACTACCGCTGTCACCGCCGCCGGTTTTGAATTTTTTGTGACCAGAGGTCTTTCTTCATTAATATTAAGAAAAATAATGCATAGAAAAATATGAAAATCGGTAGTGTTATACAGAAATGTTTGATAAACACGCTGATGCAGACAGTTTTCAAATCGAAGAATTATTTTAAAAGATATTTAATGCTAAAGTTGGACAAAATCGTTCCACTAAAAAAGTTTTATAGTAGCAAAAACTATACATCGGAATTTAATAATTTTTAGTTCATTTTATACGTTATAATTTCTTATTTTTTAATCTGACTCATTTTTCGAGGTTTTATATCTATTTTAAATTCAAATTTTCAGCATTTCGAGAGATATTTTTTACAGATTTTAGAAAGTGATATTAATTTAAACTGTTGCCAACTGTATAAACAGCGGAAACAATAATGTTTGCTTAAAAAAATATATATATATATATATTTATACGTGTAATAAATTAAAAATTTATTTACACGTGACTATTATAAACAGAAAAAAACATTTGGAATTAGAATTAAATAATTATGTACAAAAAGCAGGAACTTATTAAAAATTACGTCATAAAAACTATAATTACACGTGAATTTTAAGAGAGAAAGGAATTTGTAAAATAATAAATTTATTAACATGCGTTAGAAGTCTTAAATAGGAGAAATTACGCCATATTTACTTCACATTACAGTTATTACATAAAATGAACACAAAATAATATTGCAAAACGGTTTAAATTTACAAATTGCGCTAGACATTTATTTGATATTTTGAGAGGATACTTTTCAACTATTTCAATTCTTTCTATTAGCTCACACTCTCCCTATATTTATTTATTTATATATTTATCTTGTTCAAATTTTCAATCGTTGATAAAATACCCATTATTCATCCTATCAAGTTGAAATACATTTTTTAAAACTTGTACTGGATGGCAATTGATGTTAATACAGTTTTTTCAAATATTAATTAATTAATTAAATATTAATTAATTAATTTTAGTTTTGCATGGGAAACAAAATGGCGGTCATTGGTTATTGAAGTTCAATGAAAGTATTTTCAATAAGGGGTTACCATAGGGGAGACCCTGTTCTGTCGCCAAATACCGCCAAGTTTCTCGCCAACTTGGCGATATATCGCCAAATTTGGCGGCCAAAATGAGTCGCCAAAAGTGATGCCAACTTGGCGATAGCTCTAATATTTCGCCAAATTCCCATAGAGTTCCATTGTAAACCTACTTGCTTATAGAAAATCAACAAATTGAGATATTTTAATGCAACAAAAACTAATATTAGCTTAAGGGATTATATTAAATTTTTCTTTGATGGCCTAAGTAGGAATTGACTTTAAAAACAAAATTTTTATATTACTTGTTTTCTTAGGAAAGCGCAAATAATATTTTATTTCTAACACAAGTATTTTCACGTGAATATTAAAAAGAGAAAGAATAGTTTGGTCAAAATTACATCAGATTAAAAACGATTAATTTAAAATGTCTCATTTAAAAGAACTTTCTTTTCGCTTTGTTAAAAAATACTGGGAGACAAAGATTCTGTTTACTTAATTCCTTTTATATTCAAGGTTCATCCTTAGTTGTAACGAAAAATTGTTGGGTTCATATCTAGCTTCGACAGAGATCGTGTCACAGAGACCGGTATTCAATCTTCGACGTTCGCTCTTTATTTGACATTGCGGTAAACTGCTCTTTAGAAACTTATCCGCATAACTGAATACAAAAGAAGAAGTTATCTGTTATGAATCGATTTGTAATGTGTACGCTAAAAACTGCGGAGAGGGAGGCGTAAAGGGGGCGTGATCTTTGAACGAGAATCTATATATACAGGGTGATTCATAAAAGATGGGCAGAACTTTAAGGGGTTATAGTACACTTAAAGACAAATAATATTAAATAGGAGACTAAGGGTCCCAGACGTATTCCCAAGGAGATAGGGGGCATTAAAGTTTAGGGTCCGAAATTTCAAATGATTATAAAACATGGAAAAATTGGTCGATTCGTTTGCGGTTTTTGCAAAAAAATTTTCTTTATGCCAGTATTTTCTTGAAATAAAATTTTAAAGTTCAATTTCAAAAAATGCCGATAGGGGGCGCTTTAGACTTTGGAGTAACAAACAACTATTTTTTAACGTTATTTTTTGTATTTCTTTAAATGATTTCGAAAGCTTAGACTTAAACTTAAATTTTGATCTAAAAATCTGAGTCCTAACGAGTAGTTAAGTAGCATAAACTGAAATTTGAAATTTGAAACCCTTCTCCCCCCAGAACAAAAATCAGTTATTCCCGATCTTTGTGTCGTAGATTAGGCTCTAACTACTGCCGCGTTTTGCTAAAATTATTCTTTATGTCAGTATTTTCTTGAAAATAAATTTTAAAGAAAATTTTCAAAAAATTCCGATAGAGGGCGCTTTAGACTTTGGAGTAACGAACAACTATTTTATACCGTTATTTTTTGTGTCTCATTAAATGCTTTCTAAAGCTTAGACTTAAATTTTCAGCCCAAAATCTGAATCGTTAGACGTGGTTAAGTTTCTGGGGAGAGGATTTTGAAATTTCTACTCCTGAGCACAGTTCAGTTTACCATGTCCACACATTATGTGCTGTGATACGAGGTAAAAAGACACAAATTAGGATTATGTTACCAAAGCATATTTATTAACATGTAATTGCAATAAATGTTCAAAATTGTGACCACCAGAGGTTATGCACGCAGAACAACGGCGAAGAATGGAACGGCGAACATTCGCGAAAACATCAGGCTTTTCGAGCACTTCCCCTACAGCGGCGGAAAGTCTGGCGACCAGTTCTTCGGGGGATTCAATGGGTGTCTCATACATAAGAGCCTTCAATCGTCCCCAAAAAAAGAAATCGAGGGGTGAAAGATCTGGCGAGCGAGCAGGCCAAGCAACAGGACCACCTCGACCAATCCATCTGTTCGGAAATGTGATGTCCAGATAGTTGCGGACGTCTCGTACGTAATGGGCTGGCGCTCCATCGTGCTGGAACCACATGACCCGCCGGATGCGTGGAGGAACAACGTTTAACAGGTCTGGCAGCACATGTTGCAGAAATGTGAGGTATGTTTTACCGTTGAGGCGTTCAGGAAGAAGGTACGGTCCGATTAGGTGGTCTCCGAGGATTCCTGCCCAAACATTGATGGAAAAGCGTCTCTGATGAGCATGTGGATACGTAGCATGTGGATTGACATCCGCCCATACATGTGCATTGTGTGTGTTAAATTGTGAAGGTACATTCATCGGTGAAAAGCACAGTTCGTCCAAAATGTGGATTTAGCGCGTTCTGCTGCAGAAACCAGCGGGCGAATTCAATACGATTTGGATAATCCCCTGGAGACAGTTTCTGGACTCGTTGCACATGAAACGGGAGCAAATGTTCATCCTTCAGTACCCTCCAAGTCATGGACTGTGAGGTATCCACCTGCCTAGCCACTGTTCGTGTACTTGTACTTGGCTGCGCCGCTACTACATCCAGAATGGCTTCTGCAACAACTACTGATTCGTCCTTTTTTGCACGACCTGCATTCGACCGGGAAGCGAGAAATGATCCCGTCTCACACAACTGTCTGTGCAAGCGCTCGAAAGTTTTGCGGTTAGGCAACCGCCTGTTGGGAAATCGCTCTCCGTACATTCGTTGTGCCTCTGCACCATTTCCATCTGCCGCTCCGTAAATTAAATGCATCTCAGCCTTTTCCTTATTCGTGAAGGGCACCATCTTCCGATTCATTACTACAGCGACTTACACTTGACTCACCGTTCAGTGGTTTTTATGCCTGAATCGTGTCGAAATTTTGCATACGTGTTCTTCTTCTTCCCCATTTGACATCTGCATACTTTCTGTTTCCTTCTTCACCCGGTGACTAGCGTCAGGAATGGAGCTTTAACGTTTGCATGAGCGACGTTTCCAACTGTGCCAGTGCCTTTATGAGTGAATTCCGACTATGCAGTCCTTGACGAAAGTTGTATTTTTGCCTCGTATCACAGCACAGAATCGTTGGGCATGGTTAAGTAGTGCAAACTGAACTATGTTCAGAAGTTAAAATTTGAACCCCCTCCCCTCGCTACTGAACCACGCTCAGCGATTCAGATTTTGAGCTGAAAATTTAAGTTTAAGTCTAAGCTTTAGAAAGCATTTAATGAGACACAAAAAATAACGGTATAAAATAGTTGTTCGTTACTCCAAAGTCTAAAGCGCCCTCTATCGGAATTTTTTGAAAATTTTCTTTAAAATTTATTTTCAAGAAAATACTGACATAAAGAATAATTTTAGCAAAACGCGGCAGTAGTTAGAGCCTAATCTACGACACAAAGATCGGGAATAACTGATTTTTGTTCTGGGGGGAGAAGGGTTTCAAATTTCAGTTTATGCTACTTAACTACTCGTTAGGACTCAGATTTTTAGATCAAAATTTAAGTTTAAGTCTAAGCTTTCGAAATCATTTAAAGAAATACAAAAAATAACGTTAAAAAATAGTTGTTTGTTACTCCAAAGTCTAAAGCGCCCCCTATCGGCATTTTTTGAAATTGAACTTTAAAATTTTATTTCAAGAAAATACTGGCATAAAGAAAATTTTTTGCAAAAACCGCAAACGAATCGACCAATTTTTCCATGTTTTATAATCATTTGAAATTTCGGACCCTAAACTTTAATGCCCCCTATCTCCTTGGGAATACGTCTGGGACCCTTAGTCTCCTATTTAATATTATTTGTCTTTAAGTGTACTATAACCCCTTAAAGTTCTGCCCATCTTTTATGAATCACCCTGTATAAAAGAAAGTCTGGATTTTGTATTAATCAACGCGCATCCCAAACTACTGAACCGAAAATTTTGAAAGTTGGGGTAAAAATACTTCTTATGACACCGAGTGCCGCTAAGAAAGGATTTTCCAAAATTCCACCCCTAAGGGGGGTAAAAAAGAGAACGAACTTTAAAAAAATTCCTTAAAAATCTGATTTTATAGTTATTTTCCAACTGATAACATATTTTGGTGTATTTTTGTATGCTGAATCGAATGGTACTAATCAAATTCTTTTAAGCCCAATAGTTCGCGAGATATTTCATATTTTTCTAATTTGGCACTATCTTTGGCGCCAAAACCTGAATTTTTCAAGTGATAATTTCTAAAAACTCATTCGTTTCATTCTGTTACTACAACAAGGGAAAAAATTCAAATTGAATAATTTTTTAACCAACCCTTTTGGATAAATAAAAATAGCTTTGTCAATTAGAAAAAAAAAATTCAAACGCCTCAAAAACTAAAACTAAATAAAAAACAAACAAACTGTGGTACATTTTCGTCGCGATACCACGCCAAAACGTATGGTATCGCACCATTTATTTCAACCCTAATCGTGCAAACGATTTTCATTGCAAACCGTGCCACACATTAACATTTGCTAATTATTGGACGTGAATATCTTTATGCAGGAATTTTTAATGATGGAATTTATTTTATTCCATCATAATCTCGCAAAACTTTTTAATGTGTTATTTTTTGAATAGGAAAAAAATTTATTACTGATAATGATATAGATTTTACCATTTCGCAGTTATCTGATGATGAGGAAGCTACAATAAAATTATTTCAGAAGTTAGGAATTGTACATAGAAAAATATTTTGTTCCAAAAACCATGAATGTCTTCTTTGAAATAATGAAATGATTACTGCAATGTGAGACATACGTATTACGTACGCCATGCTTCAGTAGTAAAAGACATTTACAATTTCAGGACTGCAGTTTAAATCGACTATATTTTATTACTTGCAAAATATTTATTTATTCTTATATTTTAAATATTTATTTTGGTACCCGTCGACCAATTTCGCCAAATTATATAAATCGCCAAATTATACAAATTGACATAATTTTTATTTTATATAACGAAAGAACAAATAAATTAGTATAACATTAATAAAAATACATTTAAAACTTCGAAATAAAAATAACTTGATGACGTAAATACGTGTAACTTGCTTAAAGTCAAGTGAATGTGACATTTACGATCAAGCATTATTGGCATTTAATCTTATAGTTTGGCAATAGATTTTTGGTAGACGGGATGACCAAGTAGTACCATTTTTTTTTTATTGATTTAAAAAAAAATGGTAGGTCAAAGTCTGTAATTTTCAAAAGTTGTATTTTTTTAAATGCACATTTTTTTTTATCAAATGTTTTTTTTTTTTTTTTTCTAATGTATCATTTCATTTTTGTGCCAACTAATACGCTTGGCGAGAATGGTGTTGGCATAACAGGGAAATACCAAAACAGTTACTTATTTTATTTCAAATGTAAAAAAAAAAAAAAAAAAAATGTTTAATGAGCAATAAATATTGTAAATATGATTATAACTCAGATTCTACTGAACAGAATTTTATAGGACTTGCACTGTTAAATAGTAAATTTGGTTTGTAAATGGTTTAATGTAAAAACCATCATTCTAAGTTGCTACGGCAGCTCTAAAATTAGGTGAACTAGATTATGAAAGATTTCAAGTCAACTAATTAAATGCACAGTAAGTTAGATGATATTTCAGGGATTTTTTCAATATTTATCATATCATTCTGTGTTGTTTTGTTACAGAACTATCCGGAAAAAGTTCTCAGTGGTGCAGTAAAAAAATTGGAAGATATTCAGGGAGATGGTATACTAGAGAGTATATATGCTATAGTTATGGAAGTTGAACTGAGTTCCTTAAAAAATTCAGAAGTGATGCGGTATATACCTACCCCTACCTCACGGAGAGTTCTATAATCAGATTAACACGATTATGAAAGTTATATTTAAATATCTCAATATATATATATAATGCAAAGAGAAATTTCATTCCGGCCGCTTATATCTTGAGTTCTGCTGAATAGATTTTGATGGGACTTACATTGTTAGTTAGATAATTTTTCAGAAAAGATGTTAGTAACAAACATAACGTTCTACGTTCCATAGTTAAATAATTACGGGGAAAGTTCTAAATCAGATGAACCCAATTTTGAAAGATTTGCTTTTATTAAAGGTTCCGCTGAATGAATTTTTATGGGATTTAAACTGTTAATTAGATCATTTTTAGAGAAGGTTTTGGTACATTTTCCAGTTTAAAAGATTCTGCTAAGTGGATTTCGATGGCACTTGATCGGTTAGTTAATTTTTCAGTGAATGTTTTAGTATAAAGCACATATCATTTGCTTAGTGTTGCTTGATTGTAGAATTATAGATGAAAGTTCTAGAATCAGGCGAATCCAATTGTTATGAACGATCAGCCTTTCCATTAAGTCCAATTAACAAATTCTGATGAGACTTGCATTGATAATTTTTTATGAACGCTTTTAGTATATTACATATTGTTCTATCGTTCTTTATCGAATCCTACACTAACAGATCAACTAAAGAAATTGGTCCTTAACAGTCTACATTTTGTGTGACTCAATAAAAGATATAATAGCGTAATGACATTCGTATTGCTTTCAGCAATTCGGTTGGATACACCAGGTAAATGTCCATATTGCTTTAAAACGCATGTCCAAATTCACAGATATATTTTGTTTAATTCAAGATTTCTTTAGAAAAACCGACCAGCGTAGCGGGCGAAGGCTGCTAGTATTCCTATATTTTGCAGTCTGGGTGTCCCCAGTTTCCATTGCCTCTCCAACAAAGCTTATATAAAAATATCTTTTATACAACAAAAAAGGAAAATAAATCGAGCCTTACAAATACAAACGTCAGAAATTTCTCGTCTCATACTGAACACTAATGTGTAACATCTCTTTTTCTCTTACATTGCGGTTACTAATGCAATTGTCTGTCCTATCCCTTTTATTATTAGTTACAAATAATATCAGAGAGCACAGGACTCTATGATCTTAGAAATTTAAAACATATAAATAAGAGCAAAACGCAAAAAATTCTTTAAAATATATATACAATTTAGCTATTAATTTTTTCTGGAGAGTGTTTTTATTTTTGTGATCTGCAAGATATTTTTCGTCTAGTTACTACCTTTCTCTTCGCTGAAAGTAATGCAAAAATTTATCATTGTACGTTTAACAATGCTTTACGGAATCCACGTAACGGTAATAATTAATAATAGAGGAATGTATAAATGATTTACTTATTGATCCATTTTTATATGCAGTAAAATGTGCTATGATCAACCGTTATTCTTTTACTTGGTTGGATAAAATGCAAATTGAAAAAAAAAAAAAAAAAAATACTATAAATAAACTGTAAGGGAGGTGCAACGCAGCTGACAGTGGTGGGAAAGGGGTAATTTATGTCGAATCAGTGTCTATGCTCTGAAAAGTGAGTTTTCATGTTGTTGTTGTATTTTATTTATAACTGATTGAAAAAAAAAAGAAAAAAAGAAAAACTTTTGAATTTTAGGATATTGTGTATATTACAATATCTGAAGTCTCTTCCCTCCCCCCTACACACACACACACTTTTTCAACAGAAATTGCACTTTTACTCCTATTTTCTTCAACTATTAAATTCATCTATTCAAAAAAAAAAACAAAAAAAAAAACATTCATTATAAAAATTAAATACTTTTACACAGTTACCTGCGAATTAGAAATATGCTTTTATCTTTTCTATATATAATGAGAAATACGTCTTAGTAATTTAAACGATTCTTTTTTAATAGTAGTAATAATTTTAAAAAGTCGCAAACATGTTCCACGGTGAAGCTTAACCCCTTGAGGGGCGCCGTTTGCAGTTTGCACACGGCTAGTTTTAACGCCTAAATTGCCAAATGGTACCAGTAATATTTTAGTACAATTTCGATCTCATAATGTACGTGAAAAAGAGCTTTTGATTATTTTTAAATTTATTTGTTCGTTAATTGCGGTGTGAATTAATTATTTGATCAGTTTTTGAGCAGAAATGCCTTGCCCCTGAAAGGGTTAAATGCAGATCACCACTTTATGTGTTCAACTAGAATTGTCATAATAATAAATTTAATACGAGGCGATTTGACATAGGAATTGACCCTGTGATGCAACTTCGCTGTGCGGCATCTCCTTTATTGTCTGCCACTTTACATGAAGTCTACGGAGTTTTTCTAAAAGTTTTATTACAGGAGGCTTTAAAGTTGCCTCTAATTCCGAAGGACTCAATGTTATGAATGAATGAAAGCATTACAGTCATTCAGGGTAACTTTGATCCGCATTTTCTCTATTTTCATATGCCACACTCTTATTTTAAGAATATTGTTGCAACTAGGGGCATAAAAGAGAAGAAATGATCCTAAATTATTGTTTGATTCAATAATAAGGAAAAAAGCAATAAAAAATAAATTTTTTGCCTGGCTCAAAGTTACCCAGCCATTTAGGATTACTTTGCACCATATGATAAATATTATCTAAAATAATTCATTATAAAAAAAGTATTATAGTTAGAACAACTTTAAACCCCAAAAAATGTTTTGAGATATGTAAGGACTCCGAATTTATATTTCCCAACATCACAAGATTTGTATAATTTATGATATTACAACAAATATCAAGCATAAGAAAAGTGGAAGAAGAGAACCATGAACATTTGGAAATAAAAAAAACCTGTTTATTGTTCATATAAAACATAAAAATGCAGTGGAAGACAATTTTCAATGTTTTATCTCAATAATATATCTATAGTTACAGTAATACATACTAGTACTAGTATTATTCAAACAAGAATAAAAAATATCGAATGTATGAAATGTTAAATTTGAGTAGCTCCGCCCCGAAAAACGCCTTTAAATGAATTGTATGTATTTTACACATATTTGTGAAAATATTTATATGTTATATCTAATGTTCACTTTCGGCATTTATATAAAATATACGTGCAAATATGGGAAATTTTTGACAGTAGCACCTATAATCAGTAAATTATAAACATCAGTATAACTTTGAGCCGGCTCAAAGTTACCCTGAAAATGTGATAAAATGTTAGTGCCTTCTTATTTTACATTTTATTAACTATTAATAAATAAATAATCACAAAATATTATCACATTTACAAAATTTAGACAATAATATGTCTGATAAATGAGTATATTGTTACTTACTATGAAAATTTAATTGGATTACAACAACTTCAAAACAGCATTCAAAATTAGCTTGAAAACAGTACTTCACAAAAATGGTTAGATGATGCAATTAATAGCGCATAACGTTGCTAATTTATTTTCTAAAATAAAGAGTAGAAATCCCAGTTTAGAACCTTGACAACAGAGCTCAGTTCTGGAGTTTATTTAATCTTTTGGAGTAAAAAAATATTGAAAAATAGGAGGTGGTGCAAAGTTAGACCCCATGGTTCAAAGTTACCCTGGATGACTGTACTTCATTTCTCCCTAATTGCACCAACTCTTCACCTCATTGGTAAATGGTAATATGACATGTTGTTAACGATGAAAATGTTTTGGAAGCACCAAATCATCTTTTCTGACGTAGTGGAATTGCCCATTGATTTTATTCGTATTAACATCACCAGGGAGTGAACGGGCTCTATGATCTTAAAATTATGCAGTATTCCTGAATATCGAAGAATGTATTAAAAAATCTCCTTTAAAATTTATATAAAATTTAACAATTAATATTTTTTGGAATGAGATTTTTATTTTTGCGATCTTTAAGATTTTTAAAATTTACTTAACCCCTTAACCTACAATGACGGGCATAGCCCGCGTACAATAATCGAGCCAAATGTAAACTCTTCTTACCACTAAAATTTTACAGTAATTATAGTATAATTTAATAATAGAAATTCCATGTTTAAACAAAGCAAAAATCTCTATTAAATTTTAGTGGTAGCTATGAATTTGTCAAACCGTGGAGCTGTTGAGACGTAAATCGTAGGTTAAGGGGTTAATACGAAATAATTTCCTTTGTCTTCGGTGAAAGTAATGCAAAAATTTATCATTGTATGTTTACCAATGCTTTAAGGAACCTACATCATGATAATAATTAATAATAGAGGAATGTGGAAATGATTTATTTATTGATCCATTTTTCCATGCAGTAAAATGTGCTGTGATGAACCATTATTCTTTTCATTGATTGTATAAAATGCCAAATTGGGAAAAAAAAATATCATAAAATGCGTAATAAAATTGAATAAAAAACTCGTACAAGTTTTATAATATTAGGTCGGATAAAAAAACAAAACAAACTAAAAGCATTCATTCCTGTTTTTTACAAATAATTACAAGAACAGCATATATATATATAATTTAAATTATTTTATTTTTCTCGCTTTTGAAGAATCCTCTCCTAATTATATTATTTTGTCTTTTCTAAAACTAAGTATAATAATTAATATAAATGTAAAATCATGATTCTTCATCATGATCATTAATATAAAAATATGATCTTTAAAAAGAATAGAGGTAGAATGAGAGAAAAAAAAAATGTTTATCAAATTTCAATGTAACAAAGATAAGATATGAATTTTGATTTTCTGATTAGATATTTGTAGTTTAAATGATTTCATATTCAGCAATTTTGAACGTAATACATCGATGCAGATTCAATAACATTAGAGACTTAGGCAGGATTCGTACGCTTCGAGGACTTTCAAGCACCTTTTACCAGAATTTTTGTAAAGCAATATTTGTCTTATTTAATGAAAATAAATTCTATCTTCAGTTGTAGCGATCAGTATTTTAAGAAGTTTCTGGTACTAAAACATCTACAATCTTCTGAATCCTTTGATGCGCACGAACCCTGTTAGAAAAAAAACAATTTAAAAATTATAAAAACGAGGTAGAACCCGTCGAACTTCGACGAAGGAAAATGTTTAAGAAGGAACTGTTTCATTGATTTATAATAAACCTACAAAATTAGTTACAATAGAAAATCATCTTAAATTGGTTAGTCTACCTCTCAAACAAATATTATTTTAACCAGCAATTAACAAGATACTACTTTTATAAAACTCACTTACCCAGGGGTCGCATTCTACAGTGAAAATTTTATTGTTCTTACCGCTATTTTGAAAATAATATTTTAATAGAACCTTTCTACAGCATACTTTAAATTTAAAAAATATGAAGATTATTGATTAATAGTTTTGATAGGAACAATAAAATTTCCACTATGGAATGCGACCCCTGGTTGTCTAAATTGTTAAAATTAAACTTTAATTGCATATGTAATCAGTAAAATATAATAAAAAACATTTATTATGACGAAGTTGTCAAATGCGTCTCTTATGCTTCGTTTTCCCGAATCAAAAATATAAAATTTATTCTAACTTGATACAATCAGATTTTTTTTCCCCCTGTAAAATCTAAACATGACATCATTTTCACCTTCTTGTAATTCACATATGTACTTCTCATATCCGTATTCACCATGTTAAAAAAAATGGTATTTTAATTTGATCATCTTAAATTCATTTTTTAACTCAAACTTGAAGTCACGATTGTCAACGACATATTTACATGTGAACAGTCGCACTCTTAACTTCAGATACTAGTCTCAATACCGAAGAGTAAAAATTGCCGTAATTTATGTTTTTTAGACGCATTTGTGTTAAAAAGTTTAGTATTATCTCAGAGATTCGTCGTTTTCTTTTAAATATAACGTCATTTTCATGTACTTAAGCCTTTTGCCTAATGTCTCAAAATTAGTGTCAGCACTCGTGCAGAAGAAAAGAATATGGAAACTTTATAAGGAAAAATGCGTGTTTTCAAAAGCAGTATGTCATTTTCCATTCAAAATATTTTGGTGCAATATGTCCCTAATGGGATTTTGCGCCACTTAATCCTATACAACAAAATTTAAACCATAGATTTTTTTTTAAATCAAAAAATGGCATGAAAAAAGATAAATAAATCTCATTATTCTCTCAATTCTGCAATAATGAAAGCTATCTAATGACAATCATTTTGAAGAAATTTCATAAAATATTTTTTAAATTAAAATATTAAAGCGGGGATATTAAAAAAAAATGGCTAGTGCGGCCACATATACAAATGAACAGCTTTTAATTAAAAAAATATTAGTAAAATTTGTTCAGTAGAAAACTCAATGCAAATGATTAAAAAACAACCTTGTGTAATAAAATTATAGTAGAATGTCTCAAAGAATAGCAGTAAAATTTTATTAGTCAAGAAAATTTTGGACAAAAACATGGGGAACCTGTTATTATTTTAAACAAATTATTACCAAGATCATCTTTCTTTGCTTGTGGTTTGCTTGGAAACGAATTTATCCAGGCGATAATCACCAAGTTCTTTAATATATGTCACTATTTTTTGAACAAAGGCTTCCAAACTGAGCATGCACATTGTATGTCACTACACTTCTATAAAGACAATGTAAATTTTTGTAAAACATTGCGCTTTGACAGACTGTGATTTCGATTACGTTATTTTTAAAAGAAGTTTTTTCACCTGTGAAGAATTTCAAAGCAGCTTTGGTGAAATGACGTACTTCTACAAAACATATTTCAGTTTTAAGAGTTAAAAAACACGCTTTTTTGTAAAATGACGTCATTTGCATCCGCTAAACAGTCCACTTTTATGATCCAGATTTAAACAGCATATAGAGCTTCTAGAATTCCCAAATTTTGTAATCAGTCCTACATCTATAGAAAAGTATTTAAATGACATCATTATCGCAGAATAATACACAAACACAACAAAAAGCAATATCATCATTCAAAAAGCTCGGCTAAAAAAAAAAAATAAATAAATAAAAATAATAATAATAAATAAAAAATCGGGTATTTAATGTTACATATGCCTTCACTTGTTTTTGTTTATAATAGCTCCATGTTTTATCAGCAATCATTTTTTTCAAAATTCGGAAAATATTATTATATTAATAAATAAATACGAATAAATAACGAATAAATAAAATTACATTATTTTAACTTGTGAAGGAAAGTCACACAGTTATTTTAAATACGTTTTCGTAAAGAGAAACTGTTCTATCGTTTGTAAAATATTTTTGCTATAAACTAAGAAACATTTAATTAAAGAATAGAAACGAAATAAAACTAAAATTCACCGGTTTCAGGCGTTATATTTGATATAGCATGTATTTTAATTTCAATTTTTATGAGGAAATGGGAACAAAAAAGTACAATAATCTACTATTTTCCCTCGGGTAGCGGTCGTTGCAGCAACTGGGAACCTGAAAATTTGAGCATGCGCACCAGCTCTGGATTTTTGCCTGAGTGAAAAACCAGATCGAAAATAAACACAGTTTTAAAGAAAAAAAGGAAATCTAGCTATGCAATAATGAATGTTTTAGTAGTTGACTCCATTGAAGAAGGATAACAACAGATTAAAGACTATGAAAATGAAACATTTTCTAAATTCTAAAGTTGTGAAAACTTATGCAGTTTTATATTTATATTAAATAAAAACAATAAAAAATTAGACTCATTCATAGATTTTTTTCTTCATAAAAACAACAACAGAAAGAGATATGATTATTTTACATAAAAAAACATTACTGGATACACGAAACTCGCTGTGCAGCAATCTCAAAAATCGTCAATGCCACGGTCAGTAACGCGCGTATGAAACCGAAAAAAACATCACTGGACACTCGAAACTCGCTGTGCAGCTATCACTAAAATTCACGAAACTCTTCAATGCCGCGGTCAGTAACGCACGTATGAGCGCTCCGCGCCCATAAACCGAAAAAAAATCATTGGACACACGAAACTCGCTGTACAGCAATCTCTAAAATGCACGAAACTCGTCAATGCCGCGGTCAGTAACGCGCGTATGAGCGCTCCGCGCCCATAAACCGAAAAAAAACATCATTGGACACACGAAACTCGCTGCACAGCAATCTCTAAAATGCACGAAACTCGTCAACGCCGCGGTCAGTAACGCACGTATGAGCGCTCCGCGCCCATAAACCGAAAAAAACATCATTGGACACACGAAACTCGCTGTACAGCAATCACTAAAATGCACGAAACTCGTCAATGCCGCGGTCAGTAACGCTCGCATGAGCGCTCTGCGCCCATAAACCGAAAAAAACATCATTGGACACACGAAACTCGCAGTACAGCAATCTCTAAAATGCACGAAACTCTTCAATGCCGCGGTCAGTAACGCACGAATGAGCGCTCCGCGCCCATAAACCGAAAAAAACATCATTGGACACACGAAACTCGCTGTACAGCAATCTCTAAAATGCACGAAACTCGTCAATGCCGCGGTCAGTAACGCGCGTATGAGCGCTCCGCGCCCATAAACCGAAAAAAAACATCATTGGACACACGAAACTCGCTGTACAGCAATCTCTAAAATGCACGAAACTCGTCAACGCCGTGGTCAGTAACGCACGTATGAGCGCTCCGCGCCCATAAACCTAAAAAAACATCATTGGACACACGAAACTCGCTGCACAGCAATCTCTAAAATGCACGAAACTCGTCAATGCCGCGGTCAGTAACGCGCGTATGAGCGCTCCGCGCCCATAAACCGAAAAAAACCTCATTGGACACACGAAACTCGCTGTACAGCAATCACTAAAATGCACGAATCTCGTCAATGCCGCGGTCAGTAACGCGCGTATGAGCGCTCCGCGCCCATAAACCGAAAAAAACATTACTGGACACTCGAAACTCGCTGTACAGCAATCACTAAAATGCACGAATCTCGTCAATGCCGCGGTCAGTAACGCACGTATGAGCGCTCCGCGCCCATAAACCGAAAAAAAACATCATTGGACACACGAAACTCGCAGTACAGCAATCTCTAAAATGCACGAAACTCGTCAATGCCGCGGTCAGTAACGCGCGTATGAGCGCTCCGCGCCCATAAACCGAAAAAAAACACCATTGGACACACGAAACTCGCTGTACAGCAATCTCTAAAATGCACGAAACTCGTCAATGCCGCGGTCAGTAACGCGCGTATGAGCGCTCCGTGCCGATGAAACCGAAAAAACATCACTGGACACACGAAACTCGCTATAAAGCAATCTCTAAAATGGACAAACCTCGTCAAAGCCACGATCTGGTAACAACAAACTGGTAATAACAAAAATCTATTTATCGTCTCGCCAAATCGTTATATGTCTGCAGATTGAATTGCCAATTTTTTTCAAAACGCGCCAAAATGCCATTTTTGTAAACGATTGCCAATCTGAAACTACGACATAAACAAACCAGTGTGGCGGTTACTTTCAAAACCAAAGTGATTTTATCAGCATTTAAAAAAAGAAAATTCGAGAAATATTAAAAATTACAAAAATATAAACTACAAAAATGAAGTGCTTAAAATAACTTCTTTAACCATTATGTTAAAGTTCTGATAACTTATGTAATTTTATATTTTTGTTAAATAAAAACAATAAAAAGTAAGACTCATTTGTAGATATTATTGTGGCACAGATGCCATATACGCACTACGATGGCGCGATTTTTTTTCTAAATCCAATTTGGCGAAAACCTCGTTTTCGAATACCAGTTACATATATATTTTTAAAAAGGGAATAACAATAAATAAAAAAATGTTTAATTAATAACTATAGAACAAAACAATTTATATAATTTAAAAAAGAAAATAAAAGTAAATAAACAATTTATCAATAAATAAACAACAACAGGTTACCATATCAAGCAAAATAACGGCACTTTGGCGCCAGTTAAGTACCCCGGTGCGTATATGACATTGGCGTCAGAAAAAAATCTCGCCAACGAGGTGCGTATATGACATCTGTGCCTTTATTTTTTCTTAAAAACAACAGCAAAAAGATATATGATTATTTTACATAAGAATTAAGTGAAAACACGAAGCAAAATTCATTATTTTTCGAGAATATGAGCCTTGTCACTTTTTTTAGGCATCAGAAAGAGAGATTTTCTGCCAACTGATATAAACAGCCATGAAAACAAACCTGATAAGATTTTTTGCTTATTTATTAATTATAAGAATACTCTTAAATTTATCAAATGGCTTTGTTTAGTCGTTATTATTATTACTAATAAAAAAATACCTAACTTAAATCAATAATTAAAAAATAGGTATATCTTTTTTAAAACTGTGTTTATTTTCGATCTGGTTCTTCACTCAGGTAAAAATCCAGAGCTGATGCGCATGCTCAAATTTTCAGGTTCCCAGTTGCTGCAACGACCGCTACCCTTTTCCCTTTACTTTTGATAGAAACGGAGTATTTCTGTTGCCACAATAACAAAATTGGTACTAAAAAATATAAAAAAAAATTAATATCTAAAAAATAAATTGAGATACAGATTTCAAAGAAATTGCATTTAAAAGAGCATTTTTTCCCTTATACGACGGTATAAAAACTAATAATGTACGATGTGTAGAAGTTAAAAAATTTTTAGTAGTGTAAATTGCAAAACGAAAATTCATTTCAAGTTTGAAAGTGTTTCCATTCGCAGAATGACGTATGCATTAAGCACACATATGTTTGTCCTTTATAATATAGACTAGAAAGGTAGCCCGTCAAAAATGACGGAAATTTAGATATAAAGATATATACAACTCATGTGCAAGAATATGAGTTTTCTCGCTTGTTCCGCAGTGATAGATGAAAATAACACATTTTAAGAACGAAACACATTTATGAAAAACTGTGTACAGTAGAAGACAACTAATCTGCACAGTTTGGTTCCAAGTGTTATGCAGATTTGAGGCTTTATGCGATCATGTCTATTCAATCTATGTTTACATTTTTTTTAATTCATATATTGGACAATTTAGATTGTTAAGCCTTAAAAATAAATAAATTACACACTTGAAGTAAGGTAAATTATCATATACGATTTCATGAAATGGTATTATATGGCATTTATTATATGTGTGTGCTTCACGATCTTTGTTACGACGTTGGCGAAATTGGCTGCAGCTTGTGATAATCCTAATAGTGTGGCCCGCTATAACAAAAAAGTAACCAGTTTTTAGTAAAATTTCTGATATAAAGTAGTTTTCAAAAGCTTGTGTAAAATTGCAGGCCGTTCTCATGTTATGTCAGTCCCAAGAATAATATTTCTAACACTGAAGAGTTTCCATGTATATGTGGAATTTAGAAAAGCTTCGCCAAAAGAAAGGTCCTGAAATGACATTGCAATTCCTCTAACTTCAAAGTTTAATCGGGGCCCTGATGTTGTTTACTGAAATCTAATAAATACAGTTATTTTGAATATTACAACAGAATTAAACAGTTAAACTTATTTCACTTAAACCCACTGTTACTTCCCGATGTTATTTTTAGGTAGCTTTCTTTACAAAAAGCTACCTATTGCAGCCGTTCGGAGGAAAGCGATTTCAAAAAATTTTGGTATATTTTCATCGATCATGACCCCCAGACCCCGAAACCACCCTCCGTACAAAATTGATATATATATATATATATATATATATATATATCTGACCTATGTCACACTGTAACTCTCGTATTTATGAACCGATTTGGATGTAATTTGGTGTGTACATAGTACATACAAATGTCTCGACCGAGTTCGTTGGCCAGCTTCATCCGCCATTTTGTCTCAAAATGGCGGCCATTTAAAAATTTAAAAAAAATTTAAAATTTAAAATGTGGTACCAAAAAATTGAAAATGGAAAAATATTTTTTTCTTATGTATTTGACCTTTATACAAAGACTCCGTAGCAGTTTTTGTTTCGTCTATATCTTAAAAAATGGCTGAGTTATAGCATTTTGAATTTCTAGCGAAGCTGACATTTTGAAACGTACTGAATTTTGTCACGCGATAAAAGGCGTATTTATGAACCGATTTGGATGTAACTTCGTTTATACATAGTACAGACCAATGTGTCGACCGAGTTCGTTGGCCAGCTTCATCCGCCATTTTGTTTAAAAATGGCGGCCATTTAAAATTTTAAGAAAAATTTAAATTTGAAATGTGGTACCAAAAAATTGAAAATTGAAAAAATATTTTTTCTTATGCGTTTGACCTCGATAAAAAGATTCGGGAGCAGTTTTTGTTTCGTCTATATCTTAAAAATGGCTGAGTTATAGCATTTTGAATTTCTAGCGTGGCTGACATTTTGAAACGCCCTGATTTTTGTCACGCGATAACAGGCGTATTTATGAACCGATTTGAATGTAACTTGGTCTGTACATAGTACATACCAATGTTTCGACCGAGTTTGTTGGCCAGCTTCATTCGCCATCTTGTTTCAAAAGGGTTGCCATTTTAAAAAAAATGTAATTTAAAATTTAAAATTAGGTATTAAAAAATTGGAAAATGAAAAAGATTTTTTTTATGTGTTTGGCCTTGATTCTGAAACTGATTCTGGAGCAGTTTCTGTTTCTGAAAATTTGTTCTTTTGTTTATATCTTAAAGAGTGGTTGAATTATAGCACTTTGAATTTCTATCATGGCTAACACTTTGAAACGATCTTTTATTTGTCTCGCGATACCACACGTATTCGCCTATTTCGATGGAAGAAGGCATGTGGATAGTATACATCAATATCTCGACCAAGTTCGCTCGCCAGTTTCATCAACCATCTTGTTTCAAAATGGCGGCCATTAAATTAAAAAAATATATATTTAAAGTGAGGTGCAAAAAAATTAGAAATTGAAAAAGGTTTCTTTCTTAAGTATTTGACCTTGATATAAGGATTCAGGAGCATTTTTTGTTTGTCTTTATCTTAAAAAATGGCTCAGATATAGCAGTTTCAATTTCTAACGTGGGTGACATTTTGAAAAATCTGATTTTTTGCCTGCGACAGCACTCGTATGTATCAACCGATTCCGATGTGAGTGAGCATGTGCACAGCAATTACTAAGGTCTCGAACAAGTTCACTGGTTAGCCTCATCCACCATGTTGTCTTAAAATGGCAGGCACTTTAAGAAATCGCCGAATTTGGCAGCGAAATATAAGTTACTTTAAATAAAAGCAGCTTGGATAAAGCTGACTAATTTTGCGAAATTCTCATTCATAATGATTTAGTATTGATAAAAATTAGTATTGAATCTCCTACATTCGGTTTCCACTTAATTGAGCTTCGTGTGTTTGAATAATATAACTTGGCTTTTTTAAAATAAGGAATATGAAAGCTACCTCTTCCTCCCGGCACTGGCCGGAAGGATTTTTTACTATTAAGAAAGAAAATTATTTAAAATTTTCAAATCATGCATTTATAATTTTTTTCCGTCTTTAATAACTAAATAATGAAAAAATATGCTTTTGTTCTGAGCTCATAAATATGGCAATAAAATAATGTAACTAAGAGACATTGCAAAATTAAATCTTTGTGATTTCAAACCATAAACAAACGATACCGCCACCATTTTACCTACTATGACATCATTAGAATATTGTCCATTGGTTGTTGGAGAACTTACTTTGTGAATGATTACCTCAATGATTTAATATTTTTTACGGTTCACGATGAATGAATCACTTGTGTTTGTTTAGGTTTATGGAATGAAATATTAAGCTGTGAACCTAATTTCAATTGAAGTTATCCAAGGATATATGTATTTTTAATCGAAATTAAAAACAATGCTTTGATCTCGAAAAAAAAAATAGTTTATATAATTGGTTATTTCTGTTAATTATTTATTTAGGTACTTTTCCATTACAGCGCATTTAAAAAAAAAGCTTGGCGCAATTCGGGCATCAGAAAGTGAGATATGTTGCCAAAATATACAAACAGCTATGAAAACAAATCTAATGAAGTTTTATTTTTATTTATATATACACGTATATACATAAAAATATCGTTTCTAAATGTATATAATATTTTTTATATACAAATTACGGCATAGATTTCAGATATGAACCGGGATACCTAACTGGCGCCAAAATGGTGTTATTTTGCCTGCTTTGGTAACCCAGCTATTGTTTTTTATTTATTAATAAATTGTTTATTTACTTTTATTTTCTGTTTTTAATTATATAAACTGTTTTGTTCTATAGTTATTATTCAAACTTTTATTTATTTATAGTTATTTCCTTTTCAAAATGATAGCAAATAATTAAAAAATATATAAGTAACTGGTATTCGAAAGCGAGATTTCTGCCGAATTGGCGTCAGAGAAAAATCACGCCAACCCCGACGCGTATACGGCATCTGTGCAAGAATTACTTCTGTTTCTTTATAAAAATAGCTTTTTTATATTAAATAAATTGCATACATATGGGAAAAATTGCTTTTGAGTATGAAGCAGTAAATAGATTGTCAGAAAATACGTTGGCAAACTTCTTTCTCGCCAAGGAACTTTTCTCTGAAGTATTGTACATAAGCAATGATTGCTAGAAATGCATTTTTAATTAAGATATGTGCTTTTATGTTTCACTACATTTATGCATACTATACTGTGTGTATAAATGCTACAGTTCATATGCAGGGCTACACAAAAGCATTCGTAAGGGTTACTGAGTAGTAAATTGCTTAAAGGTGGTTTTTAAAGGAGTTATGCTTTTTTACGCTGAACTGTATTTAGTTTACTAAGAAATGTTTGTAGAATATAGATAAAATGATATACAGAGTCACGCAAAGAATTGGATACATAACCGTCTATGGATGATAATATCTGGAAATGTGATTTCAGTAGTTTTAAGAGTAGTTTAAATTAAATTTTAGCTAAATAGTGGCATGTAATAACGATATTATTGGCTATGAACGGTAACTGCTGAAATCAATTTTTAAAATTTTTCATGCGTCTTCTAAAATGTTTACTTAGTTATCTTATTTACCTTATTTTCCCAAATAACGAAGTTTTGTTAAAGCATTCAGGATGTGTTGGAAAGTGTTTCATATTCTATGCGTAACACATGATTTTTATTTCTTCTTTAGTCTTCTTTTGCATTTATTTTATTCTTAATTTTTTAGTCTTATACTGCTTTATAGAAACTTTGGCACAGTTGTCATATTGGCGCGATTTTTTTACCGACGCCAATTTAGCGAAAACATCAACAGCATAAACAACAACATCCGGGTTACCATATCAAGCAAAATAACCATACTTTGGTGCCAGTTAAGTACCCGTTGTGTATATGACATTGATGTCAGAAAAAATCGTGCCAATATGACATCTGTGTATATGACATCTGTGCCGAAACTTTAATATTTCATGTTTAAACTCTTCGCTCCATCCCTATTGCATATAGTAAAAACTATAACACAGATAGCGCAAAATAATAGACAGAAGCGTAAAAATATAACAAAGTTAAATCACCAAAAAATTTAAATTTTAAGCATGCTTAAAATTTAAATTTTTTGGTGATTTAACGTTGTTATTTTTTCCGCTTCTATTATTTTCCCCCAAGCTCCTTCTTGATAATTTTAAAATAATAGACAGTTTGGTACTTTTCCACTGTAGGGACTTTGGCGTTTAAAAAAAAAGCTTGGTGTAATTTAGGAATCAGAAAGTGAGATTTGAGTACTTTTCTGTTATACGGATACCATTGTCGCCAAGCGTAATAGTGGGCGCAAAATGAAAATCACGTGAATAGAAGCATTTGAAAAATAAAAGAAGAAACATTGTCGATACTAAAGTGAGCATTTAAAAAATATAACATTTGAAAATTGCAGACTTTTACGAACTATTTCATTAAATCACAAATATACACTTAAAATAAGTGAACAAATAACTGTTATAAAATAAGACAATAAAATAAAACTCATATTAAACTGCTGGCATAAAATTACAAATATCTTTTAGCATTTTGAAATAATTGGCGCATTATCATACATTTTGGCATGGTGTCCGTATAACGGAAAAATATAGAGATTTGTTGTCAAATCATATAAACAGCTATGAAAACAAACTTGATGAGCGTTTTTGTTTGTTTTATATGTATATTATTGATGTTTTTATGTACAAATTACATCTGTTTCTGTATAAAATTAGGGAAACGGTTTTTTATGTTAAATAAATCGTATAAATATCGAAAAAAATGCGTGTGTATATAAAATGAAACAATGGATAGGTTCCCGGAAAATATGTTGCCAAATTTCCTTTTTCGCCAAGGCACCTATACTGGAAAAGTACCTAAAGCACATTAAAATCGCGCAGTTAGGAGCTCACACAGTACAGCGTCGTCTATTGGCGGTTATTTTATTAGTAGCATCGGGAGGAAGATGTAAAGATGTACTTTAAATTCTCACTCATATTTTGGAAAAATATCTTAAAAGAGCGGAGTTTAAATTAAATTTCGGTGACCTCCTTTATTAAAGATTAATCGTTTTAAATGGGAATTTCGCCAAATTCGCCAGCTATCACCAAGTTGGCTAACATTTGGCGCTACTGTGGTAACCCTGCATTAGTATTTTTCAACAATTACTCATTTCAATGAGGCGGTCCTACCGGAATTGTGAGGGACACACAGAGACTTGGATTTTATATAAATAGATATATGTAATTTGCTTGGAAATTACTTGTTTCTCTCCCACCTCCTGAAAATCCCATTTGAAATCAACACGAACACTACAAAATAAAATATCTCTAGACCCGAAAATATAAGTGAGAAGACGAAATAAATTCTATGAGAATATATTTCTATGGAATAATTTGAGGCTATTTTGCTGTTTTCATACATTTTAAATGAAGCACTGAGCGTTAGTGAGTTTACGTGTAGATTGTGTTTGTGAGGAGACATGGATAAGAATTGTAAAAATTCTAATAAAATGTGAAAAAAGTAACCAAATAAACTATTCAATACAGTGTTAAAGATTCTCAAAAACTCAAATTAAAAACAAAGACAGCAAGCATGCATAGATAAGTATTCTGAAAATATTAATACTATACCAACAACAAAGTAAATAAACAAATAAAAAGAATTTTCTTCTCTTTGACAATGTACATTTGTACCTTTATACAATACCTTTTAATTTAACAGAACATTGTCAAAGATTCTCAAAAATAAATATTTATTTCAAGGTAAAATCAGAGATCGAAATGGAAAAAATCCACGAACCAGAACGCTATTTCAAAATTATTGATGACGTTTTTTTTTTTTTTCAAAGTATAAACAAATTTATTTCTAATCTTACTAAAACAATTTAAAAAATGCCTACAATATTCTAAATAATAATGCAAACAAGTTACAGAATGTAGAATAAGTTATATACATAAAACTCTAACAATATGTAAATAAAATCATAAGACGAAATGCAATATACCATCTTGATTCAATCACAAAAGACACAATATGAACTTTAAAAAGTTCATAGTTTTACTTAACCCCTTGTGGGGCAAGCAAAAATGTCTCTAAATATTGAATTCTCAACGGAATAATCGAAAAATTTTATTTTTAAATAAGAAAGAGCAATTTTTATAAAATTTAGTTAAATTTTCTGGTGAGAATCTTGTTTAAATTAGGTGGGATATATTTTATCCCACCGCCCCTCAAGAAGTTAACAGGTAAAAGGGAAAAAAAAAGAAGATGTTAAAAATTAAAAATATATACTTTATTTAAAATTTCTTAGCACTTTCCGCCTGTAATTCCTAAGGTTCATCGTCAGGGAATATTCTTTTTATTATTATTATTAAATATTCACATTATTAATTGCTGTTCTAATCATACAAATACGCCACTTCGTTTGAAATGGGCGGGTCTATAATTATTAGGGTAGCTAAAAGTAGCAGTACCAGTGCTTTGGATTGAACTTATCTAGTTAAACATTTTCCTTTTCACAAATTTAATCCGAAACTCTGCTACTTCTACAACTGTCCAGCTACGCATTTAAAAATTAATGCAGTTAAATATTTTCCCCTACATAAGTTTCACCAGGGATGAGATTTCCGACTTTTTGCATACCAGTATAATCTTAGAGAAAATGTTATTCTGTTTAATAGGAATATTTTTGTGATTTAGCAGAACTACATTTTTCCGAAGATTATACTGGTACGCAAAAAGTCGGAAATCTCATCCCTGTTTAATCCATGACACTGATACTTCTACTTTCAGCTACCCTAATAATTATAGACCCTCCCATTTCAAACGAAGAGACGTATTTGTATGAATGGAACATCAATTAATAATAATAATAATAATAATAAATATACTCTGACGATGGTCATGGGAATTACAGGCCGAATGTACTAACAAGGAAGGTCTCCATACGGCATATTCAGAAAATCTGAAAAAAATACAGAGTGTTCTTCTCATGTGGATATATATATGTTTATAATTTTTTTTTGGCGGAACCTCGATAGAACGTTCGTAAGAAAATAATGAAAATTTCGTTTATTTGGCGATTTATCATCGGTTAGCGGTGAAATGAAATTTCGAAAAATGTTTTTTTATGTCGAATACACTTTAAGATAAAAATGGTTCAGATTGGACTTTTTTAAATAAATTTAATGTAAATAACTTTAGTTTTGTCAGTTTTAGTTTGATTTAACTATAGTTTTGTCATGTATATATATATATATATATATATATATATATATATATATATATATATATATATATATATATATATATATATATATACTAGGGGGCTCTGCCCCCTGCAAGCTACGCTCACCAACCCCCGTTCAGACACCGCAGAATCTAAAAACACGCTAATATGATGGGTTTTAAAAATATTAGAGAAGATTGAATTGTACTGAAAAAAGCTGTGCAGATCTCCCTGTAAACGGGTTGCCATTCAATTCCCCTTGATTGCAAAAATTTAAGGGCGAATCAGTTGCTTTTAAGACATCCAATGGTTGTTTTCGTTTTTGATTAAAGAGGATCAGTTAAACACTTGAAAAGAAGCTAAAATAAAATAAATTAAGTATAAGAGTCTTTGTCTCCCGGTATTTTAAAACAATCTCTATAACAATAGCCTAAGTCATGTGACTATCATCAAAAGTTCCAGGCGGACCACTTCGCTTTTTTATACTCTAGGTGCCATTTTGGTACTTTAATGTTAGCCAGGCACAGGTGATAAATCGTCAAATATTATTCTATTGCCATCATTTCATTTATATTATAATAGTTCAAGTCGTCAACTGCCATAAACAAATACGGTCTGATCCCTTCGTCGTTCATGTGAAAGTTTGGCAAAGATGTCATATACGTCCCATATTGGCGTGATTGATGTTTTAACGACGCCAATTTAGGGAACGCATCAACAGCATAAACAGCAACATCCGACTTACCATATCAAGCAAAATAACGATACTTTGGCGCCAGTTTGGTGCCCGTTTCGTATATGACATTGGCGTCAGAAAAAAATCGTGCCAATATGGGACCGCAAGTTTTCCATTTTGATTAAGAAATCAAAAATTTTTTTCGAATAAAACTACATAAAAGTTGCCATGGTCGCAAAGAATTCTAGGTACTGTCACGCTAGCAGGATGCAAATCTCGCCAATAGCTTTTTTTCAACTCGCCAGTTAGCATTTTTTTTTTCGAGTGGTAATATTTGGCCAGATACGCACCGCAGGTTTGGCGTGATTTTTATTTTTTTACGAAAATTTGGCGAAAACCTCGTTTTCAAATACCAGTTACATATGCATTTTTGGTATTCCTTAGATATCCCGAAGGCCAAAAATCTATCGCCAAACTATACGATTAAATGCCAATAATGGTTGATCGTAAATGTCACATTCACTTGACTTTAAGCAAGTTACACGTGTTTACGTCATCAAGTGATTTTTATTTCGACGTTTTATTCGTATATTTATTAATGTTATACTAATTTATTTGTTCTTTCGTTATTTAAAATAAAAATTATGTCAATTTGTATAATTTGGCGAGTGTTTTGGCGATTTATATAATTTGGCGAAATTGGTCGACGGAATAACTAAGTAGTACTGTATTTCTTAATTATTTTCTATTATTTTCTAAAGGAAATAAAAAAAAATTATAATCATAGAACAAAATAATTTATATAATTTGTAAAAAGAAATAAAAGTAAGTAAACATTTACTATCAAATAAACAACAATAGCCGGGTTACCATGTCAACCTTTTCTGAAATATAAAAAAATATATATCTGTGTGATTAAAATTTGAGTTGCCATCATTAGAAAAATGTATATAAAATTAGAAAAAAATTAATATTTCGAAAACTAATTCGAATTTAAAAATTCTAATACCAGTTTTGAAATCTGCGGATCAATATTGATTTTTGGTGTTAATTTCATCGCAAAGTATTCCATATTTTAGGAGAAATTGCCGTGAAACATAATCAGTTGTTTAATCAGCCGATTCATACTTCCGTTTCATAAATTCGTTTCATTAGGATTTTATATATATAGGTTAGATATAATGAAAGTTAAATATCAAATTGTATGAATTAAAACAAAATTAAAATAAATTAAAATTGTTAAAATAACAAAAAATTAAATTCAATTGAGGACTTCGAGTCAATTCAACTTTGTTGCTATGGAAACAACGAATTCTTTGATAATGAAATTAATAACTGGTAAATGAATCTTGCCTTTACTTTGGAATACGCTTAAATATATGAAAGTATTTTTTACATATGAAATGGTTTTTAAAGTAATAAAGTTAAATAACAAGCAACATAAATATTTAATACCAAAAAATGTATTTATTATACTCTCTCATTGTTTATGTTTAAATTCATTAAATACTTTTTACACGCATTCTAAAAATCAATTGACAAACAAATTTCAGGTGTATTAAAATCGTTTGCTTTTGGTGAGGAAAAGTACTGCTCGCCAAATCGCGTGATACTTTCGTTTTTTCGCGCCAAATACTCGAAAGTATTTTATTTTTTTACAGACTTCCTACTGTAATTCCACAGCTAAATTTGACTGATTATTTATTACCTACATAAGTAGTTTAATTGGTATTTTTTTTCAAAATATTCTGACAAGGAAGGTCTCCATACGGGCATACTCAGAAAAAGCTGAAAAAAAAAAAAAAATACAGAATGTTCTTCTCCCATGGGTATATATGTTTATAAAATTTTTTTTGGCGGAACCTCGGTAGAACGTCCGTAAAAAAATAATGAAATTTTCGCTTATTTGGTGACTTATCACCGTTTGGCGAAGAGATTAAGTAAAAAAAAAAAAAAAATACGTTTTTCGAATATTCTTTAAGGAAAAAACTTTTTATGTTGAATTTGTTTAAATAAGTTTAATTTAAATAACTTTAGCTTTGTCATTTTTAGTTTGTTTTAACTATAGTTTTGTCATATATATTTATATGTAATTATAACGAATTTTAACTATCCTATTTTACGATTTAAAACAAAATTTAAATTCATTAAAATTGTTCGAAACTCAAAAATATGCCCCATCGAGCACTGTCGATTCAACTTTGTTGCTATGGAAACAACTTCTTCGGTATGGAAATGTATTACGGAAGCATTATTCATCTGGCGTTAAAAGTTATTTTTATAACCGATAAAGCCGTTTAAATTTAAAAAAATGTGGATTGGAGAATAAAACAATGGCAAAATTTCGTTCAAATCGGCAACAAGCAATAAGTATAATACAAAATATAATAATAATAATAATAAAAAATTCTTCCATGGCTTACGTTTAAATTCATAAAAAACCGCATATTCTCAAAATCAATTAACAAACAATTTTCAGATTCCTTCAAATCATTTGCTTTTGGCGAGGAAAAGTGCTGCTCGCCAAATTGCGTGCCGCTTTCGTCTTTTCACGTCAATTATTCGAAAGTATTTTATTTTTTTACAGATTTTCTACTGTAATTCTGCCACTAGTTTCAACTGATCCTTTATTACATACATGAGTACTTTCACTAGCATTTTTTTCAACATATTCTGAGTATGCCCAGTATGGAGTACCTTCCTTGTGAGTATGCTCAATAAGGAGACCTTCCTTGTAAGAAGTTTTAAATAAAGTGTATATTTTTAACTTGTAACATCTATTTTATTAATTTTGTCGCCTTTTAATTAAAACGGTGAGCTTTTTAAAGTTCATATTGTGTGTTTGTGTGACAATACGTTTCAATAATTGCACGAACCTGAACAATAGTTCTCATAATTTCACGAACCGGAATAATAGTTCTCATAATTTCACGTTTGCTCCGGTTCATTTCGAGTCCTGATAAAATTATAAATTATTAAATCATTTCTGATTTGCTGCATTATTTTAAGACTGTTTTAAAAAAGCTAAAAAATAACGAAGGAAGAAAGAAAGAATGTAAAACTATAAATTTCCTACTCAATAACTCAAACATTTCGTTAAACAAACGTTTTAAAAAAATCATTGATGTTTAAGGTATGAAAATTTAAATTCTTTGAAATCGAACAGTGTCATTCATTTTCTGATAAATGTATTAGATTTTGAATTTAAAAAGATTGCTTCACCTTCTATGGATGAGAATTCTAGATTCGTAATTATTTTTCTGTTAAAGGTATTGCATTTTGATTACAAAATATTGCTTCCCTTTGCAAGGTTGAGAATCGTCTGCATTTCGGCGCATGTCCTCTTTTGTTAAAATTTTATCTAAATCCTCCCATTCATTTTCTCTTTCTCACCACACACAAATAAATTCTATTTTGCGTCAAACGGTCAAAATGACCGCTCGCCGTCTTTCTAGTGATTAAAAAAAAAAAATGTTTGCCCTTTTCTCTCCTGAAAATTTTGCTGCCGCAATCGCCCATTTCAGTGGGTAAAGTTTAAACTACAATTTAAAATTCTTATATTTTCAGATTTTTTGCCCTATGCCTTAATTTACAGTAAAAATAACTAACCAATCATCTAACATCCACATCCTCTCGCAGCACACAGCTTAATATTTAAAATGCTTTTATATTTTAAAATTATTTTGTCTTATTTGTTTCTTTGAAGCATAGTTAAATAAACGGTCATCTAAATCATCTTGCTAAAACATGCACAAACACACACACTTTCGCATATTGTTGCCGAAGAACACAAGTTTAAAAACTGAAAATCAGTGGATATCCCTTTAATTTTCGTTGTTCTGATTGTTATTTTGCCGTAACCATAAATAAATCAAGTCATAATGTGCGGCAAAAGGAAAGATGTATCACTATCGTCTTTTATCAAATTAATCAAATCGTTTTAAGATTTTTTTTTTTTTTTAAATAGTGTCACATACTTATAATAATCATTGTTTGAGAGTATATTTTTACAGTAATAGAATAACTACTAAAACTATGCTTTTAATTCGGAGTAATTTTTCTCATATTTTCCTTAAAATATGTGAAATATTCCTAAAATTCCCCCCCCCATAAAATTTTCCAACATTTTGCTGTTTGACCATACAATGAACTTAATTCAGGATACAGATTTAATTTTATTTGATTTGAAATCTACCTAATTATTTTTTGCGAAAATCATTTTTATTCCGTACAAGTGAAATTGTTTATTTCTAAGTGCTAATAACTTCTGCAAGAGAACATTTGATAACCACAAAAACATTCCTTTTATCCTTAAATTAAAAACTGTATGCCCCTATCCATCTTCCTGAAAACAACACCTAAGTGCGACGCCCCTAACTCCCAGTCTTAGATGTAAGCAGCATAAAGGGGGATGAGGGAAGTGCTATTTCACTTTAGCAACAAAATATCAACTGTGGTTACACAGAAATAAACACCAATAGAGGATGAAGATTATACATTAGTGTTTCATCGTCGTGAAAAAAAAAAAAAAATAGTCATATTCGGAGGCTTTGTACCCGCATACGCGTGGCTATTGACAATCCTGAGTAATGCCCTTTGCATAGGCGTAGCGTGACCAGAAATTTTGGGGGGGCACCAAGGCCGTGCGAAGTAAAAGGTGCCCGGTGCGAATTTTCAATTTTGCGCCCCCCCCCCCCCCCAAAAAAAAACAAACAAACAAACAAACAAACAAACAAAACAATCCTTTTCTTTGAGACGGGTGTAATAAAATTGATAAAGTCCAGAAACATAAATAAATTCTATCGAATAAATATTTCGCGTTTATTTTGGAGAAAATTGCACTTATTTGTTAGAAAGTTCATGACGTTTTGCGACAGGGAAAAAAAAACGATTAAGAGAGAAAAAGAAATTCCCCGAAAAATGATCGGTGGCCAAAACAGCAATAAATAAACAAATAAAACCGTGGTTCGGAGCATAAATTTCACGCCCGGGGCGACCGCTCCTTTAGTCCCCTCTTTGCACGCCCCTGGGGGACACACTAGAAGTCTGCACGGACTGCAATTCCCAGGTTCGGGCCCAGCCCGCCGAGAAAATCGATAGTTCCACTCGGGCCCGGCCCGTTTATATTTTCACGGTTTACGATCAGGCCTGGCTCGTACAAAAATCAATGAAAACAACCCCGGCCCGTGAAAAAATCAATTAAATCAAGCCGGCTTTGGCTCGACACAATTTCTCAAAAAATTCCGATTTTTCTTAACATACAATTGCAGGGCTGCCACTTGCTACTAAAATGCTAGTAAAAGTAACTATTTTTAGCATCTGGCGGCTATGACGACTATTTTAGGCCAAAAACCACTAAAAAGCGAATATTTCAAGAAAACAACCGACTTTTTTCTGATTTCAGCGAGTATTTTTACTGAAAATATTCGATCTTTTTTTTCAAAGCGCCTGTAAAGTCATCTTCCCAAACGCATTTTTTCAACGGCTGTTTGAGGAGATTCGCGATTTTTTCCGCGACGAATTCCCCCCTCCCCCCCAATCAATTGAAGAAAATACCTATTTATTTCCGAGATCTTTTTATACTATCGTTGAAGGAGATTTTGCGATTATTTATGCGATCCTTTCGCAAATTTGTCTATGACAGATTGACGAATTTTTTTTTTCCGCCACCACTTGTCCAAATTCGCAATATATATTTTCCGCGACCGATTGATATTAGTTACTTTTTGTTTCAGAGATCTTTTGACAAAATTCCCTATTATTTTCCAGATCGTTTGTCAAAATTCGTGATTTTCTTTTCCCGACCGACTTACAAAATTCGTGATTTCTTGGTCGATCATTTGGTTAAATCCTCAATATTTTTTTTTTTTTTTACCAAATTTGCGTTTTTTGTCCGCAGCCATTTGACGAAATTTGCGATTTTTTCTTCTGATCGTTAGACGAAATTCGCAATATTTTGCCTATTTTATAGACGAAATTTGCGATGATTTTTTTCCGCGACCGAATGTCGAAAATCGCCATTTGTTTCCGCGACCTTTGGTAAAATTCAAGATATTTTTTACAATTGTTTGAGAAGATTCGCGATTTTTTCCGCGACAAATTTCAAAATTTGCGATTTTATCCCCAATCGATTGACGAAAATAGTTATTTCTTTTCATTATCTTTTGCTACGATCGTTGAAGGAGTTTTCGCAATTTTTCCTATGACCTATTGCAAATTTCCCGATTTTTTTGTGGCAATCGTTCCGCGGAACTCACAATTTTCTTTCCGCGATTCTTTGCCAAAATTCGCGAATTTTTTTTACGATAAACTGGAGAAATTTTTTTCTCCGCTACCATTTGTCGAACTTCGCGATATATATTTTTTCCGCGACCGATTGATGGTATTCGCTGTTTGTTTCAGATATCATTCCACGAAATTCGCGATTCTTTTCCACGATAGTTTTTCGAAATTTGGGATTTTATTTTCAAAACCGACATACGAAAATTTTGATTATTCGCGCAATCATTTGTTTAAATTCTCGTTTTTTTACGCGATTATTTGACCAAATTCGCGTTTTTTCAGGGGTGATTCTGTTCTGAATTTTCCGAAAATTTAAGGCATTCAGTTCCGAAAAGTTAAAAAAATCGGTCATCAGTCCGAAAATTCGGGCTGAAAAAATATCGCGGATTCGGCAAGTGGTTGCCGAAAAAATCAATTTCGGCAATCGTTCACAGAAAAAAGTCGCTAATTTCTTCAAAGCGCAAACTTCGTCTAGGGATCGTGAAAAAAGCACATATTTCACCAAGGGATCGCAAAAAACGCAAATTTCATCAAAAGATCGCGGAAAACGCGAATTTCGTCAAAGGATCGCGAAAAAGAAACGCAAATTTCGTTGAAGGATCGCGGAAAAACGCGAATTTCGCCAAAGGACGCCGAAAAAATGCATAATTGGCGCTGGGAGATTTCTCCCCTTTCCCTCCTCTGCTGTAACCTTTCAGAAAATTAGCTGTAAATATCAGTTTTTTTTTTTATTATTCTGAATCACCATTGCCGTCTTTTTGTCCGCGACCATTTGACGAAATTTGCAATTTTTTTTTCTCTTAGACGAAATTCGTAAGATTTTGTGCGTTCTTTTGAAAAATTTGCGATGATTTTTCCGTGACCGAATGACGAAAATCACCTTTCCTTTGATAAAATTCAAGATATTTTTCCACGGTCCTTTGAGGAGATTCGCGATTTTTTCGACGACGAATTATCAAAATTCGCATTTTTTTTCTGTCGATCGTTTCATGGAATTCAGGATTTTCTTTACACAATCCTTTTCCAAATTTCATGAATTTTTCTGCGACCGACTGACGAAAATGACATTCGGTATTTGTTTCAGAGATTTTTTTAACGAAATTCGCGATATTTTCCACGATCTTTTGTCAAAATTGGTCTTTTTTTTTTTGTCGACTGAGGAAGTTCAAGGGCAAAGAGCCAAAAAGTAGAGAAAAAATCATTTGGGGATAAAGGCAGGGGCGAATTTATTAGCCAATGGCGCCCTGTGGGAGATTTTTTACTGTACCACTGCAAATACTATACTAATTTTTTTAAAGGGTTTTACTAAAGCATTTTACTTTGTGCACTCCTTCCAGGGCCGAAACTAGCTATATTTTCACGCGGGGCAAACATGGATTTTGGCGCCCCCCTTCTTCCTCCGCAAAGTAAATTTACAAAGAGAAATTTACGAAAGTTTCTATTAGCGGATTTATTTTAAAACTTAAAATGTGTAACAGTAAAATATGTAATATTGAAATATATAATCAGCTTTGTCAAATATTTATTCATTAAAACATGTGAAAAAAATCGAAAAATAGAGGAAATAATTCCGTTTTATATAGGTTCCCGTCTTAGTATATATAACTATTGGTATTCTTCCTGTTGGAACCATGCAGTTTTTTTCATTTAAGACAAGATTTCATTATAGACAGATTTCATATTTCCAGATTTTACTGTTGTTGTAGCATTACAAATTATTACAATTGAGGCAATTTAACCCATTCGAGACGAAGCTTTTTTTTTTTTTTTTTTTTCTTTAGATCAGCACCAGAAGCCGAAATTACAATATTGACAGTGTTGTAGCCATAAAAAATCCAGAGGATATACGCTATAGGCAGAGAGTATACGTTATACGTATGAACGTCATGCCTAAAGTACACGTTGTAGCTTTATTTGAGAAACAAAGGGTATATGGAGCTTCTTAAAAAATCCAGAAGGTATACGGCGTATACCTCCGTATACCCTCTACTACACCCCTGAATATTGACTGATAACATGGCTGCCACTGCCATCTATTTTTATATTCTATTCGTACCACTATTTAAAAAAAATAAATGTTGTAGTTGTAGTATATTTCTTTAGCACACGTCATTTCTTTAATTCTCATTTCTACCTTAGTCATTAACATCCTTCACAATGAGAGCCCTTTGCTTACTTTTTAATCGTTAATCATTAGTTTTTCAAAACAGGAAATTTTCTGTAATTGAATCCTTAAAATGCTCTGATTAAATAAAGTAAACTTTACAATTAAAATAACTTGTGAGAATAATGACAGGGCTGCCACAGGCGACTATTTCTATATTCTGCTCGCACCACTATTAAAAAAAAAAAAAAAAAAAAAAAAAACATTTTGTAGTATATTTCTCTTACAAATATTGTCAATGCATATATAAAAGATTTTTGCTTGGAAAAAGTGGTGCGAAATAGAATAAAAAAAAATACTCCCCTGTGACAGCCCTGTAATGAAGGATTCTGATCACCTTAAGGGGCACTCATACCGATCGCTCGTCTCCAAGGGGTTAATGTCATAGTGATGTGAGTCACATTGTTTTAAACACTAAAAAGCCAGGATTTACTGTATCCATAAAAATGAATTCCAGCATTATAAAATATCTTCCTGTACTATCTAAAACAGTTTTGTGGAATTATCACTTATACCACTCTTCCTATTTATAGATTGATATGTCTACATATTTTCCTCAACCTAATGCTAATTTTCAAATTTATGTGCGACTAAACAAAACAAAAACAAAATTATTAAGTTTTTGCCTTTCATTTTGAGAGTTTTGATCGCTATGTTTTTATTGTCCCAGTCAGTCACCTGACCTTGCCCCCCCCCCCCCCCTCTAAGGCCAGGTATAGTGATATGCATGTAAAAAAGTAATAATAAGAAAAATAATGGGGTTATTCATTTGCTGTCACGTATATTGTAGGCGAATCTTTTTATCTATTTGACAATTTTAATGTACTTTACTCAGCTTTTCTCTTTGATTTTTCGGCTAAATATTTTAATATATTTAGCCGAAATATTTTAATTTAAAATATATTTTTTACACAAATTTCACACGCATGTGTATTGTATAAAACATGTATATTGTATATGTATTGTATAAAACAGCAAACCAAATTTTCATCTGGCGCCCCCTTCGCATGGCGCCCAGGCAGAACCGTGCAAAGAGAAAACTGCACCCGAAGCAAAGTGTGAATTTTGCGCCCTCCCCAGCACCGCCCTCTTTCTCTTTGTGACAGGTATCGGTGTCACAAAATGGAAAAGTGTAGAAATACAAATAGACTCTGTTGAGTACATATTTTGGAACTTTAAAAGGTTTAATTTTAACAACTAAAAAATATAAGAGAAAAATGCACTTGTGTTTTGGCAAACGGGATCTGGAAAACGGATGTGGAAAAAATGCATCTAACAATGTAATAACATTTTCCAACCCCTTTTGAATTTCAAGAAAGAAACCACATGCTATTTTCAGAATGTATGTTTTTGTAACAAAAAAAAAAATCCCAATATGTATATTTATAATTTTTTTTAGCAAAAAAAAAAAAAAATAAAAAAAAATAAAATAAAATAATAATCAAGGTTGGTAGTATAAATTTGGCGCCCCCTCGATTTCCGCGCCCGGGGTGACCGCCCCTTCGCCCCCCGCTTCGCACGGCGCTGCGCCCAAGGCACATGCTCCCTCTGACCCCCCCCCCCTTAATTTTGCTTCTGACTACTTCTCATGTTTGTTTTGTTTTTATTGTCCCGGGCAGCCACCCGGCCTCGCCCATATCAAGACGGGAAAAATTAAAGCTGAATGCTGCTCAGGGAGAGAGAGAAAAAACTAAACAACCTTCATGGAATCTTTTCATCCGAAAATTCAGAGTAAAACAAAATCTTTATTTGGCGCCCCTTTCGTCTTTCGGTACATTTGGAATTGGAGAAAGAATATAGCCTAAGAGAGCAGCTCTTTTTTCTAATTCATTTGCAGTTTTCTATTATAGATGAATATTTTTATATATTTGTAAATTTTAATGAATTTGGTTCAGTTTTGCTTTTGGATTTTCCAACTGTGAGACATTTTTATGCGAATTCAATATAAATACATATGCATTTTTATATGTAAAGTTAAAAAAAAATCTTCATTAGGCGCCCCCTACGCTTTCTGTTCTGGCGCCCGGGGTGTAGAAGGTTGGGGGGGCACATGCCCCCCCGTGCCCCCCCGACGCTACGCCTATGCCCTTTGCAGTTTTTCTGTGAAAATCCTTTATCCACTTACCGCATCTGAAACTTGACATTGACGTGAAAAAAAAAAAAAAAAAAAAAAGAGAAAAAGAAAAAAATTGGACGCATCCCATAGAAACCGCTAATCTTGTATGTACCACTAAATTTTGGTGCATCAGATTCTGGTTAAGAATTTTCCCCTCTGTATTGTTAGGCATTTTTCAGCAGCATCATATGATTTTAAGCCTTTCGGTCCCATACATTACCCATTTATGCTAAAATTCTTAAAATACGTTGATTTTATGATCAATATAAGAAATAATAAAATACATTTTTCATTTTTTAATTAAAATTTAAATAATAATAAAAATTAGAAATTAAATAATAAATAAAATTTAATAAAATATTTATTTTTACTAGGCAAAATAAATTATTGAAGCATATTTTAATACAATAATAATAATAAAAAAAACATTTAATTATTATAAAGACTATGTAAAAGAATGTTATTGATGTCTCTTTTTGCGAAATGGACTGAATCTCATATCAGAAATATTGAAATAATTTCTTTGCACAGTGCTGTCATCTATTGAAGAGAAACAAAAATTATTATCTATTGGGGCTTATACATAGTAGAGTTGGCCGAAGAGTCGAAGAGTCGACTCAAAATCTCGACTCCTTCCAAGTGAGTCGAACTGTCGACTCCTCGCTAGTGAATTGCCTCGACTCAAAAGAGTCGAACTTTAATTTCCACTCAGTTTGGGATCCGGAGTCGAAGAGTCGAAGTCGACTCACTCAAAGAGTGGTTGAACGAGTTTAACACAGTTTCGGACTTGGAGAGTCGAGAGTTGAAGAGTGGATTTTCGATTCTTCGACTCTTCGAAAAACCCTCTTTCCACTCAGTATCGGATTTCATGAGTCCGATTCCCGCAGGGTGCGAAAGGAATTCGAACGTTCGTTACGACGTCACGTGAAAACACTCTTTCGTATCGTATCCTAATTCGTATCTGGCGAAAAGTGCTATTCTGGGATCAGATTTTCGTACATTCGAAAGTGATTACGGATGCTATACAGCGTCCGAAAAGGCGGTGATAGCTCCTCCCAAATTCACGTCAGTTTTACAGATTACGATGATTGATATCACGATATAACCAATAGAATCATTTATTAATCAAAGTAATCATTATCGTATCGTAGTTTCATCCTAAAACGTGTAAACATAAAACTAATGACAGTTTAGTAGTGTTTGAAATTTGCAATTTTTGCCGTATAAGATAATTTAACATTACAGTCTTAATGAAATTCCTGTTATAATGAAAAGGCTGCTGTTTCAGAGTGTCTGCATACTAAGGATCTGAGTGTGACGAATTTAATTTAAAAGAACACAAAACTTTTGCCTGAATACATATTGCCTCATGTATGTGTTGATTAAAAGCCACATACTTTGGCAATAATGATTCAGTTATTTCTACAAATGATAAGGAAGAAAGTATCCTCCAGCATTAGAAGTTACTATTTTTCTATACCATTATACAAGGACAACTTGGTAAAATTTCAAAGCCATAAAGACTTTAAAGGTAGGAAGCCAGCTATATGCATTTTTATTATTTACTTTAGGACTAAAAAATCTTACCGCTAGAGGGGAAATTTTAAATTTTAGCGTTGTTTAATAATAATAATTTTTGCAGTTTAAACAAAAAAATAGAATGTGAAAATTTTAAACATGAAATTGAGTAACTAATGTGTGTATGCCCAGGGGTGGTGAATTATATCAATTTACTCAGCACTGATGAAGTGAATTTTTTTATACTGTTGGAAAAAAGTTTATATTTTTTATTCATTCATTTTATTTAAAGTTATACTCAAATGTTTATGTTTTACATGTTTATATTTTACTTAGGTGGATGGAGTAGTTGATTTTAATCATAATTTAAATGAACTGATTTAAAAAAAAATATTTAAATTAACCTTTCAAAAAATGTTATTTTAAATCTATATCAAGATATTTTGTAATAAATATTATAATTATGTATGTCCAAAAATGCATTGTAAATTTAGAAAGTGGAAGAGGCTTTTTTAATTTTATTTAAATCAAACATAACATTTTAAAATAAAATCATAAATTGAGAATGGGTAAGTTATGGTAATAGGTATATAGGATATATGTTAAATTGTAGCTAGTATAACTGGAAGTGCTCATACAACACAAGATAATTTGTTTTATTTATTTCATGTTTTCAAAAGTAAAATCGAATTCACATTTTCAAATTAAAATCTCTGTTTATATTGCTCTATTATTTTAACTACGTAACTGTAATTAATTTTTATATCTTTAAAATATTTCAAATTAACCAGGTGAATAAGTTTATTATTTTTTTTTCAGATAAATTTAAATAAGCTTTTCTAATTAATAATTTAATTTTAATGATTCAGCGAAGGGTATTTTTCTTTAAAATCGTACTTTTAAAATTAAATTTTGATTAAAAAAAAAAAAACACAAATCCTGCTTAGAGAGTAAAAAGAAATATGTATATATACATATGTATAATAAATTTGAAATCACAAATATATGAAGAAATTGATAAAGTTCTAAAGATGATTTAGAAATGAACATAGGAAACCAATATTTAAAATAAGAAACTATGAATGACTCACAGAATCGTCAGGTTTTAATCGTTATGAATCGTATATATAGGGTGACACGGGGTAAATATGGGTCAGAAAACAATAAGATCTCAATATCTAGGAAAATAAAAAAGATGAAATTTTCAAATTTAGCATGAAGTTGACTTAGTATTGTAGCTTTTGTATAAAATATTGTTTACTCAAAATATTTTTATTTATTTTTCAACTGAATTTTTTAAGTGACCTATAATTACCCCGGCAACGAGGTAATTATGGGTCACTGTCTTTATGAAGTATTAATGCATATTTTTTTAATAAAATATGTTTGAAAGTTTTTAGAAATTGCCTCTAAAGTAGACATTTTCATCATTAAAGCTTAAAAATTTTAAAAAGATATAAAAAATAAATGAAAATGCCATTTATTTTTATGGGATGTTTACAAAAATCACATTTTTCTGTTAGACACAAACTTTACTTTGCAGGTGCTTAGCAAGAGAGCTAAGGGATACTTGAGGCGTGTATTTATGCAGAATCATCCAAGCATAGTTAATAATGATTTTAAAAAATATTTGTTACTTATTATCCAAGATATTAATCTAGAAAAATGCGTCGTTGCAATCTGCTTTTGAAGAATGCTTGGCACAAAGATGAGTTTAAATTTTGTACAAGGACTCTGTTATTGGTAAGGTGAATCATACTGATAGATAGTCATCATACGAAAAACTTTGTGCATGAGTAAAATTTATACTTGACTGATTTATTTAGGTCTATAGTTTTCCTCAAATTAACTGCTGTAAATTATAAAAATATGAATCTAGCACATATGTTTCACTGTGTTCTAACAATTAGGCCTAAAAATTAATATTCAAACAATTACAGTTATCCTACATAGCATAATATGGTTAAAATTAAAGGATGCATGCTTAAAAGCATTTTACTCGTTAGTTGAAAAAATAACTTTGGTTTTTTTACAATAGTACTTTGTTCTTTTAAGCAACAAGAATCTTTTTGGGGTTCATATTTTTTTAACGTCTTGTATCTAATTAACTACTCCACACTATAAAGATATGAATTCTGCACCATGTGCAAACAGTTAACAATTAAAGTTTAAAAAAGAGATGTTTATAAAAATATTTTATCTGGTCTACTTCAAAAGTAACTTTAGGTTTACAATACTGTATATTTATTTTTTATTTTAAATTATTTATTTTTTATTTGAAAACCCTTAAATCATAAATTAACAATTGCATTGCATGCCTAAAATTTAAAAAATGCCATTAAGAATGGAAAAAACATCCTGACCCAGAATTGCCCCGGTGACCCATAATTACCCCAGGTATTTGGGACATAATTGGGTATACATCTAGAGTCTATTTGAAAACAAATAGGAACAAAAAGTGCATGTACTTAAAAACTTTATAGTATCTATACTTAAAATAAGCATAAAAAAAAAAATCTAAACACTTATGTTAATGTGGCATGGATCTTAGTAAAAAGTGCAATTTTTGAAGGCAATCTTTTTGAAAGATGATTTTGTAGCATGTTACAAAAACATCTCAACTCACATTATGCAGCAAAATTAAAATAAAACTTTTTTATGCATAATAAAGTAGACTAATCGGAGAGCCTATCTACTATTTTAGAATTTATGTTAGTAGATTTCATAGTGATAAAAACTAGGTGACCCATAATTGCCCCAGAATGAGAGTGACCCACATTTACCCCGTACTACCCTATTTTTTAAATTATGAATTTATCAGAATGTCTAATATATTTAAAGAATCAAAATATTTACATGGTGAGTAGAATGTGTTACAACAGAATACAATTCTGAGTCTTAAATATTTCATTAGAAGAAACTAAAAAAAATTGAAACTTTTACTGTTATCAAAGGTATTTCTTCTAATGTGATTAAATTTGTAAATAAAATCCCCCCCCCCTTCCCCACACACAAAAACATAAAAAAAGAGCTTTTGAAAGCTACTCTTTGTAAAAATGGCTCACATAAGTCAGCCTTTTTTTATTGTTGTTGTTAAATTTGCATTTTAAAAACAGGTAATAAAGAAATGTATTTAATTTATAATGCTTATATTCATAAGTCAAAGCGAAATGAGTAAAGTTATGCCCCCTTTTTTTTTCGCTGAACATTGTGACGAAAATATAAATTATTATGTTAAGATTTCTGTGCAAAATCAAGGAATAAATTACTGAATACATTTGCAAGAAATAAAATGATTGCAAGTTAGATTTCTATAAACAAACGCTTTTTCATCTTATTAAGTTAGTGATTGATAGTACTGAAAGCACAAAGACTCTTTAATGCAACTTATTTTTACTTTATACATATAAATCTAATTAAAAAGGGATATTTTCAACCGGTAAAAATAAAAAGAACAGCTTTAATAAAACCACCCCAAAAATTCAACTTTATATTAAATATCAGAGCTGTTTACCTTTATGCAGAGATAATCAGCAAAAGCTTACAATGTTATTTGTTTTCACTGTGTAATTTTTATATTACCTTTCATAAGCAAAATACAATATTTTACAGCAGTTCATGCTTTTATTATTTTTTTAAGTACATCAATAAGAGCATATCCTTATTTTATATCCTAACTTTTCATTTTAATACATTTCCTAAGTCATTATTTATCAATTATTTTCAGCAATTAACATACCGGGTGTCCCAAAAAGGACTGACTGATTTTAAAATTCAATAACTTGCAAACGGTGACAGATATTTAAAAAATTCTTGCAGGAGGGGTATGCATAAGGTCAAAAGTTTTTTTACAGTGATTTTCAATTTTAGTTCGAATTACAAACAATAGATGGCGCTGCGATCAATAGACGCTGAATTCAGGCTCGATTTTTGGTACTTCGTGGCCCGGATAATACATTTCCATCTCCTTTTTCAGCATGGAACAAGAGAAAGGACCAGAAATCGAGCCTGTATTTAGCGACTATTGCTTACAGCGCCATCTATTGTTTGTAATTCGAACTAAAATCGAAAATCACTGTAATAAAACTTTTGACCTTATGCATAACCCTCCTGCAAGAATTTTTTAAATATCTGTCATCGTTTGCAAGTTATTGAATTTTAAAATCAGTCAGTCCTTTTTGGGACACCCGGTATATTCTTCATTATAACAGCTAAACTGACTTATCCACAAAATAAATAAAGTTGAAATGTGCATGTTGTATGTGACATGTAGTAATACAGTTGATTGAACATGATGTTATGCTTATCTTAATACATTATTGGTGTTAAATCACATTGCTTGAGGATAGAATTTGTTTATTGTAAATGGGTAACAGGAATGTAAACAAGTACAGATTTAATCAGTCGTGTAATTGATATATTGTAACTTAGAAAAGACTAAAGAAAAAAAAAAACTATTCACAGTTATTAAGGTAAGACTGGCAATATAAACAGTTGTTTAAACAATTTTTAAATAAGATTAAGTGTTGATAAAAAATATCATGCCCTTTCCTAGTAAACTAAGTATTTTGCTACATGTTTTCAAAAACAGTACATTAAAAAAGAGAAAATAAATGTAAATGATATGCCCCCTCTTCCCCTCTCAAAAAAAGAAGCATTTGAAATTAATTCTTTGTATAAATACACTTCAAATGCTTCCTTTTTTTTACGATAATAAAAAAATGTATTTCATTTTTAATATTTATTTAAAATATATATATATATAAAGTTTGTTTTCAACCCTGATGAAAATAAAAATTATTTCTATTTTTTTTTAAATCCATTATTACTATTATTATTGCCTTTATGTTAAATTAGAAAATTCTATGAAAAATCAAGAGTAAAGAAAAATCTAAATCTCCCAAAATATATCTTCATGAAATAAAATGCCTGCAAGTTTAATTTTTAAAGCTTTCAATCACTATAGCAACACACCATAACCGACATTCTTTTTTTTTCTTTTCTTTTTACAGGAACATCAATTAATATTTATTTATCATGCATCTTATTAAAATAGTGGTTGAAAATTTAAAAAAAGTGATACACATTCTTTTAAAAAACTTAATACTTTCTTCTTCTTCTTTTTTTTTTTTTTTAAATATTATAAATCTAATGTAAAAAGCATATTTTCAACTGTAAACAAATTAAAATGAATAGCTTTTTTTAAAACTTTCATTGAACTTTACTCGTCTGTTCTAATATGCAATTTATTATACAAGTAAGTCATTTGTCTGCTTTTGATATTACTTAAACAATTTCTATAAAATCAAGAAGAATTATTGTTATTTTTTTAAACACTGTTTTAAAGTTCAAACTTTCTACTTTTACAGCAATCAAAATTTAATTTATGTATATTTATATGTGTGTTATTAATGTATAAAGCACATGAATAAAAGTTTCATGTTCTTAATAAATAAACATTTTTAAAACTTTCTCTCAAAAAGGGTAGTAAAATTTTCATAAAAAGCAATTTTCACAGAATATAAACCACAAAAATAAAGTTAATCAGCAAGCAACAAACTTTAATCGAAGATGCTTATAAAACACTCATAGATTTTTTTTTTTTTTTTTTTTTTTTTTTGTCTGAAAATTTTATTCATGTAGGTATGAAGTTGATTTTGTAACTGTAGTAAAAAAGGTTTTCACTGGTATTTTAACTTTTAGATTATTGTTACTGTAAAATATGCTATATTAAAAAAAACTTTAATAATTAAATTCTACCATGTATTTATTATTCAGTTTTTGCCTTGATATTTTGATATTGGAAATGCATAAATAATTAGTAACAAAGCCATCCAAATTTTGTAATAATAGTACTAAATTGCTAATATATTTTTGAAAAGATGATTTCATGGACTTTATTTATTTTCACATTTATTAAAAAGTAATTCTCACACATTGATTGATATTTTAATAAAATTTGAAGAAGATTATAAAATTTCTGTAATTTGTTTAATATATGTGTACTTGAAAAAAAAATGCAGAAGTTGTGTAAGACAGCAATAGATGCAGGGTTGACATATAATTATACAATAATAATAAATAAATAAAATGAAGTTAGAAAAACATTTTATTCTTCACCATTTTTCGAAAATACAAGAAAGTAACAGTATATATTTTTCTTACACATAAATATAACAATTTCAAAAATTATATTAATATTAAAAGTTATCTCGGTTTGATGTATACCTCAGTACAGATTATTTCATATTCTTGTCAACTTTAATGGGAAGAGGTAGATCATACAGCAAATTTTCAGCTAAGCATTCATCAAAACCTAAGGTTTTATGTAAAATAAATAAATAAAGTTGGATATTAATAGCATGTATTTCTTGGGATAAGTATTATGTTTAAAACTATGTAGCATATAACAATTCTTTATAAATTAAACTCTCTGTTATATTTATTAATTAAACTCTTTGTATAACTAACTGCATTTGTAGTAGAGCATCAACTCCGAATCCTTGAAATTTGTTTTTTTTTCAATGATTAAAAGAAAATATTAAATTTATTTTACCCATTTGACTTTAAATAATTAAATAGATAAAACAGTTATAATTGAAAGCAAAGTGTTTTTATTTATTATAATAATTATTCATTTGTTGAAAAATCCACCCCCTTCCCTTTTGGATTTTGATCAGAGGGTACCAATGCTATCAAAATATCTCAGATTCTTCCAATTTATCTCCATTTAAAAAAAATTCTACAACTTTAAAATCCTTTCCAAACATCTGTTTGTTCTTAAAAATAAAAATATTTTTTATAATGTACATAATTTATTTTAAAATAAATAAATAAAAATTAAAACCTCCCCACATCAAAATAACGGAGTTAACGCTCATTTTTTACCAAATACATTATAATATCCTCACAAATGCCATAAAAAAATCCTAACATTGAAAAATACTAGAAACTTACTTATTAAAATGTCCTATCATATGTAAACAATCATAAAAGTTGCGTCCGAAATGGGCTTTTCACCCTCGTTTCGCCTGCTTTGAGATGGCGAAAATAGCATCCGAAAAAATGTAAACATCCGAAATAAATTTTCGTATCTAATCTTTCGCCAAATACGAAAAGAAGTGGCCCAGAATACAGTTTTCCCTTTTCTACGCCCCTATGACATCAAAGTGACGTCACGAAGAGGGGCGTTCCGCCAAATTTTCGTACTCGGACGAAGCCGGAATTCGACTGCAACTCTTCGAATCCGGGCTGGGTTGTTTAACAGAGAACGTAGATCTTGTTTTGATTATGTATTGGCGATTTTGGAAAAGAAGAAAGCAGTGTAGATATATGCTTAGGAAGATGACGGTATGAATGAAAGGAGAGGGAGGGACATAGACTAGGGGGCGGGCAGTAGGATATTTCTTTATTCAGGATTATTTGAATTTACGATATGCTTAGGGGAAAGAAGATTTAAAAAAAAGCAGATGTCACCTTTGTATTTTTTGGCAAAAAAAAAAAAAAAAAAAAAAAAAAAAAAGAAGTAGGACTAGTTAGCGGAATATTTTCAACTGTTTTCATATCATGCAATATTTAAAAAAAAACTTAGAAGAAAGAGAAATAAAATCTACTTTAGTAGCACGTTGTTTAAAATATACTAAGTTACTGAATTTATTTTATAATAGATGTATTTTAGATAAAACTGAATATCGTTTATTTGTTTGCGTATATAATGTTATTTTAATTCCGTTTTATAAATATAAATGTTCGCAGGTAATATTAAATGGATATAATTTACTCATATTATTTTAAAGTTTAGCCAATCGATTTTTTAACATTCCTTATTTAAACCCAGATATGGAAGATATTTTTGGAATGCTGTCGCTTCCATGCTCACCCCCCCCCCCCTTTTTTTTTTTTTTTCGTAAACAGCTAGGCTGTGTGTGTCTCTCTATAGATATATCTCACTATATTATCATGGTTTAACAAATAAAATTTTAAAAGGGAGTAAATCAAAAACTATAAACATGAAAAAAAAAACTTTTTTAAACTAACCCCCCCCCCCCCCTCCTCCGGACTGATTATGAATTATTTTTTGTTCGGAAACGCGTAAAATTGACAGGCGTTCTTATTCAGGATCTGAGTAATTGAATGGCGTTTTCATTTTTTTTTTTTTTTTGTTTTTTTGCCGAAATATCCTTCAAAAAATGATGTCAAAGTCGAAGTTTTTAAACGAAGTTCGGTACACGACAGCACGGGGAAAGAGAAAAACTTGTCGTTACGGGACAAAAATCGCAATTTTCTTGATAAGCAATTTATTTATGTAAAAAAAAAAAAAAAAAAAAATGGAAAACGCTACTTGATTCAAAATAGCCACATTAGTTAGGCCTATCAATTTTATAACTTTGTAATTAAAAATACCGCCGCTGGGCATCGCAAATTAAGTGTGTAACGGAAAATGCAATTTTCTCCAAAACTATGTGACCGAGGATAATCGCTATAATTTTCCAGCAAAGTTTGAATAAACTATTATTGCCCCTAGTTTTTTTTTTTCATCATTTTAGTTTTAGTAAGCTTCGGAAATAGGCTGGAGGAGGGGCGGGGGGGCATATTTTTGTATCACATTTTCGACAGTATCTAAAATTAGAACAAATACATTTTTGATTTCGGTGTTACGAGGTCCTTCCAACAACCCAAACGATACACATACAAACTCGCATAAAAGAAAAAAAATCAAGTAACTAAATTAGTCCCCCTTTTCTTCAAAAAATATTTATGAATAGCTTTTAATCTGTAAATTTGTTAACATGATCAACTTATAATAGCTCCGTTTTCGCAGTTTAAGTACGGAATCCTAAAAAAATCAATGAAGAAGAGATCTAAGAAATTAAAATGTTGTGATTGGGGAGGATTTCGGATATTTTGAAGGAGTCTTGTCCTTGTTAGCAGTAAATTTCACTAACCCCACGCTCCACGCGCGCGCGCACACATACATACACACGAAAAAAAAAAAAAAATCGTTTAACGTCTTGTTTTCAGCACAGAAAATTTAAACCTTTAAAACTTGATATATATAAAAAATAACGCATCAAATCTTCCACTCCCAGTTAAAAAGAAGGTTAATTTTTAGACAATTATGGTACAGGATTAAACAAGAATATTTCTATATTTTACAGTTTGGCTTAGAGGTGTGAACCGGCCCAGCCCGTATGCAGGGATAGGGCCAATTTTTCGCAACTCTGGGGTCGGACCTGGCCTTACTTTTTAAAGGCTTTGGGCAGGGCCTAGGCATTGTTCTTTGTAGACCGGGGTAGGGCCTTTCATTTTTCTAAAAGATACTTAATTTTTCAGTATCGATCCGGGTCTGGCTTCATTCTTCCAAGGTTTGCAAGGGCCGACATTTTAACTGCCGGCCTCGACCCACCCCTTACGAAAATTATTGTCTCGGCCTGGTCTGATCCGTGCAAAAATCAGTAAAATTTGTCCCGGTCCAAAACATTTTGCAAAAAATGTATATATTTTTAAATTGCCATTATTGCACAATTAAAATTTAAAATTTATTATTTTTAAAGAATAGCAATTTCTAGGCAATAAAATTAAAATGCAATAAAACTTGTGAAAAAGAACCCGTATATGATGGAATCCTGTCTTAAACTGAAAAATGTGTTGGTACATGAAAAATGAATATAATAATATGTGAGGAAAAGTATATGGTACATTTAAAACTGCTAAGAAGGAAACTTGTCTAAAAGTATAGTTTTATTTCCTAAGCAATTTCGTCTCAGGTGATTTTACTGTATAGTATTTATCAGATTCTTAAGCCTCCAATACATAAAATATGGATTAACAATATTAATGTTAACTGAATCATTTACACACAGATAGAGATTCATTACAAAATAAATATCACAGCACACGATATTTCTTTTAAAATGAAGATTATAAAAATGAAAAGAAAAAAGGATAAAATTAGCATTTTTATTCAGAACTCCTCGTACTAAACAATTTTTAATCCTATCACGTAAAAGATAATGTGATTTTAACATTTTTGGGGGGCTCGGTCGGGCCAAGACGGGATCGGCCCGAACTTTTAAGTTTTCTACCGGGCCGGATCAGTAAATTTTTTTGTACGGGATGAACTTTTAGATTTTATACCGGGGCGGGCAGTTGATTATTTTTCTACGAGCCGGGATAAACGTTTTTCTATGAGCAAGCCGAAATTTTTCCTGTGGACGGGACTGGAAGGGCCTGGAAATTTCGGCCCGTAGAGATATCTAGTTTGTCTGTTTCCAGTTACCATCCAACAAAGTTTAATATAAAAGACTTCTTCTATATAAAATCAAAACCAAAATAATTCAAGCTTACGTTCAAATATTTTCTCCTGTGCGATAAATTTGATACGAAAAATAGAATTGCGTCATCTTTACAACCTACCAACCAATCTTACTTTCGCAAGTGAGTCGAGAGTCGAGTCAGCATGTCGAGCGTCGACTCATCAATCAAGTGAGTCGACTCAGCGTAAATTAATCTAAAAGCATGATAATTTTATTATTCAAGATTTATTTTAAAAGAAGATTTGATTCACATATTACTTTTTGCATATTAATGCGTATGATAAAATGATTTTTAATGAGTGCCTTATGTTTAATGTTCTGTTTATTATTCTGGATCATTGGCGCCAAACCTTTCAATCTTGAAACACTGTAAATCGGTATCACATTACAGTTTAAGGGCTAACAACGTTTTCTTCACTTGATTTTAGCAAGGCTCATTTTTCTATATCCCCTTCCTTTTTATGGTATAGTATACATGCGGACGGCCCTGCTGGAGGGAGACGTTGCATTTATCTGTGAGAGTAGGGGTTATGCAAGAGAAAAAAACTGCAAAATTACGTCGTAAATAGCATGACTTTTGTTTACAACATATCTTTCAGCTATTTATTTATGTTATTTATCCATCATTGCCAGACGATTCCAACGGTGTTATGATTTTGCCAGATGCTTATTTAAAGAAAAAAAAAAAGTCATGTTTATGTCATTTTATCAAAGTTCAAATTTTAATATGTTATTATAAATTCTTAATTTCAATATCTTACGAAAAGCAGACACACTTTGTATCAGATCGCATATCAATTTCCCATTTCCTCGTAGCTCGATGTTGAGCACATTTAAATATTTCAGAATGTCTTTCAGGAAAGACACAGCTACCATATTGCCTTCGTTTGATAAGAATTCCAAGTGCTCGTTGCCCTGCGTATCCAAGTTGACTAAGGATGAGATTACTTGTTCTTGTATTTTCCAGAAACATTCAATTTATTTTTGGCATTAACTCCTGTACGCTTGGCATTATTAACCTTTTGCATTAAACGTGGTATTAACCCCGTAATTAAAAATCCCGTCAATATGACGGGCTGAGGGGTCGTTGTCTGTTTATCGCACCCGAGATATTGCCGGGCTAAAGATTTAAAAACGGAAAAAACTTATGAACCCAGAAAAATTTAACTGGTATTTCCATATGAAGTCTGAAAATTCGTGCTTCTGCGTCCTTGGCTAGTACGATCTATGAGTGTGTAAATCCTGGACTCTGATGAGTGAAGTATTTCTGATGATAATTTGATTTTAATTGATGGTTAACATTTTACGTTTATAAATTATTTAAAGTATTATTTAAAAACATTTGTAAAATAGTAAAAATTAAAAAAGTAAGGATATTATTAGTGTTAATCTGCATCGGGTAAAACAAACATTAACCATTTGAGCTCTGGTGGTTGAATTTCTTCAAAATACCCAAATGTCATATTGACACCAGTATTTTGGAAACAAAAAATTCGGTTTGTTTTATACACGAAAATGTGCACTTACATATTTTCAAATAAATTTGGTCGAATATTCCGGTGCCATTGTGACATTTGGATATTAAAATTAAGTGGGAAGAAATACACCCACCAGAGCTCAAAGTGTTAAGGTGCAAAAATCCCGCATGATTTCTTTTCGGCAATATGAATTAGTTCAACAACATCTTTTTTTTCGCCTCAAACATACAACTAATTGCGTATTTTATTTAGAAATCTTATAATTACTAAATTTCTGCAACAGGTACTTTTTAATGGTTTTTATAACTATTAAACAATTTTTAAGGGGTTATTAAACGTAAGAAAGTTTTAAATATATGTTAACTACGGTGTATTTTAAAGAAACTAATTTTTTAGCATTATTCTTTCTTGCCGCTAATTTCTTTCGGCCATACTCTTCAGATAGGCCCCTTTTCTCCCAGATTTAAAGCGGTGTGGCATTAATTTATCAGCCAAATTCCTGGCTGGCAAATTAATTATAGGTTGTCTGATAGCCAAAGAATAACATATTAACATTTCAACTTTGTTAAAATGACGTAAAGACCTTTTTTTAAACCTATAAATCAGGATTTGGCAAGGTTCTAACAACGTTGCAACGGTCTGGCAATTATGGATTAATATCACAAATAGTTAGTAGAAGCAAATTTTATAAACAATGTTTTAAAGTCATACTAATATAATGTTATTTTTTTTTTCACCTGCATAAATCCTACTCTTTCTAGACGCTAGTTTGCTATCGGCAGTATTCTTCTACTAGGCTTTTTCTCTGCCAGATTTAAAGCGATCTGGCTTTAATTTATCTACCTAATTTCTGCTTGGCAAATTAATTTCAGGTTGTCTGATAGCCAAATAATAACATATTAAAATTTGAACTTTGCTAAAATTATGTGAAGGTGACATTTTTTACCTATAAATTAGGGTCTGATAGGGTCTTAACAAGGTTGGAACCGTCTGGCAATGATGGATTATTATCATGAAAAGATAGCAGAAAAATATATAAGCAAAAGTCATGCTATTATGAAGTAATTTTGTAATTTTTTCACCTCTATAACCCCAACTCCCACATGTAAACACAACATCTCACGCCAGCCAGACCGTCCGCAGACGTATACCCCATATTAAGGAAGGGCATATAGAAAAATGAGCCTTGCTAAAATCACAAGTCTTCTGACGTTGCCAGCTCTTAGACTAATAGATTCTGGACGTGTCTACTTGACCCACAATAAAAGAAATGAACCGTGGTCCTACTGTGTTGAGTATTGAGATAATTTAACAATGCCCGGTGAAAGAATTCAATATCTGCAACACAGCGGACCCGGAATTGATTCAAAATCACAGTTTTGCAGTTGCAAGCAACTCCCAAGAGTCCAACGTTGAGAGAACTCTCAAAATTTTCTATCTACAAGTACCACCGAGAGCATTACTTTTAAACATTTCATCTACAAATGTCACAGAACCCACTACCGTTCTCCATTTTATCAACAAACATCGCAGAACTTACGACCCTTTCAATCCTTACGAGAATCTCAGCGACAACTGCTTTCCCCTCGTCTTAGTTTTTGTCCTGTATGATTTAACACTATAGAACTGTATGTTGCGCTAGGATTTTAAGAACACAACATTATGACATTCTGCTGGTGAAAAATATTAAATTTCACTTTAAAACAAATTGAATATAATACGTCATTATGCGTTATGCCTGAACACACGTATTGAGCAAAGATTTTTCAATACACTGAAGGGAAGGAAAGTTTTCACCCTACTCATGGGGATATTTTTAGCATGGCCTCACAGCACTAATCATATTATACAAATGTTGAACTTTGTAGTTTTGTTATTTTTCCACCTCCATAACCCATAGTCTCACATGTAAGTACAAAGTCTCCCGCCAGACAGAAAGTCCGCATATGTACAACAGTATAAAAAGGAAGGGCATATAGAAAAACGAGCCTTGCTAAAATCACGTGTTTTCTGACGTTGCTAGCTCTTAGACTAACAGATTATGGACGAGTCTACTCGACCCACAATAAAAGAAGTGAGTCCTGGTCCTACTGTGTTGAATATTGAGATAATTTAACAATGTCCGGTGAAACACTTCAATACTCTGAACAAAGTGGACCCGGAATTGATTGAAAATCATTTTTTTGCAGTTGCAAGTAACTCCCAAGAGTCCAATGCTGAGAGAACTCTCAAAAATGTCTATCTACACATACCGTAGAGTGAACTACTTTTAAACATTTCATCTACAAATGTCACCACCGTTCTACATTTTATCAACAAACATCGCAGAACTCACCACCCTTTCAATCCTTACGAGAATCTCAGCGACAACTTCTTTCCCCTCGTCTTAGTTTTCGTCCTGTATGATTTAACACTATAATGTATGTTGCGCTGGGATTTTAAGAACACAACATTATGACATTCTGCAGGTGAAAGCTATTAAATTTTACTTTAAAACAAATTGAATATAATACGTCATTATGCGTTATGCCTGAACATACGTACCAAGCAAAATATTTACAATACACTGAAGGAAAGGGAACTTTTCCCCTACTCTTGCGGATACTTTTTGCATGGCGTCACAGCGCTAACCATATCATACAAAGGTTGAACTTGAACAAATGAATTAAAGCATGAATTAATGTTTTAAGAATATTAGAATCAAATACGACCAACCAGCGAATGCAGAAGGAAGAAGAACCCCTATATATCTGTGATTTAATAGTTATTATTCGCAAAATTTTATTATATATATATGTTGCAATAAAAGTGTAACATACATCAAACATGAACAATGTAAAATATTATGCTATTATATGCAATATATACATTTAAAATAACGATTATTATTATTATGGAGATTTTTATTTTTATCTTTATTAATTTATTATCAGTAGCTTTACAATTTTTATTCGAAATCTAATATTGTGATTATAATTTTACTACATAATACAACTTAGGAGCTAATGTTATATAATTAAAATAAAATATCTATTTAAAGGTAATAATAGTATCTTTTAAATTGACGTAGAAAAATGTTTTTATATATCTAGATGGAACTTCAGTTACTTATTTTTAGTTAAGCTGCTAGAACTTTAATATTGATTGCAAACATCTGAGTAAACAATAAAAAAGTTATAAGCAACTTATTATAACAATCTCATTATTTTATCATAATTTGACTAAGTCAATGTTGTTTTAGAGTTGTTGATAATTTTCTTAATAGAAAATTAAATCAAATTTAATAATTAATTATATATTATGTTATTAACTGTATAACAATTGGTTTTGTGTTCAGTATGAGAAATGTATACGCTTTTTTTTATGCATCAAGTTATTGTGAGTAGCAGCGCTATTACTCGTAAAATGGATTTTTTCCTTCCAGGGAAAGAAGTTCGGTTCACCGATAGCCAATGAAGTTGCCGGTTTTTGCACTAATGCTAAAAGTCTTATGGAAAGTCAAATTTCGCCTTTCTCTTGTGTGCGTCTGGAACCAGATGATCAACCTGTTCCTTTTTCTGCTTCACAGTTGCATAGTTTCCCTGGGGGAGTTAGTTGCGCGCTCAGCAATTCTGCCTTTTGGAAGATTGTCTGATACGTCAGTTTCTTACCGGGATTTATGAAAGCATCATCGCTTCAAGAAGTTCCAATGTCGGAGTCTCTATTACCGACATGATTTATAATTACGTTATTCACATAGAATAGTATATTCAGGTGCGTGAAAAAAAGAACAAATAATGATTAAAAAAAATTGCTACTTGCAATAATAGAATCAGAAAAAAGAGAATTAAAAACAACAACAACAAAAAACAAAAACAAAAGGTAGATTCAAATTTACCCATAGAACGTGCTTGATCAAAATTGGAAACATATACCTACAAACGAAACTTGTAATAAAATATAATGAAGTGAAAAAATGCCATTAAAGCGTCTGACAAGCTTCAGTATATCCCACTGGGTTCCACAATAGATCAGATTCAATCACTTGACCACGTGCCACCATTTTTCTACTAACCAACCGAAATCGCCCATTTTTTAGCAGATATTATCGCTCAACCAATCAAAGTAGAGGAAAATCGGGAAATCGATAGGCTAACAAAATGCCCGTGAGGTTGTCAGGCTGGTTGCTAGGGCGAGACGTCAGTTGAAACTGATGTATAAAATGGAGAGCAAACTTCCTATTCTGTTACATTAAATCCAGCAGCCCACCATTTTTACAATGCCGAAGAATTTCGGGGGAAAATTTATGGCAAAACACAGATTTCCACCCATAGTGTAGTATTGAGAGAATATTTCCAAATTAGATTTTCTTTTAAGACTATGACGAAGTTGCTACAATTTTCACTGATAGTATATATTTTTTATTGAAAAGAACTACAGATTTTATTTAATTTCATCACAAATATTTAATTTGATATTATTTAAAAATGAAATTTTATGTAAATGTGTATAAAAAAAAATTAAGAAATTTTTAAGTGTTGTTCATAAAAATATAAAGAAAGTGTAGAATTAACCAAAAGTGATAATAACTATGCAGAAATATTTGAAAAAACGCCTGTAAGATTAATAAAAATGTGGGACATATTACTTGCGCGCATTGAAAGTGTGATGCGGTCGGGGCAGAAAATGGACTGGTGAGTTTGCCCTCTGTTCTACAGGGTGTCCTCATGAAAACTACCTGATTTCAAATCTTAATTGTACAGAAAGTCCTAGAGATTTGCGGTATTATGAGTAGCAGCACAGCAAGTTTAATAAAATCATAAGACGAAAAGCAATTTTTCACCTTGATTCAAATATAAAATATACAATGTGAATTAAAACATGTATAATAATCACTTATAAACAGAATCAGTTAAATAATGCTATAAAAAGTGATAAAATATCTTTATTAAGATTGGCGATCGTTTCGGCGCACAAACGGCGACATTTTCAAAATCATTTACGATAGAAAATATTTTCACATAATTAAACTAATCGGATGTACCAATCCCAAAACTTTCTTCTATCTCATACATGTTAATATATCAAAATTCGCTATCACACTGCCAGAATTAAATGGCAATCTATGCATCTCATGAGGATTCTAAAGATATGAAATTCCGTGCATTAGTTCTTGAGATATGACTATCGCTGAAATCGTGTAAATCCAGCAAAATGCTGCCTAGCAGCGCCACCTATTGGGTGATTTATACCATATCCTAATCAGCAACAATTTATGTCAACGTCTGACTGAATCTGAAGCTTGGAGAAAATCCGTGCATTAGTTTTTGAGATATGACTATCACTGAAATCGTGTAAATCCAGCAAAATGCTGTCTAGCAGCGCCACCTATTGGGTGATTTATACCAAATCCTAATCAGCAACAATTTATGTCAACGTCTGACTGAATCTGAAGTTTGGAAAAAATCCGTGCATTAGTTTTTGAGATAGAGTCACAGCAAAAATCGCGAAAATTCCTGCATAGCAGCGCCACCTATTGGGTGATTAACACCAAAACCTAATTAACAACAACTTGTGTCAACATACAACTAAATCTGAAGTTAGATGAAAATTCGTCCATTAGTTCTATAGATAGAGCTATTGAGGCAATCGTTAAAAAAGCAGCACATAAGCGCCACCTGTTGGGCGATTTACACCAACACACAATCAGTAGCAAGTCATATCAAGGACTAATTGAATCTGAAGTTTGGAGAAAATCCGTCCATTAGTTTTTGAGATAGAGCTACAGCGAAAATCGTGAAAATTCCTGCATAGCAGCACCACCTATTGGGTGATTAACACCAAAAACTAATTAACAACAACTTGTGTCAACATACAACTAAATCTGAAGTTAGATGAAAATTCGTTCATTAGTTCTATAGATACAGCTATTGAGGCAATCGTGAAAAAGGCAGCACAAAAGCGCCACCTGTTGGGCGATTTACCCCAACACATAATCAGTAGCAAGTCATATCAAGGACTAACAGAATCTGAAGTTTGATGAAAATCCGTGCTTTAGTTCCTAGGATAAAGCTATTGGGGAAATCGTGTAAATCCTGCAAAATTCATCATAACAGCGCCACCTGTTGGGCGATTTACACCAAAACTTAATCAGCATCAATTCATATCAAGGACTAACTAAATCTGAAGTTTGATCAAAATCCGTGCATTAGTTCTTGAGATAGAGCTAGTGCGAAAATCGTGAAAAATGCAGCATAGCAGCGCCACCTGTTAAGCGATTTACACCAAAAACTAATCAGCATCAATCTGTATTAGGGACTAACAGAATATGAGTTTTTATTAAATTCCGTGCATTAGTTCTTGAGATAGAGCGCCCACAAAATTTGTGTCACATACACACAGACAGACAGACTCACAGAGTCACAGACAGACATTTTGTAAAAACATGTTTTTTGGAATCTCTGACCCCTAAAACGTGTAAATCCGTCAAAAACCGGAATTCGAAAATTTTCATGAATCTAATACTTTCTTCTTGTAAAGATAGAAGAAAGTAAAAAACAATAAACATAGTAAACAATGTCACGAAGCATGATGTATAATGAAGAACATTGCAAACATAAAATTAAATTAAAATTAAATTAGCTATTTGCGAGCGTGGATTAATTTTCATATAATTAAAAAAAACAATAACATGGTAAACAATGTCACGAGACAACATGCATAAGGAAAAACATTGCAAAACATAAAATAAAAATAAAATTATATTGGCTATTTGCGAGCGTGGATTAATTTTTACTTTCTTCTATCTTTACAAGAAGAAAGTATTGGATTCGTGAAAAATTTCGACTTCCGGTTTTCGTCGGATTTATATGTTTTAAAATGCCCAGAACACGATTTGATGGTTTTTAGAAAATGTCTGTCTGTGAGTCTGTCTGTCACTCTGTCACTTTGTGAGTCTGTATGTGACAAAAATTTTGTGGGCGCTCTATCTCAAGAAATAATGCACTGAATTTCACAAAACTTTATATTTAGTTAGACCTTGATATAAACTGGATCTGATTAGTTTTTGGTAAAAATCGCCCAACAGGTGGCGCTGCTATGCGGCATTTTTCACGATTCCTGCAATAGCTTTATCTCAAGAACTACTGCACGGATTTTCATAAAACTTCAGATTCAGTTAGTCTTTGATATAAATTAGTGCTGTTTAATTTTTGGTGTAAATCGCCCATCAGGTGGCGCTGCTGTGCTGCATTTTCACGATTTTCGCAAGATCTGTATCTCAAGAACTATTCCACGGATTTTCATCAAACTTCAGATTTAGTTAGTCCTTGACATGAATTGACGTATAAATTAGTGCTGATTATTTTTGGTGTAAATCACACAAAAGGTGGCGCTGCTATGCTACATTTTTCAGAATTTCCGCTATAGCTCTATCTCAAGAACATAAAACTTCTTCTTCATAAAACTTCGGATTCAGTTAGTGCTGTGACGATTTGGACGTCATAACACACAGGGTCACGCGACAGTAAAATGGTTAGCACAATAGAAACAGTTATCCCGATCTGCGTTGTGAAAAGATCAAATGGGATAATGTTAATTAATAAATTAGGAGAGAAGAAATTTTTGGAATAAAATTAATTTTGACAATAACTCAAGGACGCCTTATTTAACGTTGAAATGGAAATATCGAACTTGTAGGTTGCATAGAGAAACGTCCAATTCTAATAATTTCAAAATATTAGTTCTTTAGATACCATAAATTATGAATATTATCTAAAAGGGAACAAGGAAGGAGTTCAAAGGAAAGACATATAAGTATACATACATAAACAAACTTTATTTTCATTTATATAAAATTCATAACTCAAACATGATTTGTTATATCACAATAATCTTTTCAAATTAAGATTCAAATTATCTATTATTTTATCCGAATATAACATAGTTCCATTCTCATTAGAACAGCAAAACTTTCATCAAAATTATATTTTGTTACTTATTTTTTTTATTAATTTATGTTATCTTATGTTTACCCTTTTTATTCACAGCACGACCCGATGATGGGGCTTTTGCCAAAATTTTAATCAAAATTTTATTTATGGAAAGATAATTCCCGTTATCATTAAAATCTTTATCATAACCAATCATAATATTCAATGACATAAGATTATGTACTTTAGTGAAAATTTAGAAAATTAGTTGCTTAATATTAAATGTACACATTATAAGAAAACATGAAAACAATAGCCACGAGTATATATTGAAATAAATATAAGGAATTTCTCACCCAAATAGACTTCGATCTGTTCTGTAATCATCCAAATTATACAGTTCACTCATAGTTCATGGAATCTTAAACAAACACAAATAAGTTCATCTGGGCATAAAGTTCCTTGTTTTTATATATATAGTTCAGGGAATCCAAAGCAAACTCAAATGAGTTCATCTGGGCACAAAGTTTTTTTCTTTTATATATGTAGGGTTCATGGGGATCTTTCACCAACCAATTTCACTTCCTTTAAGCACTCTATGACGCATGAAAATTATCCGAGCTCCAACTCCACAATGTACTCTTTCATTGGCAAAATTTGCAGACACTTCATACATCTCTCTACTATCCACTTAGCTTATATCTCCACATCAGGTGAATTCTTCTGTAAAATTCTGCATCAATTTATTTTCAAAGACTTGTCTGCTCTCAGCGATCTTTGTCAATAGATCATGACAAGGACAGGTCTACTCTCAGCATTAATTTTCATCATCACTTCCTTTTTTTCTGCATCAATCATTTTTTTTTGTGACAAAGACTTGTCTGCTTTCAGCATTCATTTCAATCGCTAATTTTTGTATTGTCCTTAAAATTTGCTGCGAAGGAACTTGATGTAAAATTTTGAAGTATCTGGATCGTCTTAGAGGAAGTCACATCTTAAAAAAATTATAGAACCTCTTGAGGACGAGACACAAGACTTAATAATCTTCTCTCATTCCATCTTCCAAGATCCAATTATTTTTTTTGGGAGGGTTAAATTAACCCAGAGCTGTCATTCTGATTGGAGGCTACTCCTGGTCCCTTATTGGTACTCTAAACATCCCCATCTATGGGCGTGCCAATTTATTTTTCACTGCATAGCATTAACTTAATTTTTTGCCCCTTGCATCAGGTTTCTCATGGGAATCACCACCCACGTCGAGTGTTGTAAAACCATCTTAATTGATAGAAAATTTATGGTTTCAACATCGTAAATTTTCTATTCTTTCGCTATACATTTTCTGCCCAAGTCTGGCGTCAGTACTGTTCGCTTTATCTGTAATTTCATATTTTCTGTCTGGTCTTAATTGGGGAGTTTTATTTTATTACACTCTTTTTGCACATATAAATATTTACAATTTGAAATTTTTAATTTTCAATATTAATACAAAATAAATTCACAATTCATATTCCTTATTTTTTTCTAAACATACCAATACCAAACAACATATATATTTTTATTTTTCTTACGCATTATATAATTATTCATTTTAATATACTTTAATTTTGGAGTATTTTTTATGTTATTTTAATTTCTTGTTTAAATTAATTACTAAAGAATTATTTTCCGAGAATTCAATTATTTTTAAATGTTATTGGATCGTGCGAAAAATATTTAATTAGTTAAATTAATAACAAGCCTTGTTGTGTAGATTTCTACACGACAGTTAGTCTCTGATATAAATTAGTGCTGTTTAATTTTTGGTGTAAATCGCCCAACAGGTGGCTCTGCTGTGCTGCATTTTCACGATTTTCGCAAGATCTGTATCTCAAGAACTATTACACGGATTTTCATCAAACTTCAGATTTAGTTAGTCCTTGACATGAATTGACGTATAAATTAGTGCTGATTATTTTTGGTGTAAATCGCTCAAAAGGTGGCGCTGCTATGCTACATTTTTCAGAATTTCCGCTATAGCTCTATCTCAAGAACATAAAACTTCTTCATAAAACTTCAGATTCAGTTAGTCCCTGATATAAATTAGTGCTGTTTAATTTTTGGTGTAAATCGCCCAACAGGTGGCGCTGCTGTGCTGCATTTTCACGATTTTCGCAAGATCTGTATCTCAAGAACTAATGCACGAATTTTCATCAAACTTCAAATTCAGATATACTTTGATATGAATTGGTCCTAAATTCATGTAATTTCTTGTACTATTTAAATGATTTAATTGACGTGATTTATATAGAAGAAATTTTTGTGATGGCCACAACATACTAGTTACTATTGTTACTAAAATTACATAGCATCTCTTTCCAAATTTTAGGTAAATCAAGAGACACTGAATCATTGCAAGTATTCTTGTTGCATAATATCTCTATTGATTCTCGTATTATGGATGGTAAATAAAATCTTGATGTATAAATTAACTTGCTATTTTTAAAATCGATCTGTAAAGGTTCTTCGCTGTATGATCTGGCCAAAGCTGTGGTTCTTCTGTTGTATTTGATGTCTGCAATATGTTCTTTGATTCTAGTTTTAAGTTTTCTACTTGTCATACCTATATAAAACTGCTTTGTTCCATCTTCTTTGGTGAAAGGTATTTCGTATATTCCTGATAACTGGTTTGACTCAATTGGATCTATTTTCTTGCATACAGTATTTTTTAATTTCATGGAAGGTTTTGCGACTAGGGAGATATTGAATTTATTGAGTTTATATTTCAAACGTTCGAAGAAACCTATGTTTATTGTTTTTAAATTATGTGAAAATATTTTCTATCGTGAATGATTTTGGAAATGTCGCCGTTTGTGCGAGGAAAAAACGATCGCCAATCTTAATAAAGATATTTTATCACTTTTTATAGCATTCTTTAACTTAATATAATGTGAACTTTAAAAAGTTCACTGTCTTACTTAAAAGGCATCTAAAATAACACTGGGGAACACACATTTTGTTGACTTAGATCTGGCACTTGTTTTTGGCTAATTTTTGGCATCTAAATCCAAAAATGACTCCCGTTTTTTTCTATCACGTCAACTTTTTAAGCTACAGGATACCCCCAAAATCATACTTAATGTGGATACAAAGGAAAATAAAGAAAAAAATACCAAATATATTATTCATACAACGGCTGTATAAACTTACTATAAGCTACAATGTGTTCATACAAGTACAAAAATCCTTTTAAAAAACAAAAAAGTACATAATAAGGTAAAACATTTCCCTTGTAGCTTTTCCTGGAGTGTTCAAGTTGTGGACAATAATGCTTGATGCTCCAACAATAGGTCAGCCATCATATGTTCATCACATCTACCTTGATACCGTTCTTTTATGAGCTTCAAATCTTGGTGGAATCGCTTACTTTACTCATCACTGATTGCACCAAGATTTTCTGGAAAGTCATCAAAATGGCTATGCAGAAATGAAATTTGATGCTCATGTTGCAACCAAGCATTTGGAAGCTCTCTAAAAAGTTGCTGGTCAATTTCGGTGCAATTTCCTAATTACGCATTTCCAAGAATGTCTTCGACAAGGTTTTTGAATACCAACTAAGCCTTCTTTTGGAGTTCTGTCATTATTCCGATGAAATATTCATCTCTAATAAGCTGCTGAATCTGTGGACCGTTAAATACACCTGCCTTTAATTTTTTTCAAAAGACGGGTTTGGAAATTTCCTAGTGAAAAACTTGAAAGAGTCTCCTTCAGTTGATAGAGCTTTCATGAACTGCTTCATTAGACCCAGTTTTACATGCAGAGTTGGAAATATGATATTCTGTCTGTGGATAAGTGCCTCATGCAAAATGTTTGGATCCCCAGGCTTGAGATCAGATCTTGGAGTCCAATTTGACTGGAATCAATGCTTCTCACGAGTTCTGCTGTCTCACATGTACAAAAAACTTGTTATATCCATGTTGCTGGCCAAGAAGCAAGCAGACCATTTTAAGATTCAACACAGATAATCCATTCGTGCATGTGATATTGTAAAAAATCAATAGCTCTCTTAATGTCCTCATATTCTTCTCGCAAATAAACTGAATGCCCTAATGAGACTGCTCCAAATAAATTTCCATTGTGAAGGAGCACGCACTTCAAGCTCCTCTTGGAGCTGTCGATAAACAATAGCCATTCAGTTACGGTATAGGATAGAATTTCAAATTCTTCCATTAAACAATGTACGTTATGGCAATAAACAAATCCATCGTCACTTTGAAATTATTGAAGAATTTCACTTTCTCTTAATTGAAAGTAGGATATCTTAGATCCTTTTTCAAGCAAATTTTCTTGTGCAGTCTTGATGCTAAGAGTTCTGAAGCTATTTTCTTCCTATGACTGACGTCCGATTCAGCGTAAAGTGGACACAATAATATAAGCTATAGAGAAAAAACTTGACGTGATAGAAGAAAACTAATTGCAGTTTTGAAATCAGCACGCTTTTTTTAATTTAAAAACAGCTGAAAAATCCAAGTCATCAGAAATTGTGTTAAAAATTGTTCCCAGTGTAATCAACAAAAAGATGTTACAAGTTAAAAATATACATTTTATTTAAAACTTCTTAGTACTTTGAAGCTTTCCAAGTTCATTATGAGAGAATATTTTAATAACTAAATGTTGTTTATTTACATAATATTGCAAGAGATTTTGATCACACAAAAATCATATTGCCAACATCCGATTATTACGCATCACTATAGCAGAATCCATAGAAATCCTGTATAGAAAAAATCAAGTATGTAACGACGCCTTATCGTACAATATCCTCAGTTTATGGTTCAATATTCTGAAAATAAATCTTGAAAACTTGGGCAAAGTGACGTATTAAAATTTAAGGTACGACAGTTAAACATTTTCTTCTACCAAAATTTAATCTGAAACACTGCTACTTCGACTTTCCAGGTACTGATTTAAAATGAAAAGTGGCATATGAGAACAGAGTGATGTCATAAAGTAAATGAAACTGAAGTTAATAATAGTATATATTTTTTCTAATTAAATTTAATCCAAGAAACTACTACTTCTACTTTCAACTCTGATAATCATTGGCTCTCTCATTTTCAAAACAAAGTGACGTATTTGTATAAATAAACAACATTTAGTTATTAAAATATACTCTTTTGATGAGCTTGGAAAGCTTGTAAGTACTATGAAGTTTTAATAAAATGTATCTTTTTAACTTGTAACATCTTTTTCATTATTTTAGTCGCCTTTTAAGTAAGACAGTGAACTTTTTAAAGGGCACATTATATATTTTACAACAAGATTATTTTGCTGAAAATTTTTTTTCTCTCGAAAGAGTTATTTTTTAACAAAGTTGTGACAACCATCGATTCAATCACACCTGACATGCTGAGCAACACGTGGATTCAGATTGAATATCGACTGGACATTCTGAAAGCTACGAATGGAACCCATATCGAAATGCAAACATAGACAAAAATGTACCATTTTCAGACAAATAAACGTTTACAGGAAAATAAACTTGTTGTCATGGAATATCAATAATGCATACAACAAAAATTAACTGATTCGTGGAAAACAATTGCAGCAAAATAAACTTCTTGTGTTTCTATTCATGACGCCGCAAACCGCAAATCTCTAGGACTTATAGTTTCCGTACAATTAACACTTGAAATCAGGGAGATTTCATGTTGGCACCCAGTACTATGGAGCTCAGTGTAATCAACTCAACCAGAACGCGATGATTTCGAACCAGCACACCCGTCTAAGATCCTCATTTTGTAACCACCATGCTAACCACTGCGCGAAGTGGGTCCTCATTTTCAAGGAGAAAACTACAACTTTTTATAACAACTGTATCCAAATCGCGTATTTTGCAAAATACAGTTTTCACAACTTTTATCTAACTTGCAATTTCTTATTTATTATAAGAAATTTAACAAAATTAATATTTAAAATATTTTCTAATAGTACAATAAAATTAAATACCTCTCATGCAACACCCGTCCTGTAAGGGGGAAAATATCATGCAGTGTAAATGCAACACATCAGGTCGCCACGCAGTGTATAAGGATAGCAAATGACATATGACGCTACATGAATACTCATCTAATGTTCTCAGTTTTGTTCTAATAGTTATGGGTTATTATCTGCGTGGTTGTTCGGAATAAGCGATTGGCATATATTGTACTCTAATGATTGATTTAGTCGTAGCATTGTTTGGCTATTATTAATCAAACCTGCAGTGTCCATACTTATTTTGTAACTACATTATTCATATAAAATAGTATATCCAGGTACTTTAAAAAGAACAAATCATGATAAAAAAATTGCTACTTGCAATAATAGAATGAGGAAAAAATCGGAAAAAAAAATGTAGCTCCAAATTTACCGATAGAAAGTGATTAATTAAAATATGAAACAGATATGGGGCATTCTCACAATCTTTTGACTTTCATGTCCCTGAATAATAATTTTTTATTTAATACACCTTTTTGTGTTTTTTTTATTTCATATACTGGGGAACATCCAATTGCATGATTGTATAACAATATCAACGAGATAAATAAGTTTTGGATGATGTTGGGGGTCCAAATACCAGGAAAACTCATCTACCGTCCCGTATCCCTGATGCTGATTTTTAAGTTTGGAGCTGTCTGGATAAAATTGTTTCAATAAAAGTAATTCGATGTAATTTTTTTCCGAAACTGGAACAATTGTTTTATATAAATATGTAGCAAAAAATTAACCTGCACACATTTTTACGGTTGATAATATTTTTTAAAATCTGTCCCTGAGTTTTTCATCCTTATCTCTTGCTAAACTTATTCAGAAAATCACTTCAGATGCAGCCACAGAATTTTTTTCAAGATTAAAAAAAAATTAATTTAATCCAATGTTAACAACTGTTTCTAAAAATTAATGAACATTGCGGCTATCACTTAGTCTTAACATGATTTTCCTAAAAATAGGTGGTAATTTCTCTTACCGTTCCATCCTTACCGTCTCTTTTTTCCTATACCATCCCCTTTTTGTACCTTACCGTCCCTTCTTTAACACCCCTTTAAGACAATGTTATACAAAAATTCTGTATTAAAAGTACTACATTTTTATTATTTCTTATTTGAATGTCCTGTGGGTACTATGCAAATTTATTATAAGTAAAAATTTAGCAGAAAATAAAAAGTTATAGGGATAAGTGGTAAGGAAAATTCAACTAGCAAGTTTAACTTAAACCTCAGTTAAATAAAATATTTTTCGCTGCTGACCATTTTTTCTTTATTTTGAATCATTAAGGCATTCGTCTATCAAATTAAAATGTTATTTTAGCAAGATTTATTTCGCCAGATTTTTTCTCCCAAAAGTCAAAAGATTGTGAGAATGCACCATATATACAAATGAAACGTCTAATAAAATACAATGAACCGACAAGCTTCAGTATACCCCACTGAACTCCCCAGTAGAACGGAGAACTAACTTCTTATTCTATAACATTAAATCCAGCAGTCTGCCCATTTATACAATGCCATTGAACTTCAGAGGAAAATTTATGGCAAAATACAGATTTCCACCCATGATGTAGTTTAGAATAGATGTTTTCAAATTGGATTTTCTTTTTAAAAATATGACGAAGTTTCTGCAGTTTTAACTGATATATATTTCTTACTGAAAAAACTACAGATTTATTTAGTTCCATCACGAATATTTAATTTGATATTATTTTAAAACAAAATTTTTTGTAGTTTGAAAAAAAAATATTTAAGTATTGCTCATAAAAAATATGAAAAAGGTGTAAAAATAACCAAAAGTGATAATAAGTATGCGGAAATATTTGAAAAAATGTCTGTAAAATTTATAAAAATGTGGGACTTATTACAGTAAAACCTCTCTAAAGCGACCGCGTTCCATTCAATAAAAATTGGTCGCTCCGAGAGGTGGTCACTTGATGGAGGTCATGTTTAAATCTAGATTTTAATTTTTGAAAAAAAGTAACAATTAATGCCACTAAAATTTATATTTCACATTAGGATAAAATATGAAAATTTAAGTATCAAAGCAAAAGTTAATTACAGCAGAGTTTAAAAAATGAATACATTGATGTTTGCTTTGATTTTACGGTTTTATCTTTTATAACTTTCATTTCCAAGTCCTATCGATGTTCAGTAAATAAATGCAATTTTATTTTTTGAACGGGAACAAATAATGACGATTTCATTAATTTATCTATTTCTTTGAGAGTTTCCTGACAGAATAGGCGCAGGGGGTTTATTGACCGTCATTCTTAATTTATCATCAGAGTTAAATTCAATACCTAAAAAGGCTCAAAGAGGTTTAAACACTCAAAAGTTACCCAAATTAAAAAAAATTCTAAACTTAGTTTAGAAGTTTGATGAATAATGCGCTCTCCGGAATAATTTTTCTGATAAAACCTTCTTCAAGCGACCAGGAAAAAACGGAATTTCTTTCATTTTCTTCAAGGAAATGGGTCGCCCATGAGGGAGTTCAACTGGGATGGTCTCTGAATGGAAGTAAAATTAGTATTGAGCTTATGGGGATAAATTTCTTTCCATGAAAAATTGGTCCTTCAGGGAGGTGGTCGCACAGGGAGGTTTCACTGTACTTGCTCGCATTGAAAGTGTGATGCGGGCGCAACAGAAAATGGACTGGTCAGTTTGCCCCCTGCTCTACAGGGTGTCCACATGAAACCTCCCTGGTTTCAAATGTTAATTGTGTGGAAACTATGAGTCTTAGTGATGTGCGGTTTGCGGTATCATGAGTAGCAAAACAATAAGTTTAAACATAAAATATATAATGTGAACATTAAAAATTCCACAATCTTACTTAAAAGGCGACTAATGTAATACAAAAGATGTTATAAGTTTTAAAATATATATTTTATTTAAAAACTTCTTAGTACTTTCAAACCTTCCAGGTTCATCATCAGAGAACATCTTGATAACTAGATGTTGTTTGTTTATACAAATGCGTCTCTCTGTTTTGAAAATGAGAGAGCCAATAATTACTAGAGTTGAAAGTAGAAGTAGCAGTAGCAGTTTCATGGATTGAATTTTAATTAGAGGAAATATATATTATTATTATTAATTGTAGTTCCATTTATTTTATGACATCACTGTGTTTCTCATACGTCACTTTCCATGGGTAGAAGAAAATATTTAACTTCTGTACTTTAAGTTTTATTACGTCACTTTGCTCAGGTTTTCAGGATTTATTTTCGGGATATTGAACCACAAACTGGGGATATTGTACGATAGGGCATCGTTACAAACTTGATTGCTTTTATACATGGTTTCTATTGATTCTCTTATAGTGGGTGCATAATAATTGGATGTTGGGAATATGATTTTTGCCTGATAAAAATTTATTGCGATATTCTGATTGAAACTTAAACGAGAGAGAGCTGTGGATTGACGACAAAATTTCATGTCTGCTTTATGTTCTTTTATTCTTTCTTTGAGTTTTCTTTAGTCATTCCGATGTACTCCATTAATCTATTGCTGTCAGTTCTAAAAGGAATGGTATATACACCAGCTAATTCATCTTTCGGTTTTGTATCTATTTTCGTACAAATTAACTCTTTTAATTTTCTTGGTGGACAGGCTATTAAATTTATGTTGTGTTTCAGTAGAGCATGTCTTAATTTTTCGTTCAGACCAGGGAAATAGTTAAACTTTTTGTATATCTTTTGTATATATTTCAACTCTAGTAATTATTGGCTCTCTCATTTTCAAAACAGAGTGATGTATTTGTATAAATAAACAACATTTAGTTGCCAAGATATTCTCTGATGATGAACCTGGAATGTTTGAAAGTACTAAGAAGTTTTTTAAATAAAATGTATATTTTAAAACTTGTAACATCTTTTTCATTATATTAGTCGCCTTTTAAGTAAGATTGTGGAATTTTTAATGTTTACATTACATATTTTACGTTGAATCAAGGTGGAAAATTGCGTTTCGTCTTATGATATTATTTACAACAAGTTTATTTTGCTGATTTTTTTCTTCACGAAAGAGCTAATTTTTAACAAAATTGTGAAATCCATCGATTCAATCATACCCGAGATCATCACGCGGATTCAGATTGAATATTGCAGGGTCAGATAACACCATCCCCACAATAGCTATAGTCGCACTGCTTAGCGTTTAATTAAAAATAACTATCTGCATCATGAAGGCTAAAATAATTATAACATTTTCTGAAGAAAAGATAAAAGTTTATTAAAATTGTAGAATATATTAGTTGTCTGTTGCTATTCATGATACCGCAAATCTCTAGGACCCATAGTTTCCGTACAATTAATACTTGAAATCAGGGAGGCTTCATGGGGACACCCTGTATTATGGAGCTCAGCGTAATCAACCCAACCAGAACGCGATGTTTTCGAACCAGCACATCCGTCTAAGATCCTCATTTTGTGACCACCATGCTGACCACTGTGCAAAGTGGATCCTCATTTTTCAAGGCGAAAACTGCAACTTTTTATAATAACTGTAACCGAATTGCGTATTTTGCAAAACACAATTTTCATAACTTTCATCTAACTTACGATTTTTTATTTATTATAAGAAATGTAACAAAATTAATATTTAAAATATTTCCTAATAGTGCAATAAAATTAAATACCTCTCATTTACCTTTGCTTTGATTTTACGGTTTTATCTTTTATAACTTTTATTTCCACGTCCTATCGAACTTCAATAAATAAACGCAATTTTTTGGGGGGCGGGAACAAATAATGACGATTTCATTAATTTATCTATTTCTTTGAGAGTTTCCTGACAAAATAGGGCAGGGAAGTTTATTGACGGTCATTCTTAATTTGTCACCAGAGTTAAATTCAATGCCTAAAAAGGCACAAAGGATAACACTTAAAAGTTACCCGAATAAAAAAAAAAAAAATTAAACTTAGTTTAGAAGTTTGATGAATAACGCGCTCTCCGGAATAATTTTTCTAATAAAACCTTCTTCAAGCGACCAGGAAAAAAACGGAATTTGTTTAATTTTCTTCAAAGAAATGGGTCGCTCATGGAGGGAATTCAACTGGGATGGTCTCTGAATGGAAGTAAAATTAGTATTGAGCCTATGGGAATAAATTTCGTTCCATGAAAAAGTGGTCCTTCAGGGAGGTGGTCGCACAGAGAGGTTTCACTGTACTTGCGCACATTGAAAGTGTGATGCGGGCGCAACAAAAAATGGACTGGTCAGTTTGCCCTCTGCTCTACTGGGTGTCCACATGAAACCTCCCTGATTTCAAATGTTAATTGTACGGAAACTATGAGTCATAGTGATTTGCAGTTTGTGGTATCATGAGTAGCAACACAACAAGCTTATTTTGCTGATTTTTTTTTTTTTTTTTTTTTTTTTTTTATTTTTACGGAAGAGCTAACTTTTAACAAAATTGTGAAAGCCGTCGATTCAATCACACCTGACATGCACATCACGTGAGTTCAGATTGAATATTGCTGGGTCAGATAACACCCACTCCACAATAGCTATAGTCGCACTGCTTACCATCTAATTAAAAATAACTATCTGCATCATGAAGGCTAAAATAATTATAATATCTTTTGAAGAAAACAAAAAAGTTTATTAAAACTGCAGAATATATTAGAAAAACATATCTTCTAGAAGAAACATTATACTAAATCTAATTTGCAGAACCTGGAATTCATAAATAGTCCACAAAAACATTGACTTTATACTGCACATATATATACAATAAAAACAAGTAGACACCTGCTGCTAAATTAAAGCACCCCCCTAAATAGAGATTATTTGCTAATGCTACTCACATGCTCAACTGATAAAAGTACAACTTCCCAAATATATACTGCAAACACAGTAGAAAATTTACATTATAATGGTGCCAAATTAGCTAACATAAATTTCAATAAGTGAAGGGCACACCCACTGGAACAAAATGACATCAAAGGAAACAACAAATCAGAAAAAGGTTAACTAAAAAGTATCAGAAGGTTAACTTTAATACTAACTACCCAAACATATCTGAAAATGGTAAACAAGCATGCACACTTGCTGTAAGTGCTAGGCTATTGAATTTAAATATTAAAAGTGAATAACTATTTAAGGTACAAGTGCTATTTTAGACACAAATTAAACTTAAAATACAAGCAAGCTTTTATATGGTAGTATACTAAAAATTGAGTTTTTTTTAAAAATACTTAAACACTACACTGAAGAGCTGGGAAAAACAAAAATATAACTTTAATCCTGCAAATATTGACTGGATATTCTGAAAGCTACGAACCGAGCCCATATCGAAGTGCAAACATAGACAAAAACGTAACATTTTCAAAACAAATAAACGTTTTCAGGAAAATAAAGTTGTTGTCCAAAGTTGTTGTCAAGTACTATTTTAGACACAAATTAAACTTAAAATACAAGCAAGCTTTTATATGGTAGTATACTAAAAATTGAGTTTTTTTTTAAATACTTAAACACTACACTGAAGAGCTGGGAAAAACAAAAATATAACTTTAATCCTGCAAATATTGACTGGATATTCTGAAAGCTACGAACCGAGCCCATATCGAAGTGCAAACATAGACAAAAACGTAACATTTTCAAAACAAATAAACGTTTTCAGGAAAATAAAGTTGTTGTCCAAAGTTGTTGTCAAGTACTATTTTAGACACAAATTAAACTTAAAATACAAGCAAGCTTTTATATGGTAGTATATTAAAAATTGAGTTTTTTTTTAAATACTTAAACACTACACTGAAGAGCTGGGAAAAACAAAAATATAACTTTAATCCTGCAAATATTGACTGGATATTCTGAAAGCTACGAACCGAGCCCATATCGAAGTGCAAACATAGACAAAAACGTAACATTTTCAAAACAAATAAACGTTTTCAGGAAAATAAAGTTGTTGTCCAAAGTTGTTGTCAAGTACTATTTTAGACACAAATTAAACTTAAAATACAAGCAAGCTTTTATATGGTAGTATACTAAAAATTGAGTTTTTTTTTAAATACTTAAACACTACACTGAAGAGCTGGGAAAAACAAAAATATAACTTTAATCCTGCAAATATTGACTGGATATTCTGAAAGCTACGAACCGAGCCCATATCGAAGTGCAAACATAGACAAAAACGTAACATTTTCAAAACAAATAAACGTTTTCAGGAAAATAAAGTTGTTGTCCAAAGTTGTTGTCAAGTACTATTTTAGACACAAATTAAACTTAAAATACAAGCAAGCTTTTATATGGTAGTATATTAAAAATTGAGTTTTTTTTTAAATACTTAAACACTACACTGAAGAGCTGGGAAAAACAAAAATATAACTTTAATCCTGCAAATATTGACTGGATATTCTGAAAGCTACGAACCGAGCCCATATCGAAGTGCAAACATAGACAAAAACGTAACATTTTCAAAACAAATAAACGTTTTCAGGAAAATAAAGTTGTTGTCCAAAGTTGTTGTCAAGTACTATTTTAGACACAAATTAAACTTAAAATACAAGCAAGCTTTTATATGGTAGTATACTAAAAATTGAGTTTTTTTTTAAATACTTAAACACTACACTGAAGAGCTGGGAAAAACAAAAATATAACTTTAATCCTGCAAATATTGACTGGATATTCTGAAAGCTACGAACCGAGCCCATATCGAAGTGCAAACATAGACAAAAACGTAACATTTTCAAAACAAATAAACGTTTTCAGGAAAATAAAGTTGTTGTCCAAAGTTGTTGTCAAGTACTATTTTAGACACAAATTAAACTTAAAATACAAGCAAGCTTTTATATGGTAGTATATTAAAAATTGAGTTTTTTTTTAAATACTTAAACACTACACTGAAGAGCTGGGAAAAACAAAAATATAACTTTAATCCTGCAAATATTGACTGGATATTCTGAAAGCTACGAACCGAGCCCATATCGAAGTGCAAACATAGACAAAAACGTAACATTTTCAAAACAAATAAACGTTTTCAGGAAAATAAAGTTGTTGTCCAAAGTTGTTGTCAAGTACTATTTTAGACACAAATTAAACTTAAAATACAAGCAAGCTTTTATATGGTAGTATACTAAAAATTGAGTTTTTTTTTAAATACTTAAACACTACACTGAAGAGCTGGGAAAAACAAAAATATAACTTTAATCCTGCAAATATTGACTGGATATTCTGAAAGCTACGAACCGAGCCCATATCGAAGTGCAAACATAGACAAAAACGTAACATTTTCAAAACAAATAAACGTTTTCAGGAAAATAAAGTTGTTGTCCAAAGTTGTTGTCAAGTACTATTTTAGACACAAATTAAACTTAAAATACAAGCAAGCTTTTATATGGTAGTATATTAAAAATTGAGTTTTTTTTTAAATACTTAAACACTACACTGAAGAGCTGGGAAAAACAAAAATATAACTTTAATCCTGCAAATATTGACTGGATATTCTGAAAGCTACGAACCGAGCCCATATCGAAGTGCAAACATAGACAAAAACGTAACATTTTCAAAACAAATAAACGTTTTCAGGAAAATAAAGTTGTTGTCCAAAGTTGTTGTCAAGTACTATTTTAGACACAAATTAAACTTAAAATACAAGCAAGCTTTTATATGGTAGTATACTAAAAATTGAGTTTTTTTTTAAATACTTAAACACTACACTGAAGAGCTGGGAAAAACAAAAATATAACTTTAATCCTGCAAATATTGACTGGATATTCTGAAAGCTACGAACCGAGCCCATATCGAAGTGCAAACATAGACAAAAACGTAACATTTTCAAAACAAATAAACGTTTTCAGGAAAATAAAGTTGTTGTCCAAAGTTGTTGTCAAGTACTATTTTAGACACAAATTAAACTTAAAATACAAGCAAGCTTTTATATGGTAGTATATTAAAAATTGAGTTTTTTTTTAAATACTTAAACACTACACTGAAGAGCTGGGAAAAACAAAAATATAACTTTAATCCTGCAAATATTGACTGGATATTCTGAAAGCTACGAACCGAGCCCATATCGAAGTGCAAACATAGACAAAAACGTAACATTTTCAAAACAAATAAACGTTTTCAGGAAAATAAAGTTGTTGTCCAAAGTTGTTGTCAAGTACTATTTTAGACACAAATTAAACTTAAAATACAAGCAAGCTTTTATATGGTAGTATACTAAAAATTGAGTTTTTTTTTAAATACTTAAACACTACACTGAAGAGCTGGGAAAAACAAAAATATAACTTTAATCCTGCAAATATTGACTGGATATTCTGAAAGCTACGAACCGAGCCCATATCGAAGTGCAAACATAGACAAAAACGTAACATTTTCAAAACAAATAAACGTTTTCAGGAAAATAAAGTTGTTGTCCAAAGTTGTTGTCAAGTACTATTTTAGACACAAATTAAACTTAAAATACAAGCAAGCTTTTATATGGTAGTATATTAAAAATTGAGTTTTTTTTTAAATACTTAAACACTACACTGAAGAGCTGGGAAAAACAAAAATATAACTTTAATCCTGCAAATATTGACTGGATATTCTGAAAGCTACGAACCGAGCCCATATCGAAGTGCAAACATAGACAAAAACGTAACATTTTCAAAACAAATAAACGTTTTCAGGAAAATAAAGTTGTTGTCCAAAGTTGTTGTCAAGTACTATTTTAGACACAAATTAAACTTAAAATACAAGCAAGCTTTTATATGGTAGTATACTAAAAATTGAGTTTTTTTTTAAATACTTAAACACTACACTGAAGAGCTGGGAAAAACAAAAATATAACTTTAATCCTGCAAATATTGACTGGATATTCTGAAAGCTACGAACCGAGCCCATATCGAAGTGCAAACATAGACAAAAACGTAACATTTTCAAAACAAATAAACGTTTTCAGGAAAATAAAGTTGTTGTCCAAAGTTGTTGTCAAGTACTATTTTAGACACAAATTAAACTTAAAATACAAGCAAGCTTTTATATGGTAGTATATTAAAAATTGAGTTTTTTTTTAAATACTTAAACACTACACTGAAGAGCTGGGAAAAACAAAAATATAACTTTAATCCTGCAAATATTGACTGGATATTCTGAAAGCTACGAACCGAGCCCATATCGAAGTGCAAACATAGACAAAAACGTAACATTTTCAAAACAAATAAACGTTTTCAGGAAAATAAAGTTGTTGTCCAAAGTTGTTGTCAAGTACTATTTTAGACACAAATTAAACTTAAAATACAAGCAAGCTTTTATATGGTAGTATACTAAAAATTGAGTTTTTTTTTAAATACTTAAACACTACACTGAAGAGCTGGGAAAAACAAAAATATAACTTTAATCCTGCAAATATTGACTGGATATTCTGAAAGCTACGAACCGAGCCCATATCGAAGTGCAAACATAGACAAAAACGTAACATTTTCAAAACAAATAAACGTTTTCAGGAAAATAAAGTTGTTGTCCAAAGTTGTTGTCAAGTACTATTTTAGACACAAATTAAACTTAAAATACAAGCAAGCTTTTATATGGTAGTATATTAAAAATTGAGTTTTTTTTTAAATACTTAAACACTACACTGAAGAGCTGGGAAAAACAAAAATATAACTTTAATCCTGCAAATATTGACTGGATATTCTGAAAGCTACGAACCGAGCCCATATCGAAGTGCAAACATAGACAAAAACGTAACATTTTCAAAACAAATAAACGTTTTCAGGAAAATAAAGTTGTTGTCCAAAGTTGTTGTCAAGTACTATTTTAGACACAAATTAAACTTAAAATACAAGCAAGCTTTTATATGGTAGTATACTAAAAATTGAGTTTTTTTTTAAATACTTAAACACTACACTGAAGAGCTGGGAAAAACAAAAATATAACTTTAATCCTGCAAATATTGACTGGATATTCTGAAAGCTACGAACCGAGCCCATATCGAAGTGCAAACATAGACAAAAACGTAACATTTTCAAAACAAATAAACGTTTTCATGAAAATAAAGTTGTTGTCCAAAGTTGTTGTCAAGTACTATTTTAGACACAAATTAAACTTAAAATACAAGCAAGCTTTTATATGGTAGTATACTAAAAATTGAGTTTTTTTTTAAATACTTAAACACTACACTGAAGAGCTGGGAAAAACAAAAATATAACTTTAATCCTGCAAATATTGACTGGATATTCTGAAAGCTACGAACCGAGCCCATATCGAAGTGCAAACATAGACAAAAACGTAACATTTTCAAAACAAATAAACGTTTTCAGGAAAATAAAGTTGTTGTCCAAAGTTGTTGTCAAGTACTATTTTAGACACAAATTAAACTTAAAATACAAGCAAGCTTTTATATGGTAGTATACTAAAAATTGAGTTTTTTTTAAAATACTTAAACACTACACTGAAGAGCTGGGAAAAACAAAAATATAACTTTAATCCTGCAAATATTGACTGGATATTCTGAAAGCTACGAACCGAGCCCATATCGAAGTGCAAACATAGACAAAAACGTAACATTTTCAAAACAAATAAACGTTTTCAGGAAAATAAAGTTGTTGTCCAAAGTTGTTGTCAAGTACTATTTTAGACACAAATTAAACTTAAAATACAAGCAAGCTTTTATATGGTAGTATACTAAAAATTGAGTTTTTTTTAAATACTTAAACACTACACTGAAGAGCTGGGAAAAACAAAAATATAACTTTAATCCTGCAAATATTGACTGGATATTCTGAAAGCTACGAACCGAGCCCATATCGAAGTGCAAACATAGACAAAAACGTAACATTTTCAAAACAAATAAACGTTTTCAGGAAAATAAAGTTGTTGTCCAAAGTTGTTGTCAAGTACTATTTTAGACACAAATTAAACTTAAAATACAAGCAAGCTTTTATATGGTAGTATACTAAAAATTGAGTTTTTTTTTAAATACTTAAACACTACACTGAAGAGCTGGGAAAAACAAAAATATAACTTTAATCCTGCAAATATTGACTGGATATTCTGAAAGCTACGAACCGAGCCCATATCGAAGTGCAAACATAGACAAAAACGTAACATTTTCAAAACAAATAAACGTTTTCAGGAAAATAAAGTTGTTGTCCAAAGTTGTTGTCAAGTACTATTTTAGACACAAATTAAACTTAAAATACAAGCAAGCTTTTATATGGTAGTATACTAAAAATTGAGTTTTTTTTTAAATACTTAAACACTACACTGAAGAGCTGGGAAAAAAAAAATATAACTTTAATCCTGCAAATATTGACTGGATATTCTGAAAGCTACGAACCGAGCCCATATCGAAGTGCAAACATAGACAAAAACGTAACATTTTCAAAACAAATAAACGTTTTCAGGAAAATAAAGTTGTTGTCCAAAGTTGTTGTCAAGTACTATTTTAGACACAAATTAAACTTAAAATACAAGCAAGCTTTTATATGGTAGTATACTAAAAATTGAGTTTTTTTTAAATACTTAAACACTACACTGAAGAGCTGGGAAAAACAAAAATATAACTTTAATCCTGCAAATATTGACTGGATATTCTGAAAGCTACGAACCGAGCCCATATCGAAGTGCAAACATAGACAAAAACGTAACATTTTCAAAACAAATAAACGTTTTCAGGAAAATAAAGTTGTTGTCCAAAGTTGTTGTCAAGTACTATTTTAGACACAAATTAAACTTAAAATACAAGCAAGCTTTTATATGGTAGTATACTAAAAATTGAGTTTTTTTAAAATACTTAAACACTACACTGAAGAGCTGGGAAAAACAAAAATATAACTTTAATCCTGCAAATATTGACTGGATATTCTGAAAGCTACGAACCGAGCCCATATCGAAGTGCAAACATAGACAAAAACGTAACATTTTCAAAACAAATAAACGTTTTCAGGAAAATAAAGTTGTTGTCATGGCATATCAATAATGCAAACGACAAAAATTAAGTGATTCGGGAAAACAATTACAGCAAAATAAACTTGTTCTGTTGCTAATCATGATACCGCAAATCTCTAGGACCCATAGTTTCTGTACAATTAATACTTGAAATCAGGGAGGTTTCATGTGGGTACCCTGTATTATGGGGCTCAGTGTAATCAACTCAACAAGAACGTGATGCTTTCGAACCAGCGAACATCGGTCTAAGATCCTCATTTTATGACCAACATGCTGACCACTGGGCGAAGTGAGTCCTCATTTTCAAGGCGAAAACTGCAACGTTTTATTATAACTGTATCCAAATCACGTATTTTGCAAAATACAATTTTCATAACTTTCATGTAACTTACGATTTCTTATTTATTATAAGAAATTTAACAAAATTAATATTTCAAGTATTTTCTAATAGTACAATAAAATTAAATACCTCTCATGCAACACCCGTCCTGCAAGAGAAAAAAAATCATGCAGTATAAATGTAGCCACGCAGTATACAAAATTAGCAAATAGCATTTGACGCTGCATGAATATTCAGCAAATGTTCTCCGTTTTACTCTAATGGTCTGTTACTTCAATGGTTGTTAGGAATATGCGATTGACATATATTGTATAATAATGATTGATTTAGTCGTAGCATTGTTTGGAGATTATGAATGAAACCTTGAGTGTCCACAGCCATTTTACAATTATAATTCTTCATATAGAATAGTATATGCAGGTGCGTCAAAAGAGAACAAATGTTGACAAAGAAAAAAAAAAGTGACTTGCAATAACAGAATCAGAAAGAGATAAATTATTAAAAAAAAGTTGTAGATCCAGATTTACCATAAAACGTGCTTAGTTGAAATACGAAACAGATGAATGCAAATGAAACTTTTAATAAAACTAGTTGTGTAGGTTGCATTTGTACTGTATATGTATGACCTTTTAATTTTTTTTTTGGGGGGGGGAGGGGAGGAAGATATCTAATTGTATTCTACATTTTAAAGCATTTATAACATTAATTATATATATATATATATATATATTTTATAAGTAAGGAGTCATATTTACAATTCAAGTTAACTGAAAATAATAAAAATTATATTAAGTAAATTATGTTATTTTGATAAAATTATAGAAGAATGCCTTTATAAGAGAATAGCAATAAAAATTGATTGAACATTTGATGAACATTTGATGATGATACATGATTGATTTGGACAAACATTTGCGAAGCCTATCATTATTTTGAACCTGGTAATCCTGAAATTACCGCCAAACTCAACTATTTTTTGCTTGTCTAACTTATCGAAGCGAAATCATCCGGACGAAAATCACCAAGGTCTGTAATGTGGATTCCTGTGTTTTGGACAAAGACTTTCCCAATCGAAGCATGTACGCTGTATGTTACCTCTCCTCTATAAAGACACTCTAAATTCTGCGATAACATCACAAAAAAAGTGGTGGAAGTTTCCATTATACGCGCCAGCAGTATGCATTGGACAATCCCCATTTTTGAGTGTGATTATCAGTTCATACGGTATCATCGATTGTGTGAGCACCCTGTTTTTCCAGAACGATTTGTGATGTTATCACATTTCATACAAAATAAGGTACATATCGTTACATTTTTATTGCAATATTTTAATTTTTCGTAAAATTAGTACTGACAAGCCGACTTCAATTAAGGTGAAACACCCTGTATCTGTGAGTCAATAAGTGGTTTGCGACCCCATGTTCCATTGCATTTTTAGTTCCTCTTGATGAGTAAGTACTATCATCCTCCTAAGTTTGTTGAAGCATTTCAGATACACCCTGTATAATATAGTGTAGTATATTATTAGTCATTCTATTATTATTTAAAAAAAAATCCTCTAATGCGCCATGGTAGCATATATGCTACCAGCAGTGTTTCGAGCGTAGCGAATTTTTTTATTCGGATATTCCAAATTCATACCCGAAGCTTAAAATAGCAAGATATGCTTATTTAATAACATACACTCCGTACTTAAATAAAACGAAACTGTGGTATGAATTCAGATTCTCTGAATTACGGAATTTCTAGAGCGTATTCCACCATGAGAATTAGAGGGTTAACTCTGCCTTTTACGAACTACGCTCTGCGAACTCCATCCAGATTCACAGACTCTAAAACATGTTGCTTTATTCTGTTTTTAAAATATTACCCGAATACAGAAGATTTAATCATATTATAACGACCAGTGGCGATCTTCTGTCTTCGGGTTGTCCTTCATTTCCATTTGACTTTGGAAGTTTGCGGTTCTCAAAGCCGCATCTATTTCATTCTCACGACAACTGACCGCTGTTTTCGTGTTGTTTGAA